>PUFA01000414.1:0-631629 GCA_003508835.1 Eonycteris spelaea | reverse complement strand
ATTGCCTTTTTTGACTCTCAAAGCTTTCAACATTATCATTTTTATAGGCCATCAATAATTATCTTAGAAATCCTATAATATCATGTTTTTGCTTGGATTTAAGGTTTCCTGGGGCCATTATAATTTTCCTTTATCATTGAATATATCTCTATTTTCAGCCCTTGATTATGCCTTATAAAATAATTTCTTCATTCTTATATGATGTTTTCCCTTTGGAAAACAGAGTTATAAAAATGAACTCACTCTAAAGCCTTTCCAGTAAATGTAGGAAATATATTTTACCAGAAAATCTATAGTCTAGGGTGGAGGTAAAAAGGGCCTCCAACTCTTTTTCTACAGCTTCTCACCATTGTTTTATTCTGAATTTAATCAAAGGTTAATTGAGTAAAGGATACTTAGTTTCCTTGTGAAGACAGAGTCAGGGAGGCAAAAGCAATGTCTCGACACAGTCTATTTTAGTAAGTTTGAATAGATTTCATCTCAATCAAATTGCACTGCTCTGAAGTTGGTTGGCCTGCCAAACTCATTGCTTCTGACTCACCACTGAAGCCTTCTGTTTGGGAGTACATAGCCTTCTCTGTCTGCTTCCGTTTTTATCCTTTTACAGTAGATGCCCTGTGGCCCAAAAAATAAAGAACTAGTCTCAGAAGTTCATCATTTGGTCTTTTGAGATTGAGAATAGCAATAAAAGTACAAGGGAATTTGGGAAAGAATCCCAAACACCCACCCTGATGAGCATTTCTACTTCCCAAACCACAGTGTTATTTAACACTTTACCATTCAAAACTTTTTTGCATTATTGAATGAAGGACTCTTTAATCACCTTTTTAAATTTAGTTTTGCAAAATCAGTATGCAGCCACCCTCAAAACTGGCAACAATAGGAGTTTAATGTACATTTTCTGTTTAGCTCTCTGGAACTCACTCAAAGGCACGGGAAGTGTCTGCTTGCTTACTTCACCTGTGTCTTCTGTGTGTCCCATGCTAGTGATTCCAAAAGAGACGGGACTCTTTGAAAGCATGCTGCCTCTCCTAGCAAATAAATCCATTGGAACAAGACAGTTTACATCTTTCTCGCAAAATCTTAGTGATCTCTTTTAAAGGAGCCCCAGATGATAACATTTTAAAAGAAATTGAGATAATAAAGCTGCTTCAATGGGAGAGAGAGGTTGAATTATAGCAAGCATGGAATTAAAGCAATGTTGTTTAATCATTTTACAAATCACTTTTTATGATGTAAATAATAGCTATGATTTTTCTAATTTAAAAATCCCCTTCAGGCAATGACTGTTTTTTTTGTTTTGTTTTGTTTTTCTTTTTCTCAACAGATGTTATAATTTGCGTAGCATGACAGTTATAAACAGTGTTTGAAAGGAGGGTGAGGATGTGAGATGGCTCCTTACCAGACATGGCCTTTTTAGAAAAAATGTGAACAAAAGGAGGTGATTAAATTACTTCATTCTCTCCTGAATATAACTGGGAAGGCATGGAACCATCCTTTTTTTTTCTCCCAATACCGTTGCTATAGATAATAAATAATTATTATCATAAATCATATTGATAAAATAATCTGAATATGTTTAACCTCTTAATGTAACATGCTACCATTGAATTCTGATGCAGTTCTCTCCATTTCTAAGAATAAAAAAGAGTACTATTGCTGAATGAGAATATAAGTGATTATTTGAGTTACTGTAGTGAACAACAGCTCAGCTGGGCAGAGAGCTATAATGATAGAAAAATTTGACTTTGATGGGGTCAGTACACTGGGTAAGGACTTGGAACCAGAGAAAAAACAAAAAAAAGTTTCTATTAACATATAAGAAATTTGTGCCTTGATGTTTTAAAATAACAGCTTTATTGACATATAATTTACACACTAAGAAACTCACCATTACAAACTGTACAATTCATTGATTTTTAGTAAAGTAATAGAGTTGTGTGATCACCACCAGCTTATTTTATAACATTTTTATCGCCCCAGTAAGAAAATCTGTACCCATTAGCAGTCACTCCCTCCAAGCCCTTGACTACCACTAATCTACTTTCTTTTTTAAAATTTTTTTCAGTTAAAAGATTTTTTAAAAAATTACAGTTGACATGCAACATTATTTTTATATTAGTTTCTGGTGTACAGCATAGTTATTAGACATTTAGATAATTTATAAAGTCATCTCCCAATTAGCCTAGTACCCACCTGTCACCTACATAGTTATTACAATATTGACTATATTCCCTATGCTGTTCTTCACATCACCATGACTATTTTGTAATTACCAATTTGTACTTGTTAATCCCCTTACCTTTTTCACCCAGTCCACCAACCCCCTTTCCTCATCTGGCAATCACCAGTTTGTTCTCTATATCTATGAGTCTGTTTCTGTTTCATTTGTTCACTTATTTTGTTCTTTAGTTTCACGTATAAGTGAGATCATATGGTATTTGTCTTTCTCTATCTGACTTATTTCCTTTAGCCTAATACCCTCTAGCCCATCATGTTGTCACAAATGGTAAGATTTAATTCCTTTCTTATAGCCAAGTAACATTGCATTTTATATATGTGCCACTTCCCTATCCAGTTGTCTATTGATGGGGACTTAGGTTGCTTCCATATCCTGCCTACTGTAAACACTGCAAAGAACATAGGGGTATATATAACTTTTTGAATTAGTGTTTTGGATTTCTTTGGACAAATACCCAGAGGTGCAATTGCTAGGTCAAAAGATAGTTCTAGTTTTAATTTTTTGAGGAAACTCCAAACTGTTTTCTGTAGTGGCTGCACCAATTTGCAATCCCACCAACAATGCATGAGAGTTCCCTTTTCTTCACATCCTCACCAAACCTTGTAGTTTGTTAATTTATTGATGATAGCCATTCTGACAAGTGTGAGGTGATATCTCATTGTGTTTTTTAAAATAATTTATTTAAATTAGTTTCAAGTATACAATACCTTGGTTAGATATCTATATTGTTCACAAATCAATCCTCCCAATTGCTCCCTCCCTCCCTGGCCTCCACTTAGCCATCATATTAATGCTAACTGCATTCCCTCTGCCATGCTCCCCATCCCTGTGCCCAGCTATCAACTGCTAATTTGTACTTCTTTAACCCTTCACCCCATTGTGGTTTTAAATTGCATTTCTCCGATGATTAGTGACACATCTTTTAGTTGAGCATCTTTTCATATGTCTATTGGCCATTTTTATGTCCTCTTTGGAGAAATGTCTATTCAGGTCCTTTGCCTAATTTTTTAATTGGATTTTTTTGGTGTTGAGTTTTGTGAGTTCTTTATGAATTTTGGATATTAACACCTTATCGGGTATATCACTGGTAAATGCTTCTCCCATTCAGTAGGATGTCTTTTGGTTTTTGTAGATGGTTTCCTTTGCTGCACAAAAACTTTTTAATTTGATGTAGCCCCATTTGTTTATTTTTTCTTTTGTTTCCCTTACCCAAGGAGATATATCGGGACAAAATATATATATATATATCACTAAGAGCAATGTCAAAGAGTTTACTGCCTATGTTTTCTTCTAGGAGTTTTATGGTTTTGGGTCTTACAATTAAATCTTTAAACCATTTTGAGTTTATTCTTATATATGGTGTAATAAGGTGGTCTAGTTTCATTTTTTACATGTATCTGTCCAGTTTTCTCAACATAATTTATTGAATAGACTATCTTTACCCCATTGTATATTCTTGCCTTTTTTGTCATAGATTAATTGAGCATATACGTGGGCTCTCTATTTATCTCTGTGTCTGTTTTTATGCCAGTACCAAGATGTTTTGATTACTATAGCCTTGTAGGATAATTTGATACCAGGTAGTGTGATACCTCCAACTTAGTTCTTATTCTTCAAGATTGCTGTGGCTGTTCTAAGTCTTTTGTGTTTCCATATAAATTTTAGAATTATTTATTCTAGTTCTGTGAAAAATGCCATTGGTATTTTGATAAGGATTGCATTGAATCTATAGATTGCTTTGGGTAGTATGGACATTTTAATGATGTTAATTCTTCCTATATATGAGCACATTATCTGCTTCCATTTATTTGTGTCTTCTACAAATTCTTCAATGTTTTATAATTTTCTGAGTACAGTTCTTTTACCTCCTTGGTTAAATTTGTTCCTAGGTATTTTTATTTTTTTGATCTAATTATAAAGATAATTATTTACTTAATTTCTCTTCCTGATAGTTTGTTATTGGTATATAAAAATGCAACTGACTGATTTCTGAATATTAAGTTTGTACCCTTATAATATACTAATTTTTTTTTCAGTTCTAATAGTGTTTTTGGCAATATCTTTGGGGTTTTCTCTATAAAGTATCATGTCATCTGCAAATCATGACAGTTTTACTTCTGTTTTTCTAACTTGGATGCTTTTTTTTCTTGTCTAATTGTTGTTGTTGCTAAGACTCCCAATACATGTTGAATAAAAGTGGTGAAAGTGGACATCTTTGATGAGTTCCAGATCTTAGAGAAAACGTTTTTAGCTTTTCTTTGTCAAATATGGTGTTAGCTATGGGATTATCATATAATATGGCCTTTATTCTGTTGAGGTGTGTTCTCTCTACTCTCACTTTGTTGAGAGTTTTCATCACAAATTGTCAATTTTTCTGCATCTATTGATATGATCATATGATTTTTATCTTTCAATTTGTTTATGTGGTATATCATATTAATTGATTTGTGGCTATTGAAACTAACCTCATATCCTAAGAATCAATCCCACTTTATCATGGTGTTTGATCTTTTTAATGTATTGCTGAATTCAGTTTGCTAATATTTTGTTGAGGATTTTTGCATCTATGTTCATCAGGACTATCAGCTTTTTGTAGTGTCTTTGTCTGGCTTTGGAATCAGGGTAATGGTGGCCTTGTAAAAATGAGCTTGGGAGGCTTCTTTCCTATTGAATATTTTGGAATAGTTGGAGAAGGACAGGTGTTAACTCTTCTTTGAATGTTTGATAAAATTCACCTGTGAAGCCATCTGGTCCAGGACTTTTATTTGTTGGGAGTTTTTTGATTACTGATTTGATTTTGTTATTAGTAATGGGTTTGTTCAGATTTCTAGTTTCTTCCTGATTAAGTCTTGGAAGATTGTATACTTTTAGGAGTTTATCCATTTCTTCCATATTGTTCCATTTTTTGGCATATAATTGTTCATGGTATCTTCTCATGATCCTTTGTATTTCTGTGGTGTCAGTTGTCACCTCTTTTTCATTTCTGATTTTATTAATTTGGGTCCTCTCTCTCTTTTTTTTCTTGATGAGTCTGGTAAAAATTTTATTAATTTTGTTTATCTTTCCAAAGAACTAGCTCTTGGTTTCATTGATCTTTTGTGATTCTTTTAGACTTTATTTCATTATTTCCTCTCTGATCTTTACCATTTTTTTTTCCTTCTATTCACTTTGGGCTTTGTTTGCTTTTCTTTTTCTAGTTCCTTTAGATCAGCAGTCCCCAATCTTTTTGGCACCAGGGACCAGTGCTCCTATGAGAATCTAATGCCTGATGATCTGAGGTGGAGCTGAGGTGGCGACACTAGCACTGTGGAGCAGCTGAAAATACAGAAGAAGCTTCACTCACTTGCCCGCTGCTTACCTCCTGCTGTGTAGCCTGTATTCCTAACAGGCCACGGACCAGTACTGGTCCACGGCCTGGTTTTGGGGACCCCTGCTTTAGGTGTTAAGGTTAGATTTTTAAGATTTTTCTTGTTTCTTAAGGTAGGCCTGTATTGGTATAAATTTCTGACTGCTTTCAGTGTGTTCCATAGATTTTGATTCATTGTGTTTTCATTTTCATTTGTCTCAAGACATCTTTTTATTGCTTTCTTGATCTCATTGCTAACTTATTCATTATTTAGTAGCATGTTGTGTAGCCTCCATGTGTTTGTGTGTTTTCCAGTTTTTTTTCTTGTAATTGATGTTTAGTTTCATACCATTGTGGTTGGAGTAGACACTTGATTTGATTTCAATCTTCGTAAATGTATTGAGGCTTGTTTTGTGGTCTAACATGTAGTCTATCTTAGGAAACGTTTTATGTGCACTTGAGAAGAATGTATATTCTGCTGCTTTGTGATGAAACTCTAAAATATCAATTAAATACATCTTGTCAAGTGTGTCATTTAAGATCACAGTTTCCTTATTGATTTTCTGTCTGGGAGATCTATCTTTTGATGTCAATGGGGTGTTAAAGTCCTCTAATATGATCAATCTCTCCCTTTATGTTGGTCAATATTTGCTTATATATTTAGGTGCCCCCTTGTCGGTGCAGAAATGTTTACAAGGGTTGTACCCTCTTATTGGGTTGATCCATTTATCATAATAAAATTCCTTTGTTTGTCTTTTGTTTAAAATTTTATTATGTCTGACATAAGTATTGCTACCCAGATTCTTTTTTGTTATTTACTTTTGCATAAAATATCTTTTTTCATTCCATTTACTTTCAGTCTTTGTGTGTCTTTTGATCTGAAGTAGGTCTCTTGTGGACAGCATATGTATGGATCTTGCTTTCTTATCCATTCGGCCACCCTATGTCTTTTGATTGGATCATTTAATCCATTTCCATTTAGTTATTATTGATAGAAATGTAGTTATTGCCATTTTATTATTCATATTTATGTTCTCCCCCTTTTTTCTTCTTAAAGAAGTTCCTTTAACATTTTATTTAATACTGGTTTGGTGGTGATGGCCTCCTTTTTTTTTTCTTATCTGGGAAGCTCATTATCTCTCCTTCAATTTTAAATGATAGCCTTGCTGGATGGAGTATTCTTGGTTATAGGTCCTTGCTTTTTATCACTGAATATTTTATGCCAATCACTTGACTGCAAAGTTTCTGTTGAGAAATCAGCTGACAGTCTCATGGGAGCTCCTTTGTAGGCAACTAGCTACCTTTTTTTTGCTGTTTTCAAGATTCTTTCTTTGTCTTTAACCTTGATATTTTAATTCTGATGTGTCTGGTGTGGGTATCTTTGGGTTCATCTTCTTTGGGACTCTCTGAACTTCCTGGTCTTGTCTGTCTATTTTCTTAGCCAAATTATGGAAGTTTTCCATCATTATTTCTTCAAATAGGTTCTCAATCCCTTGTTCTCTTTTCCTTCTTGTCATCCTTGTGATGTGAATTTTGTTAAGCTCGATGTTGTCCCAGAGATTCCTTAAACAATCTCATTTTTTTTAAAAAATTGGTTTTCCTTTTTGCTATTCTGATCGTTTTCACCTACCTTCTCTTTCAACGTGCTAATTCAGTCATCTGCTTCATTTAATCTGCTATTGATTCCTTCTAGTTTATTTTTCATTTCAGTTATTATAGTCTTCATTTCTGAATGGGTTTTTATGTTTTATATGCTTTTTAAATGTTTGTTATCTCTTTATTGAAGTTCTCACTGAGATCACTGAGCATCCTTATAACCGTGTTTTGAACTCTGTGTCTAGTAGATTTATTGCCTCCATTTTTTTAGTTCTTTTTCTGGAGTTTTTTTCTTGTTCTTTCATTTCGGACAGGTTTCTTTGTCTCTTCATTTGGCTGCCTCCCTGTGTTTGTTTTATGTATTAGGTAGATCTGCTATGTCTCCAAATCTTGGCAGGGCATCTTTATGTGGTAGGTGTCCTGTTGGTTCCAGTGGCACAGTCTCCCTGATCACCTGAGCCAGGTACTCCAAGATTGTCCCTCGTGTGTGCCCTCCTATTGGCCTTGATTGCTGTTGTCATGTCGGTAGGTGGGATTGATCCTCATGCCAATTGACTGTGAAGATTGGCCTTGACTACGGTGTATGAACTGCTGTGTGGGGACTGATCCCACAGAGTGATATTCACTTCAGTAGGCTCTGGTGCCTGCCAAGACCACCCTTTTGGTGTGCAACTTGTGGGCTAATTGGGTTGTGCTGTGTGGTGGTCTGAAGCTGGCCACCAGGTGTATTCGCTCTGGAACCTCTTGGGAGGCGCTCCTGTGCAGGCTAAGTTCCACTCTTGCCTGTGCCTGGCCTGGGGATACCTGGCAGGAGCTTCAAAGCAATCCTTTGTTTGGTTGCTGCCTGTGGTGGACCTGGAGGTGTGTGGGAGAAGCCACACTTCAAACTGAGGCTAGTTGCTACTAGTTTTGGTCCTGGGGCAGCTTTGCAAAACGCCAGGGCATTCAGAGAGTTGCTGCCATCTGCTGGCTGCCCATAAGGCTCAGCGGACGAAAAAACCTCATGTGTCAGGGTATGTGAGCTAGGTGAGGCGGGGTCTCAGGGAGTCATCAGGGTGGGGTGAGTGGTGTTTACATGTTAATGCAGATGCAGATTTGGCACCTGTGCTGAGCCTGGGCCACTCAGCAAAAGACAGTGGGCACGCCAAGTCCATTGGCCACCCACCTAGAGTCTGTCCACCAGTTCCCGAGAGTTGTCCACCAAAGACTACAGCAGAGGTAGGACATGGCTGCCTGCCGCTGAAAGAGCCTCAGGCGATGTATGAGTTGGGTGGGGCGGGGTCTCAGGGAGTCATCAGGGTGGAGCGAGTGGAGTGCGTCAGGCCAAGGAAGATTTAAATTTGACCGTGTCTGGGGAGGGCTTAACAGAGGGAAGATGGCGTCCGAGAACCAACTACGTGAAAGGAGTCTCAACACACAGACAATGACAGCCGTCCCTCCAGCCCTGGCCTTGAAGCCACTCAACTCAGTCTCTCCCCATGTGTCTCTGGCTCTCTGATGCCACCGACACTCCGCCGGAGCCCAGGGTGAGTGCCTGGGTGAGAGTCTGTGCTTGGGCCTTTTAAGGGGGTGCTTGGTTTCCAGCAGCCTTCTGTCTCACCCAGATAGAATACTTGTTCATTTTTGCAGCTAGATGTTGTAGGGCTCCTCTTCCTGGCACTGGCACTCTGGGCAGGGAGGCTGGTCTGGGGCTGGGACCCCTTGCTCCTCAGGGGGAATCTCTGAAGCTGAGATATTCCTCCCAATTTTTAACTGCTATACATGGGTGTGGGCAAGCCTGTTTCGCAACTCTGCCTTTCCTACCAGTCTTGGCATGGCTTCTTCTGTATATCCTTAGTTATAAAACTTCTTTTCAGCTAGTCTTCAGATGGTTCTCCACATTGAGTGTTCTATAACTTAGTTGTAATTTGAATGTGGTCATGGAGGAGGCAGGCACAGCATTTACCTACTTCGTCGTCTTGTCCTGATGAACTCAGAATCACCATTAATCTACTTTCTGTCTTTATGGAGTTTGTGTTTTCTGGACATTTCATATAAATCGAATCATATAATTTTTTTTTTTTATGTCTGGCTTCTTTCACTTAGCATAATATTTTCAAGGTCCACCTTTGTCGTAGAATATATCTCTCCTTTTTATGTCTGAATAATCTTCATTCTATGAATATACCAGGTTTTTATCTATTTATCAGTTTATGAACCTTTGAGTTATTTCCACTTTTCGGTCATTATTAATAATGCTGCTGTGAAAATTCATGTGTGGATATTTGTTTTTATTTTTCTAGGAGTAGAATCGCTGGGTCATTTGGTAACTCTATGTTTAACTTTCTGAGGAACTGGCAAACTGTTTTCAGCAGCAGATATACTTTTACAATTTCCACCAGCAAAATATGAGGGTTCCAATTTCTCCACATCCTCACCAGAACTTGTTATTTTTTTTAAAAAAAATATAGCCATGTTAATGAGTGCAAAGTAGTATCTCATTATTGTTTTACTAGCATTTCCTTAATGGTTAATGATGTTGAGATATTTTCATGTGTATCTCTTCTTTGGAAAAATGTCTATTGAGTTTTTTGCCAACTTATAATTGATTAATTTTATTGTTGAGTTGTAAGAGTTAATTATATATTCTGGATATAGGCCCTTATCAGATATATGATTTGTAATATTTCTCCCATTTTGTGGGTTGTCTGTTCACTTTTTTAATATTGACCTTTGATGCATACTTACAATTTTTTTTCATGATTTCTAATTTATTTTCTCTTTTTGCTTGTGTTTTTGGTGTCATCCAAGATTCTATTACTGAATCCAAGGTCATGAAGATTTCCTTCTTTGTTTTCTTCTAAGAGTTTTGAGTTTTAAGTCCTGAATCATTTTGAGTTAGTTTTGTATATGGTGTAAAATACGAGTACAGATTCTTTCTTTTGCATGTAGATAATCCAGTGGTCCCACCACCATTCATTGAAAAGGCTGTTCTTTCCATTTTGAAAGGTCTTGTTACCCTGCCAAAATCAACTATAAACATCTAAAAATATACAGCAGACCCTTGTGTGGTTGTCTTAGGGAGTAAATTAGATGGGGAAATTTTACTCCCTATAATTATATGTGTATATTCATTAAATTTTTATAATAATGAAAAATCAGTTGACCATGGGTTCATTTCTGGACTCTCAATTCTATTCATTGGTCTATATATCTATCCTATACCAGTACTAAACTGTCTTGTTAGTATAGTTTTGTAGTAAGTTTTGAAATTGGAAAGTATGCACTCTAACTTTGTTCTTTTCCAGGATTTAAGAGTTCATGAAGAATTGATGTGAATTCTTTAAACTTTTATAGAATCAATCAGTAAAGCCAACTTAGCTTGGACTTTAAACTCATATGAAGTTGTTTTGAATACTAATTCAAGGTTCAATTTATTTACTTGTTATAGGTCTATTCAGATTTTCTCTCTCTTTGTGAGTCAGTTTTGGTAGTTTGTGTCTTCTAGAAATTTATTTTACTTTTTTTAGTGATTGTCCTGGTTTGCAATATACATTTAGAACTAGTCCAAGTCCACTTTCCAACACTATACAGCTTCACAGGTAGTGCAAAACCTTATAATAACAAAGTATTCCTAATTCCTGCCTCCAATCCCTGTATCATTGTTGCCATTCATTCACTTACACATAAACATATGTATTACATATAATATAAATCTAATACATGTTTCTATTATTTTGAATGAACTGTTATTTGTTAGATCAATTAGAATGAGAAAAATAAAAGTTTTTACCTTCACTTATTCCTTCTTCTCATACTTTCTTCTCTTACATGGTTCTGAGTTTCTGACCTATAACATTTCCTTCTCTTTGAAGAACTTTTTAAAAACATTTCTTGCAAGGCAGGTTACTGCCAAAAAAATTTCCTTAATTTTTGCATGTTGGAGAGTCTTTATTTCTTTTTGATTTTTGAAAAAAAGATTCACAGAGTACAGAATTTCAGGTTAATGTTTTTTTCTCAACACTTTAAATATTTTGCTCCACTCTCCTCTTGTTTGCATGGTTTCTGAGGAGAAGTTGGATATAATTCTTATCTTAACTCCTCTATAGATAAGCTAGCTGGTTGTTCCCTCTGGCGTCTTTCAAGATATTTTTCCTTTATCTTTGGTTTTCTGGAGTTTGAAAATGACATGCCTAGGGTTGTTTTTGTTTTTGTTTTGTTTTTTTGTTTTGCTTTTATTCTGCTTGTTTTTTTTTCCCCCTGGATTTGTGAGTTGGTGTCTAACGTTAATTTTGGGAAGTTGTCAATCATTGTTGTTTCCACATATTTTCTTCTGCTCCTTTTCTTTTTCCTTTTCTGGTATTCTCATCACACATATGCTACACTTTTAGTAGTTTGCCCATAGTTCTCAAATATACTGTCCCATTTTTCAGTCTTGTTTTTCCTTGTTTGCTTTTCAGTTTTGGAGTTTATACTGACAATCCTGAAGCTTACAGATTCATTCTTCATTTCTCTTACAGTGTTTTGATCTTTAGCATTTCATTTTTATTCTTTCATATTATTTCCTTCTGCTTACAATCCCATTTGTTCTTGCACTTTACCTACTTTTTCCGTTAGAGGTCTTAGCATGTTTAATCACAATTATATTAAAATCCTGGTCTATAATTCCAACATTCCTGCCATATTTGACTCTGGTTCTGTTTGCTTTGCCTCTTCAACTGTTTTTTGCCTTTTAGTATGCTATGCAATTTTCTGTTGGAAACCAGACAAATAGACCTTTAGAAATGGAGTGGTGAGGTACGGGAAGTATTCTAAAATCTTATGATTAAGTCTTGGTCTTTTGGTGAGCTTACATCCCTAGATTGTGAACTTCAGTGCCTCTCAGGTTTTTTTTGTCCTTCTTTAGGTGGAACAGGAAAACTAGAGGAGCTGGAGTAAGGTATTTCCTTTCCCCTAGGTATGCTAAGCTCTGATAAAACCCCAGTAAGTTAGGTTCTGGTAAAATCATTTCTCTTTTGAAAGCAGACCTCGTTACAAAGAACAGAATACTCTGGTGTGTTTCAAAATAGCAATTTTTTCCTTCCCTCTTCTGAAGGATGAGGGGGATTATCCTTTTATCTTCATTGTGAGAACCTATTAGAGCTACTGGAAGTAAAACTCACAAAAGTGTGGTACGTTACCCTGGAGTTTTTAAGTCTCAGACTTGTTTGCACTGAGCCCCAGCTATTCATTTCAGTTCAGGTTTTCCTCCCCTTGTACTGATTCCGTGAGGGCTTCTGCTCCCAGGATTCTGCTCCAGCAAGTTTGATTTTCTGTATCTGCCTGTCTGCCTTTCCAATTTGGGGGGTACCATTTTCCCCTGTGACCTCAATTCCCTGACAGATATAAGAAAAGTTAGTGTTTTTTTTTTCCAGTTTGTTCAGCAATTTACTTATTGTTAGGATGACGTAATGACATCCAAGCTCCTTAAATGTAGAACTGGAAATCGAAGTTCTTTTTCTTATTTGATACAAGCATTTACAACTATATATTTGTCTCTTAAGCACTGTTTTAACTGCATCACATGTTTCTTAATGTTTTTTTTTTAATTCATCTCAAGATAGTTTCTATTTATTTTATTGTTGTTAGACTTTCCACAGGGAGTAAACATTTCTATCACCAGATTAATTTCACAGAGAATCAGTATCTCCAAGTCCCTGGATTTAGACTTATACTTTTAGAGAGTAATTTCCGAGGAACAGAGGAACTGAAAGTAGACATGAGTGGCTGTGGAGGAGGGGCTATAATTTAAGCCCTAGCTTTTGAAGCCACCCTGTGGCCTATGTTCTTTCTAAACCAGGGTTTTCTCAACTAGGAGTGATATTGCCCTTCATATGACATTTGACAATGTCTAGACACATTTTTGGTTTTTATAACTACAGTAGGGGGTGGCATTTAACTGACATCGTAGGTAGAGGCCAGAGATGCTACTAAACATCCTATAGTATACAGAGTACCCCCTCAGAACAGAGTTATCTGGTCTGAAATGTCAATACTGCTGCATTTAGAAACCCTTTTTAACCCCTTAAATTGGTGGGACTGTTTCTCACTCACCCAGCAACTACCTGTACACTGTCTCACTGCCTCTTCACAATGGTCCCTGAGGTAGGTGAAATGTCACAATTTGAGATGAGGTAAGTGAAGCCTTAAACTGAAGCAACCTTTTAGTCAGTAGCAGAGCCTGGACAACCACCCTTCAGCCTATCTGTTTCCCAAAACGCCCACAGCTACCTGGGCTCCACTTGCTTTGTCCATTTCACCTTTCAAAAGCAGGTCACCATGCATTGTCTTGTGAGTATATTTCTGGCATATTGGTAGACTTGGGGGCTTCTCCTAGCTAAGAATGCTTCACATTGTCTTATAGTCCCCTATTTAATGTCTCCCTCTACAAATAGAGTGGAAATTTCTTGTGAGCAGCATGGCATTTGGCATGGAGTAGACATACAGTGAGTTCATTGTTGAAAGAATTAAGAGATATGAGAGAAAATATATCAAAATATTAGCTAGGAGCTCAAAATGAAGGTTGTAGCTGCCTCCAGAAGAGGTTGGGAAATGAATTATGACCATAGGATTGATGGGGGAAGAAAAATTGTGGGCCTGTACATTGATTGTTTTGCCTATAGGATTTAATTTGGTTGTCATTGATAATACTGCTAAACATTATTTCCCTTGTTATATTCTTCATATTTCAGCTTCCTTTTCTTTTTTGTATTATTTATGTTAGCACCTTTTACCTTTATTAAAAGACCAGTTTAACCTTGTTTAAAATCCAGTGTCCTCAGATTTTGTCCCATAAAGGCCTTATCAAAAACATGACTTAAAAAATATTTTGTCATGTTTGACATCAGTGATCGTTAAATCACCCTTACATTGACTCTACAGTAAGTCCTCACTTAACATTGTCAATAGATTCTGTGACTTTAGGTGAAATGACATATAACAAAACTAATTTTACCATGGGCTAATTGATATAAACAAGACTTAGGTTCCTATGGCATCTCATTAACGTTATAACAAGCAATGTTGAGTGAAACATTATTCAAAGACCTGCTCTATGTCTTAAGGTAGCTGGTCTCAATTTTTTCATCCTTAAAATGGGACTAATGATCCTTTGTTAGCTAACTGAGGATAAAATAATTTAAAACACATGAAAGCATTCTGAAGAGTACTACGTAAATGGCAAAGCCTGTCCAGTTATGGGTAACTCTGAAAAATTCTATTCATCTGAGTTATGCAATATAACTAGTTGTGATGCAATTATTAAAATAGTTTGCTAGAATGAAACAAAGTGCATTCAGACTCTGCTTCTCACCTACAGTGCTAGCCTGAGTAAATGGGACTTTTTTCCTAGTAGTTCCATTAAAAGGATGAAAGCTCTATTTTACCTTGGACTGTCCTGATAATTACAAACCTCAACCTTTGCTTCTCCATAGGTGTTACAGAACATCCTGGACACTGAAAAAGAATATGCTAAAGAACTTCAGTCTCTTCTTGTTACGTACTTAAGACCCCTGCAGTCAATAACAAGTAAGATTTGTATTTAAAACTCTTCACTATATAAAGCAAGATAATGTCCGCATGTTGAGTCATTACTCTTATATCACTGAATAATTGATTTTACCCTTTAGAAGAAATTCTACAGATCATAGGTTGCCAAGAAAATGGTCAAGGCAACAGAAATTATGCAAGATATTGCTTTTGGAGTGCCTGGTTGCTTTCTCTTCTGGCAGTGGAAGGATGAGCAGATCTGCATTTCTATCACAGTTTTTATCTTGTACATTTGAAAAGTTGTAAATCTGGTTTTACCTTTCACAGAAAAAGGACTTGCTGGTGTTTTTATGCAGAAAGCACATAAACTGGAAATTCTTGTACTCATTCTGACCTTTGCTTGCCCAGGAAGAAACTCTTTCCCATGCTCTGAGAGTGGAAAGAGTATGGCATTTTGTGGCTATTCAATAGGGAGATTCAAGTCAGTATTTTACCCAGGCAAAAGTGAATGATAAAGAGATATTAACATGTTTTTAAAAATAAAATGTTCAAACCTTATTCTGGTCTTAGAAATCAAAAGTGATTTCTGAGGCCTCAATTGAAAATTTAGTTTTCATAAAAGAAAAATATTGACCATTCATTTTTTATGTGCGTGTGCTTATAGGTATGGCATATTTAACAAACAGTGACTAACTGCATTTGTTTGTGTTTTTATGTTAATTGATTAAACTTTAATAGATATTATGATCTATAAACCCAAAGAAAATTTAGCAATTGGTCTATATAATGGAGAACAAAATCTTCCTCTTTTTATCTCACTAAAAGTTTACTTTTGCTAGATGGTTGCCTAAACTATTGACTTCAGACTTAAATAAGCTCAATTTATTTCCTTATTTTCCCCTTTCCCCAAATTGTATTTGCTTAGGTATAATGTCTTGCTAAATTTCCCACTTGGTTATTTTCTTGGCAGTATGAGAATTTTACTTCAGTATGAAAGTATTTTGTATTCCTGTGCTTTGTAGGAGTTTAAACATAATCAACAACAAAGTGTCTTTTGTCATGATGTAAAATGTGAAGTGTTCCATGAATCATAGTTCTTAGGGCTGAATGGACCTCCGTGAATCATTGGTCTAGTGCCCTGGAAGAAATGACTATCCCTATTGAATAATTAAGAAAACCAAAGTCAGGAAAGGCTTACTGCCATACCCATTACATAGCCAGTCAGTGGCCAGATTGGGCCCACTGTGTCTCCTGCCACAAAGTGAAATGTTTTCTGGAGGTGACAGGCAGAGGAGGACAGGGAAACTGAAATGGCCACCCTGGGAAGGGGAGATGGTAAGATCTCAATGAAGGGGTTACTGATTAGCAATCAAGAAGCTGTGAGAAGAAAGGAAAAGAGCTGGTGCAGAGGAGGTGAGAGACCTGAGTCAGAATTGCACTGTTCCCAGATGAATTCAAGATGCAGATATAGTAACTTTCCATCGGTTCTGTTTCATAGGTCCCAGAGTGATTTGAGCCAGCCAGACTGTTTATCGTCTGATCCTGAAGGATCCCAACAAGCCTCCAGTCAGCTTTCAGTAAACCCCCAAGCCAGGTTCTTAGGGCTGTGAGAGAGCAACAGCCAGGGAAGCTAGCTGAAGGTTTTGCTTTTGAAACCCATAATAGGGGTTTTCCAGCTTGTGGTTTAGGACGGCATTAGAGCAGAGGAACTGGGAGCTTTTTATACTCTAGGAGTTACTGGTAATGTTTCTGTGGGTCTTTCTTTTCTTTGTCAGCAAAAATTACTCTTTTAGAAACACTCCCCTAGTATTAGTATATTAAGGACAAAGGGCATGTGGCACACACTGGCCTTAAATGGGATAAAGCCACGGATAAGGGAAGTAAATCTTCAGCAATTCCCTCCCCACCCCCCGCCCCAAATGGTTAAGAGTGTGAACTCTGGAACTTAGAATGTTTCAATTCAAATTCTGGCTTCACCATTCACTGGCTTTGTGACTTTGGGTGATTTGCTTAACCTCTCTGTACCTGTGTTTCCTTACGTGTAAAATGGAAACAACATCATAAGTTGTTGTAAGGTTCAAGTGAGTTATTATTTATAAAATGCTTACATAAGTGTTAAATGCTGTATAAGTGTTATTAGCTCTTGCTGTTATTATCACCTACCACTATTTGATAGTGGAAGAATGAATAAGAAAATTCTTAGTACAGAGGCTCTGAATAAAATTGTTCAATTTGCCTTTATTTGACTACATTCCACTCCAAAAACAAACAAGCAAACAAATCAGTACTATTTTCTTCCTCCTACTTCCTCTCACAAAGATTTCCTTTAGTTGATTTATGAGCATTTTAATTTAAGAGAAACTGGATTATGCTATTTTTCCCTGTGCATTATCTGAACATATATAATACCTTTCAATTACTTTCCCAGCTCCTCTAGGAGAGTACTCAAAAGTTTTTAAACTTATCCCCACTTATGATTTTATATATTTTACTTATTTAGATGCTAAGATTTTTTTAAATTGAGGTATAACTAACATATAACATTGTATTAGTTTCAGATGTACAATGTAATGATTTGATATTATATGTATATACTGTGAAATGATTACTGCAATGTTAAAGAGCCATCACCCTACATAGTTATATAAATTTTTTCTTGTAATGAGAACTTTTAAGATCCACTCTCTTAGTAACTTTCAAATATGCAGTGTACTATTATGAACTATTGCCACCATGCTGTGCATTACAATTCCATGACTTATTTATTTTAAAACTGGAAGTTCATATCTTTTGATTCCTTTCACCCATTTGTCCACTTCCCACCCCCATCTCTGGCAACCACCAAACTGTTCTCTGTAGATACTTAGATATCCATAACTTGTTATTCATTTACTCATTGCTTTATAACATACCTTATAAACACTCTTTTTCTTTAAGCGTATTATTTTTATTATAGAAAAGAGAAATCAAGGAAAGAAAGTTTTAGAAAGTTTTAGAAAGATAGTTTTAGAAAGTTGCTTAAAACCAGAGTTAGTATAAATTAAAAAAACAAAAGTTAAAATATAAGGATTGCTTCCCTTATCTCATTTGCCACTTATTAGCAAACTATCAATCAGCTCACTAGACTAGAGATAGATAACTAGAGTCATCCTCAAGTTCTATTCACTGATACTACATGTGTGTGTGTGTGTGCATGTATGTATGTGTATATTATATATATATATACATATATATGTGTGTGTGTATGTGTATATATATATATGGGTTTTTTTTCAGTCTGAGTACTGTGGAGTTTACATCTTTATTGGGAAACTTTGAGGAAGTATGCACATTTCAACAGACGCTCTGCCAAGCCTTGGAAGAATGTTCGAAGTAAGTGTTGTATATTGCCAAGGATAAACAAGAATTTGTTTTTTTTTTGTTGTTTTGTTTTCCTTTTAACTGTTGTCTTAAATAGGGGCACTTTATATTTATGCATTTATTATAACTTCGATAAATTGTTCAAGTGCAATGAAAATGCACCGGATGGTGGTACTCACACTGTCAAATCACTAGTTGTATTTTTTATTTTATTTAAGAACCATATCAGTTTACTGCTTTTGGTCCGTATAAGAGACAAATAAGGTCTCAATTGACCATGGATATCGCCTTTGACATTGATTAGATACTTCTTTTGTGCATTGCAGATTACTTGGAAAAGTTATTCAGATTATTCATTTAATTTACAAGCTCATTTTTCTCTTTTAATCATTCGTAGTATCATGTCTTTTATATTAACAGTTGAAAGACATGAAAAGTGCAGAAAGGAAAAGTATATCTTTATGTGAACAAGAACACATATTTGATGGCTAACAAGATTATTGAGGTGTGAACTTAATGATTGTCAGGCAACATATTTCTGTAGCAGGATTAATTTTCCAAGCAGTGTATATTGAAGAAGTTGATAACTTTCATCATATATAGGAAAATTGGGGTTATTGCCTGTTTCTTGAGCTTTATGGGATACAGTTGTCCAGGAAAAAAGATAGAGCACACACTCCTGAGAAGTCACTCCAAATGCTGACGGATCCAGGTTATTGATATGGAAAGATGATCACTAAGTGAGAAGAGTAGATTACAAACTATATGTGTAATATTTGTTTCCATTTTATAGAGAAACATGCAGAAGAAAGTCCAACAGATAGGACAAAATTGTTTTAATAGATGTCTCTGAATGGCGAAATTCTAATTTTTTTTCTTTTTTGTGCTTTTCTGATTTTTCTACAAATGAAAAACAGGTGGCTTGTCATTAAAATATTAATTTTAAAAAATTGAGTCCATGCTGCTTAGCAACCAGCAGGCCACCAAGGCACTGTAATACTCCTTTTTGGATTCCATTAGTTTTATCTGTACTTGAACTTCATCTAAATTAGCCAAGACTATTTTTAGTGCATCTGGCTATAAATTTGAATATTATAATTTGAATAAATATCTTAAAAGAAAACACCACCTACCAATTCCTAATAAGTATCTGACCCTATGTATCTGCCACTATGTTTGGTGGTTAGAGTTAAAGCAGTAGTCAAGAACTTGCATTTCATGGATAAGTGGTTGTAATATAGTTTCTCTTTTAACTTTGGCAAAAGAATTTGAAAGGTTTGTATGTTGCCACATTTAATTAGAATTAACTTCCTTTATCTCATTTCTTATTTTACATTCTGTCTTTCACCTGTTTTACCTCCAGGTTTCCAGAAAACCAACACAAAGTAGGAGGTTGTCTGCTGAACCTCATGCCTCATTTTAAATCCATGTATCTGGCTTACTGTGCAAATCATCCTTCAGCTGTAAATGTACTCACTCAACACAGGTAAATTTTAGTATTTCCCCCCAAATAAGCTGTTTTACAATAAGATCCTTTTCTAGGACCACCTTGTTTGGAAATTCAAGGTCTCCAGTCAAATTCTTAATTATTCCCATTGATCATGCCAGGAACTGATTCATTGTTACATGGATTGATTGTTTATTAATGTAACAAATAATTTACTGATCACCTAATGTGTGAAAGGTCCTGTACTAACTGATGGGGATACAGTAGTGAACAAGGAAGAGATGGTCCTTCCCCTCATAGAGCATAGAATCTTGAGTGAAACACAGACATGAAATCAAATACTGTAAACATGTTATATACAAAAGGGTAATTAAAGGGATGCTATGAGACTTTGCAACTTGATATCAACTTAGTGTGGGATGAGTGAAAGATTGGGGAAAGTGTTGCTCAAGTAAAATTCTATTTAGATACAATGGTTTTACTTCAGTTGCTGACAAATAACTAAAACCACCTAGGTTCATCTTTTATTCAATTTCTCTGTGTCTGGTAGAGGAAGTCTCAGACAGTGCTATGGATAAAAGGCAGCTATTAACATGGAAATGTGGAAGGGAACTAACACTGAACTGTGTGGCAGGTACTTTAAGCAAAGATATAATTACACATTGAATATAAATTGATTTTGATTCATGGAAAACAACAGAATGGCATTTCCTTTAAGAGTCTTTGAAAGAGACTGGGATAAATCTCCTGCCCTTCTTGACTTTCTGATTACCCATCCCTGACTCATTTACTGGTCCATTCATCTGAGCTAGAACCCTACACACAGAGGTTCTTAGGACTTAACCTGGAGACTAGGTTCAAAATGGACGTGAATTCTGGAGGCTGCTCAAGACTGAAAAGAATATTCTTCTCTTAATCCAGCCTAGACTTGAACTCCAAGAGCCAGGCTAGAACATTAATTGATACCAATCCTCAGAAGTGGCAGAAATTTTGGTTTTGTCCTGATTTGTTAGGAGCTTTATTGATTTTATAGAGCTGTTATGTAAGGAAATTTAAAAACAGAATTCGGTAGGTCCTACTTGAAGGTTAATTTTTTTCTCTCTGATCAAAGTTGTGAACTCTGACAGAATAGCAAATATGGAAGTTGAGTTTAAAGAAAGAGAAGCCATGACTCTGGTTATTTAGGAAGTGGCTCAACTGCTTAGAGCTCCTATTAGCTAATAATAACACTGTCAATGTGCCAGGCACATGATTTAAAAGCCTATGAGGAGTTACTATTATTACTATCTCTGCTTTAAAGATAAGACATTAAAAGGTCAAGTAATCTGTCCAAGAACTCATAGCTGTTAAGTGGTTAAGCCAGAATTAGAATCCAGGTTTGTCAGACTTCTAAAAGATAATTTAGCAAGATGTATACTTTACCTACAAAGAAAATACACTAAATGCAAATTTAAAGAATTATAATAAAATGAACACCCATGACCACACCACCCAGCTTAAGAAATAAAATGTAACCATTTCCTTTTTATATAACAGCTTTATTGAGTTTTAATTCACCCATTTAAAGTGTATTGTTGAATTATTTTTAGTATATTCAGAGTTGTGCAACCATCACCACAATCAATTTTAGAACATTTTTATTACTCCTCAAACAAACCTATACTCATTAGTAGTCTCTCCCCATTACCAGCCCAAGGCAACCAATCAAAACACTTTGTCACTATGAATTTGCTATTCTGGACATTTCATTTAAGTTTGGAATAACACAACATACGGCCTTTTGTTTTTGGCTTCTTTTACTTAGCATGCTTTTGAAGTTCATCTACGTTGTAGCATTTATCAATGTATTAAAAAAAAGCTTTAAAAAGCTAGTCAAGCTATCTTTTGGTTATTGTTAATATAGAGTTTCCATCACTTTACTTTTAATCTATCTGTGTCTTGTAGACAACATACACTTGAATCTTTTTAAAAAATCTATTCTGATAGTCTCTGTCTTTTAATTGGCATATTTAGGCCATTTATATTAAAAGTGATTGTTGATATACTTGGATTAATATTTACTATGTTTGTAACTGTTTTCATTGTACTCATTCTTTGTTTCTTTTCTACCACCTCCTTTTACTGCCATCTCAGTTTTAGGTAAACATTTTATATTATTTCATTTTCTTTTATCTTGTAGCACATTTTTCTTCTGAAAAAATTTTAGTGGTTTCCCTAGAGTTTATAATATCCAAACAGCACATTTGCATAACACTTTACCGTTTCATAGATAGTGCAGGTACTTAGAGCATTCTCAATTCTTCCTCATCTCTTTTAACATTTTTTAATTCATTTCATTTATCTATACAGCAAAATCGCCCAATATATTGTTGCTATTATTATTTTAAACAGTTATCATTTATATCAATTAAGAATAAGAAAAAGAAAAGGTTGTATTTACTTGAATTTATTATTCTCTGGTACTCTTCCCTTTTTATGTAGATCCAAATTTCTTTCTCTCTGAAAACCTTCTTTTAACATTTTTTAGGCAAGGCAACCCTTGGTTGACCTCATAGATTGCAAAGACCTTGTCAGTTTACAATCCCTTATTTTTTTTTTGGCCTACAGCTACAGCACCTGGTTTTCCTAGTGGTCTCCCATCCAAGTACTAACCAGGCCTGACCCTGCTTAGCTTCTAAGGTCAGACAGGTTAGGGCTTATTCAGGTAGCATGGCCATAGACTCTTTTAACTTTTTTTTTGCATAGGTGGTCTACTGGCAATTATTTCCCTTAATTTTTGTTTGTCTCAGAAAGTTTTATTTCTCTCCCACTTCCTTTTTTCCTTCTATTTTATTGTGGTAAAAAAAATGACACGAGATATACCCTCTTAACAATTTTTAAGTGTACAGAATAGTACTTTTAACTATAAGCACAATTTTGTACAGCAGATGTCTAGAACTTTTTCTATCTTTCATAAATAAAATTTTTTACTGATTGAACACCATTTCCCCTTTACTCCAGCCTTTGGCAACCACCACTCTACTCTATGCTTCTATGAGTTTGACTACTTTAGATACCTCATATAAATGGAATCATGTAATATTTATTCTTCTGTGGCTGCTTATTTCACTTAGCATAATGTCCTCAGAGTCACCCAAGTTATCACATATGACAGGATTTCCACCTCTTTAAAGGCTGAGTAGTATTTCAGGTACATACCCCATTTTCTTTATCCATTTATCCATCAATGGACACTAAGGTTGTTTCTGTGACTTAGCTATTGTGAATAATGTTGCACCAAACATAGGGGTGCAAATACTTTAAGATCCTGGTTGGTTTCGATTCTTTTAGATAAATACCCAGAAGTGGGATTGCTAGATCATATGTAGTTCTATTTTTAATGTTTTGAGGAACTTCTGTACTGTTTTCTATACATAGTGACTGCACCTTTTTATATTCCCACCAACAGTGCGCTAAGGTTCCAATTTCTCTACATCTTTGCCTACACACACACACACCCACACCCACACACACACACACAGAGTCACACATCTATATCTATCTTTCTATCATCATCATCATCATCATCATCATGTATCTATATCTATCAATCAATCTATCTGTCTATAATGGCCATCCTAACCAGATGTGAGGTGATGTCTCACTGAAATTTTGATTTGCATTTCCCTGTGATTAGTGATGTTGGGCATCTTTTCACATAACTGTTGATAATTTGCATGTCCATAGGAGAAATGTCTATTCAAATCTTTTGCCTATTTTTAAACTGGTCATTTGTGTTTTTACTATTGAATTGTAGGAGTTCATATTTTTATATGATTTGGAGATTAACCCCTTATCCAATACATGATTTGCAGATATTTTTTTCCTGTCCCATAGGTTGCCTTTTCACTCTGTTGATTATTTCCTTTCCTGTGAGGCAGGCTTTTAGTTTGATGTAGTTAGTTATACTTGTTCATTTTTCCTTTTGTTTCCTGTGCTCTTGGTGTCATATCTAAGAAATCATTGCTAAGACCAGTGTTGTGAAGCTTTTCTTCTATATTTTCTTCTAGTAGTTTTGGAGTTCAAGTCTTAGATTTAAGTCTTGAATTCATTTTGATTTGATTTTTGTGTATGGTGTAAGATTAGGGTCAAATTTCATTTTTCTGATACGAATATCTGGTTTTCCCAGCACCATTTGTTAAAGAGATGATCTTTTCCCATTGTTTATTCTTGTCACCTTTGTTGAAAGATTGATTAAGCATACAAATATATTTCTGGGCTTTCTGTTCTGTTCTGTTGTTCTATTGCCTATTTTTATACCAATACTGTGCCATTTTAACTATTGTAGCTATGTAATATGTTTTCAAATAACAAATTATGAGGCCTCCTACTTTGTTCTTTTTTCTTAAGATTGTTTTGGTGATTTGGGGTCCTTTTTAGTTTTATACAAATTTTAGGATTGTTTTTCTATTTCTGTAAAAAAGTGCCACTGGAATTTCATGAGGATTGCAATGAATCTGTAAATTAATTTAGGAAGTATGGACATTTTTAACAATATGAAATCTGATCCGTGAACATGGATGTCTTTCCACTTGTTTGTGTCGTCTTTAATTTCTTTCATCATTTTTTTTGGTAATTTTCAGTGCACAAGTCTTTGATCTCTTTGGTTTAGTCCTTAGTATTCTTTTTGATATTCTTACAAATGAGAATTTTTCTTAATTTCCTTTTGGGATAGTTATTATTAATGTATAGAAATGCAACTGACTTTTGTATGTTGATTTGTATCCTGCAACTTTACTAAATTCATTTTTTAGTTCTATCAGTTTCTTTGTGGGTCCTTAGGGTTTTCCATACAACATCATGTCTTCTGTGAACAGAGTTCATTTTACTTCTTCATTTTCTCTTTGGATGCCTTTTCTTTTCCTTGCCTAATTGTTCTGGCTAGGATTTCCAGTACTATGTTGAACTGAAGTGGCAAAAGTGATAGAAGTATTGCTACTCCAGCTCTTTTTTTCCAAAAAGGCTTTATTACAGAAGGGATAGGGCTCAGTCCTTCTTGGCTGCTGCTTTCCTCATGGCTACAAGGCCATTGCTCAACTCCTCTCTCTTTCTCTTGGTGTGATGTGTGTCCCTACCCTTTCTTTGGTGAATTTCAGGACCTTTTTGTCCTTAGAGACCTTGAGCAGCTCCGTGGCATGCTGCTCATAGGGGGCAAAGCTGCATACCTCTTGGATCACGTCCTGCATGAACCTGTTGTGCTTGCTGAGGTGCCTGAGGCGGTAGCTATGCTTCAGCTTGCTCACATTCTTGGTCACCTTGTGACCCTGTTGAGGCCCATGGCCATGGGCAGTGCAGAGCCAGGGCTGCTGTTCCTTAATGGCTGCTGTGGTGGAAGGGCCCCCAGCTTTTTTTTTTTTTCATTTCTATTTTTATAAAATATATATTTTTCATCCCTTTATTTTTAGTTTGTGTGTGTCTTTTGATCTGAACTGAGTCTCTTGTAAGCAGCATATGTAAGGGTCTCATTTTCTTATTCATTCAGCCACCCTATCCTTTGGTTGGAGCACTTAATTCTTTTTGATTTGAGGTACTTGTTGATAGATATGTAGTTACTGCCATTTTGTTCATATTTTTGATGTTTTCTTTTTCTTCTTAAAGAAGTCCCTTAACATTCCTTATAATACTGGTTTGGTGGTGATCAACTCCTTTAGCTTTTTCTTATCTGGGAAGATCTTTATCTGTCCTTTAATTCTAAATGATGGCCTTGCTGGGTAGAGTAATCTTGCTGTAGGTCTTTGCTTTTCATCACTTTGAACATTCTGTGCCCAGCACTTCTGTTTCTGCTGAGAAATCAGCTGAGTCTTATGGGAGCTGGCTTGTACTTAACTGCTTTTCTCTTGCTGCTTTTAAGATTCTATCATTGTCTTTAACCTTTGGCATTTTAATTATGATGTATCTTGATGTGGGCCTTTTGGGTTTATGTGTGGGACTCTCTTTGCTTCTTGGCTTCTATGTCTATTTTCTTTGCCAGGTTAGGGAAGTTTTCTGTCATTATTGCTTCAAATAAGTTTCAATCCTTTGTTCTCTCTCTTTCTGGTACCCCTATGATGCGAATGTTTGGCACACTTGAAGTTGTCCCAGAGACCTCTTAAAATATCCTCATTTTTTTGACTCCCTTTTCTTTTCACTGTTCTGATGAGGTGTTTTCAGCTACCCTCTCTTCCAAATCTCTAATCTGATCCTCTGCTAAATCCAATTTATTGTCGATTCCCTCTAGTGTATTCTTCATTTCGGTTATTGTATTCTTCATTTCTGACTGGTTTTTACTTTTTCTATCTCCATTTTTTTTTTGTTTTCTATCTCTTTATTGAAGTTGTCACTGAGACCATTGGTTCCTTATAATAAGTGTTTTGAACTCTGTGTCTGGTAGATTGCTTGTCTCCATTTTGTTCAGTTCTTTTTCTGGAACTTTGTTCTGTTCTTTCACTTGGGACATGTTTCTTTGTCTCCCCATTTTAGCTGCCTGCTTGTGTTTGTTTCTATGTATTTGGTAGAGTTGCTGCATCTATCTCCCAGTCTTAGTAGAGTGGCCTATGTAGTAGGTGTACTGTGGGTCCCAGTGATGCAGTCTTCCCTGGTCACCTGAGCTGGGTGCTCCAGCTGTGTCACTGTGTAGGTTGTGTGTGCTTTCTTGTTGTAGTTGAGCCTTAGTTGCTGTTTGCTCATTAATGGGAGGTATTGACCCTCAGGCTGATTGGTTGAGAGGACTGGCCATGACTACAGAAGAGGAGCTATTGTGCAGGGTTGACCCTATTACATAGGACTTATTTCAGCAGGGTTCTGGTGCCAGGCCGATGTGCCCTTTGGGCATGTGGTATGAAGCTGTCAACTGGTGTGAAGCTGTCAACTGGACATGTTGGTTATTGGGCCTTTTGGGAGGGCCTCTGGTGCAGGCCAAGCTGCTCCTTGTACCTTGCCTGGAACCACTTGATATGAGCTATTAAGTTATCTGCAAATGATTGCCACTTGAACTGGGTTTGGAGGTGCCTGGAAGAGGCTAAGCTGTGAACTGAGGCCAGGCTTGGGGCTCCTTAGCAAGAGGTATAGGGCATGCTGAGGCCATATGCTACTTATTTTGGTTTGTGAAACTTTGAGAGATTTTAGGAAAGTCTAGACTCAGCATGAGCCAAAACAGGCCATTTTTATGGAAAAACCACTGGAAGCCATTTAGGTGGACCTGTAGTTGGGTGGGAAAGGTTTTCAGGGATTCACCAGCACAGAGCAAACTAGGGTGATGGAGACCCAGATATAGCTTCCACAGGCTGGTGGAGGAAAGGCTTAACAAAGGAACTATGCCCTCTGCCAGCACTTCTGTATGAGAGAAAGCTGCCCCTCCAGCTCTTGTCCCGAAGCCAGATAACTCAGTTTCAACCTGTATGTCCCTGGTGACTTTCACGCTGCTGCCCCAGTGCTAGAGCTCAGAAAAAGCAAGTCTGTCAGTAAGTTCATGCCTGGGCTTTTAAGGAAAACACCTGAGACACCTGAAACCCTCTATCTCTTTCAGCCATAATCTCTGATGGTTTTCACAGCCATAATTATGGGACTTCTCTCCCTGGTACTGGAACCCTGGGCTGGGGAGCCTGTTGTGGGCTTGAACCCATCTATCCTCACAGGGGACCTCCACAGCTGAGATACCCCTCCCAATTCGTAACTACCACACACAGGTGTGAGAGCAGCCCACTTTACATCTTGGCTCCTCTGCAAGTCTCCATGTGGCCTCTTCTGTATGTCCCTTGTTATAGGACTTCTGTTCATTTGGACTTCAGGTGATTCTCAATGATGGTTGTTATGTAGTTTAGTTGTAATTTTGATGTGGTTGTGGAGAAGGCGAGCACAGTGTCTACCTCCTCTGCTGTCTTGTCTGAAAGCCTGTTCTGACCCCTTTTAGCTATCTCTTTCCTTAATTCTCTCTAGTGACCTAGCTAGACTATGGTTTAACTTGTTGCTCTTAATTAAAAGGAGCTACCAGCTTCCTCTTATTTGATTACCCCCAAATCTTTATTATTTTTACAAGAGCCCTTAGGCTTGAATTCCCATGCCCCTCCACTCTCTTTTTTTCAACTAAAACCAATTACTTTGGGGAAAGCTTTAGAACTCTCTGTACCTAAGACTGCTGCTCCCCTTTCGAAACATCTTTGAGCCACAACTTTAAGTGCTGAGCAAGGCAGTAACTCTCTGCTTGCCTCTCCCAGCACAGTACCCTACAAGTGAGCTTCAGTGAAGGTGATTAGGCCCTACTATTTTCAGTCTGCCACTCTTGGGGTAGATCCTCCTCCGTCTGTGTGGGGGCTGAATGGAGAAGGAAGCCTCCAACTTCTCAGTCACCCTTGCTAGGAATTTAGCTTTTTCAACTTAGTTGAAGCCGATGAAATGTGCTAATGAGTTATTTTGTCCTTGAATTGGGAGCTGAGGGAAGAGGGAGGCCTATCTTGGCCACACTTGCCTGGAGTGGAGCTTGTGATAAGCTGAGGTGGGAAGGAAGGAGAGGGGAGATAGCAGGTCATAGCTTAAATGCCTGAACTTTCCCTGTTCTTCGTGAGTTTTAGAATTTTTTTTGAATAATTTTTTTTTCGTATATCATATGCCATTAAGATGATTTCTAGAGACATTAAATGGTTGTTTTTATGGTTCCCACCACTATGCTCGCTTCCCTGGGGAATGAGTTCATGGAGTATCTCATGCCATCATCCTGAAAGTAAAACTCTACCATTTTCTTTTAAGCCCCTTTGTGATGCTCCTTGATCTCAGCCTAAATTTTTTACCACTTTTATATTGTCTCAATTTACAATTCTGCCACTTAGAAGTTGTGTTTCCCAAGGTAATTAACTCTAAGCCATGGTTTCCTAACTTGTGAAGCGAAGATAAAACCACCTCCCTTGTAGAGTTGCTATGAGGATTAGATGAAATAACACAAAGTCCGCAGCATATAGCACAAGGTAGCTGTCAACACTACCCATTTCTACTTTATTCATCTTCTACCAGCTACTAGTTGTTTTTTAGGGGAAAATGGATATTTCAAGCACACAAAGAACAGAGATAAAATAAAATAAAGTATACCCACAAACCCACCATTCAGCTTAAGAAATAAATTATAGCTGCAATTGGAGTCCTGTATATACACTCCAATATTTCCTACTCCTCCCTCAGCCTCATTAAAGGGAACCATAGTCCTAAATTTGTTTTTATCATTTCCTGTAATGTTCTCATACTTTGCTACCTATCTTCAATCAAGAAAAAAAATAGTTCATGGGTATTTCTCCTGTGATGGATACATAACCATCCTATATATATATAAGGGCAAATTTTTAAAATATTTTTAATTTGTTTAAATTTTAATTAGTTTCAAGTATACAGTACATTGTTTAGACATCTATATAGTTAGTAAAATGATCCCCCTAATTGCTCCCTCCCTCCCTGACCCTCCACCTAGCCAACGTACTATTGCTAATTGCATTCCCTATGCCATGCTCCCCATCCCTCGACCATCCATCAGCTACTAATTTGTACTTCTTTAATGCTTCACCCCATTCTCCAGCCCCCTAAACTCTCCTTGTCTCTGTCCATCACCAAATTGTCCACTATATTTGTGAGTCTGTTTTTGATTAGTTTGTTCTTTTATTCCTTCAATTCTCATATAAGTGAAATCATAGTGTTTATCTTTCTCTGTCTGACTTAAATACCTTCTAGGTCCATCAAAGCAATAACTTTTTCTATCCTCTTCCTTTTCATATGTAGGGTTCTTGTTTTCTTATCCTTTCAGCCATTCTATCTTTTGGTTGGAGCACTTAATTCTTTGCCATTTAAGGTACTTATTGATAGGAATGTAGTTGTTACCATTCTTTATTCCTGTTTTTTATACATGTTTTTGCTTCCTATAGAAGTCCCTCCAACATTTCCTGTAATACTGGCTTGGTGGTGATAAATTCCTTTAGTTTATTTTTGTCTGGGAAGCTTGTTATCTGTCCTTCGACTCTAAATGATAGCTTTGCTGGATATATTATTCTTGGTTATATATCCTGGGTCTCCATCCTGTTGAAATTTTTTTGCCAAGCTCTTCTGTCCTGCATAGATTCTTTTGAGAAATCAGCTGCCAGTCTTATGGGTGTTCCCTTATAAGTAATTGTTTCTTTTTCTCTTGCTGCTTTTTAATATTATTTCTTTGTATTTAACCTATGGCATTTTAAGTATGATGTGTCTTGGTGCGGCCCTCTTTGGATCCCTGATTTTTGGAATTCTCTGATTTTTGGAATTCTCTGAGCTTCTTAGAGTTTTATGTCCATTTCCTTCACCAAGTTAGGAAAGTTTTCCATCATTATTTCTTCAAACAGCTGTTCAAAATCTTGAGTTTCTTATGCTACACCAATCAGGTGAATATTTGGAGCCTTAATAGTGTCCTTAAATTATGCTCCTTAAATCATTTGTATAGTCTTGGCATCTCTTTCCTTGCCATTCTGATTGAGTGTCCTAATTGGCTTTCTTGTCCTCTAGATAGGGCATTTGATCCTTTTCTTTTTCACTTTGTTTATTCCATTTAATATACTTCTTATCTCAGATAATGTGTTCTCCATTTCAGACTGGTTCCCTTTTATAATTTCCATTTACATTTTTATCTCTTTGTTGGAGTTCTCTATACTTCCCAAAAGTTCATTGAGCATCTTTATAACTAGTGTTTTGAACTCTGCATCTGTTAGATTACTTAACTCCATTATATCTGGATCTCTGTTCTGTTCTCTCATATGGTTTCTGCTTCTTTGTCTTCCCATTTTGGCTGCCTTTCCATGTCTGTTTCTATGTACTAAGCAAAGCTTCTAAGTCTCCCGGTCTTATTAGTGTGGATTTGTGAAGAAGGTGTCCAGTGGCACAGTCTTGAGAAGGGTTCAGCTACTAGTCAAATTTAGCCCAGCCTGTGCCCCTCTGGGGCCACCTGTTAAGATTCAGCAAGCAACCCACAGGTGCTGTGCTTATAGTTGCCTCAAAAGGCCACACCAGAAACCAAGGTCAGCTGCCTCCACCAGAGTGAGTCTCAGCAAGGAGCACCTGACTCACTGAGTATACACCTAGTTGTGGCTTGGGTAGGGCCGCAAGATGGGGAAGTGGAGTTTCAGGGAATCCTCTGGGCAGAGCGACCTTTGTTATCCAGTTTGATGTCGGTGCTGTGTCCGCACACTGGAGTGGGGAGGCTCAACAGGGAACAGTGGATACCACCCGCACTTCCATACAGAGTGAGTCTGGACTGGCTTCACTCTGACAATGTCTCCCTGTAAGTCCCCAGTGGCCCCTACGTGCAGCCGAATGGGCATTGGTGCTCAGAGCAAGCAGGTCCTTCACCATGAAAATCCACTTGGGACGCGGCCCCTTTAAGAGGCGTCTGCCGCTGCCTCCGTCTCACTCAACCCTCAGGACTGGGCAGCCCGCATCCTCCCCTGTCCTACCTTCTGCCATTGCAGGGTGATTTCTTATATTTCCTCCCTAGTTGTATGGCTTGTTCGTCTAGATCCCAGGCGATTTTTCTTTACTGCTGCTCCTTGTTTCCGTCACAACTTTGATTTGGTCGCCAGAGGGATGAACAGAGCCTCTATCATCTGTGCCAGTTTTTTCCTCCTCTCTGTAAGGGCAAATTTTTTAATAGCAACAAAAAGAGATCCCCCACATGTTAGCTTCCCATTTTACCAACATATTCTTTTTCTTTTAGTCTGAGACCAGCAATGCTGGATAAATATCAGAAAGAAATGGTGTACCTCAAACAGCAGACTTTTTAATGTGGTAACTCTGTGTACTAAATTTTTAGACTGAATTTACCCATATTACCAATTTAATTTTATAAATAACAGTATAGAGTCCTTCGAATTTTATGATTTAAAGTTGTTACATGGTTAATTTAAAGATTCTCAACTTTGGGGGACTTATATCTTGTTTGCTTGATTTTGGTTAGTGATGTTTTTTGAGATTTTTATAATGTCCCTTGAAATGATAGAAGACTCACTGGAGTCCCATAGAACAGAATTTTGATCTTACTTGTTTTATTTACATGTCAGGGATAAAAATGCAATTAAAATACTTGGGGTTTTCCTCAGATGTGCTTCTAACATAGTCTCAGGTATTTTGTATACATCTTTAATTTATGCTGATAATAGAGGGAAATCATAGTTGAAGGAAATTCACAGAAAATTCAGATAAAATCCTGTGTCAGATGAAGGTTTCCACTGAAATAAGGATGTTGGTGGATTTCTGTTCTTTCCCTGCTGAAGCAACAGATGCTTAGAAGCAGGAAAATCATTGTGAACCTGAGCAGGCTAGTCAGTTGAACTTCTTCCTTTCAACCTGCAGGTGGCAATATCACACAGGAAATTCCTGTGACAATTGGCAATGTGAGGCCTGCAGCCTTAAAATTGTATGATTGTATGTTGGCACCTTGTTAAAAATGCAGTAATGTATTATTTTAATTTGGATATATAAGCAGATCCCAACCTTGGTATGTCTCCAGATTTACATATATTTGAATGACTGCCCCGGTCTTTTGCTATCCTGAGTGAGGTCTTTTGGGATTTCCCCTCTCTCTCCCCTCTGGCTTACTACTTACTGTAGCTTGTGTTTCTCCCTTTTAAAAATACCTACTTCTCTACTGTGCTTCAGTGTAGCATCCGTCCTCTTCATAAGGGAGAGGGACCTGAAGTTAAAAAAGAGGAGGAAAGAGTTAATGCTAAGACAGATCTAGACCTTACTTCCATCTCTATTGCAGCAACTATCAGGAACATTGCTGTGTATTTTTCCTCTTGTTTTATTGACTCTATGTTTATCACTGTTGTCAACAATGAAGACTTTGGGGAAAACCCAAAGAGTTTTTTACTTACCTTGGGCACAAGGAACACAGGGAAAATTCTGAGACTAAGTTCTGTTCTATTTCTATCTTTGAGGAACCAGAGAAGGGAGCAAGTGAGACTGAATACAAACAAAAAGTGGTGAGGACAAAAAAGGAGCAGACAGCCTAGTCTCTGGGACTGGCTAAATGAAAGGGGATGATAAGAGTCACCCAACCCAGTTGAGTGGCATCCTTGGAATTTTCCACTTGTCAGAGGCCTGAGCCCTAGATTCTTATGCCTCACCACCCCTTTCCAGGCCACAGTGATGCACATGAAAGGCTGGAGGAAAGGAGGAATAGGGTGGGAAGGGGAAATATCTGATTTTTTCTAGTTGTTCCAGGTAGAGTTCTCATTTAAAGTAGAAGTCTAGGCAAAGATTCCACAGAAACACAGTTACACAAGAGGGTAAGTTCTGTAGTGATATTATAATGTAGGATAGTTTTTTGAGCTTTCCAACCCAACCCAGAACATACCAAAGCCCCCACTCACCACGAAGTCTATGAGATAAATGTATGTTGACTTTCAGACATTTATACACTGAGAAATGCTTCTGTTGTATCACATCACATATACCAGAACATGATAAGCTTGATAAGCAAGTCTTAACTCACTGGAATTTCAAAAAGGCTGTATAGAATTTTAAAAAATGAATTTAAAAGACAGATTGTTCTTTGGTATAACAATATATATTTGAATATTTGTGTATACTGATATTTATGTATTAAATTTATTTGGTTAAGTAAAATGTATCTTTCAGGATCTATTTATCATAATGGGCAGTAGCTTTATAAGACAGTTTTGTTCTTTTGTTGCACTAGTAAAATGTTCTTTTCTTCCTGATAACCAGTGACCTCATGTTATGTTGAAAAATTTTTAAAAACCTTTTATGATATTTAACAAGCCCAGAAGTTAGAATGCTGCATGAAAAGTAATAACAGCATGCACATTAGCAGTTTTAATTGTTGTAGCCCTTGTGACAACTAGAGTAGAACATTGAGGATATAGGCAGTTAGCTACGAAAAGAAAAAGTAATACCTCTTTACCAAATTTAAAAATTAGCAAGGTGATTTTCTCTAAATTACATTTATACTCAAATGCACTCTCCAAATTCAAGTTATTTTCTTAATTATATTTCATATGAGATGAATTTTTAAATCTCTTTGTGCACTTTATGCTCTTGGTTAGAAATTAAACATCGACCGAATTTTCATTAAGCTGGAAATCCCAGTTTAATGGTAGCTTTTAAAGATGTGATTTTAGCAAGATATTTGCCTTGGAATAATAATTACAGTAATAAAAACGTATCTACTAAGTACTTTAGAGTTTATAAAATATGTTCCTGTACAGAGGCAGTGTGGTGTCGTGGAAAGACCTGAGGCTTTGACTTCAGATCTGGGTATAAACCCCAACTTAGCCATGGACTTGCTGTTACTCACCCCTCCTGAGTCTCAAGTTTCTCATCTGTAAAATGAGGGTAACACGTGTGTTGAAATGTGAATATTAAACAAAAACAAATGCATGCAAAGATCTTAGCATTAAACAATAGCCTTATAAACCTCAAGATTACTTCACAATTTTAGTAGGCAGTAGGTTTTATCTCTATTTTATAGATGAGTCAGCTGAGGCTAGGTCACTGATCCAGGGTCATCAAATCTGTTTTATGACTCCAAGTGACAGCACTTCCCTCAGGTACTTCTGAAGCAAGACTGCAACCCCTGCTAAAATAACATCGATTATTAAATGTGACCAATCAGTTGCGATCTGGTCTCAGCCCTTTCCCCCTCTGATATACAAATGATACTTAAAGCTGTTATGTAAAATGAAATGCCATCTCTTTCTCTCCTGCTAACAAAACCCAAGGAAGGAGAGAGTCTATTAATAGAAATTAATATAACCTATAATACATCCTATTCACACCACCCAATATTTAATACTGATAGCAAATTTCTTTGAACACATTTCCTAACTTATTGCAATATACCATAGTTGGGAACCACTGCATAAGATGAGTTCTAGGGAGAATAAGTATGACATTTTGTAAATGAGATCTTCTGTTGGAGAGTGATGAGAAATATTGGTGGAACTAGTAGGAGTCTAAAAAGTTAAGACTTGATCTTGTAGGCAATCAGAGATTCTTGAGTAGGAAAGCAACAAGTTTAAAGTGGTGGTCTGCATTATACTTCAGAAATGAAAAAGCCTGGAAGTCCGAGAGACCAGTTGTATTATTGAAGTGACCCAGATAAAATGAGAAGGTCTAAACTAAGGCAGTGGCAGTGGGATGAAAAGGAATAAACAGATACAAGAAGACTAGTGACTGATTGTGTATACATGGGCAACGAAGGAGGTAAAGGGTCAAGTGATAAGCAGAAGGTTCAAAATATGCTTTCAGGCAGTAGGTGTCCTTTAATTGTATTTTGTGGAAATGTATATTGTTGGTAGAAATATCTTGTTGGTAGAAAGGAAATAATGTACAGGATGCTAAAGGGCAGAGAAAGCACAAACTTAGAATTAGATATTTGTAGGACATAGTTATCTTTTTTTATTTTCTATCAAATTGTTTGGGTATCTTGCTATACTGGTTTCAGATCCTAGGCTGAGTGACTTTGTAATTAGTCACATAAACAGGCTGCTATCTGAATTTAGGACTTGTTCTGGAACATTACAGGTGGGTTCCCCAGTGATAGGGAACACTTGGTGAGTTATGACACTTGGCCTCTGACCAGCAAATAACTAGAATGTTTGAAGTGACTCAGAAAAAAAAATTTTTAAACCTGACATTGAGGTCATCTGATAGACTGTTTGTCCTATTCCCATGATGCAGGCTTCATATGGGCAAGGATTTTGTTTTGTTCACTGTTATATCCCCAGCAGAGAATGGAGCCTATCTCTTAGTAGATGAAATCATTGTTAGATGAGTAAATGAAGCCAACCATCATGAGTGTCTGGCTCACAACTGTAGCCCTAGTGCTGTGTGCAGTGCTTATTGCATAGGAGGAACTGAATAAAGGTTTACTGAATTGAGTTAAAAAGAATTGGACAGCATTTACGAAATTTCATTTGGTTTTATTTTCTGTGAAAGACAATAAAATAATGTTCAGTTGGTAATTCTTTACATGGAATATTAAGCAGTAACAGAACTGTATTTGTGATTTTGCTAGTGATGATCTAGAGCAATTTATGGAAAATCAAGGCGCATCCAGCCCAGGTATCCTCATTTTAACAACAAGCCTCAGCAAACCATTCATGCGACTGGAGAAGTATGTCACTCTCTTGCAAGAGTTGGAACGGCACATGGAGGTAAGGGAAAACATGCTTTTTTAAGCTCAGGTACAAAGTATAGATCTCTGCTTTGGAGAAAGCTATCAGTTTGCCTCCAAGCTAGTCTTGCTGAAGAGTTCAGAAAAAGCCTTGATTTCCAAATTTACTTAATCCAGTCTTCCCTCTTCTCAGGCTTTTACTTTTCCTCAGCATGCAGCAAAATAAGAAGGGGATTTTTTTTTTCCTCTGAAGATTTTTTACTTTTTATGTGCTTTTATTTTTTCCAGCTTTATTGAAATATGATTGACAAATAATATGTATCAATAAAATATATATAAAAGTAATAATACAAATAAAAATTGTATATATGTAGGTTATACATGATTTTTTAAGGTGTATAATATGATAATTTAATATAACATATACATTGTGGAATGGTTACCACAATCAAGTTAATTAACAATTCACCACCTCACATAGTTAGCTTTTTTTTTATGATGAGAACACTTAAGATCTACTTTATTATCAAAAATATACAGTATAGGGTTATAAACTATAATCACCATTAACTTGTTTATCTTATAATGGAAAGATCCCCATCCTTTACCATTAGATACTCATGATCACTCTTCCTCCCTTAGTCCTCCCAGCCTCACTCCTGTTGCTCTGTCAAGTCTCTGCTGGCTTGTTGACTTAGGTTTTCTTCTGCCTTCTCATCTGTAGATAGTGGTTCAATCAAAATCAAACAAGAAATCTATTCTGATATATGAACCAACTTTATCATGGGAGATAAACAAAACAAAACAACATTAGAAAATATAAAGACCATTTCACTATAGACAGGAATATTTAGTTCTAGAGCTGTGTGGTCATTCAGCTTTCAGACTCTGGATTACAATGGAAGTTTCTGATATTTCCTTAACGATTAGTTAATAGGTCTAATATTAGTTTATCTCTCTATGCATCTATACATCTACATCAAACATTTTTGCTTACAAACTTATGGTTAACTTACAACAGCTGTAGCATAGCTATAATCTTTTCTAAATATAAAATTTTCATGAAGGCCTGATAATTGAATATTTTTTCATCAAGAGCCTAGATCCTCTTATTAAAAAACAATCAACATGGAGAGCTTCTTGAGCCATTCTTGTGCAATCGAAATGGGGTTTGAGGTGTGGGTGGGAGAGGAGGGCCTACTGGGGGAGGCTGCATTTACCCTACTTGCTCTTCCTGTGTCTGGGGAAAGGTTTTGAGGTTTTAAAGGTTAGATTATCTTTAAAAAAAAAAAGGTTGCACACTGACGGTCTTGTCAGCATTTGTAAGGGTTGAAAGCATGAACTCTGAGCGAAACCACATTCTCAGGTTATTTGACCTGCCAGAAAGCTGGAGGCAGTGGGGATCTAGTTAGTAAAGCCTGCAGGAATAAAATTTCAGTTAAGGTTTGGGGGATGTTGACCTCTGGATGCCTTTCCAAAAGCTAAACCAGTTCACTGAAGCATTTGAGGTTTGCCTCTCCTTGTTTATCACAAAAATCCAGAAACAAGGGCCTCAGTTTCTGTTACTTGCTCAGTGCTGAACTATGAATATACACTTAATTTGAGGAGGAAAATCCCCAGATGCTTCTGTTGCCTGGATCTTCTTTCTTAGCCTTCCTTGTATTGGAGCCCATTTCTAGTCCTGCCTCCATTTGCTGTTAGTTACCTGCCTTTAGCTGCCTTCCATTTCCCACCATCAGATAATACATACCCTTAGCACTAGTTCATCATCTGGTGAGGCACTTGATCCAGTTTTCTGATTGTTTAACACAGCTTCTGGCTAATGGTACATTAGAACCTGAACTTCACAGCTATCAGCTGATTTGGGTAAGAATAAATTTAACTATAAAAGAATAGAACCCTCTTTTATAAGCAATACTGTTCTTGGCTTGGGTCAGACCACTAGTCTGTTTAGCTCTTTTTTAAATCACCCAAAGCTGGTCAAGCAGCAGATATTGCCTCCTCATTATTCCCACTGAATTCTCAAATTTGAGTACATAACTACACCCCAATGCTCCAATGTTAGATGGATACCTACCCTCAAGAAGCTCAACTTTCCCTTCATAAACAGTAATGTAGGTGTGCATACCTCAGAGACATTTTTTCATCCTGTCCACTTTTCAGGGTTGTAAGTACCATATAATTGCAGATTATATGTAATAATCTTGCTTAAGAAGAAGCATATAGTATAAAACTTGGAATTTCTTCCCATCTGCCCTATTGAATCTACCTAAAGAAAGTAGAGGCATTTTAGATTAGATTGGATTGATTTTTCTCTAACTACCACTCTGTTCCCATAATTTCCAACCTCTTGTCATTTGCTAACAATATGACTAATGATGCCTTCCAAATAATTATTATTTATTATCTAAAGTATAACAGCAAAAAAAATGAGAACCTTTGCCTCAATAACCACACCTATATTGTTACCCAATATGTGATGTATTACCAGTAGTCTTAATTCTTAATCACCTAACATTTGGAGGTGCTGAGATTCTAAATGCTCAAATGCTGTTTTATTTTTTAATCTTTAAATTAGCATACAGTAAAATTGACTTTTTTCTTTTGGTGTACAGTCCTGTGACTTTTAACACATGTATAGATTCATATTACCACCACTACAATTGAGATATGGAACAGTTCCATCATCCCTTGAAATTTACTCTTTGCAGATACACCCTCATCCCACCCCTAACTCCTGGTAACTGCTAATCTGTTCTCCTTTAATATTGTTTTAAAATGTATTCCTTTAATAGGATACGCATCCAGATCATCAGGATATTCTGAAAGCAATCATAGCATTCAAAACTCTCATGGTAGGTGATGCTCTAAAATTATTTCTCCATTTTTATACTTTGTTCCTAAGAAAGTGATTTGTGTGTAACGTTTCTTTCCTTATGCAAAGGTCTTTAGAGTGGAAAATGCTCTAGTGACAGTATCGCAGTGATTGTTTTATTTAATTTTGTCTTCCAAAAATCATGCTTACTTATGAAAGGTTGCCAGACTGAAGGATTAAGCACTCACATTTGAAGTCTCTGCCACATTAAGCATTGCTGTGTAGGTGGGGGGTTTCCTTTAGTCTCTTTGTCTTTACCCCTGTGTTGCTCACTTTATGTCAGTGCAACTTCTTCACTGATTGGCATCAATACAGGATTAATCTACTTATGCCATAGAGTGCAGAGTTTATTATTTGCATATGAAAAAGAAATCCTTCATTAAATCTGAAAGGAAAAAAAGACCTAAAATACAATGCTCTCTATAGATTGCTATCAGAGGTACCTGTAATCTTGTATCTTGAGCATCATGGTTAATGTTTTCTTGAACCAACTGGTATAAAATCACTTGGTGGTATTTTAGGAGGAAAGAAAATGTCATTTTGGGTGATTGATTATGTTTAGCTTCAATTTAGACATTTCTGTAGCATTCCAAGTGATTGGAATCAATGTTTATTGATTCTTGCTGTAATGTTGTGATGCAACATTCACCATCACCTTGTTTTTATTGCTATTAAAGAACCAGTACATGACACATCCATGGTTAAATAACAAATTGAAGTCCAGAGTAAGATATTAGTTTAATATTGCTGTCATAGGTCAAGAAAAGTCAAATGTTGGCAGTTTCACGTGGTTAAATGCATGAAACTCAGGGCATTTACTATCATTTGTATTCCTTTTATTTTTTCTATGTAAATTGAATAGCAAATCCTCTTTTCTAAAACCATATTTCTTTCTGATCATTTTACATGTTTAAAACTTGTTTTGATGGTTATAGTATATTTATTTCTACTATAGATGCTTCAAAAATATGTGCACAATGAATTTATTTCTTCAAGTTTCTGTTTAGCTAAAAGGGGCAGCAGAGATTTTATAGAAAAACACATCCCAAAAAACTGTGACATTCATTTAGAAACAGCGGCATAACTAACCAAATGTTTTATTTTCATATTCAATTTGGAATCAATACTGTTAAATTACTCTAAGATAACTTCACACTTTCTGAAGCAGTGGTGTGTGTGTGTGTGTGTGTGTGTGAGTGTGTGTGTGTGTGTGTGTAGTATTCATACCCCACATATTTTTGCTTAGTTTGTATTTTTCAGTTTGTATTCATGAAATTGTTATATCTCTTTCTTATAATCCTTTTAGGAATAAAAATTGATTTAGTCTTCTTAATATAATTTACTACTAGTCCCTAAACAAAGTATAAGGCAGTGCATATGTATCATTATGAGATCAATTTGATTTACTGTGGCATAAGGAATTTAATTTTCACTTTTTCTATAACTGCTGGAGTTTTTTTAAAAGATATTATTTAATTGGAAACTGAGCATATGTTAGAAACATAAAATCGCTTTGTAAATAAAGCACTGTTTATGCAAATAGACGAAATGGAGAGAAGCTAGAGCAGGGACACCAACCAACAGATCTGAATCTTCCAGTTGCTTTCCTTTCTCTGGTTTAAGTGATTCTGCTACTTGTCTACCTATGCTCCTTGCAGAGAAAAAGAAGCAAGGCCCTTCTACCACTTCATCTTGATGTTTTGGCAAAATGAAAGGTAGCTCTTCCTCACAAAACTTTTGGGGGCTCCCGGCTAGAGATTTAGTGTAGTAATCTTCATGTCTGCCAGTACATCAGTGATTGGATTCTTGGTGAGGAATAGAACTCAGTAAACATTTGTGAAAGTCAAAAGCCACATCTTAACTTTGGTCTTATTTTAGGTCTGTTTCATAAGAATTCCTATCTCATTATGTGCTGCTTTTGGTTCTGTAGGGGCAGTGCCAAGATTTAAGAAAGAGAAAACAGCTGGAATTGCAGATACTGTCTGAACCTATTCAGGCATGGGAAGGCGAGGATATTAAAACCTTGGGAAATGTGATTTTTATGTCACAAGTAATGGTGCAGTATGGAACATGTGAGGTAAGATGTTTCAAATCTCAACACCATTTTTTCCATCTTTCACATTTTTCCTTATCTGTTCTTCCATCAAGGTCAAATGCTCAAATATTCAAAGAAACTGAGTGCTTATTCTTTTCCCAACACTGCTGGGTTCTATGGGAGATAAAAGGAAATAATGCAGTGATTCCCTGCCTTCAGAGAACTTCTTAACTACAGATTAAATCACAAGCTTCAAGTAGAAAACAAACCAAAATAGTCAATGTCAATTTGTGCAGTCTCAACAATAGATTCAATAGAAGTTCAGAGAAGGGAGAGAGCAAGATTTTATGAAAATAAGACTTGAGGTGGAGGGCCATGAAGAGAAAAAGGGAGAATTTCATAAGGCAGAGCTCATTTTTATTTCAGGAGAGAACAGGAATATGGCCTTTTTTTCTGTAAAACATTAAGAAGCCAGTGTGTTGAGAGCAGAGGAAGCATGTTAGGCAGAGTGAAAGAGAAGATGATTGAGTCAGAGTCAGGTTATGAAGAACCTTGGATGTCAGGCAAGAGTAGTTCAAATTGATGCAGCAGGCAATAGAAAACTATGAGTCCTGAGTAGTAGAGAAAAACAATGAAATGGTGTTTATGACACTTAATCTGACAATCATATATGTCAGATAAACTGGAAGGGATGGGGCTAGAAACAAAAAGGTTAGCTGAGTTGGAAAGTGATAAGTACCCTTGATTAAGGTAGTGGTGGAGAGAATGAAACTTAAGGGGCAAAGCTAAGACATGTTTAGAAAGGGTAAGTCTATAGGAATTTGTGACCTATGGGCTAGAGATGATAGATGTAATTTTAGACCTGTTAATATTCAAGTGGCTGTAGGTATCCCAATGAAGATGTTTTGTAGGCAGTTGTTAAAACAGTGTAGAAATGTAGGTGGGAGACAGAGTTAAAGGCAGAGATTTAGATGTCCCTGACAGATGGGCCTTCCTAGGAAGTAAATATCCAGAGAGAAGCACAGAGGGCTGAAGATGGATTGTATCTTTTAGAAAGGGGGTAGGGGTAGGGGAGGAAGATTGATTATTTCAACTGGTATGATTTATCAGGTGTTAGAATTGTCTTCTTTCTCACAAAACATCTTCCTATACTCCATGACAGGTCTCTGTAAGATTCATTACATTTGGGTTAAGAAGTAATCTCATTTTAAATGTAGATTCCTTGGGGAAGGTTAATGCAGAGAGTTTAACTATTAGTCTCACACTTTGGGATAAACCTCTTTGGTGAAAGGAGGAGGAATCAGTGCCAGAAAGAAAAGAGGAAGAGGAAGATTAGAAGAGAATTGGGGGAGTATGATGTCATGGAAATTCCAGTAGGTGCATTTGAAAGTGGTCAGCCAGCTCACTGAGTGCTGCTGAAGGTTCAGAGGTCAAGGAACATGATGACCAAGAAGAAGCCATTGGATTTCACTAAAAGGCAATTATCGATGACTTTGAGAAAACAGTGAGGGTCAGCAGGGAGGGATCCATGGAGAGAAAATGAAGGAAGCAAGAAATATGGCAATAAATGTCAAGAAATAGGATATTTTGTATGAGGAGTCACAGGGACAAGTGAAGGCCTATTAGGCTAGGAGATGTGCATACGTTAAAAGCAACAGAGAAAAAGCTAGTTGAACAGGAGAGGCTGCTGGAAGAAGGAGGAGGAGATGAGATGTCTGTAGAAGGAAGCCAAGCAAGAGAAAAATGCCAAAGGATACAGAGCACTTGTCAGAAGAGTTAGCCTCAACAGGTGCTCTTTTCAAGTGAGAGGAAGAAAATGGAGATAAGCATAAGGATAATAGTAGCTAAGATGGTTAGACATATAAGCTGAATGTAATTGTTTTCATTTCCTAATTGCACATGTGTTTAAGGAGTTCAGAAGTCCTTATATATAAGATTTTCTTTAGTACCATTTAAAAAAGTATTTATTTTGTTTTACATGGATGTAATAACTATCTTGTTCTTACTGATTAAAAGTAATTTTATAAATAAGAATTTAACACATTACAGCATAATAAATTTCCTATCACCTGAAAAACCCTTTATTTTGCTGTTTTTCCAAGTAAAGTCATTTTTTTGGTGAGCCTACAGACTTATCTTGTGCTCTGACTATCGCTTGGACAGGAAGGCGTTAACTGTGAATTCTCAGGCTTACATACCTGGAAAGCATGGTCATTTGTATTTAACTGTTATGTATAGGAAGGAGGGATAAACTGTGGGTTTTATAAGCATTTCAAAGTAAAATTCAGCTAGTTCTGTGCTTTAAAGTTGGGTATCTTTTAAAAAAATCATTGCCCATGTTTCATTGCCTTATTTAAGACCTATATTGCAAAACAGTGATTCCAGTAATTCTTAACAAACAAAACATCCAATTTCTATTCTCCATTTCATAATTTTCATTCCACTTCAGGAAAAAGAAGAACGGTACCTCATGTTATTTTCAAATGTCTTAATAATGTTATCTGCAAGTCCTCGGATGAGTGGCTTTATCTATCAGGTTAGTAGATTTCATATAAAAGAAAAAGTAGGAACCATAATGAAAAGAGGTTTTAATCCAGATGCAATATTTTCCACTATGGCTTTAAAAGCTCCAGCCAGAAAAGGCAGAACATTTGAACACTTCATTGTAATTAAACAGCTTATAAGAGAAGATGTTCCTTACATCAAAGGCCTTTGTATTACTCAAATGAGTTTATCCTGAATGTCTACTGCTCTGGTTATGAGCTAGGTTATGAATGTATACATAGAAATCTAAGTCTCCAACTAGATGAATTAGCAGCAGCATTTTACAGGCCCACATTATATCATTACTGCTAAGAAAACATGAAGCTGAGACCTTTTCCTATGACTGTCTTTATTACAGTCATATCATATAATTTGGGTTTCTGAGATACGAGTCATTAAATTCCTTAAGAAATTAAACTTCTACTTTTGTATCATTGCACCTGAAAGAACAAGATGGGTCACCAGCAACTCTACTGGAGCCATCTGAGAAAATTTGGCCAGGGTTCTCTTTCTTGCCATATCTGCTCAAACTGGCACAGTCTGATCTGGAAATATGGCCTCTATATGCACCACCAGTGTTTCCATCCATATGTGAAGGATAAGGGCTTCATTAAGTTGGACTAAGTGAGCTTCCTTGAATGGGTCACTCTAGGCATCTACCTTACTGTAGAAACAATGCTAGCTCTTTGTATATAAAGTAAAAACTTCAATTATGAGTGTTTTAATGTGAATGGGATAGTCACATGATCATGGAAATCTCCTTTTTAAATTTTACTATTATCTTCTCAGTGGATTCATCTTCAAAATTGATGGCTTGTTTCCCCCTGGTTATATAAAAGGATTCATGCTGGAAAAAGAAAGCAATTAAACTTCCCTCAGTCTGGTCCCAAAATATGGAGTATTATAAGTTACTGTTGCCTCTTATATTTTGGACTAGAAATGACTAATTGTCACAAAATTTGAGTCTTTGTTTACAGATTCTTATGAAATGTTTTGAAATTCTTATGTATTAGAAAAATAAACTGTTTGTAAATTCTGATCTTTTAGGAAAACACAACGCACATTTTCCCCTTACTTTCTTGTCTAATTAAAATTTAAGCAGGGAAACATATTATCTATTGACAGACCAGAGAAATATGTCTAGTCATAATTGAACAGTGATTCCTGAGAGAGTCAGAAAATCTAATAGAAATAAGCAGAGACACATATAAACACAGATTTAATGGGAATTTTTTTTTTCTGATAGGGAAAAATACCAATAGCAGGAATGGTGATGACTAGATTAGATGAAATTGAAGGGAATGACTACATATTTGAAATCACAGGTAGGTAATTTTCTCTTTTTCATGTAGCTACTTCAAACCTTTTTTGGAAAGAAGTGGGGTTTAAATGAAAAATACTATATTATTTTCTGTCATATAGTCCATGAGCAAGTTTTACATGGTCATGACAAAGTATATTCCATTTCCTGGGATAATTAAGGTACGGCAATAGAAAAAAGAAGTCTCCTGGTCATTCAAAAGCCTCGGCTTTGCCATTAGTTTCAATCTTCTCTTGCATAAGAGCTACTTGTTAGAGCAAAGAAATAACAAAATGGAATGATGTAAATGTAATTTTCTCCCCCTTCTGTCATCGGTTCCCTTATGGCAGAGGAGCTAAAGATGTGGAATTTTATCTGCAATTTTATCATCAGTCTATGAATTAGAAAGATTGGATTATGTTTCTAAAAAGTGCTGAAAAGCCATGACACTTTATTCACAAATTGAGCAAAATGCCAGGATTCAATAATGCTCCCTGATATATAGGCCTGTTGTCCCTTTTGCCAGGCCTTTGTGATTTACATGTAATGATTGTTCTTTTTCCACTGATAGGGTGCAATGGCTAACCCTGGGATAATGGCCCCAGGTCTTACCCATCTCTTTCCCAATAAGGAACCCAATATTTAGTGTTGGCTATAACCAGTCTTAATTTAATCTTGTTTCAACTTTTATATTGTGTAAAGCAATACAATATTCTCATTTTAGTCGATGAACTAGTTGGATCTCTGTGCTTAAAATTATGGATTGTGAGTTTGTTTGTGTGAAATTTTGTACTACTTCTAAGGCTCTGTAAGCAGTAAGAATCAAGAACAGTATTTTAAATCAGATGTGAATATTTATTTCTTTATTATCAAAGCTTATCTGTTCTTGATCTAAAAGTTTTGAAAGGGTTATCCCATTGGTATGAAAACTCCTGAAAATAGACACCCAAGTCCTAGTTTTGTGAAATATGTTTATGAATGAGGCAAGCTCAAGGTTCTCCTTGCTTTTTGTTTCTAAATGCTCATAATTGGGCGATGCAGGTAACATAATAGAGAGAATTGTGGTTCACTGCAACAACAACCAGGATTTCCAAGAATGGCTGGAACAGCTGTGCAGACTGATTAGAGGACCTGCCTCCTGCAGTTCATTATCCAAGACATCGTTGTCATCTTGTAGTGCTCATTCTGTAAGTAGCCTGTTTGTTCTGTCCAGGGGTAACTGAATCTCTTGTCAAATTCTGCCTGCTGAGGATTTATAAGCAGTGAGCATGCCCTTAATCTTTGGGTAATCTATATTTGTAGGTTTTTTAGTACAGTTAAACCTCACTAATTCTAATTTCTTATTGTGGAGAGAGGACTATCTAAATTAATACAAAGATTTACTTAGAGATGTGTAGTTTACTTTGACCTTAACTTGGAGTACCAACTAACTGCTAGCAAAGTTTTTCTAACCAGAAGTCCTGCTGAGATGTTTTAATAATAAGATTTATATTAGTTAATAACTGTTATTCTTATATTGATAATGTGCTAAGTCAAAACAAATAGTTTACCTTCATAAGTATTTAAGCATCTCCACATAATCTCATCTATACTATCACATTCACTGAGTAAACTTCAAGGGTAAACTTTTAACATTGCCTTCTTCCAAGTTATCATGAATTTAGCATTCATCTAATTTGAATTGATAAGATTTTATTGTACTTGCTGAGTGAGATCGAAGATATGCTGTGTTGTCTGTTAATACTCAAACCTCTGATACTGCAATTCCAGTTTTGAGCACTGGTGTTGTTGGTGGGAAGAACAAGAGCTTTGGCATCAGATCTGGGTTCAAATCTTTGCTTCACCAATTGGTAGTTAGTTACTTCACTTTGCTAAGTTTTGTCTTAGGTTGATCTGATGAATGACCTATTTAATCATCTAATAGAGTGCCAAACACATGACTATACTCATTCGAAATTAACTGTTACTCCGCTTTCCTTCCTTATAGAGGAGGAAAAATAACTTTAATGAAATTGCAGAAGAGAGCAGGAGGACAGGATCATAGGATGGCGAGTCCATTTTGTGTTGCTCCTTAGAGACCCCATAACTTTGTACCAGCTCTCAAACTGGAGACTTTTGTTTTCCCTTCTTTCCCTTTCTATGGCTGGCTTTGCTAATCCAATGAAGTTATTGTTGTTCTCTCACTGTGGGGCAAAATGTTGGGTTCAGATGGCAGAGTGCCAACATCTCACTGGACATTTTCCCAGTCTTTTAGTTCTACTGGACAGACTCGAGGACCCTTGGAGCCTCCTCAAATTATAAAACCATGGAGTTTAAGTTGTCTACGACCTGCACCTCCACTTAGACCATCAGCAGCTCTAGGTTATAAAGAGGTAATTTTGCTACATGTGGTATAAAATGCTTCTGACAAGCTAATTTTGTAGCTTATTACAAATTGTTCTATGGGAATATGCTTAGAATTTATGATAGGTGATTCATGTTAGTCAATCTTGAATTGCTAGACTCGGTGATATTTTGAAAATTTCTTAATTTCTTAATTTTCTATTTCCCCTTTGTCCATCTACAAATATTTATTGACTATCAGTAGGGTTTATGTGCACTGCCCAAATTTCCTTGGCCTCCTTCTGAAGTGCCTCTGGTTTACCTTTATGATGATACGATCATTTATAAATTGGTAGTGATATACACACATCTCAGACAAGAGCCACTTCATTAAGAGTTGAATTTCTAAACAAGCAGACCCAAATCTGCATTTTGGATTATTTTGATCTATTTAACCATATTAGTAAAGTCTTATGGGAGCAAGCCATGACTTGGATCTATGAAAGTCTGAACTATTTGCTGCAGTTGGAAAGGGAAAATAATTTAATGAAAGGATCTTTTTAAAGGAGTCTTCTAAGTGACAATCTTAGAGGACATTTGATATATGGATTGTGTGGGGATTTCAGGGTTTTTTTTTCTCTCGAAGTTGCAGTCAGGAAATGTCACTCACTAGCTTCTGTAACTGTGTGGAGTGTTACCTTTTCCATCCAGTGCTCCCCCTCTCCAACCTGTTGCTCATCATTTCAGCTTTCAGAAAAGGTCCTATTAGTAAATGTTCTTTAAATAGGTCTTACTGAGTGAAGAATTAAGTTTGTGACAGTTGTGAGACACATCATAGAATTATGATGCAAAGGCAGCATATATTTCTATATCAGATTTGTGGTTTGATGAGTGATGCAGATTTAGCTGAATTTTGAGTTTGTTTTGATTTAAAATACTATGCTACTGTTTCAATTAATTGTTACCTCAACTCTTAGTGTAGTGAAAAATGGAACAATATTTAGACACTGGAGGTGTTTTTGATCCTTTCAACCCTACATGATAGGAAAAATAATCCTTGAGCTGAATCTTTACTATGTACCCGTAGTTAGAATTTGGCCAGGAAACAGTCCCATGGGTTTGCTTTGGAAATTGACCTATGATACCTGCAATCATCCAATTTTCTTTGACTACCTAAACCAGGAGTGCCACTTCATAGTTATGTAGGTCCGCCTTTTAATGATGAATATTTCATAATTGTCTGTTACTAAATTCAAATTAAGGTGAACTTTGAATGGTAAAGTTGACTTAATCTTTCACAGAACTAATCCATTAAAACTAAGGCATGATCACTTTGTTTCTGCTGGGAGAAGGGAGTTATTAATAAATTCTTACTATGTGGTGTATAATTTTAGTTATTTTCAGCATTCGTTATTCTGCACAGAACTGTATTGCTTGGGCTTTTGCATGATGGTATTGCATCTGAAACTAATGTGGGAAATGTGATGATATTCTCTCTGTGTGATTTATGATAACACTAACATTTCAAATGTTGTTTTAGAATTATTGATAAATGGATTTGGTCATTGTAACCATCGATCTCTCACGCTCATCTTCTCTTTCTTTACATATTCACTTTAGAGGATGTCTTATATCTTAAAGGTAAGGGTAGAACACTATCTTTGGCTTACAGTGACATCATAATGCTGTTCTGTAACCGTTGATGAATGAAGCTTTATTTTATGCTTGTTTTGTCCCTTGTTATTATTGGTGGCTAAAATATGAAGATGCAAATCTGACATGTAAGTACTTTCTTCAAAAAAGCAGGCTTTTGTGAAATACATATGAAAATGTTCATCTTATAATACCTTTAATATGCCCGTTTTCCTGTTTTTTTTTTAATGCTGTGTTTTTCTATTTTGTCATGTGAGTTTTTCATATCTGTTTATTCATATGGCAAAAGCAAATGCAATAATTTATATAATTCATATCTCTTTTACCTACTAATTAAAAATATAGCTTTATAGGTGTATATTGAAGCTCAGCTATAGGAAAGTTACTCCTAACCCAAAATTATTATCAGTAAGTCATTTATTTGGCTCTTCTCTCTGACCACAGGGAAATTACTTACTCCCTCTGCCTTAATTTTCCCATCTGACAAATAGAAATTAATATTCTTTGTTGTGGGACTGTTGCTAAGGAAAATTATTTTAAATAATTTTAAAGCTCTTTGAAAAGTGGCATATACTATAATAGTAGTTACAATTGTTAATTAATTCCCTTAAAACTGTATTAGTGGGGAATATAAACCAAGTTAGTTAAACTTTTATTTCTCTAGGATTGACATCCATTACTTTTTCTGCAGATGGTACCCTAAAGGTATTTGGCCTCCTGAAGAATCTGCTGCATCTTCAGTAGGCACACTCCATTCTTATTTCCATCCCTCTGGCAATTGAGAGGATAATGTTTTTATTTAACCTTTTGAAGTTTATTGGAGCCATTTTTATTGTGTCTAGTATTAAATTTCGATGCACTCCTAACTGAGACTGTCAAAATAAGAGAGAGCCATTCTATTTAATTTCATTTGCTCTTTTAAATTTGTTTTTGGAGGAGAATTTTAATTCATAAAGAAAACTCTATTCTTGCAGGAGTCTAGTAAAAGCCCAAAACAATGAAGAAATTTCTTCTTCAAAAGAAAGACTGAAAGAAAGCCATCAGAGGAGGAATATGTGATTCGGAAAAGTATGTATTTTGTACTTCCTGAAAGTTGATATGGATGAAATAACAGAAGAATTTTTTTTAAGCAGATAGAGAAATTTTCCTGGCATCATGTGTTACACAAAGTAAAAAAGCGCATGGGAAGTTTTGGTCACCTCTAAGTTTTTGAATAAGCCACCTCCTGCTGCAATTCATATCATCTTAGGCAGATACCATTTGTATGATTTTTGTGTTGAATATTTTGACCCATCTGATTTAGAACCACTAAAAGGACCATTTGTTGCAGATACATTTTTCCCTCAGTTTCTGATGCCTACAATAATTCTCTTCTACTGAGATAGACTAAATAGACCTGAAGACTGAAATCTGTCTGGAAGTTAATACTCTGTGTTTCTCAGCCAAAGGAATCACCCTGCTGACATGCAGATTTGCAGCCGGACTGTAAAGTTGATTAGGCAATTGATATGTACTTACTTGCCGCTATGGCTGAGAGTAAGTGATGTCTCACAAATGGGTGACAGAACTGTGTTTATAAGTCAAAAAATATAGTCTGGATAAAACTCTAGCTTCTTCATCCTCCATCCCCCACCCCACACCTAGGTATGCATATCAGCATGTTAATAAGATTCTGCCGTCCAGTCATTTCAAGAATGAGTCAGAGGAGGATGAAGGAGGAGAGAGAATCAATGACTATGCTAGCTAGTTAGAACATGGGTGGGGTTAATAGGGAAAGCTTCCTAGAGAAGGTGAGCCTTGAAATTCGAAGGAGAGAAAGGATGTGGTGTATCGGATGAGAACTGAGGCTAGGATCAAACCCAGTGCTATAATTGTGGCCATGAAGAGAAAACTACAGGACTCCACAATTTAGAGCTCTGGACTACTGACCTCAAAGCTCCATGGGGATATTGTCGCTCTCACTCCATTATGAGAGTTTGACAGCTTTTCCTCCTGCCTTTCAGAAACACCACTGTTCATAGAAGCCAGTCCCCAGTGTACTGGGGGAGTGCTCTGCAACTCTTTGGGGGGGGGGTCCAGAGGCATATATCTCTATGAAAAGTCATTATTATTAAAATTTCATAGGTACAGCTGCTCTGGAAGAAGACGCTCAAGATTTTAAAGTGATCGAAGCCTACTGTACCAGTGCAAACTTTCAACAAGGCCATAGCTCAAGTAGGTTTCACCAAACCACTTTCTCTAATGAATAATGTTTCTTTTTCACTGCTCATTGCCTCTTATGAGAGACAAGCAACTCACATGGGTTGCAGGGTGTGTAAAGCAGGTGACTTGATGCAGAGGAGCGGTGTGGACTGCATCTTTCAGATAAGGTTGGTTTTGGCTACCAAGCAGTTTGTTTACCCTGTTTCTTTTCACCCAGAGAGAACAAGATACAAGACTAAAAAAGTTGGAGGTGACAGAAATGAAAATTTTTTTTTCAAGTCATTCTCCTTTGAAGTACACAGATACCTTCACCAACACTAGTTAGGAATTAAAGAGCCCATAGAGTTCCTGTGTCTGTGAACCGATGCTAATCTTCTTATAGGCAGATTTGGAAAGGAAGTCAAAATACTATCTTTGATTCAGCTGCATATTTAAGTGAACAGTGCTTCACCAAACTCATTTCAAAGTTGCTCTGAAAATCTGGAAATGTAGCTACCTAGCAGGGGCTGTTTCAGAATGTATACAATTTATCAGGGAGATATTAGAAGGGTATTTCCCCGAACAAACTTTCAGGCCACAAATTGAAAGCGAGATAGTTTTCTGATTCATCCTTGTGCTTTTAAAAGCCAGGTCAGTTATGTGTCTTGTCTTCCATTATTATAGACATTCAGGATATGTTGCATGGGGTTTTGGCATCTGGGTAAGAAATAAGTTCTCCATCATTCTTCATGTTGGACAACCACTAACCCATCGCTTGAGTGTGTAAAGGGATTACTTAGGTGGATTGCCTTGACATATGCTTTCAGAGTGACATATCTCTAAGACTGTTATGAGGAAAACGCTCGATGTGAAAAGTTGACACATTGACTGTGAAGAGGGGAATGTCACAACTTGTGATTCATGGATAAACCCTGGCTGTGGCTTTGGGCATGTCCAGCTCTAATAAGTTTTGCAGAGCCAGGAAAGGAAAGTGAGAGCAGTTTTTATCATGAAAACTAGGAATGAGATGGGGACAAGACGCCACAGGAAACAGCCCTCATATAGTAAAATCTGATCTCATCTCCTCGCCCCACCACTCTCTTCACATGAACAGAGTCTAGAGTCAATAAATCTGCTCAGGAGGTACAGACAGGTGTTCTGGCTTAAAGAGTCACATTTCACCTCTTCTCCCCAGCCTACCTTTTGCATGTGGAAGTGTCTAGTGCAGCAAGCCTTTTAACATTATGTGACCTACTACCCTCTTTCCTTCTCCAGCTGGAAGTCCAATTTCTCTAGAACTGATTGCTATTGTTTCTTGATGTATTCAGTGGTTGGTCAGTTTAGTCAGCCACTATTTACTTATTAAGTACCTATGAAATGCTAGGCCTTATGGAAGGCAGAGACACAGCCACCTGAGGAAAGAGGAGTGATCACGTGAAGGCAATGAGTGTTTCACCACTTGAAGGAGCCTGGCTTAGAAGAGCAGAAACCAGTGGCTCAGGAAGACTGAAGATTAAGGGCTTGAGCTCTTGGGAGGAAGGACCCAGAAGTTAGGGGAGGTTGGAAGTGCAGGAGAGCTGTTGGTCAGGTCCCATGTCTGTTCTACCCCCTCTTCTAATCCTAGATCCTGGAGACAGTCTGAACAGAGAGAAGTCCTGTATCTTTCCTGCTGAAATGATAATCTCACAACATGATTCAACCCTTGATCAAAATGGTCTTACCTGACCCTACCTTACCTTATTAGAACTGTAAAGAGAACAAATGGGAATGAATGATTACTTCTGTAGCCTTTTAAGCACATTGTGTTCCAGTGCAGTGCTACTCTAAATTTACTAAAATTATATAACAGCACAGCATAGGATGTGGTGTGTCCTTCCCTGGAGATGTGCAGAGACAGAATGATCATTAGTCAGTTTTTTTTGCTGTTGAGGAGGCAAAACAGAAAAAGATGAGGTCTGGTGGTTGAGGACAAGTATCAGAGTGGCCCTTTCACCATTATTTCTCTGAGTATAAAAATGCTCCTTCCCCAAGCTGAATCAATTATATTTAAATATAGTATTTCCTCGCTTCAGAAAGATTTAGTCATTAAGTGTTGAGTGACTCTTCTCTGGGTGCAAGGTTGCCAAAATACTATCAAACCAAGACCCTTCAATAACAATAGAAGAAAGGAAACTAACACCTATAAAATAGTCTTCACTAGTAACTCTTCCTCTCCTTTTCTCTTGCAACCCTTGTTTGTAGGTGCTCGCAAGATTCAGTTCCACAAGTCTTACTCCCTGAGGAAGAGAACTCATCATTGAAGAAACCAGAAGCAACGGCCAGACCATCATTGAAGAAAAGTGAGTAACATAGGTTAATTTTTTTTTCTAATTTGTCTGGAGACTGGAAAGAAGATTCTGGCTGGGCAATGTGGCTTTTGGCATAGCCTCCACTGGAGGACTGTCCGTTCTCATCTGAGAATGTGGCTCTTTTTGCTGATTGTGTAACTGGGAGCCTCAGGAAGAGCTGCCTCCCAGCAAATAGAAGAGGGAAGGAGAGGTGCCGGGGCTGAAACTCTGTGGGTGGCTGTCCCTGGAGCCCATTCCCTCATGTATTAAAGAGCTGCAGGGTACACAGGAATGTCACTCTGCGTGGTTTTAGGAGAAGGCCAAAGAACCACTTTTTCCTGCCCAGAGAAGATATTTCTCACATTTATTGAGTCAGGCACTAGACTTACACCTACTTGATCTCATTTAAAATTCTACAGCAATCCAGTTAGATAAGCATGACTTTCACCACTTTTACAGATGAGGAAACTGAGGTTCAGGAAATTATGTCCCTGGCCTACCTTTGCACAGTATGAGGGTGAGCTAATGAGGAAAAATTAAGTCAATAGCTTATGGCTCATAAAATAAACACAAAAGTAGCCAAATAATTCATTTGTTTTAAACTTGAGCCATTTCTGAAGTCAGGCCTAAATCTGCATCAGAAAGCATATTTCAAAGTGCGGCATTGTCATTGTACAGTACTTTTCCACCTAGTGTATTAAGTGATATAGCCAAATGGCAAAGCACTGGGGTTTATGAGAAGAACAGCTCTGGGTTCAACTCCAGATTCTGCTATTTGTTGGCCCTATAATCTGCAGCAAGTTCCTTTACCTGTCTGTGCCTCAGTTTCCTTTATCTTTAAAATGGATATGATAATAATACTTTCAGGGTTGGTGAAGGCTTAAAGGGAATAAGTATAAAGGCTACCACATAGTGATCGCTTAATAAATAAATATTACTATGTATAATTATAATATAAATTATTTTTATAATTATTTTTAAAATTATTTTTTAAATTACTTTTGACATTCAATATTATATTAATTTTAGGGGAATAGCATAACAGTAAACTTTTATAAACTTATTAAGTGATACTCTCGATAAGTCTAGTACCCACCCTGGCACCATAACATAGTTATTTACAATATTATTGACTATATTACCTATGTTGTTACTTCACATCTCCATGACTATTTGTAATTGCAAATTTGTAACTTTTTAATCCCTTCCTCTTTTTCACACAGCACCCCCATCCCCCTCCCATCTGAAAACCATTAGTTTGTTCTCTGTGTCAATGAATTTGTTTCTGTTTTTGATAGTTTATTTTTGATTTTTAGATTCCAATATGAGATCACATGGTATTTGTCTTTCTCTGTCTGACTTATTTCACTTAGCATAATACTTTCTAGGACCATTCCATGTTGTTACAAATTTGTAATATTTTCATTTTGTTATAGCAAAGTAATAGTCCATTGCATGTGTTGGTACCACATTAACTCTATTCCAATCATCCATTGCTGGACACTTGGGTTGGTTCTATATCTTGGTTATTGTAAATAGCACTGCAGTAAACATAGGGATGTATATATCTTTTTGAATTAATGATTTGGATTTCTTCAGGTAAATATCCAAAAGTGGGATAGCTTGGTCATATGATAGTTCTATTTTTAATTGTTTGAGGAATCTTCATACTGTTTCCATAGTGGCCTGCACCAATTTGCAATCCTATCAACAGTGCACAAGGGCTCCACACCCTAGCCAACACTTGTTTGTTGATTTATTCATGATAGCCATTCTGACAGGTATGAGATGATATCTCTTTGTGGTTTTAGTTTGCATTTCTCTGATGATTAGTGATGCTGAGCATCTTTTCATATGTCTATTGGCCATCTGTATGTCTCTTAGGCAAATGTCTATTCATGACCTCTGCCCATTTTTTTAATTGGATTGCTTGTGTTTGGGTGTTAAGTTGTACGAGTTCTTTATATATATTGGATATAAACTCCTTATTAGATGAATCATTGGCGAATACCTTCTTCTATCCAGTAGGTTGTCTTTTCATATTGTTGATGGTTTCCTTTGCTGTGCAAAACACTTTTCAGTTTGATATAGTCTCATTTGTTTATTTATTTTTTTTCTGTTTTCTTTTGCCTGAGGAGACATATCCAAAAAATATTACTAAGTGTGATATCAGAGAGTTTACTGTCTACATTTCTTCTGGGCGATTTAAGGTTTGGGGTCCTATAGTTAAGTCTTTAATTATTTTGAGTTTTTTCTTGTATATGGTATAAGGAAGTGATCTAGTTTAATTTTTTGTATGTATCTTTCAGTTTTTCCCACCACCATTTATTAAATACGCTGTCTTTACCCATGACAATTTTTCGCCTCCTTTGTCATAGGATTAATTGACATATAGGCATGGATTTGTTTCTGGGCTATTTTCTTACACTGATCTGTGTATCTCTTTCTATGCCAGTACCATTCTATCTTGATTACTATAGCTTTGTAGTATAGTTTGATATCAAGTAGTATGATACCTCCAATTTGTTCTCCTTTCTCAAGATTGCCATGGCTATTCAGGATCTTTATGGTTCCATCTAAATTTTAGGATTATTTGTTCTGGGTACTGAAAACTGATATTGGTATTTTGATAGGGATTGCATTGAATATATAGTTTGTTTTGGGTTGTATGGCCATTTAACGATGTTAATTCTATCCATGAGCATGGTATATGCTTCCATTTATTTGTATCTTCTTTAATTCCTTTCTTCCATGTCTTATTAATTTCTGAGTACAGGTCTTTTACCTCTTTGGTTAAGTTTATTCCTAGGTATTCTTTTGATGCAATTATTAATGGGATTTCTTTTCTTAATTTCTTTCAGATAGTTCATTATTAGGGTACAAAAATGCAACTGATTTCTGAATATTAATTTTTGTATCCTGCTACTTTACTGAGTTTTATTTATCAGTTCTAATAGGTTTTTGTGGAATCTTCAGGATTCTCTTTATATAATATCATGTTATCTGCAAATAATGACAGTTGTACTTCTTCCTTTCCAATTTGGAATGCATTTATATTCTTCTTGTTTGATTGATGTGGTTAGGTCTTCCAATACTTTGTTGACTAAAAATGGTGAAAGTAAACATCCTTGTCTTGTTCTTGATCTTAAGGAAAATGCTTTAACTTTTCTAATTGAGTATGATATTAGCTGGTTTTGTCATATATGGCCTTTATTATGTTGAAGTAATGTTCCCTTCCAGTTCTATTTTGCTGAGGATTTTTATTGTAAATATATGCTGAATTTTGTCAAATACTTTTTCTGCATCTATTGATATGATCATATGATTTGTATTCTTCATTTTGTTTACATGGTGTGTCATGTTAATTGATTTGCAGATCAGGAATAAATCTCACTTGATCATGGTGTATAATCTTTTTAATGTATTGCTGAATTTGGTCTGCTAATAATTTTGTTGAGGAATTTTGCATCTGTGTTCATCAGGAATATTGCCCTGTAATTTCCTTTTTGTAATATCTCTGTCTTGTTTGGGAATCAGGGTAATGGTGGCCCTATAAAAGTGAGCTTGGGAGTCTTCCCTCCTCTTGAATTTTTTGAAATATTTTGGAGAACAATAGGTGTTAATTCTTTTTTGAATGTTTGGTAAAATTCACCTGCGAAGCCATCCACTCCAGGACTTTTGTTTATTAGGAGTTTTTTTTTTTTTTGATTAATGAATTGATTATGTTAGTAGTTATTGGTCTGTTCAGAATTCTGTTTCTTCATGATTCAGTCTTGGAATATTATAAGCTTTTAGGAATTTATCCATTTCTTGCAAGGTATTCACTTCGTTGGCATATAATTATGAATTTTCTTATAATTATAATTATAAACAGGAATTTTCCTGTAATCCTTTGTATTTCCATGGCATCAGTTGTCACTGATTTTATTTATCTGTTTTTTTTTTCTTTTTGAGTTTGGTGGAAGATTTATTGTTTTGTTGTTGTTGTTGTTCTTTTAGCTTTTCAAAGGAACCAGCTTCTTGTTTTTTAGTGATCTTTTGTACTATTTTTTTAGACTATTTCATTTATTTTTGCTCTGATTTTAGTATTTTTCTTCCTTCCACTCACTTTGGACTTTATTTGCTCTCTTTTATACTAGTTCTGTTAGTTGTAAGGTTAAATTTTATTTCTGAGAGGTGCTGCATCATTAATACAAGTTGTCTTCACCAAGAGATGAAGGCAGGAGGCAGGATTTCGCCCCCATTCCCATCCAACATACTCCAGAGGATGAAAAAGAACCCTTTCTTTGTTGTCAACCCTCTCAACTCTCAGAGACAATCCCTTCCTCTAATAGTGGCACAGATACTGGGAGGCTGACCATAAAAGTAGACCCTCTTCTTATTTTGGAGATTGGTCTGCTGCTTTTGGTACGCACTCTTGGTCTGACTGTCTGCTATCTTCACGGCCAGCTGAAAAAAGCTAAGTTTAGATTTTTTTACTAGAGATTTTTCTTGTTTCTTAAGGTCTTTCACTGTGTTCCCATGGATTTAGAGTTGTTGTGTTTTCACTTTTCTCAAGGTGTCTTGATTTCTCCCTGATCTTGTTGTTAACCCATTCATTTTTAGAAGCATTATGTTTTTTAACCTCCATGTGTTCTGTGTTTTTCAGTTCTCTTTTCTTGTAATTAATTTCTAGTTTCATTACCATTGTAATCAGAGAAGAGTGCTTGCTATGATTTTAGTCTTCTATAACTTATTGAGACTTGTTTTATGGCCTAACATGTAGCCTCTCCTGGAAAATGTTCCATTTGTACTTGAAAGAATGTATGTATATTCTCCTGCTTTGGGTGAAATGTTTCTAAAAATATTTATTAAATTCATTTGATCTATATGTTATTTAATACTGCTGTTTTCCAGTTGATTTTTTCATCTGGATGACCTATCATTGATATTAATGGTGTGTTTAAGTTCCCCTTCTATAAACTGTATTACTATCAATCTCTTCTTTCATGTCCATCAATATTTGCTTTATATATATAGGAGTTCTTACAATTGGGTGCATAAATATTTACAAAGAGTATATCCTCTTGCTGATTGATCCCTTTATCTTTATGAAACATCTTTTTTTTTGGTCTCTTGTTATAGTCTTTGTTTTAAAAATTTCATTTGTCTGATATCAATATTACTATCCCAGGGTTTTTTGTTTGTTTGTTTTGCTTTTGTTTTCATTGCATGAAATATCTTTTTCTATCCTTTTATTTTCAGTTTGTGTATGTCTTTTGATCTGAAGTAGGCTTATTTTAGGCAGTGTGTATGAGTCCTGTTTTCTTATCCATTCAGTCACCCAGTGTCTTTTGATTGAGGCATTTAATCCCATTTTTATTTAAAATAATGATTGACAGGTATGTAGTTATTACTATTCTATTGTTTATATTTTTACTCTTTTCTTATTTTTTTTTCTTCTTAAATAAGTTTCTTTAACACTTCTTTGTAATACTGGCTTGGTTAGTGATGATTCCTTTGGCTTTCTCTTTTTTATTGTTGGGAAATTCTTTATCTGTCCTTCAATTCTAAATGATAGCTTTCCTGGGTGGAGTAATCTTGGTTGTAGATCCTTTCTTTTCATCACTTTGAACATTTTGTCAATCCCTTCTGGGCTACAAAATTTCTGCTGAGAAATAAGCTGACAGGTAGGGGATCTTTCTTGTAGGTAAATAACTGCTTTTCTCTTGCTGCTTTTAAGATTCTCTGTATTTAACCTTTGCATTTTAATTATGACATGTCTTGCTGTGGGCCTTTGAGTTCATCTTGTTCGGGACTCTCTGTGTTTCCTGGACCTGTATGTCTATTTCCTTCACCAGGTTAGGGAAGAAAGTTCTCAGTCCTTATTTATTTTATTTTTTTAATTAAGTTTATTTGGGTAACATTGGTTAATACAATCATATAATTTTCAGGTGCACATTATCATTTGACATCTGTATATTCTATTGTGTGTTCACCACCTAAAGTCCAGTTTCCTTCAGCTACCATATATTTGACCCCCTTTACCCACTTCACCCTCCCCTACCTCCCTATATTTGTCCCCCTTTTACCCCATCTACCTCCCCACTCCTCCCCTACCCCACTAGTAACCACTACTCTATATCCTCTGGTAACCACTAGTCTATAGTCCATGTCCATGAGTCTTTGTTTGTCCTCCTCATTTGTTGCTTTTAGGTTTATATCCCACATATAAGTGATATCATGTGATTTTCAACTTTTCCTGTCTGGCTTATTTCACTTAGCATGATTATCTCAAGGTCTCATCCATGTTGTCGTAAATGGCAGTATTTCATCTCTTCTTATGGCTGAGTAATATTCATTGTATATATGTACCACAGCTTCTTTAGCCAATCATCTATTGTAGGGCACTTCAATTGCTTCCATGTCCTGGCCACTGTGAATAATGCTGCTATGAATACGATGTGAAAATATCTTTTCAAGGTCTTTGGGATAATACCCAGAGAGGGATTGCTAGATTCATGGTAGATCAATTCTTAGTTTTTTGAGGAACTCCATACTGTTTTCCATAGTGGCTGTACCAATTTTCAGCACCAGCAGTGTATGAGGGTTCCTTTTTCTCCACATCCTCTCCAACATTTGTTATTACTTGTCCTGTTGATTATAGCCATTCTAACAGTGTGAGATGGTATCTCATTGTGGTTTTGATTTGCATTTCCCTAATAGCTAGTGATGTTGAGCATCTTTCATATATTTGTTGGCCATTTGTATGTCCTCTGGGAGAAAGTGTCTGTTCAGGTCCTCTGCCCATTTTTTGATTGGATCATTTGTTTTTTGTTGTTATTGAGTTGTATGAGTTCTTTGTATTTTTGGATATTAGGCCCTTATTGGAGTGTTGCTTGCAAATATATTTTCCCATTTGAATGGTTGTCTCTTTACCTTGTTGACAGTTTCTTTTGCTGAGTGAAAGCTTTTTAGTTCAATGTAGTTGCATTCAATTATTTTAGCTTTTACTCCCTTGCTTTCGAGGTCAAATTATAGAAACATCTTTTCAATCCAAGATTCTTGAGTTTAGTTCCTATGTTTTCTTCTATGCATTTTATTGCTTCATGTCTTATATTCAGGTCCTTAATCCATTTTGAGTTTAATTTTGGTGTGTAGTGATAGACAGCAGTCTAGTTTTATTCTTTTGCAGGTGGCTTTTCCAGTTTTCCAGCACCATTTATTGAAGAGGCTTTCCTTTCTCCACTGTATGTTTTTGGCTTTTTTGTCAAATTACTTCTGGACTCTTGATTCTGTTCCACTGGTTCATGTGTCTGTTTTCCTGACAACATCAGGTTGTTTTGATTACTGTTGCATTGTAGTGTAATTTGAAGTTGGCCAGAGTGATGCTTCCAGCTTGTTCTTTTTTCTCAGGATGGCTTTGACAATTTAGGGTCTTTTGTGCTTTCATACAATCTGACGATTCTTTGTTCTATTTTTTTTTAAATGCCAATGGGATTTGATGGAGAATTACATTAAATCTGTATAATGCTTTCAGTAACATGGTCATTTTTAACTATGTTGATTCTTCTAATCCAAGAACTGAAATATCTTTCCATTTCTTCAGTCCTTATTTCTTTCAATAGATTTTCAATCCTTTGCTCTCTCTATTCTCCTTCTGATACCCCTATGATTAAATGTTGTTACAGTTGATGTTGTCCCAGAGATTCCTTAAATTTTCCATTATTTTATTCTTTTTTTTCTTTTTGCTGTTTTGATTGGGTGTTTTCTGCTATCTTCTCTTTCCAAAATCACTGAATCTCCCCTACTTCATCTAATCTACTGTTTATTTTCTCTAATGCATTTCTTCATTGCAATTATTGTATTCTTCATTTCTGACTGGTTGTTTTCTATGGTTTCTCTCTCTTTGTATAAATTCTCACTGAGTATTATCTACTCTTCCTCTAAGTTCATTGAGCATTCTTATAACCAGTGTTTTGAAACTCTGTATCTGGTCGATTGCTTATTCTATTTTGTTTAGTTCTTTTTCTGAAGTTTTGTCTTAGTCTTTTCATTTGGACATATTTCTTTGTCTTTTCATTTGGCTGCCTCCCGTGTTGTTTCTATATATTATGTTGATCTGCTTAAATCTTCCCAGTCCTTAGCAGGTTGGCCTTATGTAGTAGGGGTCCTGTGGGGCCCAATGGTGCAGTCTCCCTGGTCACCTGAGAGCCAGGTGCTCCGAGGTATTCCTGGTGTGGACCCTCCTGTTATCACTCAGCTTTGATTGTTTTTTAGCACATTAGTGAGTGTGATTGACCCTTCAGGCTGACTGTCCATGACTATTAGGTGATGAGCTTTTGTACAGTGGCTGATTTCATAGAATGGGATTTGTTTTAGTAGCGTTCTTGTGCCTGCCAAACCCACCCTTTGGGCTTTTTGTTTGTGGAGCTAATAAGGTGGTGCTATGGAGTGATCCAAAGCTGGTTACTGAGTGCATTGATTCTAGGGGCCTTGTAAGGGGCTCTGGTGCAGGCAAAGATAGCTGCTATCTGTGCCCAGCCCAGGGGCACCTGGTTGGAGCTAAAACTGATCTGTAGTTGGTAGCTTCCTGTGCTGAGCTTGAAGGTGCCTCAGAGATGCTAAGCTGTGAACTGAGGCTGGCTACCACTAGTGCCAGGCTTGGGGCCACTTAGAAAGCAGTACAGAACATGCCAAGTTCAGCTACTGCTTGTTTGGGGTATGTGGACCTTTGATAGATTTTAGGAAAGTATGCAGCACAGGCTGAGGCTGGCCACTTGTGTAGAACAGTTGCTGAAAGAGGTTCAGGCCAATGTGTGAGTTGGATGAGGCAGGGTCTCAGGGATTTACCAGGATGGGGGTAAGCAGTGTTTACTTGGCTGATGGAGACTTGGACCTGGGGCTCACCTCTGTCTGTAGGCTGGGTGGGGAGAGGGCCTATTATTATTATAGCTATATTAATCCCTACAACAACTTTGTAAGGTTTTCAGGGAATGTGGTATTATCCCCATTTTGTATGTGAGGAAAGTAGGACCAAGAGAGGATGGTAAGGAAATTGGTTACCCAGGGTTAGAGGTCTGGTAAATGCTAGGATCAGACTTGGAACACAAATTTCCAATGTCCTTGTCCAGGGAAAGAGCCTGAGAGGAAATGGCTGCCTACAACTCAGCCAGAGCATTTTATCTTTTTTCTGGAATATGCGGGATCTTCCAGGAATAATGCCCCTGGCTTTATGTCATGTAGGTTCAGATAGGTGAGAAGGGCAGGCAATGTCAAAGCACAGATATTGTAGGACAGACAGGACCCTGTGACACCTCTCACTATATCTTAGGTGATGTTCATTCCTTCCCCAAATAAAGAAATCAAAATCTGATGGTAAATCCTAGTCTCTTTTTTTTGTACTCAACCAAGCTGAGAAGTGAATGGGAGATGGGAAGTATGGAAAATGTGCAATAACGTGGCATTTGCATTAACACATGTGGTGGTGGTGGTTAGCTTATAACAATAAGGAATACAAGGACACTTTATACCAGTGTCTCTTCTGATCAGCTAGAAAATCACTGTTTTTCTGGATTTTTACTTAACGATACTTAACAATATTTTAGGCCAGCAATTAATCTCTGGACTTTATATTCTAGGAGCCTTGTTGACACAGTTTATGCCTTGAAGGATGAGGTCAAAGAACTGAAACAGGTAATGAAATGTAAAAGTCTCTTTTTCAGATCATAACCAGAATTATAAATCATGATTTGTGGGCTCCTCTACAGATGTGATCCAGTGCTCTGTGATGCACACCCTTCCTTGTGTTTGAGGACTGACTGTACCTGGTGTCAGGGTAAAGGATGGGTTGGAGGGGAGACAGACCGAAACTTGAAGACCATTTAGGAAATTGTTATAAAGCTCAGGGTGACACATGATGAAATCCTGATCTGAGGCAGTACCACTGAGGATGTGGAAAAGGAAAACGAATTTTAAAAAAGGCACGTCACAGAGTTAGAGCCTGTGGAAAATGATGATGTGACGTTGGGATTAAAAAAGAGCCAGGGGATTGAAGATGAAACTTCTTACCTGGGTATCTAGTTTGATGTGGTTGTGCTCTTTATGGAGCTCAGCAACCACAGAAAGAAGAGAAGTTTGGGGTGATGGAGACACTGAGTTCACTTTGGGACATAATGAGTTTGAAGTACTTGTAACACATCTAAGTGGAAATACCAAGTTGGCATTGGGGACTGTGGACCTGGTGCTCATGATATGAGATGAGGTCAGTATCAGAGAGATTTGGGAGGCTCCTTAATAGATACTTGAGTTGAAAGAGAACAGACACTAAGTGAAGAAAACATTGAATTAGCAGAGAGCCAGTACCGGAGCTTTAGAGAATGTTTGTATTTCAAGAAAGAAGGATTGGTTAAAGAGAGATAGGAGAATCAAGTGGCTGCCTTGTCTTAGAAGGGAGAGGAGTTTGAGGAAGGAAAGTGTAGTGAGTGGCGAAGGTCACTGAGAGGATGAGCAAGAAGAGCCCTGAGAAGGAGTCCATTTGTTTGGTAACCAACAAGTCTTTTCCCATCATAGGAGAATAAAAGAATGAAGCAATGCTTGGAAGAAGAATTGAAATCAAGAAGGGACCTAGAAAAGCTGGTCCGGAGGCTGTTGAAGCAAACTGATGAATGCGTTCGAGCTGAGTCCAGTAGCAAGACCTCCATTCTTCCATAACCATTACTGTGCAGCTGAGCAGAGTGTGCCATCAGCATATCTTGAAATGTCCAACTGAATGGTTTGGCTCAGTTTGCTCACCTCTCTGGTTTTTATTTTGTATTTGAGTCAGCCCCTTTCCCCTCTGTTTGCTTGAATGCTTATTGTTGGTTGGTTGGTTGGTTATGTTTTTTCAATAGGGGTAAAAGCAAAAGGTGGTGGTAAAAGTCTCCTTAGCATCTTTTCCATTCAATAACAAAAAGAAAGCTAATGTAGGCAAATGACTTAAGTGGTATTCAGATGGCCTTCAATTCACAGTGCCTCTTTAACAACCATTACTCTTTTGGGGCTGGCTACTATCCCAAAGCAGATGGCCATGGCTTATTAAAGGTGAATTTGACTTTTCTCCCAATGCTTTCCTATACCTGGAAGCCTCCCAGTACTTAATTTAATGAAAGCAAAACTTTTTGAGCTATGACTAGAATAGGGTGAAAGATGAACACATTTGCCCAATGACCTAGTTGCCCTTCCCCGAACCATCATGTGCCACTCCTCAATGTACACTTTTTTTTTATTACTGCCCTCTGCTGTCTATAAGACCAAGAAAACTGTATTGCCCCTATTTATCTTGTGTTGGTTTACATTTTAACTCTGTGGGTCAGAAGTTCTGGTCATCCATGCCAACACCAAATCCATTAGCAAGTTGCACTAGATAGTCCTTACTTTAGCAGCAGAGTTACCGTCTCTACCCCAGTACTGATATTATTTTCCCCTAGCCTTCTGCCTCATGTGTAAGTTCAATATCTCCCCAGTGCTTTTGGCCAACCATACCAAGTGGTGTTTAAGCTAGTATATGTGTACTTTGCTTACTTTTTAAAAATATAGACTGTGAGCAGTTACTTTACTTACATTGTATATTCAAATTACAACTTCTCATCTTTTTAAAACAATCTGCCACTGAGGAAATATTGTGCCCTAGTAGATAGCTTAACTTACTTTAATGCTCTCCCATATATACTGTGAGAAGCTGCAATATTCATCAGCCTCTTTGAGTAAGACTTCTTTGCATATCTGGGAAGAAAAAAACACTCTAGTAGCTGTGTGTTGGTTACTAATGAAGCTGATTATTTGAATTTGGTTTATTCAAGTTGCTCATCAATCAATACTATCACCTTTGTCAGTATCTCAGAAATTGAAACTGTGATAAACCAGGTTTAGATGATGGTCACAGGAGGATAGCACACATCCAAATTTCATATAATCAAAAGTCAGCCCAAGGTTCTCTCTCCAAAATTGGTGAAATTTGTCCAGGTGGTCAAGATGAACTGGAAAGAGAGCAGAGGGCCAATAGACTAATCAAAGTTGTCTTCCAGATATATTTAATGAGTGCCTATAAATGTGGGTTTTACAAATGTTATTTAGAAATCAAACTTGAAGTTTGAAACCCCCAGCTTGCCAAGCCCTTTTTCTTCCTAGTACTGGGGGTCTCAAATTCCTATGGCTACATGGTACGGGGCTGTTGACTGCTTGCTGCACAGCAGAAATTACACCATCCCCAGGAAATGGGCTGTTCCTGCAGTCCAAATCAGCCAACCACACATGGCTGTCATGGGAAGCTGGAGAGTGAAGGAGATTTCTAGGAATTGGCTGTCATTCTGTTTAAGCACAGCAGTTTAGATATGCCATCTTTCACCTAAAAATTGAAAACAACACAGATCTTAATATCCGTCCTGTCGGTGGTTAGTCAATGGCTTGCAATAGATGTGCATACTATATTCATAGGAAACATGTTTGTGATTACAAAATATTTTAGTTGATTAGGTATAGCTTAAAATATTGAAAGGTCTTTATTTTAAAGTGACATGTACATATGCATGTTTTGGGGACTTAGCTCTTCTAATGAGAGGCCCTCGGTACTCTGGGTAATAAAGCTTGTGCAGAGTGGTGTCCACGCCCATACACTAAACAGTAATATAAAGGAAATGAAGCCATGTTAACCTGAGAGCAGTGTCTCCTTAGTTATGTTGTTTACAATACTCTATAAATAAATGGGTTCCTGTTACTCTGTAATTAAACTGCTGCCCTTAGAGGCCTTTCAGTTTCTCTTCTGTCATGCCCTTCTTACGCTCAGATTTTCTAACTCGTTTTTATTTGGAAGACTTTTAAAATAGACATTTTCAATAAATAAGAATAACAATGCTTTATAAAATAAGTCCTGTGGTTTTTTTTTTGCTAGCTACTATGCAGAAAGATTTCTCATGCTGTGTCAGCTTCCTTTCCTATTTCCCTCATTATTCTCCACTCTCACCCCCTTGAAAGCTTTGACTTTTTTCACTCAATGAAGATGATATTTGCTCCACACTTTATATAGATAATACATGCCATGAGACAGACCTTCCTTAACTTCTCTACCCCTCTCCTTCTGGCCCCAGCTGTCTGTATCTCTTCTCACCATTTTCCTTCCAATACTAGAGAAAGAGATATATTTTCCTGTTTAAGCTTATCCTTTGACCTTTAGTCTTGCCTCATCCCTCTTTATATTTTGCAAGATTTTTCAATCACTAATATCCTTTTTGACTACAGTTCTAATGCTGGTATCAGCAGTCAGTCAGGAAGAATAGATTTGTTCCACCTCAAGATAGATGATCTGGATATTATCTATTGCTACTCAGCATCCATTCTTACCCTCATTATGTTTCCTCCTAGAAAGCAAAATATACACATTCTAAACTCCTTTGCAGCTAGGGTTCTGGATACAATGTAGGTTCTATTACATGGTTAGTTCTAGCAATGAGATGACTTTGCACAATATTTAGAAGGCTTAAGTTAGGTAGAAAATAATTTCCTGGGACTTGGTGTCTAGCAGGCAGTTCCAAGGATATGATTTTGGCTTCTGTACTCTATATTCCAGTGTGTGTGCTCACAGCTTTGTAGATGAGAAACTATAGTGGCAGTAGTGCTGATGGTAGCAGCAGCAACAGCTTCCTAAACTAGATTTGGACCCCAACTACATTGATATGACCTTGAAGCCATTAGTCCAATGACAAGCTCCTGACTTCCACTTCTGTAGCCAATGATTTTGTAGGTAACTCATATTACTTTTCTATTTGAAATATGTTCAGTGGTTTATGTTTTTGTATTCTGAAGCAATAAATATAACTTTGCACCTCCTGTGTTAGGCCCCGTACTCAGTGTTTTACATAGTTGAGCTCATGTAATCCCCACAACCCTATGAGGTATTCACTATTGTTATCCCCATATTACAAATGAACAGAGGCACAGATGTTGAAAATGTGCTAGTATATGTGGAGTTGGGATTTGAAACCCTGGTCTGTCTGGCTCTTGGATCCATGTTCTTTCTACCACATTTCTTCCTCTGCAAATTAAAAAAAAAATCTAGGAAACACTTTTCAATATCGATCTTGACCTCTGCAGTATTTGACCCTTGCCTCTTTTATATATCTCTCCTTCCTTGGCTTTCATGATCTTAACTTTTCTGGCATTCATTCAACCTTTCTGACAACCTCTATCTCCTTTGTTGGATCTACCTCATTTGCTTATCCCTGAACATTGCTGATCCTCAACGTTCTTTTCTTCTTCTCTTCATGTTTATAGGCTCTTCCTGGATAAACTTGTCTACTGCAATAACTTCATCAAAATGCAGATGACTCTCATGTCCATATTTTTCCATCCTGAACTTTCTTGTGAGCTCCAGGCCCATGGATGCAAACTACCTTCTGGATATTTCAGCTTGGATGTCCAACAACACCTCAAACTCAACATGTTCCAAATTGGACTCCTTGTTTCTATTCCTGAATCTGCTTCTCCAATGTTTCCTTCCCATACCAGTGAACAGTGCCCGTGTCCACTTAGTTGCCCAAACCAGAAAAACAGTCATTTTCCTTCATTTCAGACCCCCCACTCAACCCTGCATAAATTTATACATTAACCCTTTATAAGTCTAGTCATATCAATTCTTACCATTTTTAACTCTTGCATCCCCTGAATTTCTCGCAATCCTCATAACCATTATCTATTTTTAGCACTTTTCACCTCTCCCTTGGACTAATCTGCCTCTTGTATTACCTCTATTATGGCCTCTTTGGGGCCAGTAGAATGATTATCTAAAAGACTTGATTATGTCATTCATCTGTTTAAAAATTTAATCTCTTGCAACTTCTCACCAAACTTACTAAAATTCGATCTCTTTGAATTTCTCTTAAGTCCTATGATATGCCATTTGCCCTGCCTAGAATCCCTTTCCCATCCTTGTCCATCTAGTGAATTCTTTCCATTTAGAGTCAGCTCAAGTAGTTATGTAAACTGATTATTTTTAAAATGTATGTACATATATGTCTATGCATGTGTATACATACATTTACATATATGTAGTATGTATATTTGTGTGTATTAGGATTATTGGAGGAAATGCAAGATGCCCGGTTAGATTTAAATTTTAGCTATACAGCAAATAATATTTTGGTATAGATCATGCCACAAATATTGAGTGGGCTATATTTATACTAAGTTTTTCAATGTTTGTCTGAAGTTAAAATGTAACTGGGTACCCTTAATTTTTATTTGCTAAGTCTGATAGCATACACACACACACACACACACACACATATTTGCACCTCCTGTTTGTTAGGCACTGTACTGTGTTTTACATGGTAGAGCTCATGAAATTTATATAAGTTTTCTTAGGAGCAGTGACACCCTAATCGCAATGAACACAGCCAGTGCCCAGAATGTGGTTTTCTAAACACTACACTCTGCACTGAAAGAGATCAGGGCTGCTTGGAGAAATGGCTGATTCTATGGCTAAGACAAGGAAGGTAAGAGATGAGCCTCTAACATCCTGTTGTGCCAGAAAGGAATAGAATACTCAAAAAAACAGAGACATATTATAAGGACACAAGTACCAACTTTAAGAGGCCCTACTGGCCAAATAAGAGGAATTATGGGCACCAAAATAAGTACAGTAATGAATTAGAAAACATTGACATAGACTAGCTAAGATAGTGTAGAAGGTAGATGCTGTGCGTTGCTCCTCTCGCAACCACACCAAAATTATACAAAAGTACAGAGCAACCATCACTGGGAATTGTCTGAGGTCTGGTTTAACAGAAATCCTACAACTGGGGACATATATAAAAGGTCACCTCAAGGCTGGTATGAGGGGCAGAGATAAGCAACAGGCCAGTCTCACAACTGTATGTGGCAGTCGAGAATCAGGAGGCTTATCATGGCTGCAGGGGCCCCTCCCCACCCCGAGGAGCAAGGGATCCCAGCCCTGCAGTGGGCTCCACAGCCCAGGATGCCAATGCCAGGAAGAGAAGTCCCCACAACCTCTAGCTGTGAAAACCAGCAGAGATTGTGGCTGAGTGAGACAGAGGGTTGTGGGAGTCACAGACGTTCCTCATAAAGTTCCCACGCCTGCACTTAATGACTGATGGACTCACTCACTCTGAGCTCCAGCACTGGGGCATCAGCTTGAAAGGCACTCAGTTGAGACACTGAGTTGTCGGGCTTCAGGGTGAGGGCCAGAGGGGCTGTTTTCTCCCCAACAGAGGTTCTGGCAGTATCCATTGCTCCTTGTTTGAACCCTCCCCATTCTGGTATGCCGACATGGGCAGCTGCCATATCTGAGTCTCCATCAACCTGGATAATAGGTCACTCTGCCCAGTGATTTCCTGAGACTCTACCTCTCCTAACTTGTGGGCTGACCCAAGCTTACTTCAGTGGATTATTCCATACAAATGGCCTGTCTTGGCTCATGCTGTGGACATTCCTAAAATTTCTCAAAGGCTCACAAAATCAAAAGAAGCAGCATCTGGCCTCAGCATGCCCCATATCTCTTGCTGAGCAGCACCAAGCCTGGCACTAGCAGCAGCCAACCTTGGTTTCTGGCTTGGCCTCTCGAGGCACCTGTAAGCCCAACATGGGTGGCAGCCATCTGTGGATTGTTTGGTGACTCTTACCAAGTGGTTCTGGAAGTGCACAGGCTACAGCTGAACTTGGCCTGCAGCTGGACCCCTTCCAGGAGGCTCTTGGGCCTGCATACCCAGTGACCAGTTTCAGCCAACAACATAGCTGGAGGACCACCCAGGGCCGCATCTGAAGTGGACACACCCAATGGGAAGACTGAGCAGGCATGAGAGCCCTGCTAAAGTGAATCCTGCTACATACGGTTAGCCCCTCACCAGTCAGTCCTCACAACCAATCAGCCCAAGGATCAGTCCCTACTATCAAAGTGCAAACAGCAATCAAGTCTCAACTATATCAGGAAGGGACATATGACTGACACAAGGGACAGACCTTGAACACCTTGTTCAGGTGACCAGGAAAGACTGTGCCACTGGACCCCACAGGACACCTACTATATAAAACCACTATACTAAAACTGGGAGACTTAGGAGCCCTATGTAATACATAGAAACTAACATAGGGAAGCAGCCAAAAAGGGGAGACAAAGGTACATGTCCCACATGAAAGCAGAACAAAGCTCTAGAAAAAGAACTAAACAAAGTGGAGACAAGCAATCTACCAGATGCAGAGTTCAAAATACTGATTATAAGGATGCTCAATGAACTTAGGGGAAGAGTAGATGAATTCAGTGAGAACTTTAACAAAGAGATAGAAAATATAAAAATGGCTCCCAATTCTCCACTGCCATATGTGGATGTGGGCCAGCCCATTTTGTGTCTCCACCCCTCCTACCAGTCTCAGTGTGCCTTCTTCTGTGTAGCCTTAGTTATAGGACTTCTGTTCAACTAGACTTCAGGCGATTCTCATTGATGGTTGTTCTGTAGTTTAGTTGTAATTTTGATGTAGTTGTGAGAGGAGGCCAGCACAGCATTTACCTACTTTACCATCTTGACTGGAACTTAATTTTTTTTAAGCTGGCTCAAGCTCCTCGAATCCAGACTCCAACAGCCCCATTGCCCAGTCATTACATTGCACTTTATTTGCTTGTGTCTTTTTCATACTAAATGTTAAGTACCTTAAAAAGATGGACTGACTCCTTTTATCCATGTAAACTGAGGGCTTGATATAGAGTCAAGCTTGTAGTCCTTAATAAATGATGAATGAGTAAATATTCCATATGATTTCATGCCTCTGCTATCTGTATGGGAAAAATGCTAAAATTTGCCTTGGTGCCAATAGCAGAAGTCAACTGGGGTTCTAAGCTTTCTGCAACCTCAAAGCCTGCAAGGTCCAGTCTGTGATCCAACTTCCTCACCACCTTTCTCATGACTTGTACTGTAGGCCACCTCAGACACACTGTAGTGCAGGATGCTGTGGAGCAAGCCCCTATAGGAAAGCATGCCAAAGGGAAGTTTATCTCTGCCACATGAGCACAAAGCCACTTCCTAGATAGGGCATGTGCTGTTTGGCCTGTACACAAAGATTTGTTATTACACAGACCCTTTGTGAGCTGACTCCTCCTGCTCACTCCTCTGAACCCTTTATCAATTTTCACACCCCTATGCTTTCTCATGTTCTGATTTCTACCTTTGGGACTACTTTCTTCTCTATGGCCCTTCCTCTCCATAACATCCTTCAAGTCTCAGTTTGTGCCTCTCCTGGAAAGCATTTCCTGACACCTACCTTCCTCTGCTTTTCTAGGTACACATTCTTCCTGTGTGTTCCCTATAACACCAGGAATCCTGCTGTAGCATTGACTTTGGGCTTTAAATGTTTGTACACCTGTTATGCAAAAGGCTGTAAACTACTCAAAGGCAGGGACTGGATCATATTAACCTCATGCCTAACATAGAACCTATAACTTTACTCAGTGTTGGATGAGTAGGTGGATGAATTAAAAATCTTTTCACTCCTAGTAACAGGAAATGTTAATGAAATTTAAGATGTGTTAAAGGTTGCACATTGGACTCCAAAAAAGTTTATGGTCAGAAAGGTACCCAAGAGAGGACTAGTTTGTGACCAAAAAATTATTAGAGTTTATTTAGGTTACATTAGAAGAAAAATGTGAACTATAACTCAGTGGAACTTCAAGAATGCAGAATGGAAAATAATTCAATATTTAGTTAGTTTTCTTGAGAGTTGCTGAATTGCTGATTGGCATTACTCAGAGGAATATGGTATGGAAGGGGTAGGTTTGTATGCTCACATTCTTCAGATTTGGAATCAGTGACCATAGATTTTTAAAAGAAATCTTCCTAAATATTCTCTATATAAAACTGCTCAAGCCTACAGTAAAATCTGGCAACCTCAAGACTTTAATGGTTAATCAATTTTGAGAATGAAACTATAACAAAGAGTCATTGCTACCTACAGGTTTATTCTAATGTTAGGTATATGTTTTAACCTTGCCTCTTTTTTTTGCTTCCACTTGCTTCAAATTGAGTGTGGTCTTTGGTCTACTACATAGGTAAGACTTTTATGTGCACCTGGGCTGCCTTGGTCATAGAGGTTTCAATCATTCTAAGATGTCATCCTGTCTACTTAGACCACTGAGTGCAGACTAGTGTGCTGGGGCCACATGGAGACCCACCTTAGTGATCTTATGTGATAATTTGCTCCAGAGGGTAGACTCTGCTGGGGACTTTCTGTAAATACTCTCATCAAATCCTCATAAACTTTGCAAAGCATGTATTATCATTCCCACCCTACCAATGAGGACTCTGAGGCCCAGAGGAGGTAAAATGACTTGCCTATGGCTATAAAGTTGGTACATAGTGGATCCTGGATTAAGACTATATCTGTATTACTATAGACTTAACCACTATACAACGATATGTATTTCTTTGTTTTTTTTAAAATAAAGATGTGGTTCAAAGAGCAAAAGAACATAATAAAAAAGTCATACTTAGTTACATGTTCCATGTTACTGTGTCCAAAGTACTTCAGGCTGCTCTAAAGGCCTAAAGCAATATAGCTTTCAACACAGTGGTATCAGGCCCTATGGAAATAGTCAAATTCAACACAAATTTTTTTCCATACTAGAGCCCAGGAGTTTATATAATGTTTCCCTTCAACTTGGGTAACCTGTACTGGCAGCTTACTAGGGCACAGTTTGCATTTTGTAGACATTTGCTTCCTATCAAGTAACAGATAGTAATGCTTTACACTTTGTTCATTTTATCTTCATTTGAAAATAAAAATCATTGGCCATTTTAAATATTCTTGCCCCCCCCTTGATGGAATTCAGAAGAAATGTTTATGAAAAGAGACTTAAATTAGATAATGTATGATCAGAATATTACAGATAGATCAGAAATATACTCTCAAGTCCTCATCATTTATTGGAACAACTTTGAAATGTTTGAGTAGAGTTTGAAGCAAACATCATGTACTATTTTGCAAATTATCATGAAATATAAAAATATATTCTCTAGTTTTATCTACAATATAATTCTTAGTCATTGTATACTCCCTAGATACATTTTTATCATATAGATATTTTTGACACAATATAGGTTTATACAGCATTGCAAGTTTTTGCTTTAAACAACACAATTTTTCTGGACTACTCAGTTATAAGCAGCTGCATTCATTCATTCATTCATTCATGCAATGAATAAAGGGCCAATTCTATGCTGGGCCCTGTAGTAGACACTGAAGTTACCATGGTGAACAGGACAAGGTCTTATTCCTCAAAAAGCTCACAGCACAGTAGGAAAAATTTCAACCACGGTAAGTGCTGTGAAGCTAAAGTATGGTAGGCAAAGGAATGAAGAGAAAACAGTATGTCCAGGTCCTGAGGCAGGAAAGCATTTATAGCCTTGCTTAGAGGAACTGAGGGTTAAAACTTAAGACACTGAGAGAGGTATTGGCAGGAGATGAAATAAGTTAATTATTTTGGTCTTTATTCTAAGATCAAGAAGAAGTAGGGGAGTGGTGAAATCAGGATTGTATTTAAGAATTCACTCCAGCTGTGTATGGAGAATAGATGAAAGGAAGCAAGAGTGGAGACAGGGAGTCTAGAAACCTCTTGTAGTATTCCAGAAGAGAGATGACAATAGTTTAGACTAGGATACTAGCAGTAGAGATAAAATGAAGTAGATTAATTTAAGAACTATTTAAGAAATAAGGTTGATGTGTATAGGCTGGCGAGATTAAACAGTGAGAAGTCAAGCCAGGTTTCTGGCTTAGGAGCAGGATAGATGAAGCACTGAAGGTGGATCCCATTATGTGGGAGAAAGATTAAGAGTTCCATTTGGATGTGTTGAGTTTGAGGGCCTGGGCCCACCATTTGGAGATTTAGGCAGTTGGGGACAGACTCTACAGGGCAGGTCAGGACTAAAGGCATATTAGTAGCATGAAGGGGAAGGGGGAGATAGCTGTGATCATGTAAGGCAGGAAGAGAAGAAGGTGAAGGACCTGAAGTAATTGGGAAGTGCAAGGTGACCTCATGAGGAAGCAGTCTGAGAGGTTGAAGGCAGTTGGCTATGTGAGGCTGAAGTTTGGAGGAAATTTTGGGCTGGAGCTATAGCAGTTAACATTTAGAGGGTGGTAGAAAGCATGGGAGCAGAAGAGATAGCCTAGAAAATGTAATTTTTATATCAATAGCATTTCTTCTGATAGCAGCTATTGTTACTAACTTGGTTACTAAAGGTAGAGATAATCTGGATGATAATAATTTCCAATGAAGAAGAAAGCAGAGTGACATCCAGGGACAATGTTTAAATCAGAGGATGTGAGTATATAAAGACTGTAAAAGATTTGTTCAGACTGGACATGGATTCCTTAATTATGAACCCTATAATGCCTCTTGCCTGTCCTCACCCCTATTGTCTCACTGAGGCAAGTTGGGCAAGTATGGCTGTTCTCAGCTACCATGAGAAGGGGAGAGTCACGGTCTGTGTGTTGCCTTCTTTTCCTCTCTGGACTGGACCACATTCTTCCCTCAGCTAGATCTGGGACCCTGACCTTCCTAAGGCAGGCCCATACTTGTAAGACTATCATGACCAATGTTAGCTACCATGGCCATCATCCCATTTCCTTCAAGTATTCCATGCAGAGAGCAACATTGTAGAAGTATCTTTGCTCCAGAGGACAAGACAGAACTATAAATATATCCCTAAGTGAATCCCTGAATCAACAAATGTCACCTCTGCTTATACCAAAGTTCTTACCTTGGAGAAAGTATGCAGCCAAGCAAGTTAGTCTAGCATGATTTCAGCCTTGTATTAGAAAGTCATGATTTAAGGATTTTAAAGTCATCCAGCCAAGAAGGGACTGTATTGTCCACAGAAATGAAGAGCAAGAGCAGGGATCAATAGCTGACCCCACCTTTCCTCACTCTCATTTCTTTTTCTACAGTTATATTTTTCTCCTTGAACATGTGGTGTTTGTCTTAAGCAATGTACTCTACCATTAATGATGAAAAAGCCACTCTGGGTTTCTTACATGAGAATCCTTCAGTTGGGGTTGACAAGGAATATACCTCCCTCAGCTTCAGTGGAAGACTGAAGGGCCCATACTTCCCCCAGGCTGTCCGAGCTCCCTTTCCTCTTGCCTAAGGTGCAACCACCTAGATAGCGCTTAAAAAGATAAGCAGCTGATTCTCATTTAAGGATTTCCCTCCAGCTTTTCTTAGCTGCAATTAATCAAGAAAAAACATAGTCTTGCTTCAATCCGCTGCAACCTTTCCAGAGCAAGCTGGAAATAAAGACCCAGATTGCTTTTCACTGAATAAGCTTCCATGTCGTCCATCAAAACTATCATAGACTTCCAGGGAATGTGCTGTCGCTAAGATATTTTGTGGTGCCACGGGCTTGAGAACCAAGTTCATGAAGACATCACAAAGACTGGGAAAATTCCCTCCAAATGATTTCTCCTCCCCAAACCTGGCCTAGGGCTTTAGGTGCTAAATAACAACAATAATGTTAAGGGATCTTTATTATTCAAAAAATAAATAACAAGATAATGACAAGTTCACTCGGGGAAACAATAGACTGCAGGTAGATACAATATGTTTCCTTTAAATACAGTCATTTCTTGAGGAGGAGTGGGCAGGCCCAGAGCTGCTCTCTCTGCTCCCCCTCCCATCTAGATTGATGGAGATAAGGACAGGGCTGAAATAAGATAAGTGATTGGCAACACAGCCTGATTGTGTGTGTGTGTATGTGAGAAAGAGAGAGAGAGAGAGAGACAGAGAGACAGACAGACAGAGACAGAGAGAGACAGACAGAGACAGAGAGACAGAGAGACAGGGAGAGAGACAGGGAGAGAGACAGAGAGAAAGAAAGAGGAAGTGAGGAAGGGAGGGAGGCAGGGAGAAAGGGGAGAGAGGGAGAGAAGGAGAGAGAGAGAATGAGTGTCAAGGTGGCTGGTGGGGGGCAGGGTTTTCCAGTTCTCCACTGTATTAGACATTCTAAAGCCTGCTCCTTCTATCATGGCCACAGGGACCCCAAATCAACCACAATTGGATGTGAGCTGAGGCTCCCTGTTTCCCTTGTGCATCTTCACTGATAAATCAAATACATATCCACTGAAAGACACTACAGGCAAAAACAAAAACAAAAACTAAACTTGGCTAATTATTTGCTGTTTACTCAGAATTCAATCTGTGCATTATGGCCTTGTCTTTCCATAGGACTCTGGATGTCTGTATCAGTCAGGTTGCTGCTTCAGAATATAAGCTCTTATGGTACAGGGCCTCTTTGGGTTTCACTCACCCCATATTTCACTCATTGCAGCCCTACATGCATTGGGGTGTATAATAAATAGTTCTCCATGAGGAGGATCCTAGGGTTATAAATAGGCAGTTCAACAGGGGGTGGTCTTAACTGCTTTGCTGTATTATGAAGACTGCCAGCAATAGCTCAGCAGCAGCCTGCAAGGTTACACTGTTCAGAGTTTGAGTAAGCCAAAAGACGTGAAGCCGGTCCCATGGCTCACTTGGCTTGGATCAGTCACGTTGACAAACACAGAAGCACCGGGTTGCAATTCAAATACTCCTCCCAAGTGAATGGACTGTTGCCCACAAGGTTTGGAGGAACTCTGGGTATTTGTCGCTCTCAGTAAGATTCTCTCGGATCCACTCATTGACCTGAGGCAGAGGCTGGCTATAAATGGAGCTTGACTCGAAGCTTCCCGATTGGAACAGAAGGTGACTTGGGCGTAGATGTAATAGAGTCCTTGTCTTTTAACGGCCAGTTGTTTCCCATTTTCCAGGCTTACCAAGTTGTTGCTCATGGTGTAGTATCCTTTTTGGGCCCACTGAAGGACTGTAATGGAGAGGGGAAAAATTTATATTGAGGTGAAGCATAGCATGGTTCACATTCTAACAGAAAATAAAGTTTAATGTTGATACTAGCTTCATATATGAATGGAAGTTTTGGGCATCAGGGATTCTTAAGTACCCTTCTAGCCTTCAGAGTCTATGAAGGAGCTATAACTTATAAATCTGCATGAGCTTTACAGTCAGATGGAGCCAGATTCCAATCTAAGTTCCATTCAAGCTTGGACAAATCACTTAATCTCTCTGAGTTTCAATTTCTCATCTGCAACACAGGCTAATATTACAGCATATTTCAGAGACTCACGAGGGTTAAATAAAGTAACAGAGCACAGTGAATTTCCTTCTGCCTTTAGAGTTCTTAAAGGTAATTTTCCCTTGAATTTAAGAAAGTGTGAATAATTTCAAAGTTCCATATCATAAATTATGCATTCCAACATATTCAGGCAAAATCCTTTCTAATATTAATATTAATTTCTTCCTTTCCTTGAATTTTACAAAGCCAAAGAGTTGCCAATCCACCTAGCTCAGGCTCAGCACTGAGAAAAGGAAAGCCCCCATTTCTTTCTACCTGATTATGCTATTGCAAACCTGGCCTGCCTCCCACAGCAAGGACTAAATTAGGCAAGGAAGTATGAAAATAAACCTGTCATTTCACTCGGTGTTTTGATCTCCCTTGTAGTGGGCGCCATCAACTTGAAAGTACCTGTATTCTTGTGGCTAAACCCGAGTACCCACCAACAGTGTGCCATTTTCTCAGCTGAGATGTTGAGTGGGTTCAAAGTAGTGTGTGCACCCGATTTCAAATCTCAGCTTTCACAGAGAGCAAGATTGCTGGGGTGGGGGATGGGAAGAAGTGAAAGTATTGATGCATTTGCTTCTCGAGTTTTTTTAAAAATCCTATTTGGTGGTCTTAGGCCTATCAGAGTGCAAGATCCAACCTATTAAGACTCATCCTTTAGTAATAATAGGAAAGGCATCCCAAATGCTTGACATTTCATGGCCTTCCAGATCACTCCAGAAATAAGATTTTATGTTTTCACTTTTGTATCATTTGATTGAGAAAACAAGCACAGGTTCCCTATGTTTTAGTTCACTACGTTTACTTTTTTAAGTCCTTACCTAATATTAGTCCTTGCTGTGGGATGTACTCCAAGTTTGTAGCACCATGACCAGGTAAGAATGAGAGGTTTAGGACTGGCATGGGGTGAGGAGTGTTACTATCTTTTCAATTGATCCCTTGCAAACCTACTGTGATGTAGACTATAACATATACTAGGACCAAGTATCAATCATGGGCCTTTAGGTAGAATCTGAACATCATGAAATATATCTAAGGCCAATGTAAACAAAGACTGGTGGGAAGCTATTCTTCTAGGAGGTATCTCTGTTGCTGCCATCCAATCCAGATGGTTGCTGTCATGTGGATGGCCACCCTGAACATGTCAATGTAGTTGCAATGTTCTCCCATAGTGTATTTCTGAGAAAGGGGTGCTTGGCAGAATTATTAAATATTATGGAAATAACTGGTATTAATGAAGGGTTTTAAATCACTCTTCTGACAATTAACAGTGAAATAAGCTAAGTAATGACACCTTACATTTTCATAGCACTTGACAACATAACTTTCTTCCACATTAACTGATTTGATGCTCAGAGTCACTGTGAAGTGAGGCAGGAAGCTGCTGTATAGGTAAAGGAATATGCCCAAGGTCACCCAGTAAGTGATAGTCATGGTTCATGAACCTCAGTGTCCAAAACTTCCTATCCAGAGCTTGTACTTCCATATCATGATCCACAGGAACCATGTGTATACCCACTGAGAAGCCTAAACCCTACCTCAGAGATGAGGCTATGTCTCCTCTCGTACTCTCTCTCTCCTTCCCTCTCTCCCTCCTCTCTTTCTCTGTCTCTGCCTCTCTCTGTCTCTCTGTCTCTGTCTCTCTCTGTCTCTCTGTCTTTCTCTGTCTCCGTCTCTGTCTGTCTCTCTCTCTCTCATACACACACATTGTTTAGAAGTCCATTCTGAAGCACTGTGCTGAATTTTTCAAAGACTGCTCTGAGCTTGCAGACTGCATTTATGTAGATGGGGAATTTTATACATGTTTCCATCCATTTATCAGATGTGACACATTCTTCAGCACCAGCTATCAGGAGGTACATATTTGGGGTGGGGTGGAGATCTAAGGGCTAGAATAATGGCAGAACGTATACGGAAATAAAATCATTCAGAGTTGAAAAGATTACAGTATGTCATCTGTTGTTACTTCATTGGAAAATGTAACATCCTGGCACCTATTGATCTTTGCAGAATGATTTTACCCTTAATTTTCCTGAGGGTGGCCCCAATGAGGCTGAGGCTAATCATGCCAGGATTGACAGATGGTAGAAAATACCCCTGAGGCTCACTTACACACAGCAAAGAAGGGTTAGGATGAGGGATATTCCAAGTCAGGAGGTCACTACCTGCCATCTTTTCTATATTGTCAGAATAATGGTCCCTCCACTAATAATTCATTATTTAGAATCAGCCATTGAGCAAGAACATAATGAGAACATCAGGATTGCCAGTTCTACCTCCTTTTGTCCCTCCAAGTCCCTTGCACATTTGAGCTCCCTTTGAAGACAAAGGAAAGCATATGAGAGACGTATGGGTAGGTCTGTAAATTAGGCCCCAGAGAAAGAGAGGAGCTTAATCATTAGGCTGCATTGCGTCAGCATCCAAGCTTTCCCTCTTGGGTGGCTGATGTTCAGACACTTCTGGACTTACCAGATGCTGTTTTACTACTGGCTTCACTTATGACATGTGCTGCAATTTGAGGATCCTGATCACCTGAAATGAAACCAAAAGCAAACTCAGGCCAAAGTAATGCAAAACTTCCCATGGAACTATTTGGTTTAGTTTACAGCTTGTTTTTAATAGAGACTGTGCTTAAACGGGCTATATAAAAGGAAGGATAGAATGGGCTGAAATCCTCACAGGGGGAAAAGTTGGTTTCTAAAATCTGAACAATTGAATCGGTTATTTCCACTGATTCCATTCTTCTAATAGTTGTTCAGTACTCAATTCTGCTTTACATAGATTGACACAGGCTAAAAATACTGAACTTCATTAAACATATTTTGAATTTTGCTTCTAGGAACAACTTTCATCCACTGGGAATCTTAGTAGGCCCCAAGACTATACCTGCACACTTAGCAGTAAGATGCTTATGGTGTCTGATTTGGTCAAGCAATTGGCCAAACTGTTGTATCTATCTCTAATTGCTTCTCCTGTAAAAGGCTTGCTTCTTAACTAGATGTGCTTATCTCCTAAATACAAAGACTTTGTGAAAGTTTCTCTTTTTCTGGTAAGGAGCCTGGTGCCAAACACTTTGTAGGTGCCCTATAAATATTGAGTCAAATAAATTACCAGTTTTGTTAAGTTTATCATTTCCATGAAGACTGCTAGGCAACATCCACATGAACTGCTTCCTCAAGTTTCACTGTAATTAGCAGATATCATGATACCACTCAACATATCTTACAGTTATTCTGAAGACAAAACCATCATGGAAATCATATCACCCTTTACATCTAGATCAAGTTAAAACAAGCACTGAATACTCCCTTTGCCTCATAAACAGTATCTGTATCTCTATGTATGTAGACATGTATTTTTTTTGTCTGTATTGACTTCACAAAACCCATAGCATCATTTTCACTGACTTTGTGATATCATAGTATCTCTAAAAACACTCATCTACCAACACTTCATCTTTCCCACACTCAGCTGCTCTGGTCACTCCAGGCATTATTGTGTTTGGTTTGTGGTGCTACTTTCCAAGAGGAACAGGGAAAGTTAGGGTGTTGTCCAGAAAAGGAGGCAACTAGGAGAGGAAAGGGCCTGGAAAGGGTCATAAGAGGAATAGTGGAAGACACTGGGGAGGTTTTGTCTGGAGAAGAAAATGCTCAGGGGTCATGATTGCCGTTTTCAACATCTGGACAGCTGCGTGTGTAGACAAGGAATTATACTTTGTTTCATATGGCCCCCAAAACAGAATTGGATCTAGTGAGTGGAGATTACAGGAACAAATTTCAACTTCAGAGGAGAAAAAATTTCTCTCATGTAACATAATAAACTTATTGTAATTATTAGAACTATCCAAAGATGGACCAGGCTACTTTATGAGATAAAAAATGCCTAGGCATGTTCAATCACAGGCTAGATGGTCAGTATCATTGTGAAGGAGATTTGTGCTTTGGGCACGGTGCTGGATTTTAGAACCATCAAGACTTCTTCCAAGCCCAAAATGTTCAAGATGCTCTGACATCAAGAACAGGACAAAGAATAGAATGTTGAGACCTTGACTTACTCCTTGATCCCAGGGGCTCCACTAGCCATGGCTCCACATGAAAAACTTGTATTATTGAGCAATGAATGCCACTGCTACCAAATGATGACTTTCTTATCACCTTATCTTCTGTAGGTGGTACTAGGCTGTATGGTTGCTTTGATTAAGGTACTAAAGATAATAAAGTGTCTTCATACATGGTATTATCAGCATTAAAGGAACCCAACCCTCCCCATAAATATGTACATACAAAGCCTTTCTAAATCACAAGCAGCAGAAAGTGTCGATTTTCCAATCGCGTTCCTGTTTTATTTCTAGGCCTAAAAGTTATCTGATTCAACACTAGGTTGTTTAATATAATCAGTTTTATAAAGATTCCTTTCAGTTTTTAAGTATTCATAGAAACTGATAAGTAGCAACCTACCTTTTTGCATTTGAAATGTTTCTTTTTCCTCCTTCACTTCATTTCCCATTATATCCTGAAATAAGAATCATTACAAAATGTCATTTGGGCAGGAACTCTGCTGTGGGGTTTTAGAGATATCACTCATTTGGCATTCATCATTATTCTGTTGCCTGGTTCTGGTGAGGATCATCATATGAACTCAGCCCCTGTCATTAATTTCTTCACACCAATTGGGAGCCCATGGCTCTGTTGGATGAGCTGACAGCCCAGGAAGGCCAGGGGTGGATATGGAAGTAGAATCTGAGCTTCATTATCTCCATTCCAGTACTCTCACCAGATAGAGTCTGTGATACTGACTCTTCCTATGACCCTAACCTCCCTGGCTTTGACAGGTATTGACAAATGATGTTGAAAGGGAGATGATTTTATCCTGGAAATTGGTGTATAAAATATTATTAAACATAAAGCATGGTGTGTATCTTTTAGAATAAAATTGGTCTGATATCTCTTAGGAAATATTTAATCTTGGGAAGGAATCCCAGACTATGAAAAACTCCTCACACATTTTTTTTATTTTGTTGTTTTTTTCAATGGGTTAAAGGGATTCACTTGTTGGTTGTGTGCCCTTGTGTGGCCTATATTTATTTCGAATAATCAGCGTACAGGAAACACAGGTAATCTCCCAATGTTGCTGATGTTCAAAGGCAAATGCAACACTTCTTCAGGGGTTTCTTCTCACTTAACAACTGAAGGAAGGCTAGAGGTACTTAAAGAAGCTAATAGGGACTGCCATCAACACAGGTCAAAATATAATAAAAAGGTATTGCTGCCATTTTAAAGATACTGAATAAAAGGCCTGGAGGGCTTAACTGGCTGTCATGAGGTCTCCCAGATAATCTGAGGCTGAAGCCAAGAGTCAAAACCTTCAGATCACATTCGTAGGCCAGGATTTGACTCACACCATCACCCTGTACTCTGAGTACCAGGGAAGAAGACAGTAGTGTTCATTTTCTGTAATCAAAGTCTTGTGCTCCTTCCCATTACTGGAATCAACTTTCTATAGGGCCTTTTTCCCCCATTCCTCCCATAGTAGGAATTTGTGTTGTTGCTGTTGAGTGTCTTCTTGTAGGCTCAGCTCAGTTACCAGATGTGAGGGTTTAGGTCACAGAGCCTAAAGGGGAACCTGTGCCTCAAAGTGCTCACATGGGCTGCAGAGTCTCAACTTTCCACTTGAGCTGAAGTGTGGCACTGTGAAAATGCGAGGCAACAGGAAAATGTTTGTGAGATAACAAGTAAACAAATGAGTATTTAGTGTCTTTTCAAAAACTTGAGTGTGATGATCGAGATCGAGATACTTTCAGGCTAAGTGGTTGCATTGGTGTCAGGTGTTTAGCCAAGATGAAAATGTAAAGTCAGCAAAGTTTGTCTTTTATGCACCTAGCCTTGCCTTTCCGTGAACTTTCCCCCAACCACACTCCCCAGAACCTTATTTTTGCTTCATTCCCCACCTCAACCGAAACACTTTTTAAAGTTGACTTTCAGAAAATCTGGGATTAGTTATTTCTCTCTCAGTGGGAACTCAATGCAGCAGGTATAGATAGGAAAAGGAAAACTCTTTGACCTTATCAAAAACATCTCAGGCATTGATGGGCAGACGATCATGGAACTGATCATTGTAGCAGAGGGTAGGGTGGGTAGTAAGTTCTAATGTGAAATTATACTATTCTGCCTCCACTTAACATAATCCTTGGATCCCATCTTCCCCCCAAAGTAATAGCGTGGTGTTACCTGCCTTAGGAGATAATGAGTTCCTTATCATTAGAGGTGTTCAAACAGAGATTGGGACCCCACTTGTTAGAAACTCTGGGGAGAAGACTGAAGTTCTGGTTTGATAATTAGATCTGATGATTTCTAAGACCCCCTCAAGTACTATTATTCAGAGCCCCAAAATTCAACCCTTAGGTTGCTTTGGGCCAGTCAAATTATAACCCAGAAAGAGAGCCCACTAACATTAGGTAAGAATATAAAAATCTAATTTGGGGTTATTATGTAGTTGGCCTGCTAGGTTTAAAAAATCCAAAATATTGTTTTAAGATGAGGAATTTGGAGAGATGGATATTGGAAAGGAGTTCAGACACTGGAAGAGGACTGAGTAGTTGGAAGACTTTGGGTATCTCCATTGTATCATATATACAGGTGATATTGACTAGGATTCCACCCCTGCTGGAATAGAGGCAAGGGGCTTCCTCTGTAACATGTAAAGAACCCCTGTTGACCTACCTTTAGAAGGTCTGCCTTTTTAGAATATGAAACTTTGGAGCTCTCACTTTACACAATGTAAATATAAGCAGAGGCTAAACTGGCTGTTTTCCTTATTCCTATCTCGGGTGGCTGATTTGGGAAGCCATGATGAATTGGCAGTTAAGCTGTAAAACTATCAGTAAGAAAGAGAGAGGGAGGGAAAAATCAACAGCCACTGCCATTGGAAAGAACTGAAGGCCGATTACATAATTACAGAATGTCAGAGTTGGTAGTGCCCTTATAGATAATCTTGGTCCTTTCATTTTATAGATGAGAAAACTGAGATCTAGAGAGATGAACTCATTTGTGCAAAATCACACAACCAAGTACATTATATATGCTATTTGAATTATTAACCATTGTTATGAAAGTGACTTTATCGACATTTAAATTTGCAACACTTTCCAATACCTTGTAATACTGGCAGAAGCCTCAAACCCCAGAAAAACTCAAATCATTTACAAGACTTGCAAATAAAGAGTTAGGAGTCTTCATCTAAAACCTAGATTAATGTAAAGAACCTAAAAGCCAGCAGGAGATTTAAGCTGTGTTCTGATTTCCATAGGTGACTCGGGAATATGGCCTTAGAGTCTTCACTACTGGATTAAATTACACATCGGGGACCATCTGGAGGACAGGAACAAGCTCAGGAATAAGATCTCAAACCTTTACTCCCGGGTTAAATCACACATCATCTATATATGAGAACTAAGTCCTCTCGGTTCACCCAGATACCCACCCACCTCTCCTCAATGTGGAGTGCTGCCTCCTGTTCATGATCTCAAAGTGAGCTGAGTACCAGGGGTATATGACAGTGTTCTGAGAGGGAAAGAGGTAGAAAGACTTCTTAATCTTCTGCTTCAGGAGAAAGAGCCCCTCGACTCATTGTCTATGATGATGGAATTAATGTTGTAGGTGCATCCTCAATAATTTTTTTTTAATTCTTGTTTTAGGTACCCATTATATGACTTTATGCTGAGTATCAAGCTGTTGGACTAAAAAGCTCCAAACTCTCTTTGCCTCCGGTCTTTATTGACCCTAAAAGGAACTGCCTTCATGAACAAGTTGTATTATATGGGATCCAATTTGAGCGATACCGAGAAGGTCCATTCCCCATTCCCCATGTTTCTCCTCACACTAAAAGGAAAAGATACCACTTTCATGGCATCTGACATTCCATCATAAAAGAAGCATTCCTTTATATGTTAGAATTAATCAGTCTTCAGAATTCTCTATTATCCCCAGTAAAGGCAATACCTTAACCTGTGGCCTACTGATATTGCAGCGACCAAGGGTTATCACTTCTCTAGGAATGTGGGGCCAGACTATGGGTACACAGTGAAAAGGCATCAAGGTTTGGATGGAAAGAAAGCACAGTGTGTAAAACAAACTTGGTATACTTTATAATTTTCCCAGAAGCAACTACATGTACTAGCTCATATATATGTGTGAATGCGTCTATGAGAGTGCTCATTTTTCCTTTTTTTGTCAATAACATTCCTATGAATGTGCACACTTCCAAGTTTCCATTTCCTTTTAATATAGTATTTTGCCTTCATTCTTGCCTTTTATTTTTTTTTTGGATACACATACTTATGTATGTGGTTGTGTGTGTGCGTGTGTGTGTATATATATATATATGTATGTATGTATGTATGTATGTATGTGTGTATAACAAATGTTTAAACTTTTACATTGCCAGGTTTCAGTTTCCCAACCTAGCAGAAGTACTAGAACTTTGATAATACTTTTACCAACAACTGAACTCTTTACCTTGACGAAAGCTTCAAACTGGCTTCTAATTTCCTCACAGTTCAGTAAGGATAAGGACCTCTCTCCTTTGTTGCATCTCTGTATCATTTTCATGAACACGAAATCTTCATGAAGATTCCTTTCATCTTCTATCTATTTATGAAATAATAGGGACACGAGAAATGTAACTCTGAAAGAGAATGTAGCCAATGATGTCTACCTCTGCATTCATTTCCAAGACATCAACAACAGGAGAAAGACTTTGCAGATATGAATAGGTAATAAAAAGCAATTGATATTTGGTATTAGCAGTTTAAAAATCTACAAAAGTCGGCAACTAAAATTTCATATTATCTGTAACTCTAGATGGAAATCATGGTTTTCTAATACAATTTTATCACAAAATGTATATTTTTCAGTGTATCATAGTAGCAACATTCTACAATTGTCATTTTCCCCATTGTTCCAGTAATGATTGCTCATTATAAATATAACCTATAAAATAGTTTTCTGCTGAGCTAATTTATCCACTTCATTTTAGTGTTTGTGATTCAGTACTTAATAAAAGAAGTAAATTTGCAAAATATAACTAAGTTCTAATTACATCTCTCTTTCTAACTTTAGAGTTGGTAAAAAAATTGCATTTAAAAAAATCATCTTTCATTTCCAAAGTAAACAAGATATTTTATTTTCCAATGTCTTAGAATAATTAAATATATGGAATTTGCTTGTATAATCAACTAATTCTGTGCTGTTTTCTTGTTTTAAGATTAAATTTTTGGTTCCAAAACAAGATGCAGTTAGCCGGCGGCTTTCACTGTTGTTAAGAGCACACCTAAATGCTACGGCAAATTTGAGTCTACTCAGGTCATTATTTCCCTTGTAGAAGCTAGGCTTATGTCCAGGCTTTGATTGGAGAGTCCACCAGGCCAAACACAAGCAAACAACCAGACCCAGAAACCCTTCTCTTTTCTCAGCAGTAAAACTTAAAATTTGAGTGACCCAATGAATTGCTTCAACTATCACTGCCCCACCTTATCCTAATAGAAAACTTCATGGCCTTAATTCTAGGTTGGCATACCAATAAAAGACACTCAAACATCCCTGAGAAAATGTAGTGTATAGATGTTGTACATCCACAGTTTCCATATCCAAACTTTTAGGAATGGCCAGATAACTGATCAAATTTTTCCTTTTCATCTATGATTAATATTCTGTCAACACAGACAATAATACCCATCAGTGGAAGTGAGTAAACACATCAAGACAGGATAACTCCTAAAGATTATCTTTTCCTAAGAATATAAAACAATCTCCTAAGTTATTCAGTGGAAACACTATGTAGGCATTAACTATAATTATTTGCTAAAGTTTTGCTTAAGAAGTAATTTATTTTGCCATAGAGACATTTTTCTTTTAAATTTCCAACTAGAGAAGAAAATCAATTTGATCTGAAATTTTGTGGTGCTTCAGATTAGCGTGAACATGGATATATCCCAAAATTTGCAGTCTTTTAGTAAAAGTGGCTTTGGTGAAGTGAGTAAACACAATGAGACAGGATAACTCCTAAAGATTATCTTTTCCTAAGAATGTAAAACAACCTAATAAGTTATTCTACTCTTTTTTTCCTGCAAGTCCAACCATTTAAGAATGTAAAACATCTCAGAGGGAAACTGAGCAACTTGTAACTACACTCAGCATTTGAAGAATTATACAGAAAAAGCCACTTTTACTAAAACACTGCAAATTTTGGGATGTTCATGGGATGTCCATGTTCATGCTAATCTGAAGCACTACAAAATTTCAGATCAAATTGATTGTCTTCTCTAGTTGGAAATTTAAAAGAAAAATGTCTCTATGGTAAAACAGTTTACTTCTTAAGCAAAACTTTAGCAAATAATTATAGCTAATGCCTACATAGTGTTTCCTCTTTTCCAGGCTCCATTCTAAGTTCATTACAAGACTAAATTCATTTTATCTATGAGGTGGATACCAGTACAATTCACATTTCTCAGATGTGGAAACTAAGACATAAAAATGAAAAATAACTTGCCTAGGATCACAGAGCTAGTAGGAGGCAGAGTTAAGATTTGAATGCAGGCAGTCTGACTCCATAGCCCAAGATTTTGCCCAGAGACAAGAATAGGAGACTTCACTAACTAGACAACAAACATTGTGGCACAAGATTATTCATCTATTTGGATTTCTACCATTGGCCATCATTTGGGTAGAACTAAAACCAACCAACTCACAAATCAATAAGGACCCAGATTTAGTTAATAAAGGCTCAGAGTTCATCTTACCTTGTCCAATCTTCTGTGAAGATACACAGCAAAAAGTGCTGACCCAATCATCTGGGTGATAAGAAAAACAGTAAGTAAATACATAAAAATTTTCATACTGACAGGTGGTCCACTGGCCACAGATCGAGGAGAAGTTTGGCTGTATGTTTCGATCATGCTGCTTTAGAGTTGAAATTATATCTTCTGCCTGAGAAGGTGGCAGAGGCAGCATGAGAAGACTGTCAAAGTAGCCACCTTACTCAGGATTAGTTAAGAGCGCACAATCGTCGCAGCCCACACTTCCTGGAAAATGTGCTTCGTAGTCTTCTCTCCCAGCAAAAAAGTTACGTAAAGGTTTTTTTTTTTTTTTAATTATACCCATATCATTCACATCCAGGCTTTCCCTTTTGTTAGTAAAGAAGAAACAAGTTTCTTCTTCCATACATTCATTCTTGCCTTGAAATGTCATAGACTTCTTAACAGACAATGGCAGTATTTTCCTATAGCTGTCTAACTTTTTGGGTTCACCAGTTTCAAGGAAAGTGATAAATTAATCCACCAGCAACAGACTTATTTCAATTTCATTCTTACTAATGTAAAGCGGGAACCTTGTATATGGGGAAAGAAAGAAATGTCAACAAAAGTTTGGATTGATTTTATGACTGGTGTGTTGCCAGCTAATTGCTTCTCGAGACTTCTTTAATGTTTAAACACAACAAAATCCTGGCAGCATTTCAGGTCAAGTCTATATAACATAAAGCAAAAAGAAGTGCTGACAATTATTAAATAAAATTTAACTGGAAAGATAATTCAAGAAAAATAAACTTCTCAAAGGCCAAGAGAAGTAGGGTCTTGAGGAAAATCAGGCCAAAACTCTGTAATTGAGATTAAAGTAGAAATATTAGCTTGAATTAGCCCAATTGCCTGTCTACACTGTTTCAATTCATCAGATAATTTCCAATGCTGATGTAACTGTTCAGAATAGTGGGAATAAGCTGCAGTTAAGAGGCCTGAATTCTAGCCCTTGCTTTACCAATAATTTGTTATAGACTTTGGGCAAATCACTTTGCCTCTCTACACCTCGGTTTCTTCATATCCAAAGGGAACAGTTGCACTTGTTTTGCCTATTGTATAGGTTGTTGTGAAGATAAAAAAAAATATGTAAAGGGAAGATATTTGAAATGTGTTACACAATAGACAAACAACTCTCATCCTGAATTTTTTGGGGGGAGTTTGTTTAGCTTAAGATATGAGTTTTCCAAATAATAACCAACTCCTTACATACTAGTAAAAAACAAAGAACAATAACAACATCAAAAACACCCAAAGTTTTGATAACAAATTGAATCATTAGGTGTGTAGGCTTATGTGTTTCAGAATGGCTTTAGCATAGCCTTATCAGATTGCCTTAGAAATAAAACCAGCTGCGGAAATCCCTATCCCATATCCCAGCCTGGTCCAGAAACCAGGATAAGATTGCTTTGGTGATTCCTATAAAATTGTTTTGAGAGACAAATAGGAAATGTAACAAAATGCTCTGATAGGCATGCTATCTGTAGAGTTAGCACCTGCTTTCTTCCCCTCCCACGCACCAGCATCCTGTCCTGGGCCCAGATCTGTGTAGCTCTTCACTACGTCTGCCAAGTAGGTGGCTTCAATGCACGTGATAAACTTTGATCAGTCAAGTCAGAGGCTTCAGTTCTTAGACAAGTAAACTTTGTTCCACTGAAGAAAAATTATCACAAGCCAAAATCGGCTCGAGGACTTCTCCAAGGTCAATTTCATACAATTACAGAATGCCAGAGCTGCAAAGACCCTGAAAAAATCAGTCGAAGGGACCACAAAGATTCAGACAATGTCAGGATTTGTTCTTGTGACCAACTTCAAGAAAGAGTTTTTGCCCAATCTCCCTGCCTTCACGTCCTGATCTCAATTCTCCTGCAGGTTGATTTCTGCCCATAATATTCCTATGAAACTGCTCCCACCATTATTTGTTCAATAATTCTGGCTGAATTCTTTCTAGATTTCTTTTTAATGACCTTTCTATTATTCCATTGACCTATTATTATGTTGTCATCTTCTGTAAACTCTCTCCTCTTGCCCCTCAGAAAATTTCATGATTCTCTTTTATTCTTTGTATCCCTTAAAACTTTGGTACTATCCTCATTCTCCTGTCATTGCACCTCTCCTCCCCTCTCCTCTTTTCATTTCCCCTCCTCTCCCTCCCCTCCCCCCTCTCCTCTTCTCATTCTACATGTTTTTTTGGGAGGATGAATCCCATCCACATTCATGGTTTTCATTATCACCTTCATTTTGGCAAGTCTCAAGTCTATGGCTATAGCCCTGAACTTCAGATTTGTAAGTATGGCTACCTCTGAATACCTTTACTTGGATATCCCAAAGCCACTTCATATTTGGCATGTTAAAAACTTAACTCATCACCCCACTCCACTTCCAACCCAGACCTGTTCTCCCCCAATCTCAGTGAAAAGTACTACTACACCCACCTAATTGTGCAGGTCAGAGACCTGGGAGTCATCCATGACTCCTCCCTCTCTCTTGACCATATTATTCCCTAATCCCAATGACTTCTCCCTCCATAAAGCTGTTTGATTGCCACTTCTTTCAATCCCCCTGCCAACATCCTAGTCCAGACCCTCATCCCCTTTCTCCTAGATTACTAGACTGTACTCTCCTAATTTATCTCCTTGCTTCTTTTCTGCCCTACCCTATTTATCCTCCATACTTCCCGCAGAATGTTCATTCTAAATCTTATAACTGACCATATTATCTAATCTGATTTGACACCTCAGACTCTGCAGCAGACTCAGAGAAGTGAATTGACAGAATGCTCTTACATGTTCAATGTGAAAGGGATTAACTCCAAAATCACCTGCTTGTACTTCAATTCTTGAAGCCTCCTTTCTCCCATTCTTTTTCTGCCTGATCCTCTAGCTTGGTGCAACAATTGACTACCTTTCCAGCTTCCAAACTCTAGCTCTATTTTCTAATATCTGATTCTGTATCAGACATCCTTTGTGTCAAGACTGCCTATATCTGTTTCTCCCTCAATAATCAGTGGCCTGGCCCTAGCATTGGGCCCCCTTTAAAACTCTTCATCCAGAAGTTATTTTTAAACTTAAATGGAGTGCATGAAAGTGCCTGCAGCCAAAGTCAAATATCAACCATCCTTTTCTTAGTTCACAGAAAGAATTAGGTTAATGGACTGAATTGTTTCAATTTTCAGTTTTTCTTACACAGAATTTCCTGAAATCTCTGCCATCCTTTTCTACTACTGCTTTTCTTCCAGCTAGTGATTGATCTGCAACAAATAAGTATCAAGGAAAACCTCAAAAAACAGCTTGTTTTTGATGTGAATGAATAATGCTTGTGGTTGTAATTTTATATTGATAATCTAGAAAACAATCATAATTTCTGCTATGAAAATTATTTCTAGTACATATGAAAGAGTTAAACATATAAGCATTTTGTTTGTTCTACAAAGGACCTTACAAAAACTCTTCTCCCTGAACATGTCTGGAAAACCCTCACCTAGAGGACAGCATCTCCGTTGTTAGCACAACAAATGATCTGACCCCTGCCCACCTTTCTACTTTCATCTCTGGCAACTCACTCATGCTCAGCCCTGGGCATCAACCATATTAAGCTAGGTGTATTTCTCTAAATGTTCTGTGCTTGTTTGAGCTGTTCCCTAGAAGCATGCTGACTCCCTCCTCTCTTATCCATTAATGTTGAAGAGACACTCCCTCTGTGAACATCCTTTCCCAGCTGACAAGGTGTCCTCTTCTGTGCTCAATCTATCATAGCGTTTGCCACATCACATCATAACTGACTTGTCTGGACATTTCCATACCATTACCTTCTAGGGGAAAGAGAAAATTTTTAAAAATCTCAGAATCCTTGCTTCCTGACACACTGTAAGGAAACGGTAAGTCTTTGCCAAATAACTAAAAATTTTTAAGGGGATAGAAAGCAAAATTGTAAAATATTCTAACCTGGTAGAATAGCACTAGCCTCTCTAGTGATACAAGTCAGAATATATTTAAGTTTTCCTCTATTCCTTTAATTTTCTCTCTTTCCTCTGGGGTCAATTCCATTTGTTTATTTTGATACTTTCCTTTCATGTGATAGTTTTCCTCAAATGTCTGATGATCCTTAATTGTCATATTCATGAATGAAAAATTATGTTAGCTTTTAGGAGTAGAGGGCATGGTTTTCCTCTGCAATCATGTTGATCTGTTTCCCCCAGAAATGTCTCTCTGGAATGGGAGGGCTGGCTGTAGGTTCTGTTTAAGTGGTTAGGGCCTGTCAACAGGCAGGCTTCCCTTTAGGTTATGTGGGTGGAGAGGCAGGAATGCTAGGGACCCCCACTCACAACTGATAAAATAAGGAGGGCTTTCCTCTGTGGGTGGAGCCCAGTAGAAGTTTCCACTCCCGACCTATGCTGGTTTTCCTCTTGTTTTCTTTTTTCTATCTGTTGTGGAGTTCCCAGTACCCTCCCTAGAGTCCTCTCCAGGAATCTTTAGCTTGAAGGCAAGAACCAAATATTGCTTCTGACAAAGGATCCATAGGAAAAAAGAGAGAGAAAAAAAAGGGTCTATCTGTCCCAGCTATTTGCACTGTAGCTCTTTAATGAGTTACCATAGTGACTGCTTCTCAGCCTACCTCTGCTCCTTGCACTTACTGACTCTGAGATTGGTGCTTCTTTGGGAAAATCCACTCTTCCCTCTGATTTCTTGAATTGCCATGTTTTCTGCTCTGATTTCTGTTAGTCCAAATGTGCTGGTTTTCTTGCTTCCTCATATCCCTCAGAATTCATTTCACATTGATGTCACCTTTTCTTGTTTCCCATGGTGGTTTTGGTTTCATTCTTTTTATATTTACTTTTGACTAAGTAACACATTCTTATGGTTAAAAATGTGATACAGAAGAGAGCAACGTAGAGTCCTTCTTCTGCCTCTTCCTCTCAGTCCTCCATTGTCAACCAGTGTTGTCAGTTTCTGAGATATATCTCAGAAATACTTTTATATGCATTTAAGTAAATATATAGATATTCTCTTTCACACTTTTAAAAACACAATAGTATACAATTACACTGTTCTGAGTCTTTGTTTTTTTTCATTTAACAATTAGATCTTGGAGGTTATTTCATGTCAGCAAAGTTCTTTATTCCATTCTTATTTTTTTACAATTGCATAGTATTCTAATGTATCAAAGGCCTACTATAATGTATTTAATTAGTCCTGTATTGATAAACATTTAGGTTGTTTCCAGTCACATGACATTAAACAATGCTGTGACAAATAACCCTATACTTACTCACTTTTTAAAGTTTCTTTTCTGACATTTCTATGAGATCTAGAAGGCTAAAAATTACATATTTTTAACATTGCCCAAACAACATGTTAACCTAAATATAACACACTCAAAGGAAGATAATTTAAAAGTTATTGTTTATTTTCCATTGGTCTGATCAATGCATAGTAAATTGTTGGTGTTATACACCCTCTCAAAACCAGCACTGCATTTCAAAATTTCAAATGCAAAGTCTTATCTGGCCTTGAGGATTCTGGTTGCACCATGTGGGATTCTCCATGTAGGTCTGTAGCAGAAAGCCAGAGATGATATGATCTTGGTGACTCCATCAAGGATGCTGCACTTGTTGGCTAGATTGTCAAGAAGCAATTTCAGGAGACATTTCTTTCAATCAGTTTATTTGCTCAAATCAACATTCACTGAGTTCATACTGTGGGTCAGATGCTGAGCTGAATGCTGGGGATACAAAGATAAAGATTATAATCCTTACCTCGATTAGCTCACAGTTTAAAAAAGCCAACCAATACATGAGCAGACAACCATAAAACAATGTGAAAAGTGCCACATAGAGGTGAACACAGAGTGCTGTGAGAACATTAAGGAGAAGTGCCTACCCAGCTGGGGGGGTGGGATAAAAAAAAAAACAAAGAAAATTTCCTAGAAGAGATGCCTGTCATAACTTTGTATCCTGAATTTTCACTGACAAATCCCAACATTCAGTGTCCATCTACTGGCCTTGGCTTTTCTAGTCTGGAATATTCCACCCTTTTCATTCTGCAGCAGTTTTCTAGTTGGCTGTATTTATTCTGACACTCCAAAGACTTAGGAGGAGTAAGGTAGGAGAGGATTGGGGATAATTATTTCCAGCACAAAAGAATATGGTCAGGGACAGGGATGTTTGGAGTATTGGCCCAGTTTCAGGTATTAGGTATTTAGTTTTTTAAAAAATTAAAGTATAGTTGGCATATAATATTATATTAGTTTCAAGTGTACAACATAGTGATTCAACATTTAGGTACCTTATGATGTGATCAGCATGCTAAGTCTAGTAACCATCTGTCTCCATGCGAAGTTATTATATTATTAAATATATCCTTGCAGCTTATTTATTTTATAAATGGAAGTTTGTACCTCTTATTTCCCTTAACCTTCTCACCAACCCCTACCCCTCCTCTCTGGCAACCATTAGTTTTTCTCTGTATCTATGAGTTTGTTTCTGTTTTATTTTGTTTGTCCTTTTGTTTAGCTTTTTTAAGATTCCACATTTAAGTGAAATTATATGGTATTTATCTTTGATTTATTTCACTTAGCACAATTACCGTCAGGCCCATTCATGTTGTCACAAATGGCAAGATTTTAATTTTTTATGGTTGAATAGTATTCCATTACACACACACACACACACACACACACACGTATATAAATCACATCTATCACATTTTCTTTATCCATTTATCTATCAATGGACACCTAGATTGCTTTCATATATTGGCTATTGTAAATAATGCTACAATGAACATAGAGATGCATATATCTTTTCAAATTAGTGTTTTTGCCTTCTTTGGATAAATACCCGGAAGTAGAATTGCTGGGCCATATATTTTTTTTAAGGAAACTCCATACATTTTTTTTCATAGTGGCTACATCTATTTATATTCCACCCAACATTGCATGAGAGTTCTTCTTTTTCCACATCCTCACCAACACTTATTTGTTGACTTTTTGATAATAGCCATTCTGACAAGTGTGATGTGATATTTCATTGTGGTTTTGATTTGCATTTCCCTGATGATTATTGACATTGAGCATCTTTTCATATCTATTGGCCATCTGTATGTCCTCTCTGGAGAAATGCCTATTCAGATCCTCTGTCCATTTTTTTAATGAGATTATTTGGGATTTTTTAGGTATTAATTTTTGATAGTGTGACCAGAATCCTCGATCTGTATTTAGCTGCCTATTTTTATCCTAGGTCTCCAAGGTAAATTTTCTTGACAAATGCCCACACTTTGTTTTTGACTGGGGGTACTGTGACTCCACTCCCCATTTGTGCAAGTAAAGAAGCCATGTTTGTTTATATGCTTCCATAGACAAACACAGGCAGCAGTGGTTACCACTGGGAGATAGATCTGGGGTATGGTTGGCAAATTTTACATTTTGATCTATATTTTCTGTGCTTTGCATTATTTTTATAATAGCATATTTTTCTTCTGTAATACTTTATTTTTAATAATTTTTTATTGAAGTTAACTTTCATACATAGAAAAGTACATAAATTATAAGCTTGATGAATTTTCATAAAGTAAATATACCCGTTGTAATCATCAACCTGGTTGTGGACCCCTGAAGCACCCCTCTTGTCTCCTTCCAATTACCTCTACTTCTCACAAAGGTAACCACTATTCTAACTTCTATTACTAAAGATTAGTTTTGACTGAGAGTTCTAGTTGCTCCTTATCCTCACTAGCACTTGGTATCATCAGTATTATTTATCTTAGCCATTCTAATAAGTCTATAGTATTATCTCATTGTGGTTTTGATTTTCATTTCCTTAATGGCTAATGATGTTGAGCATCTTTGCATGTGCTCATTTGCCATCCATATGTCCTCCTTAGTGCTAACATCTTCTATAAATATAGAACATGATCATGTTTAATTGCTTGAAAATAGTAACACTATTAGCCCGACTAGGGAATAGTGTTTGAGTGTAACAATTTTTCTGAGAGGCAGATTAGGGTGGTGGAAATAGCCAGAATTTGGTAGCAGACATACCTGACTACTCTACTTGCTGTGGGATCTTAGGCATAATTATTTAACCTCTTTGTGCCTCGATTTCTTTGTCTTTAAATCAGGGATAACAATAGTTTCTGCTTCATAGGGTTGTCTTGAGGATTAAATGAGAAAATTATGTAAGGCTCTCTGCCCTGTTCTTGATAGGATAAATGTTCATCAAGGTCTCTCCGCCCTTCTAACAAAGCCTGGAAAGAGGGCAGGGAGAGAGGGGTGTCTTTGAGGCAGTCAGCAACTTAGTATCTGAGGGAGAATTGGTAAGTGATTCCTCTTTCTCTGGCTCTAAGGATGAAAACTTCAGGGTTGTGTCCCAAAGGCGGGATTCTGTCCCCTCGCTCACTGCTTTCCCCCACCTCTACCCCCTCCCCACAAATCAAAATAGGAGCAGCCTGCTTCTAGGGAAATTCTAAAAGAAATTACTCCTCACAACTGGGCTCTTGGATGCTGCTACACCCCTTATGTGATTTTTATACCTACTGCTGTGTGTTTAGCAAACAAACAAACAACAACAAAAACCATAATCTCCAAGCATCTTTCAGTATAATTCCCAAAGGTTCTCCCATTGATGTTTCCTATAGTGCATGCAGTCCCAATGCTTGACATTAAGTAGTCAACATCCATTCAGCGAATATTTGCCAAACACTTAGCAATTACTAAAAGAAAGGACTGCTAGTTAAGGATTTGACTACAGTACTCTTCCGAAGTACCATAAGAGAAGTGCAGGGGGCTGTGGAAGCATGCAGGAGGAGTGAGGTGAAGGAGTGAGAGGGTCAGGGAAGCTTTCTACAAGAGGCACATCAGAGCCCTGAGGGAATTTTCTGGGTGAGGGAAGAATGTATTTCAGGTACAGGGAATAGCACGCAAGGACCCAGAGGCTGGAAACCAGGGGCTCCTCTTGAGGCTGCCTGCTTGGGACCAAAGCTTTGCTCTGGGCTCTGCACAGCACCTCTGGTTCTTTCAATGATCCCTTAAGGTAGAGCACAGAATATCAAGACTTAATAGTAAACAAATTTCCTTTGGTCCAAGGTAAAGTGTCTCAGAGATCAAGTGCCTTACAGGTGGCTACATTTTTGGCACCCATTTTCTTTTCAAAAATCATCCTGATATGATTGAACATATAAGACTTGTCTGTGTGGTTCTAGCTCAGTTTTGTTTTACCCTGGCTCCAGTATCAGCTTGCCTTCTGCATCTCCCCCAGATCTCTGGTAGGCAGGCTCTTAAATTTTATGCACTCAAACCCTTCCACACAACCTTCCCTTGGGCCCCACTAATTTACTTCTTCCCTAATCCTTCTTGATTTAACTTGTTCAGAGTTCTCTCCTCTCTCTTGTCTCTCTCTGTCTCTCTCCAATTTCTAACTGCTATCCTCCAAGATGCCCTCATCAGTTCTGACCCCAGGCTTGGGCAGTTCCTATCTCATCTCTCCTGTTGTACACTACTTGTGGCTGTTACTGAAACAAATGTGTCTGCTCCTAACTCACCTCGTAGGTAGCCTAAGAGGAAACTGTCTTCTTCCTGGGGACCTGACTAAGGAGACCTCTTGTCCTCCCACAGTGTCTCCAGGAGCCAGCCTCATGGTTTCATAAGTAAAGAAACTTAGGCTCAGAGAAAGGGGATGACTTACCAGGGTCACGCAGCAAGTTAGTGGCAGAGAAGGGACTAGCCCAAGCCTCCAAACTTCCAGACAATGTTCTTTCCTAGGAACCAGGCTGCCTCTCACAAGGTTCAGATCTTCTAGCCAGCATCAGCTCCCACCCACTGACGGCATAGTGCACCTATCTCTATAAGCACTTCCTTCCTGAGCTAGTTCATTAAGACTGAAGCTGGCCCGTCCAGGCTTCTGACTCATCAGCCTAGCAAAGAACATCCAGCCATGTCTGCATGTGATTAAGGAAATGTCAGGGGCAAGAGGCATTTTTCCCACCTCTGGCAGAGCCCAGGGGTGGGGGTGGAAAAGGAGGCAGAGAGATTCAATTAAATGGTAAGATGTCAGGGACCATGGGAGTGGGGTGAAGAGTAGAAGGGCCATATCGAAAGATTTAAGATTACTAGTTAAATAAAGTTTGGTACCTAAGTATATTTACTGGCTTAGAAGGACCCCTGTGATACACTCTTAATGCAAATTTCATGGCAAAAGTAAAATGTTCCCATATTTCAACTTGTGTAAAAATAAATTGAGAATGTCTCCAAAGTGCCCATGAGTAGTGATTAGAAATTAGCTGTGTGTTCTCCTCCATTCTCTGTACCCATGTTAATTTTCCCCCATAGGTTAATAGTTGTAAATGATTCCCACAGACTTCAAAAACTGTTGTGGCACAGGTTTTCACCAAAAAATAAATAGAATTGAGACCTTTTCTCCTTCACAATGTCACATGGTGAACAACGCCATCTTGCTAAGTGTGAACTTAGAACAGCTCCAAAAGATCAGGGATTTTGACATCAAGATATTTTCTGACTGGAAAGAGCAGGAAGCTCTGGTACCCCTTATTGTTATAAGATAACTGATGTCTGGATACTTTTCTCCTGACATGGGGGAACCAGCCATATCTGAAGCATGTTCAAATAATTAATGGAATTGGTACTTGTACTGGGCTGAATAGTGTCCTCCAAGAATTCTTGTCCACCTGGAACCTGTGAGTGTAACCTTATTTAGAAATACAGTCTTTGCAGATATTAGTTAAATTAAGATAAGGCCATATGGAATTAGGGTGAGCCTTAATCCTATGACTGGTGCCCTTATAAAAAGAGGTAAATTTGGACAGACCAACATCAAGGGAAGATGACAATGTAAGATAGAATTAGAGATTGGAGTAATGCTGTCACAAGCCAAGGAACATCAAGAATTGCTGGCAACCACCAGAAGCTAGGAAAAGTCAAGGAAGGATTCTCTTCCCTGAGCATTCAGAGAAGAACATGACCCCTCCAATACCTTAATCTCAGACTTATGGCCTCCAGAACTGTGAGAGAATAAATTTCTGTTGCTCTAAGCTACCCAATATGTGATACTGTGTTACAGCAGCACTAGGGAACTAATATAACACTTTTATGGAAAAAAAATGGGCTCCATCTTCTGAAATGTTGATCCAATTGTTACATTAAGAAAAAGATGTTAGTGAACAGAGGACAAGCTCTCAAGCATAAGAACTGTGTGGTCACTCTAATTATGTTCTATACTGGTCTATACATTCATGGAGAAATAAGTCTGAAAAGTGCCAAAAGACTTGTTTCTGGGTAATAAATTTTGGGAAATTTTTATCATTTTGCTTTAACTTGTCTGTATTTCTTAAGTTTCCCAAGATGAATATATATTTCTTGTATGAAAATATATACCTATATGTACCTGCCATACAGTTATCCATCTGCTTATCTTTAATTACTAGTACTCTCACACACTCACATAATCCTTCCAAGTAAAATAGTCCCATGGTACTTTCATTTCTTATAGGCTAGGAACTACTCCTTAAAAGCTCTGGCAGGGATGAAGGAAGACAATAATAAAACCATAGATTTATATTGCATTTGAAACTCTTCAAAGAACATATCACCATATCCATTGACTCATTAAACCTCATATTTCTCTGATAGATATGGAACCTGAGGCTCAGAAAGTTGCTAAGGAACTTGTCCAAAGTCTTATAGCTAATAACGCACAGGTTTGTGACTAGCACTCATGGTCCTGATACCTGGTTCAGTAGTAGTTTTTAGAATATAAGGTCCATAAAGATAGTACTTTTTATCTGTCTTGTTTTCTAAGCACTTATATCTCCAGCACTTAGAATGCTGTCTTACATATAGTAGGTGATTAGTATATTTTCATTGGATGAATGTGACACAAGCAAGCTCCTCCCTAGAAGCATCTTCTGCTATTTGGAACATTTTTGTTTAAGCCAAGCTGTTGTGCTCTACAGAAGGTAGCAGAACTGCTGAAGGGGTCACACTTTCTCCTTAGTCTCTGTTCTTCCACAGACTGCCTCTCAGCTCCCTACCACCAGGCAAAAGAGACCTGATTTCTAGAGCTGGCTTCTCACATCACCTACAAGGAGGAATCTACGTGGTATAGTTCAAGGTGAGTCTAGAAAGGACTCCTTGTAAAAAAAAATAGTGCCATGCAGCAAAAATATATAGGGTCAAAGGGAGGGCAAACATTGCCAATAGGTGGGCTTGTCAACCACAGAATGATTTATTTAGTTCTAGGACAAAGAACAGGACACATCAAGAAATACTGACAGAGAGACAGAGAGAGAAGATGGCAGCAAAGTGGATGAAGAAGTGTCTCAGTTCAAGAACAGAACAAGAAAAATACAGAAAATATCCAAAAGTAAGTCAAGTAGAAAAGTTTGTTGAGACAAATGAGAAAAAGGAAGTGGGGCTGGGCAGGCAGAAGACATTTCCACTCTTACCAGTCACCCTTGCCCAACCCCCAGTTCTCACACCTTCCTTAAGGATATCTTACATTCCCCACTCAAGCTGACACCCTTCCTATCAGGCCTTATAGGGAGTGAGCTCCCAGAAGGTAGGCTTTGTAGAGGCTGCCATCCCAGTTCTCCTTTTCAGCTGCAAGTTTCCAGAAGCTTTAAAGGTATCCTCTGCCCTGCCTGGGAGGGTAGGGGTTTCGCTACTCTTAGGGCCTGGAATCCAGCAAGCCAACTGAGAAGTTGGAAAAGGGGTGGGAGTGCCAGGGGCCTCTGACACTGGGGTCAGGGAGCAGATCTCTGGGAACCCTATAATATTTCATAAATCTCTTTTCCCGGCCTATATAATATTTCACAATTCTCTCTTTTCCCTGCCTTTTCCACACATGGCATGACAGGAAAGAAAAGCCTAAGGAGGATTATGGTAAGTAAGGGAGTCGTCTTAAAAAGGAAAGCTCACACCACTGTCTTAAGGACCATTCCTGGCCAATTTACTAGACAAGGAGAGGGGTGCAGTTTTAATACCAAAAGATTTTGAGAAATCACACATGTCTGTGTCCAGGTAGAGTCACATGTACTCTGGGAAAGGAAGTCTTCCCTGCCTTTGAGCTGTTTAGGAGGGGAGACACAAGAATGTTTTTTTTTTCCTTTCCAACATTGCATACTTCTGCCCCTAGCATTCTAGGGTTCACAGCATTAGTAGCCACTAGGTACAAAATGCTAGTTCAGGGTATCACTCAGGTAGCTAAACCTAGGAATTAATACATTTTGTCAATTACCGATGCTCCTATTTTCTTACTCTTAACAAAAACCTGTCTCAAAATCCAACCCCAACTGGGAGCAAAATATCCATTTTCAGATTAAGACACGTAAGAATTTTCCATCAGTGGGGTGGTTTGGGGAGTATCCCTCATAAAGTTGGTGAACAATGAAAATTACTGCGTTTTTAGAGTTAGTTCCCTTGAAACCAGAAATGTGAACAGAGCTGACTTAGTGCTAATACTTTCTCTTACTCCTGTAAGAAAGAGGAAGGACTGTGCTCAAGGTATCAGTGATGTGTGAAAACCACAGTAGAGGTTTTGTGAAGAAGAGCAGTTGTGGCTTTTGCACAAATTATTCCTAAACCAAAGCTGGGGATGGCATGACACTTTTCAAAGTAGCTTCTGGACTGGTATTTCACTGAAATAAAAAAGACCTTTGAGCAAGACCGAAAAGCCAAAAATCTATGTTTCATGATCTCTGCAGGAAAGTAATAGTTGCATTATGGAACATTCTATAATAGCAGGCTCAAACCATGGCCCGGAAGAGCTCTAGGCCTTTTTGGGTTGGAGTGGAAGGCAGAAAAAATCTAATTCCCAATAAAGGTCTCTGATAGTTTTTCCACTCTCTCTCCTCAGCTCCTCACCTAGTTCTCTGTCTCTTCTTTAGCCACCTCCTCTAGCACACAGTATCTGATTCAATAGCTGGGAAAAAGAAGTAGAGAAAACAGAGAAGAAAAATTGATATCAGTCTCAGGAAGTCCAGAACGTGTTTAATTCGAAAGTTGCCTGCAAATGTAAAGAATCTGTATCATGTACCCATTGTACTGGGAATGTACCTAAGTATGTCATGTACCTACATGTAGCCCTGGAAAAAAGTGAGAAGGTTTACCAGGTGAAAAGAAGGATGTCATTATTGAGTAAGTAAGTGGACAGGAAAAGCAAATAAATGGCCTGATAGAATAGAATAAAATTCATCTGTTCCTCAGAAAGTTCCTTAGGCTGGTTAAAGCCCATATGGAATAAACTAGGAATATTATAAATAACTCTCCTAAACAGCAATCAGGCCCAGACAACATCATGAATGAGTTCTTTCAAAATTTCAAGGAACAGATAATTTTGATACTTTTTAAAATGTTCTAGAAGAAAGAAAATAAGACAAGGTTTCCATTTTTGAACCAAAGCCAGCATAATATTGATATCAAATTTTGACAAATTAAAAAAAAACTAATTTTATACCTCAAGGATTTAGAAAAAGAAGAACAAACTAAGTCAAAAGTTAGCAGAAGGAAGGCAATAACAAATATTAGAGTAGAAATTTAAAAATCAATAGAAAGAAATCAATAAAACTAACTTGTTTTTTTGAAATGATAAACAAAATTGACAAACCCTTAACTAAGAAAGTAAATAAAAGTCAGGAATGAAACAAGGGACATTACAATTGATGCACAGAAATACAAAGGTTCGTAAGCAACTACTATGAAGAATTACACACCAATAAACTGGATAACCTAGAAGATATGAAAAAAAAAATCCTAGAAACATACAACCTACTAAGACTGAATCATAAAGAAATAGGAAATTTGAACAGACCAATATGAGTAAGGAGACTGAATCAATAACCAAAAAGCTCCCAACAAGGAAAAGCCCAGAACCAAATATTTAAGGAAGAATTAACACTGTTCATTCTCAAATACTTCCAAAAAGTTGAAGAGAAGGAAACACTTCCAAACTAATTTTATGAGGCTAGCATAATGACACCTGATACCAAAACCTGACAAAGATACCACAAGAAAACTACAGGCCAATACCCTTAATGAATATAGACAAAAAACCTTCAAGAAATACTAGCAAACCAAATTCAAACGCACATTAAAATACCCATACAATATGACTAAGTGAGATTTATCCCTAGTATGCACACATGGTTGAACATAGGAAAATCAATTAATGTAATACACCACATTAACAGAATAAAGGATAAAAACTGCATAATCTCAATGAATGCAGAAAAAGCATTTAACAAAACTCAACAATTTTTCATGATAAAAACTCTCAAAAAAAAACTAGGAATAGAAGGAAAGTGCCTTAACATAATAAAGGCCATATATGGCAAGCCTACAGCTAACATCATACTCAGTATACTCAATAGTAAAAGCTGAAAGGTTTTCCTCTAAGGTCAGAAACAAGGCCACTCTTGCCACTTCCATTCAACATAGAACTGAAAGTTCTACCTAGAGCAATTAGTCAAGAAAAAGAAATAAGAGGCATCTAAATCAGAAAAGAAGTAAAATTGTCCATATTTGCAGATGTCATAATCTTATATATAGAAAACCCTAAAGATTCCATTTTAAAAAAAAAAAAACGTTAGAAAAAATTCAGTAAAGTTGCAGGACACAAAATCAATCTACAAAAATCAGTTGTATTTCTCTACCCTAAAATCAAAGTATCTGAAAAGGAAATTAGGAAAACTATCCCATTTATAATAGTGTGAAAAAGAATAAAACACTTAGGAATAAATTTAACTAAAGAGGTAAAGACCTGTCTACTGAAAACTACAAAACACTGATGAAAAAATTAAACAAGACACAAATAAAGACATTGTATGTTCATGAGTCAAAATTCTTAATAATGTTAAAATGTCTGTATACAGATTTGATGCATCCCTATAAAATCCCAATGGAGATATTTAAAGAAATAGGGAGGAGAAATATTAAGTATCACAGGGAACCAGAAACAACTCTGAGTAGCCAAAAAAGAAAGGAGAACAAAGCTGGAGGCCTTATACTTCCTGATTTCAAAATATATTACAAAGCTACAGCAATCAAATAGTATGGTACTGGCATAAAGACATAAAATAGACCAAAGGAACTAAATAGAGAGCTCAGAAGTAAATCCACAAGTATACTGTCAACTGGTCTTTGATAAGGATGCCAAGAATACATGATAGAGAAAGGCTAGTCTCTTCAACACATAATGTTGGAAAAATTGTAGAACTAAATGAAAAAAGAATGAAATTGAATCCTTATCTTATACCATATATAATACTCTACTCAAAATCGATTCAAGACTTAAACATAAGACCTGAAACTGTAAAACTAGAAGAACATAGAAGAAACAAGGCTTTATGGCATTGGTCTTGGGAATGATTTCACGGATATAAAACCAAAAACATAGTCAACAAAAACAACACTACACAAGTGGAACTGTATTAAACCAAAATCCTCTGTACAGCAAAGGAAACATTCAGCAGAGTGAAAAGGCAACCTATGAATGGGAGAAAATATTTGCAAACCATATATCTGATAAAGAGTCTCTTATAAGGAACTTCTACAACTTAATAGTAAAGAAGAAAAAAACTCTAACAACCCAATTTAAAAATGGGATTAGGACTTGAATAGACATTTCTTCAGAGAATACATATAAATAGCCAACAGGTATATAAAAAACAATGTTCGGTGTAACTCATCATCAGAAAAATGCAAATCAAAACCACAATGAGACATCACCTCACACCTATCATGGTTGCTATTATCAAAAACCTAAAAGGCAACAAGTGTTGATGAGTATGTGGAAAAATTGGAACCCTTGTACATGTTGATAGGAATGCAAAATGGTGCAGCCACTATGGAGGACAGTATGGAAATTCCTAAAAATTAAAAATAGCACTACTATGTGATCCCACCTCTGGGTATTTATCCAGGAGAATTGAAATCAGGATCTCAGATAGATATTAGCATGCTTATGCTCATTGCAGCAATAGCCAAGATGTTGAAATAACTTAAATGTTTATTGACAGATGACTGGATAAAGAAAATGTGGCATATACATATGATAGAATACTATTCGGCCTTAAAAAAGAAGAAAATTCTTCAATATGGAGCAACAAGCATAAACTTTGAGTAAATTATGCAAAGTGAAATAAGTCAATCACAGAAAGACAAATACTACATGATTCCACTTATATGAGGAATCTAAAATAGTCAAATTCATAGAATCAAAGAGTGGAATGGTGTTTTTCCAGGGCCTGCCGAGGAGGGAGGATTGGGAGTTACTAATCAATTGGCATAAAGTTTTAGTTAAGATCTGCTGTACAACAACCTTGTACCTATGCTCATAATAATGTATTATACACTTAAAAATTTGTTAAGGTAAATCTCATGTTAGGTGCTCTTATGACAATAAGATAAAATTTAAAAACCTGAGAAAGAGCATAAAAAATTAAACTGTCAGTCTCATGCATAAATATTTACTGAAACTATACTAACTAAAATATCAGTAAATGGAATCTAGCAGTGTGTTAATATACTCACACCTTCACCAAGAGAGACCCATTAAAGTAATGCAAGAATGGTTTCATATTATAAAATCAAATTCACTTTAGTAACAGAACAAAAAAAAACACTTATGATAAGTGGCAAAAAAGCAAAAAATTCAACATCAATTTCTAATAATGCTGTTAGAAGAAGAATGGAGACATTCTTTATTCATAAGATAAATTTATATTTTAATCTTACTATCTCTACAACCATGGGCATATCACATACTCTTTGTGCCTCAGTTTTCTAATATTTTATATAGGGATAATAGCAAATACTTCTCAGTGTCATGAGGATTCAATAATATATATGTAAAGTACTATCATACAATGCCCACTTCCTCCCACCCTTTTACTGCTATATTTTCTCACCTATGTAAATATTCATTAACACTAAGTAGAGAACACTAAGGGAAGTGATATAGTGTACTATCATTTTTCTGTCTTTCTGTTTTTGTTTTGTTTTGTTTTGTTTTTTTTTCATTTGTACCAGTGGAAGTAGAGTGTTTCTACTGCTACTCTAGCATGTGTTTATTCACGTCATGTGTGGTCTTATAAACAAAGACACTCTTCCTAAGCACCCCTTCACGCTAACTTCTAGACCCTCTTAAAGGAAGATTGCACTGACTGGCTTCATTGGTTGCATTAACCCAATGGTTCCCAGCCTGAATGCACATTAGAATCACCTGAGCAGTTTCCCCATGTGATCCTATGGGGTAGCTAGCATTGCAAACTGATGCAGTAGTCATGTCACTCTAAGTTACAAATACTTTTAGTATCTCTATACAAATTGACATATGTCATTTGATTCTGAAATCAGCTTTGGTTCATTACTAAAAATTAATGGAATGATTCCATAATGTTGGTCCTAAAAGACCACTCATTAGAGTGAGTGCACTTTTAGAAAGAAAGAGACTTAAAAGAGAGGGCAGAGCACAAGGAACCATAGGGGGAATCTCAAATTCAGGTAAAAGAAAAGAGAGAAGCAAGGAGGGTTCAAAAGAATAAAGAATCAGAATTAGACATTATCACAGAAACCAAAATGGGAAAAAGATGTAAGAGGGCTAAGTTCAATCTTCTTATTTTCCATCAAACATTGCCCATTTCCTCACCCAAGGAAGGCTAATCAGCTTGGCCTGACTCTCAGAACTAGTACCACACTGCCTGGCTTCAAATCCCAATTCCACAATTTATTTATTTATTTATTTATTTATTTATTTATTTATTTATTTATCTATCTATCTATCTATCTATCTATCAATTACAGTTGACTTACAATATTATATTAGTTTCAGGTGTACAGCATAGTGATTAGATATTTATATAACTTACAAAGTGATCACCCCAATATGTCCAAGTAACCACCTGACACCATAATACTTATTAAAATATTATTGACTATGTTCCTTATTACTTTCCCGTGACCATTTTTGTAACTGCCAATTTGTACTCCTTAATCCCTTCACGTTTTTAATCCATCCCTCAACCCCCCTCCCATCTGGCGACCATCAATTTGTTCTCTGTATCTATGACCAATTCAACCATTCTTTAAGCACACAAAATCAGACAAGTTACTAAACTCACTATGCCTTCATCTCGTCACCTACAAAATGGGAACGGCAATAATGTCTGCTCCTAGGGCTATTGTGAAGCATAAAAAAGGCACCAAAAACAGTGCCTGAAAAACAGTATGTATTGTATTATGTTGAGGGTTAACTAATGTTATTTCAAATATCCCCATTACAGACCTTCATATCACTATGCATTTTCCTCCTATAGCATTTGTCCCAATTGTCATCCTATAATTTCTTTTGATGATTATCAAGTGCACCAGGGTAATCTACCTTCTGAATAACTCAGAGCCAACTGATTTGGGACTTTAATTTCATCTGTGAAAGCCCTTCATCGTTGCCACATAATGTAACATAATCATGGGAGTGAGATCTCATCATATTCACAGGTCCTCTATGCCAGGGGAGGTAATTAGGATGATACAAGGCATGAACACCAAGGGTGTAGGGATCTTGGAGACCATCTTAGAATTCTGCCTACCACAGTGATTATTAGATTAATCTCTCTCCCACTATATCAGAAAGTCTATAGGAGAAGGGACCATTTTTGTTTTGTGGAATGAATGAACAAATAGATGAATAAAAATGAAAAAAACCAGGAAAAATATGTGTTTTGATTCACTGAAAGTTTTACCATTGTGTTCAAGAAGCTAAGGAAGCTCTTACAACTTCATGGAAGGTTGTGAAAAACTGTAAAGTATATAACCCATGTGATTATGAAGCCTGAACCTTTCTTTGGTGCTTGCCATGTTACCAGAGATGAAGGAGCTGCCCAGGGCCTCTACTGGCCCTAACAGTTCCCAACCACAGGGTCTCTACACACCTACCTATCTCCTTGCCAGCTCTCAGAACCTAACATCTGGCACTCCTAACACAAGGGCATCATCTGATCTCAACTGTTTATGAAGAGAGATCAAGGGCATCCTGAGTGAGGAAAGGAGGGGGAGAAATGGCACCTAAGGCCAAACCTAAGAACTTCAGAGAATGAATTCAAGATCTCACCTCAAAGGCACCCAGGCTTTTCCGCTTAGTATGCATGGTTTTTCAGTTGCTAAATGGTCTGAACTGCACATCACTCCATTGTCCTGCCATTCACCTGCCCCATTCCTCTCCCAGCAACTGAGCCAAATTCTGGACCAAGACCCACAGTGTGCCCTGGGGCTTCAGTGTTTTTTATAAAACCTTTATTGAGGTCCAGTCCCCATCCTATGTAATTCACCCTTCTAAATGTTTTTTAATATATTCAGAGTTTTGCATCTATCACCACCATCTTATTCTAGAACATCCTTTTAAGTAGTTATGTCTCATCTCTCCCACCCCCACTCAGTTTTAACTAAGGTAGGATCCCTGCCCCCAAGTTTCTCCAAGTCTTGTGCCACATCACTATGCTCTGGGGGTCAGAAGACCAAGGTTGTAGTCCTGGCTGTGCTTCTGACAATCTCTGTGACCACTTGGCCTTCCCTTTTTGGGTCTCAGTTTTTTTAGATGCAAAATGAGGGATTTGAACCATAAAATGTTCCCTGAAATACTTCGCTGTTCTTACATTCTACCCATGAACTACTACTATGAGCAAGATATTAGTTAAGGCCAACAGCCCAGCATCCTTATTGCCTCATTATGCCTTCGCTTCCCTTTTTATTCATCTCATCTGCAATATCTTCCCCTTCTTTCACATTCCCTTTTCACCAATCCCTTCAAGACCCAACCCCAGCTATAACTCTTCCAAGTAAGCCTATAAGGCTCTCTCTTTAAATTAAACTTGTATGGTAACTAAATTGTCTACTACACAAATTGGCCCTTCTTTAATGTGTAGAAAATTTGTGCTTTTTGTGGATGGCTAGAGAATGATATCAAATGTTTTCACTACATTCCACATTGCTTTCCTCTTTTTCCACCCAATGCCTTGTATTGCTATGTTTTTGCAATTCTTTGCTATTTGACACATGGCAAAATATTGCAATACTTCAGAACTTGGGTAGACACTGGGACGGAAACAGGATAGGACTAACATTGTTTGGATAGTTATATGTGCCTAGTCCATGCATATATATGCTCAGGGGTCCTCAAGCCCTGGGCTGTGGACCAGTACTGATCCGTGGTCTATTAGGAAGTGGGCTGCTTAGCAGGGCAAGCAAGCAAAGCTTCATCTGTATCTGCAGCCACTCCCCAGCACTAGCATCACCGCCTCAGCTCCACCTTAGATCATTAGGCATTAGATTTTCATAGGAGCACCAGTCTCTGATGCCAAAAATGTTGGGGACCGCTGTTCTACCCTCACTGGAGGCTTTTAATAGCAGCTTGTAAGATAGAATCAAAGCTGGGAAGGCCAAGCTAGTAAGCAGCACAAAGCAGATGAAAATCAGTCTGATTCCTATGTGTGCTTTTAACCTCTATGCTACGATGGCTCTCATTACAGAAGTAAATGCTGGAGAGAACATGGTCAAATAAAAAATCCAAATTCCTCCTGTAACGAATGAGTGTGGAACTCACAACAAAGAGGAGAGATTTCTGCAGTCCCTTCACACCCAGTACAACGTTGGGCACACAGTAGGCCCTCAGCTCCTGCTTGCTCAGACCTTAGAAGATCTGTCAAAATATTGAGATCCTAAGGCAAATATGTGGAAGGGTGTGGCTGCTCCCCTTCTGGATCTCAGTGCAAATTAGTTTATCTTAAAGAGAGTTAATTTCTGTTCAGAATTCATTTTCAATTAGCCAGGAATTTCTTTTAAATTGTTCTTAAACCCGTTTTCTTATTTTCACGGAGAGCTCTACATTTTAGAATGCTTCACCCACTAGTGCCTGTTGGAGCTCTGGTTTTCTGATGAGAAAAGTGATAAGTTCTCAATGTGGGAAACTTTAAAATGCAGAAAAATATAAAGAAGGAAACAAAAGTACCCGCAACCCAAAGATAACCACTGATAACATTTTGGAGTATTTCCTTCTAGCCTCACTGGCTTGCATGCTCTCTGTCAATAAAGAAATATAATATACATGCAATAAATATACATGCATTATGTATCACTGGATTCATACTAAGTATATCACTTTATACCCACTTTTCCCCTGAACATTGTGTGGGGGTGAGCATTTTCCCATTTGAATTGTTTCTAAATTTGTCCCTATTAGGAACTAATTTTGTAAATGAATAAATGATTTTCCCACTGGCTCTCAGAGGCAAGTTCTCATAACTACCAAATACCAAAACTTAATAAACAAATGAAAGAGGTCAATAGCACAGAGGGTGGCAGAGTAATTTGGAGATTGTTTTGGTACACTTGGAGCTCTCTTTCATTCATGTGGCACTTAATTTTGTAATGCCATGCACTGGCACTTACTGTTTCTTGTCTCCTCAACAAGCTCTAGATATTAAGTTTCTTTGGTGCTCTGTCACTTCACACTCCATTTTCCAATAAAAACTTGCTGGATTAATTCAAATGTATTTTTGAATTTGTGTGTGTGTGTGTGTGTGTTTTCTTTCTTTTCTTTTTATTTTTTGTCAATGTAGTAAGCAACCCCCACAAAAATATTTTGGTGAATCTGGTAATTAATTTGATCATCTGTAGGAACAGGGAAAGCTCTAAGAGGTGAATCTTAGCCACAAAGATTATCTTCCTTCCAATGAAAAGAAGACATCATCTTGCACCCAGCATGCTCCATTTTCCCTTTGCCTACTTCAGGCACATCCATGCTGAGCTCAATCAGGGGCTTCCAACTATTTCTTATTCTTCTCCTTGAGGCTCAGTTTTCTGAATACATGCTGGCAGGCACACATAAAAATGGGTTGCACCATGGCCTCAATTTAGAAGAACAGACAAGAATAAGGCTCTTGTTCTGGGTGACTCAGAGTTTCTCCAGGCCTACTCACTGAGAGCCAAGAGCTCAGCTGAGTTCCTCTCCTAGACAACCTTTTGGGGACAAAAAAAAAATTGCTCACCCCATTGAGATTCTCAGCTTCTGGAAGATTGGGTTTGGCAAGGTACAAATATCAACTCATGCTTTCAACCTGGGAAATTAACTTCATAATAACTAGACAGAAACCCTCTTTTAAATAGAATTCTGAAAATTATTATTTAATGGTATTTCCCCCCAAAAGGAATAAAATTGCTCATAAATCTAACTTTCTAGTATACAATTATTGTTATATTTCCTTCTAGTCTTTTCTTCATTTGAAGATTTTCATGGTTGTAATTATAGAATCTCTATAGTGTTTGTATCTTGCTCTTTTTACTTAGCTTTTTTTTTCAGCTTTATTGAGGTATAATTGACAAAGAAAATTGTAAGATATCTGAAGTTTCATCGTGATGATTTGACATACATACACCTTGTGAAATGATTCCCCTATCTGAAAGGATTCCCACATCTATCACCTCACATATTTATCCTCACTTAACCTTTCTAACAAGCATTTCTATGTTGGTCCACATTTTAATAACCACAATTTTAAAAGGCAACATAATAGGATTCTTCTTTTTAATAACCACATCACCGTGATATTGTGGGGTTTTGCCTATTTCTCTAACTCAAAGACATGGCTGCTGCCCTCAAAGAGCTTTTAATCTTTCTGATGGAGATAGTCATGTCTTCAAAAACCCCTAAGTTGGAGCCCCAAAGCATGAGTAACATCAAGTACAGGACTGTGTAAACAGGTACCCCATATGAGCAATGGAGTACATATGGGTGCAACTGGGTGAGTCATTTTCAATAAACCTTGTCTACCACCCTCAAAATCAGATTCTATGTTGGCACCTATATGACCTACTCCTAGCTAAAGAGGTGTTTCAGTGGCCTTGATGTGGGGGGTTGTATGTGGGGGCCTCCACCACATCCTTTTAATCTTGTTGGTTGGTTTGATGGAGAGTGTGCCCTGATGGGTTTGCACCCCACCTCCATGATAACCAACTGAGAAGATTCTAGCATTTTGGAGGGCATCAAATTAAATCCTATGGTGAGGCACAGAATCTTCCTGACTCTAAGTGGCTCAGCTGATGGAGGAGTCACCCAGACTCTTTAGTCCTGATAAGGTTACTGCATTTTGTCACATTGCTAAAAACTTCCAACCCAAAGTTTTACTTAGAGATCAGTAAATGTTTAGGAATTTTTATAATCTACAATTTGTTGTTCTGCACGATTATTATCAATCCAAATCATACTTTTATAAGTATGAACCCTCTATAGTATCCCAGATTCCATAAAAAAAAAAGGACGATCTTGATACAAGGAAATCTTTATCACTGGCTAACAATGCTCAGGAAATAACAAAGTTACCAGCACCAATGTATTCTCAAGTGAAAAGAGCTATTTGAACAATTCAAAGTACTAACTATTTTGACTTCTAAACAATGTACCATTCATTTAGCCAACACTCAGCTTTGCTAAAAAAATGATTTTTCTAACTCTACAGTATGCTTTTATACTGATCCCAAGATAGTGTATGTTTGTGAATGTACTGTTGACTTTGATTAATAGTATCCTGAACTGGTTGAAATAGCATGTTTCCCTGAGGCACCAACCCAGGCAATGGAATGTGAGCAATACCACATCACCTGGAAATCAAGGTTTAAACTTTGAGTAACAGAAAGATTGTGAAAAACAAATGTTACAGAAGGGCCAAAGAAATCATCCTTCAATGTAATTATCTACAGCCTATGAGAGGGGGTCTTGGTTGCTCATATTTTCTCCTCTCCTTTAAGAACATCTTTTGGGCATTTCCCTGCTAAAAGTTAGCAGATTCTACCCCACCATTACAAAAAGGCATTTTCCCATTTGAATTACCTATTTGCTTCCTCAATAAAATATTTCAGTAGTTTGTCCACAGCAATTAGTCTTCCTCTAATTGCTCTGACTCAAATGGAGACTGACTTTGTGGTTGGAAATTTTGTGACATTACTAAGAAAGTTCAGTCAGTACCAGGACTCTTCTCAAACTCCTGTTTGCAAACCCAAGGAAAGACCTTTAGCAGGAAAGGCCAAAATACTGATATGCAAAACACTTATGTGATGTTGGGTAGAACTCAAATGATTAGTGAACCTACCCTACTCTTCATTTTTTCTTCTTTTCTTTTCTTTTTTTTTTTTATTTGTCAAAGGAACCAATTCAAGGAAACTTTTAGTGAGGCTACTTACTGATTATTTGTGTTCATGAGGGACAAACAAGTTCTGGAAAATTAAAAGCTAGACAATATCAAAAATTTATAGTAAGCTAGTAGTTTCAAAATTATTCTCCACCAAACCTTTATTTTTGCTTTTCTCCTTGCTATGGGTCATCCTTTTTTAGAAGCAGAAATATGGCTTCTATAGTTAGAAAGCCCTGGAGGCCATCACCAGCTACACTAAGGATCAAACCAGAAGCTAAAAGCCACAATGGGCCCAGGTGAGAAAGTGATCCTATTTCTAAACAGATAATGGGGATAAGGCAAAGTGGATAATAGGTCACAGACTCATGAGATGTTGAGTTGAAAGAGACCTTGAAGCAATGGAGTTTGTTAAAATGCAAATTTCAAACCCCAACACAGGAGATTCTGATTCAATGGGTCCAGGATTCTATTGATAACAAGTGTCCTCGATGATTGTGCTGCAGTTGGTTCATGCTGATCCCACCTTGAGAAACCCTGTCGTAGCATAAAGGGGGGTACAATCCATTCATTATACAGATAAAGAAAAAGAGAGCCTGCGAAGTTAAGTAATTTGCTCAAGGTTCTTAAGAACAAGATTAAGAAGCCAGATTTATTAGTTCAGGATATTTCCCTCTCTGCTATGAACCTACAGTGAGATCTTTTTCCTTCTTCTGGGCTCTCTACCAGAACCTATTCCAACAGCCAAGGCAGTCAGGCCCATTTTTTCAAGTTGGGGCTGGTACCTCTTCACTACAGGCCTCAGACTGGGTGGGCTGTGCTGGTAGGGGAGGGGCATCCACAAAAGGATCTTGCTTCCTTAGCTTTGTTGTTCCCCATAAACTAAGTGAACTGCAACACAGATTTTCCTGAAGCCAGAGTGCCAGACTATGAGGACAAAGTGCTAAGTTCTGTAATCACTATTGGTTAAACCAGCCAGCTATTTCACATCAGTGACCATACTCTGGAATATATTTGTCTGGAATATATTTGAGAACTTACCCCAGGATACTTGGCATATATAGGTAATTAAAAATTTGGATATTTGATCAGCTTACCTATCCTAAAAGAATAAGATTAATTGGCCATGTATGTGGTATATTAGTTTGCTAGGACTGCTGTAACAAAGTACCACCAACTGCATGGCTTAAACAATAGAATTTATTGTCTAACAGTTCTGGAGGCTAGTAGTCCAGAATCAAGGTCTACAGAGTTGGTTTCTTCTGAGGCTTCTCTTCTTGGCTTGTATATGAACATCTTCTCTCTGTGTCTTCACATAGTTTTCCTTTTGTATGCATCTGTGTTCTATCTTCTTTCCTTATAAGGACATCAGTCATATTGGATTAGGACCCTCCCTAATGACCTCTTAACTTAATTACTCCTTTAAAGACCATAGCTCCAAATACAATATCATTCTGAGGTAGTGGAGGTCAGGACTTCAACATATGAATTTTGAGAGAGACACAATCCAACTCATAACATGCTGTCTCTGTTTATTTCAACAATAAATAAGGATGATCAACTGATAGTGGAGGTGGGATGGGTAGGAAGTGGAGAGGAACAGAAGAATGGAAACAAGCCTAAGTATAGAACATCCTTGTAAAGTAAAATGTGTTTGTTAAGTAACAGAACTTAAGTCAAGGAAGAAATTTCATAAATTCAATAATAAAATCATGTACATATGCTTTTATCTGCATAAAATCCAACACTTCATAAAGATAGATATGTTCCAGAAATACTCTACACATAGCATGAACTGATATTGTATTTACTGATAAAATGCACTTTTCTGAATCAAGAAAAAAGGCAAATGTGTCTTTTTTTGTTAATCATGTAGAAATTTCTAATATAAAGTCCCCCAAATCTCTTAACTTTAAGGGGAAAGATAACAGATTATATCAGAAATAAAGAGATAAAGACATTGAACATTTTACCACTGAGAACATAAATAGAGATGTTATAGACCTCCTATTCAGATGCTCCTACAATGTGTTTTACTATGGTTGACTTTTGAAAAAAATAGAGATCATAGCTATCAAGAGTGGCCTGACAAGAGAAAGGAGGACATTATGAAGGAGATGGAAAAAAATAACTTGATGATGACAAAATTATCTTGGGTCAGTCCTGCAGATCACTAACAAAGATTAGGAATATATATAAGGTAAGGCTTATTTGTTTTGTGAATGAGGGATTAGGCTATTTGACTCCAACTAGCTACTGGGGATGTAGGTTTTGCTCAATCAGAATCCCATTTGGGGAAAGTCTGGGAACTCTAGGCCAATAGCCTGATAGATGTCTCTTGGAAAAGAACCCTGCCAAGCCAAGGTCATCATAAGGGCACGGACTGCCTGAGAAAATTGAAAGAGGGAGGTGCTGAAGGAATGAGTGAGAGGGGCCACCCATATACACTGCCAATGTCACCCACTGTTGTGGTTCAGGCTGGCCTTGTGTTTAGAGTGCTATGGGGGAATTAGAAAGTGATTGCTGAGTCACCTACGCAGAGTTGCTAGAAGACAGAGGTGGGCAATTCTAAGTTTTGGTGGTCACAGAATGTGGCTTCTGGTGGGCCACAATCTAACTAGTCTGGAGTTCAACAACAAAGAGTGGAAAGAGGAAAGAAAAATACTTGGTGCACAGAAGTTTTAACTTTCAGCATCTTAATCTTCAACTTGCTGCTTCTATTTCGTCTATTTAGCAGCCTATCTATGGGCCAGTTTTTCTTCACAGGATGATTTCTTTCTTGAATGAAGCAGTATAATAACTTATGCAGTGTTTTAAGTGCTCTACAAATAATAACTCATTTAATTCATTCAATGGATGAGGAAATGGAGGTACACAAAGGTGAAGTAACTTGCCTAAGATTATAGCACCAACAAGTTGTAGAGCCAAGATTAGAACCCAGGCAGTCTGACTTCAGAGCCTATGCTCAACATGACTGCAACTTACCACTGCCTAGTCACTGTGATGAAAGAACAGTGGAAGGAAACAAGCCCAGCTATCTAGAAGCAACAGAGAAAAACTCTTTTAGAGGAGCCTATTTTCCACATAAGTGAAGGCCAGCCCTTTATATGTGGGAACTTACAAATTATAGTGTTGTTGGATAGAAATCTTTCTGAAGTGTTACTTCCCAAGAGAAGATTCTACACATGTGGTCACGTTTTCTAAAAGATTAAGTGGCTTCATTATCAACATTATTCATGCACTCACTCCACATTTATTGAGTGCTTGTGTTGTTGTCGTAGCCATTGATGCCAATGGGGATTTTGTGGGACTCTAGCTGAATGAGCTTTCTGGTCTGTGTACAATGACAGATTCCCAATACTCTACCCAAATGCTGTAGCGTACTGATTGGCATATCTTCAGCTGGAAACACAGATGCCTTAAGGTTGACTCTGGAATCAGATAGACCTAGGTGATTCATGTTCTCAAGTGTCTCTACCACTTACTGGCTTGTGACCTTGGGCGAGTCAGTGAGCTTTATCTTCCTCATCTGTAAAAAGGGGATAAAGATTCCTTTTATTTTACACAGGAAACTAATCACTCTTAAGTACTGTATATCATCTCAGGGGTTCTGGTATTCCCTGCTCTGTTCATTTGTGGTTATATGTTCAAGTACAGCTTCCAGGCTGTCAGAGAAGTCTCTCTCAGTACTAAGCTAAGCAAGCCCCAGACCTGTCTTGAATGGAGGAAATAATATGGGTTATTGTTGACTTGGCTTAAGAATTATGTCTTGTAAAACAAAGCATTCAATGAGTAGCAACTTGAATAGAGAACACAATAGGCCAGGTAGTTGATTCACCTCACCCCGCCTTGTCTGTGCCTCACTTTCTCCACCTGCACATGGGCCTAATAATACTTGCCACCTACACACCTTATTGCTGTTGTGAGGGTTATTGTAGGCAAAAGCCATAAAGAGCGGGGGATCATTAGAAGATGTACATCTAACAAAGTGGAAACCTTTGAACTTTCAGAGCTGTGGGGTTGTCATGTGGAGACCTGTTATCTTCATCTTTCAAACTCCTCTTCAGCATTTCAATTACGTTAGAAGTGAAGTGTTCCCTTCCGGCCTCAAGCTGATAGGTACATATCCAGGAGAGTGTTCCAGCCTCTGGCAGCCCATACTCCAACTTATCTCTTGCCAAAAGCCCCTTGAGTGACGACAGTGACAAAATAACTGGTGCTCCTTATCACTGCCACAGCCATGTGCTACATACTGTACAAGGAGAATAGAGGGTAGTCTTATTTGTCCATAAAAAATTATAGGGTCTAAATTATCAAAGGCTATAGAGAAGTGAACAATTTATTTTCAGGATAGCTTACTTAAAAATCATTTCTATTCATTATGATTTCATTCTCTTTACACATATTTATTGAGCACCTATCATGTAGCAGACACTGTTCTGGGCCCTGAAGGATACAGGAGTAAACAAACCAGAAAAAGTCCCTGTCTTCGTGTATATTACATTCTTGAGAGGGCAGGCAGACAATAGTCAAATAAAGAGATAAATTAACAAGATGATTTCAGATAGTAATAAGGGTTATGAAGAATATAGAAAGGGGCAGTTGGTTAGATAATGACCAGGGTAGGAAAAATGGTTTGGTTAGGAAAATTAATAAAGGTCTCATCCAAACTAGTTCATCTTATTCTGGAGCTTGGAGACTAGAGGTCACAGGGCTTGGGTGTCCATCACTAAAGATTTCTTACCCTGGCTGAGATTCCTTTCAAATTATAAATACTACATAAAGGAATTACACTCATGACTACCAACATCTTAATGTGAATTTGGTGGGTGTCAAATTCTTTCCTCCCCATCCAGAAGGATGAAGTATTTGTGAGCTGAGGGACTGTGTGGGGCATAGGATGAGGTGAGGTAGAGAGAGAGAGCCCTTTGCAGCCTCTGTGTCATCGTTTCCGCCTTTACATCAAGGTGCTTTACCTCTCAGGAACAATCTTTAGATGACGAGTGACTAGAAATTGGTTTGGGAGGTTTCCAAAGCCGTAGATATTGTGATCACTGTTGCCATACCTGCATTCTTCCCTTCCTATCAACAAACACTGGAAAAGCTCTGATTCATGGCGTCGAGCTTGCCATGCGGGCTTCTTGTTCTGAGTCAGAGTGGAAGAGCTCAGAGGCTTTCGGTTGGTAGGGCTTAGTAATGAGGAAGGAAACGGTTACTAGGAAATGAAGAGTTGCACTCATCAAAGTGATCAGTAACCAAAGAACGGTGACTTGGTTCTTTGTTACATGGTGGAATAGAAAAGAGTAGGTGTGTGACAGAACCAGACCCAGATGACCTCGCACTGCTCAAAGGGCCAATGCCAGCTTCCTAGGAAGTGGGCGGGGACGGCCCCAATTGTATCTCCATATTGTTTATTTTTGCTTTTCCCGAAATAAGCATTTCAATCTTTAATTTCCATGTGGAAACACTCCCCACTCTCCTCTACCCCAAAATGTGGGTGTGTAGAAGAACAAAACTTTGCAGGCGGTAATCAGTGACCTGAATTTGGAAGCTTTACTCACAGCAGCTTTCTTCTCACCTGCCTTTGAATTGCTCTGTCTTTAATGGCTGCTCACTAAACTAGCATAGCAGCCAAAGTCAGATGAACATTCTAGAAATATTTAGAACTCAGAAACAATAATACACAACACTTATCATGTGCATAGCTGTGTTGGAATTATTTTCTATATTATAATACATTGACTCTTACAATAACTCCATGAAGTAGCTGTCCTGTTATCCCCAGTCTACAGATTAGGAAACTGAGGCCCAAAGAGGTTAACTAACTTGCCCAGTTAATGAAATGGCATGGCAGGATCTAAATCTGGGCAGCCTGCTTTTCCTGCCTGTCTCTTAATTTTTATGTCATTCCTGTTTCTCCCATTGTCTGCAACAAGTACTACCCAGCTCTCTGTGTTTCTGGCTGCTTGTGTTTGCTTAAACTCTGCCTCTGTTGCTCATTTGATGTATAATTTATCTCCTCCCCAACTACTTCCAGAAAAGATTGTAGGCAGTAACCTAGCCTCTAAGGATTCAACCCAATAAAAACAATAGTTAACCAAATGTCTACCAGCTGCCTTATAATTGTTACCTACCCACGCATTTCCCCAAGTGTTTTTCAGACCTGCTTCTTCCTCAGAGAATCAAGGCTGTAAACTTCTGAAGCCCAAATGAGCACCGTACTTTTATCTGGAAACTATGAGCTGGGTGGGCACCATGCCCAGAGATGGCCCTGGCAGACACTCTACTTTTCAGAGATGACTGATTAATTTCCATAAACTGAGCCAGAGCAAAATTTTGCTGAATACTGGGATGAGAGCCCAGAGCTTGGTTATTATATATAGCAAGAAATCCTGTCTGGCGCTCTTAGGGAGAGTAATCATGATGATGACGTGATTAGCTTAGTTGTATCTGGTTAGCTAGTTGAAGCAGTGTGCTTATAAAGATAGGATCATGAGTTTACTACTTGAGGAAAGGGCATAATGTAGTAGTTTATAAAGGGTGTAGTTTGTGTCTTGCCCCTAGGAATATATGCTAAGGGGAGAATCTGAAATCTTCAAACCAAAGATCCATGCACACTCACAGAAGTACAGCTCAAAAGTGAAAATAGGAACTAGAGAAGAACATCTGGATTGACATTTGTAGCTTAATGAGACAAAATAATCTCAGAAAGGTAGGTGTCAAACTTGTACTTATTTACCACAATCCACAGGTCAATTTCAAGGTGTCCCCCCCCAAAAAAAAAAAAACACTAGTGCAACCTCAGATTCTATTTCTTCTTCCTCCACAGAGATCCCCTACCACTCAGGTCACCTGGCACAGTTATCTCTCCCTTCTTGATCACACTTTTCTTCTCAAACTCCTTTTTGAAATTCACTGATTCCATGTTAACAACCCATAAAAGAGTTATCTAGGAGAGGATTAAAAACTTAACCTTTTTTTCCCACTAAGAGAATAAGAGGAAATAAGCTTACATTTAAGAAAGGAGGATTTGTCTGATTACCACAGGCTCGCTCTCAATGTCTCCTCTACTTATTAATTTGGTTCCATTTCAGTACTTAAATCTTTAATTTCCAGTTTACTACTTGACATGTGGCCATCCATTGCTTCGTGGTGGCAGTGTCTGCTTTTTGTTTGCTTCATATTTTGTTTGCTTTATATTTCCTAACAAAGTCTTTTGAGGCATCTCACAAACCTAAGTCAGGCTTGAAAGTTTCAAATAAGTTGAACAATGCAAAATAAAAATCTAGAGGAGTTGTTTTAGAGTTTAAGTTAGCAAACGTTATGCAGTCCCATCTGGGGCAAAGTTGTGCCTAGTTTGTGGTAGCAGTGATTCTCAAGTCACATGGTAGCCTTTATAGTGAGGTTTTACACTGCTGTGTACTCTAAAACACGGAGAAGAGTCTAGAAAACCTGAGCTGCCTGAAGAGTGGCACTATCTAAAGATACTCATCTTCACTGTGTAAGAACCACCCTCTTCACCAAATATTGAGAGCAAGGCTCTTCATTTTAGCACACCAAGAAGTCAAATGAAAGATGAAAATGGTCTCCATTTATTGAGTACTTGCTGCTGTGTTCTAGGAACATCACATGGATTATCTTGTTTTATCATCATAGCAACTCCATGAGGTAAAAATATTATAATCATCCTAATTTTATAGCAAACCGAGGATCAGAGAGATTTAAAAACTCTCCCAAGTTCACTTAGTTTCTAAGTGGCAAAGCTGGATCCCAAATGCAAGTAGTGAAAGGCCATTATCTATGTATTTTGCCACTGCTTCAACTTTCCCTCAAGCTCACCAAAGCATGAAGGTGAGACTGGAATTGGATGGTAGGCATAGTTTAACCAACACTTGGATTCCCTCAATTCTAAGGTACCATTAGGTATCTTAAGAGATACCACTGGTTTAGAAAAAGCTTTTGAGAAAGAACATAAATCCTGTGGTTGGGTAAATTGTATGAGAGTGTAATGTAGTCATGACATTGCATACCTCTGCCCCTTGGAGAATTTACTTAACCTTTTGATGCCTAAGTTTCCTCATCTGTCAAAGAGGGGTTCATAACCACATTCAATTCATGAGATTACAAATGTGTTAATACAGATAAAACATTTAGAATAACACCTAGCACACATGTTATATATACATTATAGTCATCATCATCATCATCACCACCACCACCACCACCACCATCACAATAAGAAATGATGAAATATGAAAATGTGCTTTTTAAAAGTGAGGAAATAGAGTAACACTATTGCTCTGATTCAATGACTGTGGTTATGGATTTTATACGTTATCTGATAATTTCATCATCTATATGACTCTAAGTATTAACCACTTCTGCCACTCTAAGGGTTACCTTCTTCTAAAATCCTGGGAAGAAGACTTTTCTCCCCCATACTTACTCCCCAGTTAGATGTTCACTGGACAGACACTTCTCTGGGTTTGGATCCTTTCTGGCCACTTTCAATGATACTTCTGCATAGGCCACTGCTCATTGCCAAGCTTGTTACCATCTGGATCTCCTGGACAATGGCTGTTCCTGGTGTGCTGATGCTCCTCTGCCTGGGCCTCAGCTCCAAGTTGACTGTGGAGTGGGCTCTCCTTCCCTTGTCGTCCTTACAAACTTCATCATGCAGAGTTTTGTAGGAGTATCAGACTTTATTAGAGAGCTAAAGGTAAGGGTGACAAGAGACTATTACAGTGGAGGAGAGATGATGCAAAATTGTATACTAAAAGTGGCTTTTGCCTTTGTGTTGCACAACAGAGAAACATGAAAGAACTAACCCCTATGCCAGGGTCCTTTGTGGACATGTTTCAGTTCTAGCTTTGTTCTCCCCTCTTAAAGCTGTGGTCTTCCTTTCTAAACAAGGTCTCCATTTTCAAGGTAGGAATTACTTTCCTCCTTTAGGAAAATCCCACCCCATTATAGCAAACTTTTAGCACTTACTATATGCCAGGCCCTGCTCTAAGTACAATATCAGTATCAATTACTGTATTTCATTAATTAGGAAATGTGCACCTTTCACATTTTAACATTTCTGAAACCAGGATGTCACAAAATCAATAGCATATAGTGTTTAAGGGGTAACTCATTTTTTTTAGTGATACCTAAAATAATGGTCTATTCTACAACTGATAATATGTTAGATTTGATGAGACATGGCAATTTAATCCTCAAGACAACTCCATCATGTAGGGACTCTTGTTATCAACATTTTACAGATGATGTATTGAAGCTCTGAGAAGTTACACAACTAGTAATCTCAAGATTGCTCAAAGTCACACAGCTAGTACAGTCATGTGCCTCTTAATAATGTTCTGAGAAATGCATCATTAGATTATTTTACCATTATACACTTATAGAACATACATACACAAACCTAGATGGTATAGCCTACTACACACCTAGGCTATACGGTATAGCCTATTGCTCTTAGGTACGAACCGATACAGCATGTTACTATACTGAATACTGTAGACAATTTTAACACAGAGGTGAGTATTTATGTATCTAAACATATCTAAACATAGAAAAGGTATGGTTAAAATGTGGTATAATAGCTAAAAAGTGGTGCACCTTTTTAGGGCACTGACCACGAATGGAGCTTTCAGGACTGGGATTTTCTCTGGGTGAGTCAGTGAGTGAGTGGTGAGTGATTGTGATGGCCTAGGACATCACTATACACTACTGCAGACTTTATAAACACTGTATACTTAGGCTACACTAAATTTGTAAAATGAGTGAATCAAGCACAAGAGAAAATGATACGATAAACATGATATATAAGACTGCTGCCAATATAACATGGTATACTGTTTTACATCAAACTTTTCTATAAGTAGAAAGAGTATATACTAAAATGACAATAAAAAGGATAGTGTAGTAAATACTTAAACCAGTAACATAGTTGTTTATTATCAAGGTTATGTATTATGTACTGTACATAATTGTATGTGCTGTACTTTTAGACGACTGACAATGCAGTAGGTTTGTTTACACAGTATCACCATGAACATGTGAATAACACGTGAAAGCCACTATGTCACTAAGTCATAGGAATTATTCAGCTCTATTATAATCTTATGGGACCACAGTTGTATATGTAGTCCATTATTAACCAAAACAACATTATGCAGCACATGACAGTAAGTAGTAAATGTGAATCTAGGCAGACTGACTCAAGAGCTTATACCCTTAGGAGACGATCTGATTCTCCTGGATCAATACATCTCCCATGGGTCCCCTTTAATTATCAAGGAGGGTCCAGTCCAATTCAAATTGATGAAGAGAAACATTTTACAAAGGTTCACAAACCTGCCCAGCAGGCCCTGTCACACTACATAGTTATGCAAAGCAAGAGCCTGTGTTTTGTTTCTTCTGCTTTCAGACTGTGCCCTGGGTAGGTGGTGTGTGTGCTCCAAAGACATAATAAGCAAACCTATCACAGAGCTCACGACCACTAAGAGCTGGCAGAAGCTTTAAAATGGAAAGGGTTTTTTCTTTATTTTGGAGGCTAGGTCAAATGCCAGGCCAGGGCTACCTCCTGCAGTCTCTGAAAAGAGAAGCTGGGGGAAGATTTACTATTTCTGTGCAAACAGCATCTATGGAGTAGAGAGGTGAGAGAAGGGGCAGTGGTAGTCCCTCCAGTTACATATATTTGTGATATTATTATTTATTTTTCCTTGTCTATTAAATGTGCCTACTTCATCCACTCATTTCATATGAGCTTGTGACAGAAAGAGGAAAGTTTGACACCAGAGGCAGAGATTTATGTCTTTAAATGGTGTCTGCATTAAGCAAGCAAGAAGACAGAATACTTCAAAGTGAAGATTGGCCCATCACAGCCTGATTTCTAAATATTGGTGGAAAGGGCTGTAGAATATCAAATAATAAGTTTTAGAGCAGTTTATTCCAAAACTTTCCAGTGCTGTCAAATGTGCAGTTGGCATTCTTTTTTTTTCTTTCTTTTTTTTTTTCTATACAGACCTTTGTAAAAAAAGATTTTCAGATCACCAGGCAACAAAAAGCAAGTTAAGGAATAAACGTAATACTACGCCTGACATGGGGATAGTGGAGCTTCATTCCTAATATAAAGTGGGTGTCTTGGGAATTTTCTAAAGAGAACACCTCACTCTTCTTATTTTTAAATGTTTTGTGATAAATATATTTAATACAAAGCATAAATTTATGTTGCTTTATTTTGTTATATGTTGTACTTTTTAGTGCCAATTAAAATAATTTAATGTCTCTACTTTAAAATTCAGTAATAAAAGCTAAATCAGAATATGAATCTCATTTTGGTCATTTGTTTTTAGTACCAATTAGTTGCTTTCTGCTATTTGCATAACTATCTGTGAGCTCATGTTTATATGCTAGCAATAGGTTATAATTTTTAAATATTTAATAGTTAAATATATTTGAAACTTCTAACAGAGATACTGAACTTTTAAATTGAGCACTGAGTAATGTAAGTTAGCCTCTCTGAAAGTCAGAATTAAAAAAGGTTGTCTTATGCTTAGTTCTTTCCTATATGACACACCCCTATATTTCTTTTATACTATTAGTTTTGGAAACACAGCACTGCTATGCTTACCTTTAAAAGTACTTTGACACAATATCCTGAAGTTCTACAAAAGCAGCTGTGATATGGAAAATCACTCGTTGGTCAGTCAAACAAGTTGGGCAACTCTCCGCTTTTCAAAATAAGTTCTGCCCTCCTGGCTGCCGCCTGTCCCACATCTAAATGGTAACATTTCCCCCAAACAAAAGTAATTGCTCTCCTACTCTAACAACTCCTTGGCAAAGTCTAATGCCACCATCCAAGCATATATCCTCTTTACTTTCATTCCTAAAACTAGTGTGGGAGAGTTGTGTCCTCTGAAATGGAATTTCACTACCGCACTTGACTATCTTTTGCTTGGATTTGTATCTCTGTGTATTTCATGAAGTTAAAATATCTAATATTTTTTCCATCGCTTGAACAATTTTTCAGTAGTCTAAGAAAAAATTTTTTGTAGTTCTGCCACTTTGAATTTTTTAAATTAAATTTATTGGAGTGACATTGGTTGATAAAATTATATAGGTTTCAAGTATACAATTCAATAATACATCTTCTGTATATTGCATTGTGTTGTTAACCACCCAAAGTTAAATCTGATTTTGTCACCATATATTTGACCTCTTTACCCTTATCTCTTTCCCCCGTCCCTGATTTCCCTCTGGTAACCGTTAAACTGTTGTCTGTGTCTATGAGTTTTTGTTTGTCTTGTTCATTTTTTGCTTTCAGTTTTATATTCCATATATGAGTGAAATCATATGGTTCTCAACTTTGTCTGACTCAAGATCCATCCATACTGTTGCAAATGGCAGTACAGAAGTATTCTTTGATAGATGATTGGATAAAGAAAATGTGGTACATACATACAATGGAATATTACTCAGCCATAAGAAAAGATGAAATACTGCTACTTTGAGTTTTTGAGAGGTGTTTTTAGTATACTCACAGATATGTGCAACTATAACCACAGTTAATTTTAGAATTTTCATGACCTCAAAGAAAAACTCTGTACCCTTTAGCTATCACTTCCATACTCCCCACCCCACCTCCACCTTTCAGCCTTAAGCAACCACTAATTTTTTGTCTCTATAGATTTCTACATTCTGAAATTTCACATGAATGGAATAATTATAGTACGTGGTCTTTTGTGACTATCTTCTTTTTTCATTTATTTATTTTATTTATTGTTGACATTCAATATTTTATATTAATTTCAGGTGTATAGCATAGTAGTTAGACATTTATATAACTTATGAAACGATCCCCCCAATTAGTCTCGTACCCACCTGGCACTCACATAATTATTATGATACTATGGACTATATCACCTATGCTGTACTTCATATCCCCTTAACTATTTCATAACTACCCATTTGTATTTCTTAATTCCTTCTCCTTTTTCACCTATCTATCCACCCTCACTCCCATCTGGCAACCATCAGTTTGTTGTCTGAATGAGTCTGTTTCTGTTTTGTTCATTCATTTATTTTGTTCTTTAGATTCCACATATGAGTAAAATTCATATGGTATATGTTTTTCTCTGTTTGACTTATTTCACTAAGCATAATACCTCTCAAGTTCATCCATGTTGTCAAAAATGATAAGGTTTCAGTCTTTTTTATGGCAGAGTAATACTTCATTGTATATATGTACATCTTCTTTATCCAATCATCTATTAATGGACACTTAGGTTACTTTCATATCTTGGCTACTGTAAATAGTGACTAGATTTTTTGGCCTTAGAATAATTTTTTTCAAGGTTTCTCTCTGTTGTAGCATGAATCAGTGCTTCATTCCATTATATGGCTGAATAATATTTTATTGTGTGAATATACAACATTTTCTTTCAACAAAGGGACTTAAATAGAGGCAGTGGGGACCAGTGAAGAGGGGCTAGGACAGGAATCAGTAGGCATGATGAAGCTTAGGACCTGACAATTCTGGGAGTCCCCAAGGATAGTTGGGGCACATGAATATTATGTAGGATTTGTAAGTCGTCATAGGTGGGTAGAACCCTTTGGTCTAGGTTTTCATCTGACCAAAGTTTCCAAGTCTGCTGTAGTAGGAATGCTAATAATTTCCCTATCCACCCACAGGGAATCTGCCCTGCTCATTGCTCCTGTGACCCTAAATGTCCATGAGAGACACTACCCTTCCAAGTCTTGTCTAACTTCAGCAAGATTGGTGAGTATTTGGCCAATGATGACCCCTTTTTAGGTAGATTAGTGCCCTATGTAGGACTCCTGTGGCCTTGCCTAAGAAGATAAGCTTGAGCAATCAGATTCCTCTCTTGGGAATATGGTATTAGGAAGCTGAGAGCCTGATGCACCATCTAAGATGGGACTGAAAGGCTATAAGACAGACTAGGGGTTGAGTCAAATGTGAGAGACTATCGAAAGTTAGGAGGAAACCAGTCAACAGAAAGAAGAGAATGGAGCAGATATGTAGAGAGGAGCAAAGATACCAAGAGAGGGATCTTGGGCCTCTGAAGGGAGAGGTGGAAATTGTAGCTGCCTCAATTCCTGTTCCAGGTCTCACTGTGATGACTTTCTTGGGACTGCCAAGATCTTGGTCTCCTTACAATAATCTGTGCCTTATCCTCCTGCTCCCTCACACACCTTATGTTGAACCAGCTCGAGTGGGTCTCAGTTCCTCTCATGTAAAGGAGCTTTGGCTGAAACACAAGCAGAATAGGTACAGAGTCAGGAGCTGGAAATGGGATGGAAAAGTGTTGAGGTAACAGAAGTCAACAAGATAATGAATATTGGCCAGGCAGCACTGGGGTTATCTGGTACCATGGGTTGAGTAAAAGAAGAGGTGCCTGTAACAGAGTAATATACAGAGAGTCGGAGGTACCTCATGAGCTTCCTGTCCGGAACTAGGAGTGTGTGTATATACATATGTGTACACGTTTGTGTGTGCTAGGTGTGTGGGGGGTACTAAAAGCAAAATCTTAACCCAAAAGTGAGATATGCATGCAGATCCTGGAAGCCAGTGGCACGAGGGATGGTCACACTCATCTGGCAACATGAGCACTGCCTGGCCTTTTCGCCTTCTGCTTCAGCCACGTGGAGCTGCACCTTTCTTTTTAACTCATTGGTTTATGTTGGCAAGGACAAAATCATTCTCCTTAGAAATGCTTCGGTTGAGAGCAGCTGTTATAGGGCAGAGAAAAGAAGCTTGAGAAGATGGGTAAGATAAAAGTGTCTTATGAAAACATTTTTCTAGATTTTCTTCTTTAAATATATATCTATAGAGATGTACACAGACTGTAGTTGTGAACTTATTAAGGCTTCAAAACAACTCCAAACTCCTTAGCTAATACCTGGAAAATTCTTAGTAAACTGAAGCAGAGGTAATTCCACAACCAACTGACATTTGTAAGTTTGAATGCCTAGTTTATTGTCCCGAAGTTAGCTGAAGACATTTCTCTGGGGCCCTCCTGGGCTGGGCAAGGCAGTAGAAAGGCCTTCTAAAATCTAGATCTGGAGCAGCATCCTTCCTGGGGAGGCAGGACTTGACACCTTTAAAAATGTTTCTTTTGAAAGAAGAAATGCTTTCTTTTCCCTATTCTACAAGTACTATATGTTCATCATGGAAAAAATAAAAATTACACAAAAGCGCAAAGAAGATTTAAAAAAAAAATCTGTGGTAACCCCACGCCTAGATATAGCCACTGGTCACATCATGCTGTATGTTAATTGCAGCCTTTCTTTTTCTATATTCATCACTCTTCCTGGCATTCTGCCAGTGTGAGGCCAGCTTGCCTGTGGGCTCTAGTGCATACCAGCCTGACAGAGAGAAGCAGAAGTTGAAACAACTATGCCACCTACTGCCCAACCCACTCTCCTAAGCAGCTTTTTGTCTCTTTAAAGCTCTTTTTCAATTTAAAATCCCTATTTATATTTTTGCTAATTACAAAGGTAATGTGTGCTTTCTATAAAATGTCAAACAATAGACCTTTAATGATACCTCCAAGAATTCATTCTCCATTGAGGAGCCTCCCATTTAGGCAACTTATTTTGGAATTTCTATTGATCTTAGAATTTTTTAGGGTTCCATGGGCATTCTGCTCTCAAGGATTCCAAATGGAGAGCCACACTCCCTGATGGCTTCATCATCACATGTACACAGGACAAAGAAGTAGAACAACATCGAGAAACCTTGCAAAGACATCTGTGCAACTGGATCTTCAGTGTCCTCTTGTGCTCTTGTATTCATACTGCTGGAATTGGAGTCACTCTCATGTAATTTTCAATGTGTTTTCTCCAAAATGAAGCAAAACTACAGGCTTTCTGAAGAATGTGGGGGGTGGCTATTCAATTGCTGTTGTATTTTTCTTCTACTTTATTACATTTTGGAAAAGGTATCATGAAAACTTACACCCAAAGTAAAATATGTTGAGGACTGAACTTAAAAAGAAGCAATGAGTGATGTGATGTTGAATTTAAGAGATGAACTTGAGGGTAGCATGTTCAGGCTTTGTTGATTAATCAGTTAGTGGATATTGTTAAAAGACGGAAATGGAAGAGTTTTTAAAAAAAGACTTTTAAGGTTCCTTAGCCAGGTTGCCTGAGAATATAGTGATAATATCATCAGGCGTAAGCTCTACATGAGTGAAATCAAGTTGTTAGGAATACGCATGTGATTAGATATCCTGCTTTCAGATTAAACATATATTTTAAAAGTTTTGATTGCTCCTATTATTTTATTTTAAACATAAAATGACACTATTTTCAAAATAACTTTTTAAATCTATAAGAAATTTCACCAAAATCATTTTGACATTTTAGATCCAGGTTACATAATGAGTATCTACATAATTGATTTCATTAGAATTGCTGAATTTGCTAAGCCCAGATTTCTGCTTTTAAATGAATGTATCAATTGACTACATGATCCCTGGAGTGAGAAACAGCACAGTGGAAAGTAACAGCCACTATCTCAGGAGACAATATAGTATAGAGACTAAAAGCCCTGGTGGCTCTTATATCAAACAAATCCAAGTGTAGGGCCCAACTGTGCCAAATGGGTACATTACTTAACTCCTCTCAGCTTTGTTTCCCCATATGTAAATTGGTGATGATGTATTGCTCACCTTATAAAATTGTTGTGAAAATTTAACGTGATAATAAATTAAATCTTCTAAAATTCTCATTTCTTCAGGCAAAAATCAAATATCAGCATTTTTATGGTTCAACCTATATATGTGCACAGCGTACTTAATAAACACTAACAATGATTATTCAAGAAATATGGATTCCAATTCCACAATGGACCAGTTATGTGACTTTAGATAAAAGATGTCCCTCCTCTGGGTCCAAGATTTCATCAATCCACTGAGGAGGTTGAACCACTATAGAAGCTCTTTAAAATTCATTCATGCTTTCACCTCCTGTGTTTTCACCGGAGGCTGATAATTTTCACCAACACGGGGTGTGTATAAACCTCTGGAGGGCAAAGATTTTTGTTTGTCTTGTTCATTGCTGTTTCCTCAGTGCCTAGAACAGTCAAGGCCTGGCACTTAGAAGGAGAACAATTAGCCATCGTAAGTAAAGGAATAAATGAAGGCATAGTCAAGGCCAGATAGTAAGTAACCAGTCCTGATAATCTGGATAACCTTTTTGCCTTTCCTCCTCTGAAGGCTGTTGAGACCAAGGTGAGGTGAAGTGGTCTAGATTGACTATCAACATGAACATTGGTTGGATTCACATAATTACTCCCCCTCCACTTCATTTTATTTAAGGATATAGCTGAAGTTGTTAGTTACCCAGAAGAGTCAGGTACTCAATTTTTTCCCCAGCTCAGTAAGTATTTAAAAGGAAAAAAGGAAAAAGTTGAAATGGTGATTAAATCACTGTGTTGGAGAGGTGAAGATGGTCTGCTCCATAAGTCTTACGGAAAAAAATCTGTATAAAAAGAACATTTTTATAAGATGGATAAGGTAAATTTTTCTATATATGAGGGAAAATGACAGTGTTATAAAGAATTAAATTACAGTTTAAATACAGTTTTTTATAGTACTGTAATTTTAGAAAGGTTATAAATGCTTTGACAGGAGCATTAAGTTTATCCATGGTCCCAGGGTAAGAGGTTGATGGTAAAATATTTGATTGCAAAATAATGAAATGAGAATTCTTCCATTAGCAACAGACCCTTAACCAATTTAAGGGAAGTCGACTAAACTGCTATAAGTTCTTTAAAGAAACCATGACAACTGTTTTGGGTTTTTTTTAGAACAATACAAATGTGGTAGAAAATGTTCCAATTGGGAGGGACTTGAGGTCAAATATAATTCACTTAGAAATCTAACAGAAAACAAATTTGTTCTAGATCTATGACACTATTGCCATGGACTATTTCTTCTGTATCTTACTTCTTTCTATGAGTAGCATGAGACAGGACAACTTTCTAAACCCAGATTGATTGAGATCAGATGTTAGAATGGTGAGGTGAAGGAAGAAGGGAGACTGGAGAGAGAACAAGGCCCTATTTATCCCATCCCACATCTAGTACCCATCATCTATAAAATTAGATTAAAAAGAATGTCAAGGTCAGCTTTAATGGAGGAGAAAACTTACAAAAGACCAGTGTAGTTTGAGGGATAGGGAAGGAGCCATGCTCAGGAGCTTGAGTTGACAGTGCATATGTTGACTGATGTATTTATATGTCTCAGGTTTTTGTTTTGTCTTTTAACTACAGCTAGAACCTTCTCTTCCATCTCACTGAGCAATGGCTCAGAGCAACTTACTCATTTGTTGATAAGGAAATGAGGCCCAAGTCAGATACTGTTGAGTGCCTTCTCATTGGCTTCCTCCCTCTATGTCATTCTTGATAGCTGAATGCTGATTGTGCCAGACTTTCAAGCCAAGAGCCGTTGATATCAGGGAAGGTATCCTCAGCTACTGTCATTACTAGTCCAAGCCTAGCATAGTAATCCCATTTATCTTGTCACATTTACAGTGGTCATGTGGTTTAGTCTGGGTCAGTGAGACAATGGGGAAATCCACTGGAGTCTTCTGGGAAAGATTTTTCTCTCTGATCAAAGGAGAGGCATATAGAGAGAAAGTCTCTTTGTTTTACTCACTTCCTGCTTTTGGAAGATGTCAGGCAACTGTGTGATGCTTGGAGCTGCTGAGTACACTACTGAACAGGGTTTGTTGCTTTCTCACTGAATGAGGGAGGGTAGAAAGATAGAGAACTGGGAGCTTGAGCTTTGGTCCCTTCTTTGGAACTCCCTATTTTCAAACTTCTTTTTAATGTGAGAAAATCAAATGTATTTGTTATTTAAACTAGTGTTAGTTACTCTGCTACTTGAAGCCAAAAGCTGATACAAGACACAAACTAAATGACATTTCCAAGAGCACTTAGTTTATTGGAGTCAGTGCAAGGACTAGCTCTGGAATAAATAAGAAGTTTGGAATTAAATAGATTCATGTTTGAATCACTGATTCACTGTGTGTTCTTGAACAAGTTAATTTATCTATCTGGGCCTGTTTTCTTCCCTGTAAAATGAGGATAACACAAACTCCTAACTCAGGGGGTTATTGTGAGGATTAAATGAGATTATGTAATGTGGCTGATAGTCAATAAATGTTAGCTCTCTTCTGCTTCCTCCTTGACATTGAGTCTAGTGCAATATATATTTTTTAATTCAAAAATACATTTTAAAAAATTTAACTTTAAAAATTTTAATGCAGTAAAATTTTTAAAATTAATCTTATTATATTTACAAAATGCATTTGAAACAGTGCAATCTTTTGACTTTATCTTTTCTTTCCTTTAGAACTATATTAGCAGTTGAACTTTCATGATAAGATATTAGTTGTACACAATCTCAGAATACTTAGAAGATTAATTTTATTTCCTTGTAAACATTTTTTAATGCCTGCAACACCTGGTATTCCTAGGTAGTCTCCCATTCAAATACTATCCAGGCCCGACCCTGTTTAGCTTCTGAGATCAGATGAGATCCGGCACATTCAGGGTGTCATGGCCATAGACTCATTGTAAACATTTTTATATATTTACAACATGCCCCTTCTCTCAAAGTCCCCCAATTGTAGATTACTTAGTACATTATCATAGACAAGAGTTACTGCTGAAGATCTATATCTCTTTCTCTGAAAATAATAAAGACTTCCTGAAACTTAATGGATCATCTTGAAAAATCTTTAAGTGTTTTTAAAAGTAACCCTTGAATCTGTTTTTTTAATGCTATTTTTAGACATCTATGACATAAGCAGATGAAAATAAAGAGTGGCTCAGTTGTTGTTACCTATGAATATTGGAAAGAAAATTATGTCTAAATAACAGTAATTTATAAAGTGGTCATAGTGTTTCTACAGCACAGATGCTAACATCTTCAAACATGAGCAAATGCACTATGCTAATTCTTTCCAGTTATTATCTCATTAAATTGTGGCAACAACCCTATGTGGTTGATTCTATTACCCCATTTGAGAGATGAGAGGACTGAGACTTCAGAAGTTCAGTAATATGTTTAAGGTCACATAGCTAGTTAAAGTTGTACAGCTGAGATTGAAGCCATGTCCTGTCATACTCGGGAACCCACGCTCTTAATTCCTACACTGTATTGCTATCTAAAATATCTGCTAAACTTTCTTGAGTTACCATACTTTCTTAAACAACTGAACATGAACATATGTCAGTCATTCATCAGAATACTAGTTAGCATTTATTGAGCGCCTACTATATGCCAGGTAAATGACATTTTATTATGAGAACAACCCTAAAAGGTAGGTATTTTGTTATTATTTTAATAATTTTATTTATTATAATAGATATTTATATCAATGATAATAGTATTAACATCAATATTAGTATCAATAGTAATATCAACTATTAATAATTAATAGTTACTATTAATTTTTAACATTAATTATAGTAACATTTAATAATATTAACATCGATTTCTAAATGACCATATTAATTATTAATAATACTGATATTATTTATTAATCATATTATTAATAAATATATTGTTTATTATAAAAACTTTACAGATGAGGAGAATGAGGAGCAGTGGTAACCTATAACCTCTCTAGTAATGGTCATTCAATTCCACCACAGCCTGATTCCAAAGCCTGTGCTACTGCTGTTCTACCATGTAGCTTCCGATTATAACAAGAGTAAAATGCCATGGGGAAGCTGCTAAAGTTTTAAAATAGAAAATATGTCTATAGCAATATATTTTAAGTGTGTCAGGGGCCTTATATTTTTTTGTTCCCCCAAAACTAGGAAAATGCTTGGTACCTGTGAGGTACTCAATAATTGATTGATCAATCGACTGATGGTAACAAACAATAATATCTTACTTGAACATTTTCTTTTGAAAAAATATCTACAGGCCTGATAATGATGTGAATCTCATCATGATTTCCAAAATACATGTTATATTTTCACAATTGCTGCAGGGTAATTTTACAGCAATAGCAATTTCATCAGTTTGTGAAAGTCTTGAGGATACAATTGTCAAAATGAAAACTTGTCACATCATTTTTCACAGGCCAAATATAGCAGTAGTTTTGCAAGAGGAAAAACAAAAAGACTAGAGACCTGATTCTTCATTAAACCTTCATGTCAAAGTTGAGAATTGGATATGAACTAAATCATTTGGAGAACTAAAAATTTAAGTGTCATAGCCATAACACTCCAGTAGCTGTATAATTTGAAATTTTTGATGTTTTACATATTCATGAACTTGAAGAGAGAGAATGAATGGGGGTAAAGGTTCTTGTGTATTTCATGAAGAAAATAAAATGTGTTGTTTTTAAAAAATGCATTACAATTTTATTCAAATAATTTCAAATTAGGGGGAGGTCTGTGGAAAACTAGTGAGGTGGAAGAAATCAGGAAAACCAGAATCTTCTTCTGGCAGTGTTGCTAACTTACTGTGTGATGTTAGAAGCCTTGTCTCTTCCACTCTCTGGAGCTCCATTTCATCATCTGTACAATGAAGGTTTGACCATGTGATCTATAAAAACCCTTTCATGTCCAAGTCAGCCCATTCTTATTTCTTTTATTTTATGGGTCATTGCCATAAGATGAAGAGTGGACATCCTTGATAAAAGTTCCTCTGATAAGCAGAAGTCAATTCTATTCCATCCTACAGTCTGTACTGGACCCTCCCATCTCCTATTTCTGTGTCATTACTAACCAAATTATGAATTTTGAGCTATAATTATAACTACTAATAAATATCGGTTGTATTTGTAAACTACTTAATTAATGTTTTCATAGCTCAATAAATATACTTTCCAGAAAAAAAGTTCCTCTGATAGAAAATACCATTTCATGAACCTGGAGGACATAATGCTAAGTGAAATAAGCCAGACACAGAAAGACAAATACTACACGATACTACTCATATAAAGAATCTAAAATAGTCAAATTCATAGAAGCAGAGAGTACAATGGTGATTACTAAGGGAGGAGGAGATGAGGAGTTGCTACTCAGTGTTCTTAAAGTTTCAATTATGCAAGATGAATACGTTCTAGAGATCTGCTGTATATATTGTGCCTGTAGTTAACAGTACTGTATTGTACAATTATAAATCCGCTAAGAGGGTAGACTTTTGGAGGTGATGGATATGTCTATGGAAGATTGTGTTCAGTTTCAAAGGTGTATACTTATCTCCAAATTCATCAAGTTGTATATGTTGGTATTTAATGTACAGCCTTTTTGTTTGTCAATCATACCTTAATAAAGTAGTTTAAAAAAGAAAAAAAAGAAAATACCCTGCCTTGAGCTGGAGATGCTTGGAGACTGTAAAGCTCTTCATTCATTTCTAGAGCTATTAGCAAATTTCATGTATATATGAGTTCAGATTTTTGTGATTGACAGTGACTTAAACCCAGCTAGAATTTTGATTATGCAATAAAGGGAAACTTATTGGTTCATGTAACCAAGCCACGGGAAAGGCACGGACAACTGGAACAAAGGACTTGAATACCTGACAGGATTCTCTCTGACTTCTTTTGCCTGCCCCACCTCTCCCCTTTTTTTTTCACCAATTCCCATCTCTGCCTCTGTTGAGTAGCAGCTTCATTCTCTCAGACTAATTTCTTCCACACAGCTTCTGTACCCATCCTCCTAGAAATGCTGCCAGAGAAGAATTTCTACTTACTCTTTCCAATACCAAATACTAAAAGTCCCAGAAGTGATTTTGGTTGGCCAAGCTTGAATCAGGTGCATACGTCTATACCAATCACTGTTTCCAGACAACAGAGTTTTTTAAAGAAAATAACACTAGTTCTCCAAATGCATGGGGAATGCTGCCGTGAGTAGACAACACACTAGATAGCCACTTCAGGGAGGCTTCGTTGTCTTTGATGGAAGACTGCGGAACAAAACCTAATAAAACACCTATAGATTTGATGACATTTTTGTAATAAAGAGATGCTATGGACTGAATGTTGATGTCCCCCTCAAAAACCATATGTTGAATTCCTAACCCTCAATGTGATGGTATTAGGAGGTGGGTCTTTGCAAGGTGATTAGGTCAAGAGAGTGGAGCTCTCATGAATGGCGTTAGTGGCCTTATGAGAGAGACTCAAGATATCTCTTGCCCCCTTTGGCCACGTGAAGACACAGCTAGAAGACACTCTCTATGAGCTAGGAAGTGAGCTCTCACCAGACATCGAATTTGCCAGTACCTTGATCTCAGACTTCCATCCTCCAGAACTGTGAGAAATAAAGATCTATTGTTTATAAGTCACCCAGTGTATCGTAATTTGTTATAGCAGCCCAAATGGACTAAGACAGCAGAATCTTGAAAAAGCAAGTGCATTGCTACATTGAATCCAAAGGACTGAGGAGTTGAATATATTGAATATGTTTTAACAATCTGAATATGTTCTACAATGTAGTTATGACCTGCGATTTGGTGACAGACATCCATTTTCTATAATTTCACCCAAGGAGTAAGCAACAGAAACTTCATCCATTTTTATTATTCATAACAATACTTGATACTTACATACTATGGCATTTTCATCAAAGGATCTCAGAACATACAATTAGCAGGTATTAGTCAGTTTTCAGATGGGAAATCAGAGGTGCTGAGAAGGCAAAGCTGGGCATTGTGATTCTGCCTGGGATTGTGAACTTCTGGAAAGTACCTTTTCTAACCTTGGCCTAGTTGGCCAGTTCAAAGGTGACATGACCTCTATTAGACCAGAAGCTCTATTCCAGTCAGAAGTAAAGAAAAGAGGAAGGTTTTGCTTTCATAGAATCAGAGACTTAGATTTAGAAGAGGACTTGGAGGCCAAGATTCAGTCCAACTTTCCACCTGTGCATAACTTTATTGTAGATCATCATCCATCATGAGTGATCAAGTGATGTCAAGAGGCTAAACACTATTTATCTCACTAAGCAACACATTTTATCACTGGGATGAGAAGGTTATTCTTTACATTGAAATTTATCATCCCTAGGGCAGTCATTTTTCTTTTTTTAAATTCACTCTTGAAGCCCTATTCTGTGACTGACACCCATTTAGTGTAGGGGTTCAGAGGTGACTAAGAATTAGTCCCTGTCCTCTAGGATTTCAGTGTCCAGTGGAGGAAACAGATATATCTGTCTATGGTATGTGTTTGAAGATATGAACGTGGGAGCTCAAAAGTGCAAATCCTAAACCCTCTCCAGACTGATAAAGGAAGTTTCCCTGGAAGGCTAACCCCATAGCTTATTTTTGAAAAGATGAATAGAAATCTACCAGATGAACAAGATAAGAGGGATGAGAAAAAGCATGATGACAAATTCCAGGAACAGAAAGGTCACTATCACTGGAGCCTTAATGTGTAAAGGGAAGAAAGCTCAGAGATGAGGATGTAGACATAGGGTCAGATCTTAGAGTCTTATATCCCACATATAAGTGATATCATGTGATTTCCAATCTTTTCCATTTGGCTTATTTCGCTTAGCGTGACTATTTCGAGGTCCATCCATGTTGTAGCAAATGGCAGTATTTCATCTCTTCTGGGATATACTTTTGAGTTAGAACCAATAGGACCTCCAGGTGGAGCTATTCTGCAGATATTTGGAAATATCTGTGAGTATCCCCTCTCTTTCCTGTGCCACCAATTTATCCCTTCCTGTTGCATCAAGGCCATCAGCATTTAAACATACTCGTAATTTCATCTTAAAACAATTTTCTTTTTTTTGATCCTGTATACCTCTCCAGCTATTCCTTCCCAAAGAAAAATTCTTGCAAATTGTTGTCTGTACTCTCTCCACTTACTCATTTCCCATTTACTCTTTTTTTAAATAACAGCTTTATTAAATATATAATTCAAATAACATCATATAATTTATCCATTTTAAGTACAAAATTTAACATTTTTAGTATAGCCATAGAGTTAAAACATTTTCATCCTCAAAAAGAAACTCTGTACCCTTTTGCTATCATCCCCTTCACCCCTCATCTTACCAAGAACTAAGCAACCATTATTTTATTTTCTGTCTTTATAGAATTGCTTAGTCTGGACAGTTTATATAAATAGAATCATATAATATGTAGTCTTTTGTTACTGGCTTCTTTCACTTAGCATAGTTTAAAGATTCATTCATGTTGTAGCATGTATCAGTACTTCATTCCCTTTTATAACTGAATAATATTCCATTGCCCAGATATGCCAAATTTTATTTATCCATTCATCAGTTGACCCATTCACTCTTCAGCCTGCTCTAATTGGTCTTTCATCCTCACTATTCTACTGAAAATATATTTGTCAAAATCACTAATGAGCTCTATATTGCTTACTTCAATAGTCACTTTGCTATTCTCATATTATTCAAACTCTTAAGAATTCAACATGATTGAACTTGCTTTCTTTCTTGAAATAATTTCTTCTCCTGATTTTGGTGACACCATATTTCTTTTTTACCCAAGTGGTTGCTTCTTTCAGTTTTGTTGCTAGTTTTTCCCTTTAGGCTTTAAATGTTGGAGCGTTCTAGATTTTGACCTTGGGCTCTCTCATCTGCCAACACTCTTTAAATAATTTCACCCAATCCCACTGCTTTATGTGCTATCTATGTATGCTGATGACTCCAAAGTTTTTAATCGTCAGTCCAGACCTCTTCTCCAAGCTCTACATTTATATATCCTACCTTCTGTTCAACCACTTCCTTTATATGTCTAGTAGACATCGCATATTTTACATGACCAAAGCAGAACACTCAATTCCTTACCTTCGACTACATTCTCACAAACCTGATCCTCTCATGGTTTTCTCCATCTCAGTACATGGCACCATAGTTTAAAAGTTGCTCAAGCAGAAACCTAGGAGTCATTCTTTATTTACTTTTTTGTCATCCCTTACATTCAAACCCTCAAAAATTTCGATGGACTATGTATAAATGGATATCAAAATTTGACCACCTCTTATCACCTCTACCACTGCCTACTTCCCTAGTTTAAGCATGTTCCAGAGAAACTAGTCATCCTTTCTTGGCCTACTGCAATAGCATCCTTATTGCTCTCCTTGATTAGATTCTTAGGCCCATTCCAATTCATCTTTTCTATCACTACCAGAATGATCATTCTAAAATGTGAATTAGATTATGTCTTTTAAAATCCTTTTAAAGTCCTCCAATACCTTACCACCTATCTAGGTGAAATCCCTTAAAATAAAAACCTGACTATGGCCTAACAAGCACTGTAGGACCGACTCCTGTCATTCTTTCTGATTCCATCCCTTATCACAGACCTTCTTTGCTCACACTGCTACAGCCACACTGATTTCCTTGTTGTTTCTCAAACACACTTAGCATGTTCCAATCTCAGAGCCTTTGCACTTCTGTTTCCTTTGCCTTGGAGGCTATTCCCCCAGGTTTTTTGTATACTTAGTTTCTCATTTCATCATCTCAGTTCAAAGGTTTCCTTTTTTTGAGATGGCATTCTGTAACAACCTGATCTAAAATTGCACTCACTATTTCGTTTATAATGAAGAGCAAAGTAATATTTTACATGAAATGGTATGGAAAAGTTATATAGTATTATTCCTCTTAGTCTATCAGAAAGATTGTCCTCTAAAATTCTTTGTTGAAGTGAAAATGTATTTGTTTACAGTAAATATTCCAGATGAACTGGCATCATTTCATGAAAGCAACTGAGAGAAAATTGTTTTAGAGCAAACTCTGTAAGAAAATCTGTTAGTAAGAAAAAGGTATAAAGTATGCTGTTTAGGAAGGTATCATTTGTAGCATAGACCAATTTTAAGTAGAAAGGATAAAATGTCACCATCAACCATTGTGAGAACATCTTCTTTAGTCAACATAATTTATCAAAATACTGGAAAACGAAGACAAATACAAAGTATTGAAAGCATCCAGAGAGAATTGCAGGATTGTAGATAATGCTATAGGGCCACCAACTTTAATGACATTAGGTTTCTCATATGACATGGAGGCCAAAAGGAAGTAACACATTTTTCAAGTGCTGAAAAAAATACCTGCCAACCACAAATTCTGTGCCCAGTAAAACTATCCTTCAGCAGTGAAGGGGAAATCAAGACATTTTGAGATGAAAGAAAACTAAGAGAATCTGCCACTAGTAAACCTACTCTGAAAGAACAGCTAAAGTAAGTTCTCTAAAGAGAAAGGAAATAACAAGTGAGAATCATCAGAAAGAAAGGAACATGGAATGTGTAAAAATAGATATAAACATTATAGACCATCCTTCACCTCATGAGTTTTTTTTCATTATATTTTACAGCTGAAACAAATAATATAGCACTATCTGATGTGGAGCTCAAAGCATGTAGTGAAAATATTTAAGACAATTATATTTGAAAAGTGGAGAGGGCAAAGGAACCTAAATGGAATTAAGATTTTTATACTTCATTTGAAGTAATAAAATGTCAACATTAGTAGGCTGCGACAATTTATGTATGTGTATGGTAATACCTAGAGCAACCACTAAGAAAACTATACAGAAAAATATACTCAAAAGCATTATAAATGAACAAAATGGAACTCTAGAAATGCCACAAGTAACCCACAGAAAGGAAAGAAAATAGAAAAATAGGAACAAGAAACAAAGAATAAACATAAAGCAAATATTAAAATGACAGATATAAGTGCTAACAATTCAATAATAATTTTAAATGTAAGTGGTGTAAATTCACCAATTAAAAGATAGAGATTGGCAGAATAGATTTTAAAAATGACCTAAATGTATGTCATCTATAATGTATGTCATCTGTATTTAATAAACTTTAAATACAACAATATAGTCAGTTTGAAAGTATAAGGATGGGAAAAGATATACCATGCAAACATTAATCAAATTAAAACAGGAGAGGCAATAATAATATCAGATGATGTAAACTTCAAAGTAAGAAAAATTACCATAGATAAAGAGGGATGTTACATAATGATAAAAGGGTCAATCCACGGAGAAGACCACCAAACAACAAAACTGCAAATACGTGAGCAATACCTATAGATATGAAGGAAGAACAGACAAATCCATAATAACAGTTGGAGACTATAATACCCCACTCTTAGCAATTGACAAGACTGCTAGACAGATAATTAACAAAGATATAGAAGATCTAAACACAATTAACCATCAGAATTGACATAATAGAACATTACACCTAACCACAACAGAATACACATTTTTTTTCAAGCACTCATAGAACATTCAACAAGATAACAGTATCCTGGGTCATTTTTTTTAAAAATGTAAAAAAATTGAAATCTTACAGAGTATGTTCTTTGACAGAAGTCAAACTAGAAATCAGTAACAGAAAGATAAAATGGATATCTCCAAACACTTATAAACTAAGCAACACACTTAATAACCCAGTCAAAGGAGCAATCTCAAAGAAAATTTTAAAAATACATAAAACTGAATGAAACTGAAAATACCAACATATAACATATTTCAGATGCACCTAAAACAGAGGTGATAGGGAAATTTATAGCACTGAATGCTTACTTTAGAAAATTTAAAGGTCTCAAATCAGTAATCCAATCTTTTGAAGAATCTAGAAAAAGAACAAGATAAATCTAAAGAAAGCAAAAGGAAGGAAATAGTAATGATAAGAGCAAAAATCAACGACTTTTTTTTCAATTAGAGTTGACATCTAGTATTATTTTATATTCATTTCAGGTGTATGGCATAGTGACCAGACGTCCATACAATTTATGTAGTGATCCCCCAACCAGTCCAGCACCCACCTGGCACCCATAAATCTATGACATTGCAAAAAGGAAATTAATAGAGAAAATTAAACAAGAAGTTGGTTCTATTAAAAAAAAAAAACCCTCAATAAAATTGATAAGTCTCTAGCAAGTTTGAAGAAAAGAGAGAAGGTACAAATTACCAACATAGGAATAAAATAAGGATATCACACCACATCTTGTAGTCATTAAAAGGATAATAAGGGAATACTACAAACAACTTTATGGTCCCAAATTCGCCTGTAGGAACTTATACATAAATGTTCATAGCATCTTTATTCATAGTAGCCCCAAACTGGAAACTATCTAAATATCCTTCAATAGGTGAATGTTTAAACAAACTGTGGTACATCTATACTATAGAATATAACACAGGAATACAAAGGAATGCACCACTGATATATACAACTTGGATGAGTCTGAAGGGAATTACTTTGAGGGAGAAAAAGCCAATCTCAAAATAATATATACTGTAGAAGTCCATTTATATAACATTTACATAACATTCTCAGAATAACAAAACTATAATGATGAAGCACAGACTAGTGGTTACCAGGGATGGGGGAGGGAATGAGTGTAGCTATAAAGGGGTAACACAAGAGAGTTTTGCGGACATGGTATAATTGACTGTCTGGACTGTGGTGGTGGTTATACAAATTTTCACATGTGATAAAATTGTATGGAGCTACACACATACCCATGCACACACACATGAATGCATGTATATAACTGGTAGAATTTGAATAAGCTCTGTGGATTTTACCAATATCAATTTTTTGACTTTGATATTATACTATAGTTGTATAAAATATTCATACTGGGGGAAGCTAGTAAAAGCAACCTCCTTTGAGTTTATAATTATTTCAACATAAAACATTATAAAAAAACATCTGGAGACCAAGTAAGACATTCCATATATGAAATCCTTTGTCAGCTGAGAAGGTCTGTATATATATGCTCATTATTAGTGCTATTATTACTCATCTACCCTCCTGAGTACAACTTTCCCCATTTATAACAGCCCCAAATAGTATTACCAAAGTGAATAGCTTTGCCCATTGTAGTCACTCCAAAGAAAACCAAAATCCTTCTTTTAACCTTGCTAATGTATAGTCTTCTGTCAGGCTGCTTCCTCCTAGTCTTTCTTCCTTGCTTCAAGACAGCAACATTTCTGGCTAGGTAATAATATGTATTTTTATTAGCACAGTAAGAAGTACTTAGATAGGGGTGAGTATCATTTCTAGTCAGAACAAGAGTGAACAAGAGCACCAGCACTCTGAACTTTGGAGAGCGTATGTGTATGCAATCTGTATATAACTGGTGTGACATATATCATTAATTTACAGGAATCAAGACATAATAAGGACATTCTGTTCCTTTGTTTTGGAAATCAGCTTATTATTAGTTCAAGTATTTCTCAGTCTCCTTGACTTGTGTTAAGAACACAGGCACTGGCATAAGCTAAATGTGTGTTCAAATTCAGCTCTGACACAAGTTGTCAGAATGTGGGCTATCTGTGTAGACTTCTCTAAGCCTCATTTCTTCATCTGTAAAGAGTGGTAATAATGACAACTATCTCAAAGGTTTGCTGGCATGAGCCAATGAAATTTTATATACTTCTTTGTATATAATAAAAGTTTAATACACAAAGGTAGCAGTCATTATTATTTTGTTATTATTGTTATCATTATTATTATTTAACCATCCACCTCTAGTGGTAGCAAAGGTAGAAACCATAGTTTTAGATTTCACTCTTTATTATTCCAAGTGAGGATGGTCCTTTCTATCTGCACCTTTTCAAACACTTTTGAGAAAATCTTTAGTTTTCAAGTAAACTTAGTTACTTCTCTTGGGGTTACTAGCTGTGTGGTTTTAACTGAGTTTCACTTTGATATTTGGGTTCAGCCAAAGGTAGAGTTCAGCATGAAATTTAAAGGGGATGGGCTATTTTATGCAACTATAACTGAAAACAGTTTCTGCAAAATGGAAAGTATTGAGTTTTTCATAAATCTTAGGTCAATTTGCTTGCTTAGGCCAGACAACTTTGTCTGCACTGGTGGCGCCATAAACCTAGATGAGAGAAATGGCTATGGAAGAGAAGAGGTCCTTGTTCTACCCAATAGTTATCCTGGGTGTGAGAGAGATGATTGGAAGAAAGGTAAAGATGGGATACTGTCCAGCAGCTCAGTGTCTGTTGCATGTATCAAGTCACCTTTAGGTGGTTGCTCTTAGAGGCTTATTTGATGAGGCTGTAGTGGGCGAGGATCAATGCAAATGCCTCCTCTCCAATTTCTCAGATGGGAAGTAACTGTGGATACATTATTGAACTGTCAAAAATATGTGATATCTGCTATGTAAAGTACGAAACACAAGTCAACAGTGTTTACTTCTACAGCACTATGAAAATAGTTGTTGCAATAGACTGAATGTCGTGGGTGCACACACATGTGCAGGTGCGCGCACACACATACCAGATACACACACACACACACAGTTTATATGTTGAAACCTAACCCCCAATGTGATAGTATTTGGAGGTAGATGTTCGGGAGGCGATTAGGTCGTCAGCGTAGAGCTGATATCAATGGGATTAGTGCTCTCCTAATAAAAGAGGCCCCAGAGAGATGCCTCACCCCTTCTATCATGTGAGAACACAGCTAGAACTCTGCAACCTGGGAAAGGGATCTCACCAGAACCAGACCATGCTGGCACCCTAATCTTAGACTTCCAGTCTCCAGAACTGTGAGAAATAAATGTTTGTTGGTTATAAGCCACTCAGTCTGTGGTACTTTGTTATAACAGCCCAAACAGACTAAGACAGCTATTTGTGAAGATAGAGAATTAAAACTTTAAAATCAAATAACATTTTTAAATCATCAGCACTCCCAAAATCATGCGAGATTTTTTAATTCCCATGACTAAGGCCATACATTTACAAGTAAATTCCTTTCTGGGGTGCCTTGGGTATAAAGCTGTAGATGCACATATTTAATTATCATACTAAACAGCATTTTGGCAGTAGTAGCCAAGAATAAACCCCTGGGTGAATGAAAAATCCAGATCTGGGAACATAACTTAGCATTCTGGTTTAAGGATCCTTCTAATATAAAATAGATTTAATGGATTCTTTTTCTACCTTTTTTCTGAGTTTCAATTTTTCAATTTTCATGCAGATTTTGTAATTCATTGCCTTAGGAAGAAAAACAAAGGTACCAAATATACCTCCCTCATCCTAGCTAAAAGACAAACTCCTAAGGGTTTTCAAGTATCACTTCTTTAGGGAAGTTTCTCTGACCTTCCCCCAGCCCCACTAGGTTGTGACCCTATAGGATCCCACAGTCTCTCATTACTTTCCCTCAGAGTGCACATCATACTTAAGATAACAAATTGTGTAATTGTGAGTTTAGGACTTGTTTTTTTTCTGCTACATGGTACACTCTATGAGGAAAGGGGCTTGTGTTCATCTTAGTCAGTACTTATCAAAAACTCCTAGCTCAGAACCTGGCACATAGTGGATGCTCAGTAAATAGTGCATTTCTGAGTTAATTTAATTTCCCCACCATCCTGTATCTAAACTAGCTAGATGGGTCTCTGCTCCTTGCAAACAAAAAAAAAATTGAGTAGAATGCAAAGGAATTAATGAAAATGCAAAGTCTCTGAGAAAGCGTAGCCCAGGTTTCTTTTCAAGAGTTTATTTGCAAAGAGATTAATTCTGTTTGTAACAGGAAGGGCCTATATTTCACACTAGGGTGCTTGGAGAGCTAGATCTGCTTCCTTTTCTTAGCAGTGGGGTAAAATGTTATACTACTCCTTCTTTCCTCATCTCTATTCTAGTTTCATTTTTAGATCACTAATCTGACCTTTAATTTTCTTTTTTTTAAAGACACCGAATGCAAAGAGAGAGTAGGTATTTTCCCCTATCACAAACGTGAAACAACATCATTTTTTAGATTCTCTGTAGTTGGGGGCCCATTCACAGTTTAAGGTCCCTGTTCCTCACACATATATGCCAGAATGTAATCTGTCTTTATTCCAGGACCAATTTTTCTTAAAAGCTAAGCTATAGTGTTATAAGAATGCATATTATTGAGAATAGAATGGTGTGGTTTATTCTTTGTGCATGAAACTCAAGGGCCTAGCAAACACCAACCTTTTGAATATGGAATGTAGTAATTATTCACCCAAAACAAGGGATTTGGTCAATTTAGTTCAGAATTTAATAAATGCACTCTCCCATCCCACCCCCATTCTCCCCGCCCCACCCCACCCCCTCTGTATTCAGGCAGAATTTGCTTCTGGGCCTTCCTTCACCCCTAATCATCCTTCATGGCTTTGCTTAAGCCCTATGTTTTTTGTGAAACTTTCCTCACCATTTTCCCACACTCCTCCACCCTAGACTGAAATTCTATAGTCATGTGGCCCACTGAATTTACTGTAATAACTATTTGCTAGTCTGTGTCCAGTGGTGTGCTGGTATATGCTTAATAGTTGGTTTTCTGGGGGAAAGCATACTCATTTATAGTGATTGCTGATTTCTGTGGTATAAGTGTACTCCTATCATGGCCCATTTTAAGCTATTACTATGAGGTAACTCAATACCAAGTTGGGAAGAAATGCCCAGCAGCACAGCATTGTATAATATTTCTACTATACAGATACGGTAGATTTAGATAACCTCAAGAGTATAGACAGTGATAAAAAGCAGAACAATAATTAGAAAGTGATGTGTTGAGTTCGTATTACCTTCATTTTAACTATATTTTATTTAATTGTAAGTTTATATAACAACATTTAATAATCGTTTTTGCAAAATTTCTGAATATTTATCAACTCTCATGAGCCAGTAGGAGCTGGTTTCAGCATATCGCTGTCTTCCTGACTAGACTGTGAGTTCTTTGAGGGCTGATACTGGGACTGTCTTGTTCCTCATTTTACCTGCAGCACCTAGCACAGAGGAGACACTAATATTCACTGGTGGTAGCCAGGCAAATCTATTTTTTTGTTCTTCCTATAAAAGAAGTTAAGAGAGAGCTCAGGGTGTTATTTGATCACAAAGGCCACTTGCAAATCCTCTAGAGGAAGCCATACCAACCTCAGCTAAGAATAAGGTCAGATCTCTGTTATATATAGCACTTCATGACCAACTTCCTACACACTGAGCTAACGTGCCACTCCCTGTTGAGAAAATGAACAGGGCCCTGTCAAGGGTTTAAGAAACTCCAGCTTTCTTACTAAGGAAGCAAGTGAGGATAGTAAGGTCTGATCTTAATGCAAATTCACACCAAATCTCACACAGCAAAAGAGAACTCTTGCCTTTTCAAACCTCAAACACTGCTCTGTTTCAAGACCCATTAAGGTTCACTGAATTCCAACCCAACAGGAGAATTCTGACATTTCCTTAAGGTTTCTTATAATGATTTTGGCCACCCTAGTGCACCAGGCTGGACACCAGCAGGACAGAACCACAGGAATAGTTACAGCGTGTTTGAGGCCAAATCCTAATCATAGTAGGCTTACTTTTCAGCCACTGATGGAACCCTATGGAAATAAACTTTTAATAATCATAGCAATAGCTAACATGCAGTGAGTGCTTCCTACTTCTATGCCAAGCACCATGTGAGGCCATCCTCACAGAGTAATGAATGAAGCCTCACAAAAAGTCCTCAACCAGTGGTACCGTCATTTAAATTGCCAGTATGCTCGGGCTGTTGCTAATCCAGTAATATCAGGCTGTGGCTGGGATCAAAGATTCTGCTTCATTAAGTGTCAGAACAATGTTGTGTCTGTCTAAGAAATCACAGGGAAAAAGTCTCTCAGAGACTATTTCCCTTTTTGCCAAATGGTGCCATTCAAACTGTAGGAGATGTGGCTTCCTCAGTAAGTGTGCCTAAATCACCTTCAATCACTCCATTGAGAAGTATGGCAGGGAGATATCCACTGGCTCAGCTTTGCACCTCTTTGACATCCGTTCAGAGAGTTGAAATTCGTTGGTTTTTCAGGGCAATGGGTGACTCTACCCACGGTCCCATATAGATCTTCAATAAGTTGACATTTCACATCATTTGAATAAATCAAAGTGACAGAGGTGTATTAAGTTGCTGAGTTGGAAAGATGATCATAGAGAAGTGAAAAAGACATTTTCATTTACTTGCTGATGAGTGAAATAAGTAAATTTTGAAAAGGAAGTGGGATGCTTTGTGGGAGGAACCTTCTCAGAGAGAGAGAGAGAGAGAGAGAGAGAGAGAGAGAGAGAGAGAGAGAGCGAGCTGCTATGGTACCTCTGTGTTGGCCAGTAATACACTGATGGAGAAATATTTCAAAACCTTTCATCATGTGCACCCTAAAAACTCAATATGTAGTATGCACACTTTCTTTCCCTTAAGTTTTGACCTTGGAATACAAACTCTCAGTGTTATATGAAAATTAGATCCAGTTTCTTTTAAGTGAAACTTGAGCCTTGGCCCACCATGGCTGTTGATCTTTATCTTTTCCTACAAAAGAAAAAAGTTGTTTTTCTACCACTGGTACAAACACAAGCTTAGATTAGGTGCTCTTCTATTGGTGAGAAGAAACAGCCAAGCTCTTCTTTCAAGCTACTTTGTTCAAAATGAGTTTCAAGAATTTAGTGAGTGGGGAAAAAAAGCAAGCAAACAAACAAAAACCCTCATTTGTTATTCAATTTGGGTCAGAAGTTGAAAAATAATTGTGAGGCCTCATTCAGGAAAGATCTTTTCCATGCCAATTACTACTAATTATAAAATAGGTGATAGCAGGCACTGTGAGGGACTAAAAAAGAGGGGGTTGGGTGCTACTTCATAATTTAGTCACCCTTGATTGCAAAGTGGGCGTTGTAAGATTTGGCACCAAACCCCAGCGACTCACTCTGTAGCATGAGTTTCTCTCACTTTGGGCTTTCAGTTTGGACACCGAAAAAGCAAGCCAAAACTTAAAGCAGGAAGGGCTGATTTTAAAAGGCCACCTGCAAAGAAGAGAGAGTTTCAGTCTCCTTTGCAAACACAGACGGAATAATGGGAATAAACTCTCAAAGACCTGTGGGGAAGGAAATTCATGGAGGTGGTAAGCTATCATGCACAAATAATGCCTTTGAAGTAGCCTCTAAAATCCTGGCATAAAAGAAAGTCTGAGAGGCAGAGCAGACTAAAGCCATCTAAGACCAAGTCATAAAATTGCCAAGGTCAGCTGCTCAGAAGTAAGTCATAGGAAATGTATTTGGGGCCTAGAAGTAAATCCAAGGCATGTGGTCTCAATGTTGCCTGCATATTAGAATCATCTAGAGAGCTTTAAAAACTCTTGATGTCTAGGCTGCACTCCAAATGAGAGAAATCAGAATTTCTGGGAATGACACCCAGGAATCAGTATGTATGTATGTATGTATGTATGTATGTATGTATGTATGCATGTATGTATTTTATTGTAACTTTGTTGACTGATTTTCTTACATACAGGTATCAATATTTTTTTTAAAACTCCCTAGGTACAGCCAATATGCAGCCACGGTCGAGTATCATGAATTAAACAGCAATAAACCATTGCTAAAATAATAAAGTTTTTTTAATGTGTATATAGTCTTGTGTTTGTTCAAACGATGTGTTCTCTTATAGATGGCATGCAATATGGACACCAATCTTAATGTTAATGTCTTATTTATTTTCATTATATAAATTTCAGGTGTATAACATTATAATTCAATGTCTGTATGTATACACTGCAAAGTGATCACCACCAAAAGTTTGCTTACTACCTAACACCATACAATTGCCTCTTCACCCCTTTTGCCCACCCTCCAACCCTCTTCCCCTCTGTATCTATGAGTTTTGTTTGTTTGTTTGTTTGTTTGGGTCTTTGTTGTTGTTTTGGATTTCATATGTAAGTGAAATCATACTATATTTATTTTTTCTCCTTCTGACCTATTTCATTAGCATTATACCCTCAAGGTCCATCAATGTTGCTACAAATGACAAAATTTCATTCCTTTTTACATTTGAACAGTATTCCATTGTATATATTGTATCTCATTTTAGTATTGAAATATATGTAAAGTAAATACCTGATCAGGGGGCCAAGTCCGGGGCCTGATGTTGAGCAGACAGTAAACTGACAAAGCTGATGGTCCTCCTCAGAGAGATGGGCTCCTGAGAGCTTATAGGCTTGGCACTTGGTATGGTTGGCCAATCAGTTTGCTACCAAGTAATCAAGGTGGAGCCAAGGTATGAGAGCCAGGCAGGCAGGTAGAGACTAGTAAGGGCAGGCAAGGTGTATCTGGGATTCAAGGTTTAGACAGGTTGGGGAGGCATAAAACATGGAAGCCCCAGATGGGATGGAACACTGTAACGAGCTCAGGGACGGAAGGCACTTCCACCTGCTCCACACTAGAGTTCTTTATTCAGGCACAAGCAGTGGTTGCCCTTCTCTTTGGCAGGGGTTTTGAAGTTTTGGGGGAAGAACATGCTAAGGCATCTGCTTCATGGTAGGTCCTAGTTTGTTTTATGTTCAATGTGTTCTAGTCAAGAGCCACCTGTCTGGTTGAGGACAGAGTTCCGAGATGCCTCAGATTCTCCTGGCTAGGGATGCTTTGTGCTGGGGTAGAGGGACTGAGTATATCAAGCCTTTCTCTATGGTTAAAATCCTTGTCTACTCTGGCCTAGTTGCCTTCAGGGTCTGATCGTTAAGATGGCACACAATAAATATAGTGTTGCAACTCATTCGAGGATATTAATTCATTTATTCACATAATAACTCTTTATAGAATGCATGATAAATTTCAAGTGCTGGCGAGAGATGACTGAATCCGCTAAGGAGGGGGTTGGGGGTGGGAGTGTCCCAATCTTCTGGGGAAGACAATTCCAATAGGGCTCAAGGAGTACACAGAACAAAAGGAGTGTGGTATAGGAAGAGGTCCTAGAGGTGCTGAATCTTAAAGAATGAGTATGAACTTCCTGGGCGAAGAGAGCCAGGAAGAAAATTCCAGGCAGAGGAGAGAAGGAAGGAAAAACATATTTGTGTTAGAAAACAATGTGCAGGTCAGTATGGCTAGGATGCTTAGTATGAGACAAAGAGAGGCAAGAGATGCAAATGAAGAGGTGTGCAGGGGTTAGATGATGGACTTGTAGGCTATTAAGGAGCTTGAACTTTATCCTATGGGCAATATGAAACCACTAAAGCAGTGTTTCTTCAATTTGGTTTCATATTGGAATCACCTAGGGAAATTTAACACTACTGATGCCTAGATTTCACCCCTAGAGATTCTGATTTAATAAGCCTGGGGTGCAACCTGGACATTGGGATATTTGAAATCTGTCCTAGTGATTCTACCGTGGAGCCAGGGTTGAGAGCCACTGCATTAAAGGGGTTCAAGCGGGGAAATGATGTTGTCAGATGCCTGTTTTAGAAAGCTCATTCTGATAGCAGGTGGAGGAACAGTCAGGGGTAAGAGCCAGTTTGCAGCTATTGCAATGTTCCAAGTAAGAGATGACATGGGATTGACCAAAACAGTAGTAGTAGGACTAGAAAGCAAGGGACAGTTTTGAGAGATGTTTAGGATGTTAAATTGTCAAGACTTGGGTGATTGATCGCCTGTGTGAACTAAAGGAAGAAGGAAGAATCAAGAATGACTCCAAAAGAAATTTGATTATCATACATTGCTGTGGGGTTGTAAGATGGCATACTCATTTTGGAAAATAGTTTGGCAGTTCCTCAAAAGCTTAAACTAGATCACCATATAACCCAAATATTCTACTTCTAGGTATATACCCAAGAGAACTGAAAACTATGTTCACACAAAAAGTTATATGTGGGTGTTCATAGCAGCTCTATTTATAAATGCCAAAATTGGAAACAACCGTTCAGCTGATGAATGGATAAATAAAATGTGATGCATTTATACAATGGAATATTATTTAGCTATAAAACAGAATGAAATTCTAATATATGATACAACATGGATGAACCTTGCAAACATTATGCTAAGTGAGAGAATCCAGTCACAAAAGACCACATATTGTACGACCCCATTCATATGAAATATCCGGAATAGGCAATTTTCATAGAGACAGAAAGTAGATTAGTTATCTCCAGGGGTGGGAGAAGTGGCTGCTAATGTATACAAGAGATCTTCTGGGAAGTGATAAAATGTTCTGGAACCAGATTGTGGGGTTGGTTGCACAACTCTGTGAATTTACTAAAAAAACACTAAATTGTACACTTCAAAAGGGTGAATATGTGAATTATATCTCAGTTAAAAAGACCAACTTTCAAGTTCTTGGCTTGGCTGGCTGGCACAATGATGATGTCATTAAATGATGCAGAGAAAACAGGTGGCAGAGCACATTTAAGAGCGACTGGTGCCTGTGGGACCTCTGGGTACCCATGCCCGGTAGACAGGTAGATGATGAGTCCTGAGCTCCTAGGAGAGGTCTTGGTGGGAGATGGAGATTTTAGAGCAATCAATTTGGTCATCAATGGTTATTGATGTTATGGGAAAGGATGCAATCACTTAGGAAGCAAGTATAGCATGTGAGGACTACAGGCCAAGGAAAGATCTCTGAGGAACACTAACATTTACTGGAACGTAGAAAAAGCAGAGCTCAGGAAGGAGCCAAAAGAAAAGCCTCAGGCATGATTGAAGAAAAACAGCAAAGTGGGAGGAAGGATTGTCATTGGGATCCCAGAGCACTGAGATAAAGAGAAGATCCAATTGAAATACTATTATGTAATTAAATCTTAGTTCACATTCTCAGTACCAGCTCACACTGACCTTGTTTTTGCAAATATGGATAAGATGAATTTTTTCCAATGATAAGTTCTCTAAAGCTTTTAAATTATCTTCAAAAAGAGAATTTTTTTCAACAAGAACATTAAACAATTTTTTTTGCTACAACACGCATTTATTTCTAACAAGATAAAATTCTCCAACTACATATATGGGTACATGTTATAAAGGTCCTTCTTTGATAAATGTCCTGTTAACAAGAGCTGTTTCTAATTATTAAAATGTATGCCAAACAAAAATCTTTGTTTCTTAAAACATAATTTAATTAAACTGCTAATAAGTAAACCATAAGTCTCATAATTCATATGGGTGTCATGTGATTCTTCACTGATAAGTCCAGAGCAATATCAATAAGTCACTCCATAATGAGATTGTTTTTTTTTACAAGAACATTTTAAACTCCTCTTTTACAAGTCCCTGTTGCTCTGACAATTTCCTCCCTTGCTCCTGCCCCCTAGAAAGACAGAGATCACATCTTCTGGAAAGCATTAGTTCCTCCACCCTCTGTAGCCCTGTTATTTCTGCAAGTACTCTTGGAGACAAGAGGAAGAGGTATTGTTCCTGGAAGACTGAAAAATTGAGCTATCAAAGTAGACTCTTCACACATGCCCCAAATTGTCCACCTCATGTGTTGATAGTAATATTCAGAGCTGATGTTTATTTACTATATGACTGGCCTACGCATTTAGCTTATTTAGTTCTTAAAATAAACTTAGAAGTCAAATACTGTTATTCTTCTCATTTAAAAGATAGAGAAGATGAAGCGAAGAGGAGAAAAGTAATTTTCCTGACACCATATATAGCTAGAGAGTGGTCGAACTCTAGAATCACTTGGCCTCAACCATTACTCTCAGTAGTGTGGTGCAACAGTAATGGAAGTGGATTTGAAGTCAGACAGTCAAGTCCAAGCTCTGTAACCTAAAAGCTAGTTTTGTTACATTTGGCAACTCATGCAACCTATCTGAGCCTCAGTTTCATAATCTATGTCTTGGGGATATTAACATCTGCTTTGCATATCTCACAGGTTTGTTGTGATGACCAGTTGAGGTATGTGCTAAGTGAATGCTTAAAACAATCAAGCTCTGTGCAAATATAAATAGGTGGCATGTTTTCCCAGGACCTCACTTGGCAATTGACACAGAGCAGGAGCTCAGTACGGCTGACTGAGGGAACACAAGGATCCTGTTCCATGCTCTCTCAGGACACTAACTGCACTTTATTGTAATTCTCTGGGAATGTCTTCCTCATTAAACTGAGTTTCTCAAGGTGAAGGAACAAGACTTGTAATCTCTGTCTCCACCGCACCTATTTCAGTACCTCTCACAGAGAGGGTATGATACATGGTACTAGTTTGTGATGGTAATAGTGGTAATAGGAGAGACCCAGCAACAGCGCTTTAAATAAGTTACTTTCTCTGAAACTACAACACCAGCCTGTGGCCAGCAGAGAGCAGCAAAGACCCTCCCAAGCATAATCTGTCTCCATGCAAGCCCGCGTATCTGGGCCAGGTCTCCTTTCATCTCTAATCTTGCACAGCATTTGGCCTCTCCCCAAAGGGGTGGAAATTGCGCTCGGTTTGACTAAAATATTTCCCCGAACCTAAGCAGTTTGCAAATTTCAAACTGAAACTAGAACAACAGGAGCAGTTTTAGTCACCAAGGCCATTCCCAACATTAACAAAGCCATGGGCATCCATGAGGTCTGAAACTTTCCAGGGAAAGATGACACTTACTACTTCCTTCATATAGAGCTCAAAGCATTTGACAAAAGGTCTTATCAAATTTGAAAAAGAATTCCTTTCTTTAGAAGATTAAGAACTGGAGGCTCCTGATTAAAACAACAACAACAACAAAACACTGGAATTTCATCCTATTCTCTGGGGTTTTTTTTTTTTTTTTTTGTTTCTTTTTGTTTTTTGTTTTGTTTTGTTTTGTTTGTTTGTTTGTTTTTTGTAAAGGCAATTAACTAGTCCCAGGAAGGATCCTTCAATTATATAAAATTTTGTTTTACAAAATGTCATAGCTCCATTTATAATTTTCTCTTATTCTTTCAACTGGTATGTACAACTTTCAGAGCTCTTGTGCCTGGAAAGATGAAAGGCCCCAGACTTTGAAATAGTGTCTTGTTTTCACTGTTTTGTTGTTGTTGTTGTTGTTGTTGTTTGTTTGTTTGTTTGTTTGTTTGTTTTGTTATTAAACTAATGCAATATAAAGTTTGTGGATTAAACAATAAATTTCTAAATTAAAACAAAATAGTGATTTCAAAGGCCTTTAGAGAGAACTGCCTACTACATGTTATTCTGATGTTCTACAGTTAAGTAGAAAACCAAATTAAAGCCCCATAAGTCCAGGTTGGAATTCATTAAAGTGATTAAATAGATGGTGATGATTTTAGCTAGCAATGGGAAGAAGGGTCCAACATACTGGTAAAGTGGCCTGTCTGCTTGTACTAATCGATGGGCCAATCTTATTATTTTTTTCCATTTCACACCAAAAGGCTGCTAAAACTAATGATCTTTCAAGAGAAAGAAAAACCTTTCTATTTCTTTATCTCTGGCTTTCAAAAGGTTACATTTTTAATACTCCTTAATTGCTCTACAGCAGTTGAGTGTAGGGGTTAAAGAATATGGGCTTTGGAGTCAGACAAAACCAGGGTTGAATCCCAGCTCTACAACTCTTGAAATACCATTAGTTTTATCAGCCTTTCAGTGGTTCGGAAGTCATTGCTATTTCTTTCTGAAATGTCTTCTGTTTGTTTTCATGTACTTCTTTTATTATTTCTGCCCAGATGCCTCCTAAAAGTTCCATCCTGGAGCTTCCAACCCTGCATTTTCCTCCTGAGACTTTGAGTCTATAATAGGAATCTGGCCATATGAACCTTAAAGGTCAGACAACAGTCATAATTCTGATTTTCCAATGAAATACAGCAGTGCTCTCTGCTAGGTCTCTGGGTCATTTGGAAAAAACAACCACCATTAACTCAAATTGTGACTGTGATTCTGAATTTTCTCTCTAGGTGGAGTTTGGCCTTCCCACTTGGTAGGTTATCTAGAAACTTTTGTCTGTGGAAATGCTTTCAGCCTCCTGGGAATTTAGCCCTTTGCTAATGAATTTAATAGGTCTTAGAGATTAGCTCCTCTGTTTAGGGAGAACCCTGCAAAGCTTATCCACTTTGGAAAGCTTTAATGAACACCTTGCCCAGAATGACTGCACTGAACCACATATTTCAGCTCTAGGCCAAGAAAGCTATCCCAATTTGCACTTCTTCTAGTTGTCTTAAATTCTTTCTGTTGTTTCTTGGGCAAGTTGAAGAATACTCTCTATTTAATTTAATTTAATTTAATTTAATTTAATTTAATTTAATTTAATTTAATTTTTTAGGTGAGGCAACCCTTGGTTGACCTCACAGATTGCAAGGAACTTGTCAGCTTACAGTCGCTTATTTATTTTTATTTTTTACAACTACAGCACCTGATCTTCTTAGGTGGTCTCCCATCCAAGTACTAACCAGGCCCAACACTGCTTAGCTTCCGTGATCAGACAGAATCAAGCTTGTTCAGGGTAGCATGGCTGTAGACTGAAGAATATACTTTCTAACAGGACTTTGGTCCCCATTGACTGAGGCCGCCTGTCTCTTTCAGCTTTCTGCAGCTACAGTAGAGTGGAAATAATGCTGACTTAGGAGTCAGTCCAACCAGGGCTAGCATCATGACTCTACTACTTCTTAGCTGTGTGACCCTAGGCAAGTGACTTAAACCCTCTGAGACCTCCATTTTATCCTCAGTTAAATGAAAATAATAATAGTACCTCCCTGATTGGGTTACTGTGAAGGTTAATGAGATAATGCATGTAAAGTGACATAAGGTGACCAACTGTCCTGGTTTGCCTGGGAATGAGGGGTTTCTTGGGACACTGGACTTTCAGCACTAAAACCAGGGAAGTCCTGGGCAAATCAGGATGGTTAGTCATCTGTATGGTGAGGACACTTATCAATTTCAAGTATGCAATATAATAGTATTAACTATAGTCACCATGTTGTGTGTTAGATCCTCAGAACTTATTCATTTCAACTTTGATGAGTCCCACCCCATTTCCCTCAACCCTTAGCCCCTAGCAACTACTATTCTCTTCTCTGGTTCTGTGAGTTCAGCTTTTTTAGAGTCTACATATAAGTGATATAATACAGTGTTTGTCTTACTGTGTCTGGCTATTTCACTTAGGATAATGTCCTCCAACTTCATTTATGCTGCTGAAAATGGCAGTATTTTTTTCTTTTTATGGCTAAATAATATTCTTGTGTGTGTGTGTGTGTGTGTGTGTGTCACATCTTCTTTATCCATTCACCTATTGATAGACACTTTTGATTGTTTCATGTCTTGTCTATTGTGAATAATGCTGCAGAGAACATGGGTGTGCAGATAGATAGCTTTTCAAGATCCTGATTTCATTTCCTTTGGAAATACACCCAGAAGTGAGGTTTGATTGATCATATGGTAGTTTTTAATTCTTTGAGTAACCTCCATATCGTTTTCCATAGTTGCTGTGCCAATTTACATTCCCACGAACAGTGCACAAGGGTTCTCTTTTCCTAACATTTTTGCCAACACTTGTTGTTTGTTGTTATTTTGATTATAGCCATTCTGAAAGGTGTAAGATGATATCTCATTGTGGTTTTGATTTGCATTTTTCTGATGATTAGAGATGTTGAGCACCTTTTCATATTGTTGGCCATTTGTATATCTTCTTTGGAGACACATCTATCCAGGTCCTTTGCCCATTTTTCAATCTGGTTATTTGAGGTTTTTTTTTGATGTTTTTTTTTTGGGGGGGTCACTATTGAGTTGTACAAGTTTTTCATATATTTTGGTTATTAGCCTCTTATCAGATACAGACATACTTTGTTTTATTGCACTCTGTTTTGTTGTGCTTTATAAATACTGTGTTTTTTACACATTGAAAGTTTGCGGCAACTCAGCATCGAGCAAGTCTTATCAGCACCGTTTCCGACAGCATTTATTCACTTAGTGTCTTTGTGTCACATTTTGGTAATTCTAGCAATATTTTAAACTTATCATTATTATTATTATATTTGTTATGGTGATCTGTGACCAATGATTTTTGATGTTACTATTGTAATTGTTTTGGGACACCATGAATCTCACTCACATAAGACAGTGAACTTAATTCATAAATGTGTGTGTTCCATCAACCAGTTGTTCCCTCTCCCTGGGTCTCTTTATTCCCTGAGACACAACAATATTGAAATTGGGCCAGTTAATAACCCTACAATGGCCTCTAGGTGTTCATGTGAAAGGAAGAGTAGCACATCTCTCACTTTAAATCAAAAGGTATAAATGATTAAACTTAGTACAGAAGGCATGTTGAAAGCTGAAATAAGCTGAAAGTTAAGCCTCTTGCGCCAGTTAGCCACGTTGTGAATGCAAAAGAAGAGATCTTGAAGAAAATTAAAAGTGCTACTCCAGTGAACACAAGAGTGATAAGAAAGCAGTCTTATTTCTGATATGGAGGATAAAATGTTATCAAAAAGCATCGCATGCTACAAAGAAATTGTTCATGAAAGGAAGAGTAAATCAATGCAGCAAACTTCATCTCATCTTATTTTAAGAAGTAGCCACAGCTACCCAAAACTTCAGCAACCACCACCCTGATCAGCCAGCAGCCATCAACATCAAAGCAAGACCCTCCACCAAGGAAAAGATTATGACTTGACGAAGTCTAAGATGATGGTTAGCATATTTTAGGAATAAAGTATTTTTAATTAAGGTATGTAAATTTTTTAGACATGGTGCTATTATATACTTAATAGACTACAGTATAGTGTAAACATAACATATGCAGTGGGAAACCAAAAAAAATCATTTGATTCTATTTGTTGCGTTATTCACTTTATTGTGGTGGTCTGGAGCCAGACCCACAATATCTCTGAGGTATGCCTGTATATGATTTGCAAATATTTTCTCCCATTACACTGTTTACTTTTCATTTTGCTGATTGTTTCCTTTGCTGTGCAGCAGCTTTTTAGTTTGATATAGTTCTATTTGTTTATTTTTTATTTTGTTTCCTTTGCTTTAGGTGTCATACTCAAGAGAACACTGCCAAGATCAATCCAAGGAATTTTCTTCTATTTTTCTGATAAAAATTTTTGAATAAAGTTAATTACATATAGGAAAGAGCACCAAATCTAAAGTGGCCAGCTCATTGAATTCTCAGAAAGTGAAAACATAAGTAAATCAGCACCCAAATCAAACTATAGACATTATTAGTACTAACCAAGATACCTCTCCTTATACTCGCTTTCAGTCACTAAACCCCACCTCCAGGAAATCTTGACTTTTGTTTTTATCTTTATTATGTTCTTCCTTGTACTTCTTTTAGTTTACCTTACTCTTCCCAAAGTTTTTTTTAGTTAAGAATTTAATTCATTTCTTTTTATTCTTTTACTTTTATTAATGTAGGTGTTTGGAGCTATGAATTTTCTTCTGGCCACTGTTTTAAATGTGAACCATATGATATCACTTATATGTGGAATATAAACCTAAAAGCACAAACAAACAGACAAACAAACAGAGACTCGTGGACATGGACAATAGACTAATGGTGACCAGAGGGTGGCAGGGAGGGGGTAGGAGGGAGGTAAATGGGGTAAAAGGGGTCAAATATGTGGTAACAGAAAGAAATCTAACTATGGGAGGGGAACACAGAATATATATATAATATATAATATATATATATATATATATATGCCTTACTGTTAAATTGTATACCTGAAACAGTGGATTTCATTGACCAATGTCACCAAATAAATTAATTTAAAAAATAATTTTTAAAAATAAATGAATAGCTAAAATTTAATATGAATAGATAGATAGATAGATAAATGTATCCATAGATTCTGATATGTAGTGTTTTCATTACTATTATTTTTTATTTGCAAATTATTTTTTTGGTTTAATTTTTATTTTATTTATTTTTCTTTTTAAAAAATTATTTTATTATTAGTTTCAAGCATATAGTACATTGGTTTGACATTTATATAGTTTATAAAACAATCCCCCTAATCGCTCTTTCCTCTGGCACTCCACCTAGTCATTACATTACTGCTGACTGCATTCCCTATGCTGTGCTCCCCATTCCCCTGACCTTCTACCAACTTATACCATCCATCAATTTGTACTTCTTTAACCCTTCATCCCATTCTCCCAGTCCTCCAACCCCCCTCACCTCTGGCTGTCATCAGATTGTTCTTTATATTTGTTAGTCTGTTTTTGATTAGTTTATTCTTTTTGTTCCTCAGATTCTGCATATAAGTGAAATCATATGATATTTATCTTTCTCTGTCTGACCTATTTCACTCAGCATAACATCTAGGTCCATTCACGTCATTGCAAACAGTAGGATTTCATTTTTTAGATGTCTTTTTCTTACACTTTCATTTTTAGGAGTAGATTTGCTAGGTGGAATAGTGTATGTATGTTAAATTCATTAAAAACTGTCCTACTTTGTCCAAATGATTGTAATGTATTCACTTTTATCAGCAATATGTGAGAGCTCCAATTATCAAACATCCTCTCCAACAATTGATCTATCAGTCTTTTTAAAATTTTAGCCATTCTGGTTAGTGTGAAATACTATTCTTAGTGTCTTTAATTGCATTTCCCTGATAATGAAGATAAATATATTTTCATGAGATTATTGACTATTCGTATACCTTATATTTTGAAATATCTTCAAGACTTTTGCCCATATTTTTATTAATTGATATTCTTCTTATTGCATAGATATATAAAGATATTTTTAAGTCTGTGTGTATTCATAAAATAAATATTTTCTCCCAGTCTGTGGCTTGTCTTTTCATGTTCTTAACAATGTCTTTTCATGAGCACACTTTATGTGGAAATTAGTTTTTTGATTTAATTTGGTTTAATTTTTAAACAAACTATAGTTGAACATGTTCTTAACATTTAGAACATCTCTGTAAACATAAACATGGCTCTATTTATTCATTATTCAAAACTAGTATTATTAATAAACAATATTAATGGAAATAGGTTTATTAGTGTAGTTTCTCCTTTTGATTATGTACTGAGTGACCAAAGTATATTTTTAAAATACAGTATCAAATGTGGTAATTTCTAGATGGGGACTTCTTTAACACACTAGAAACCATACATTGCTCTAGGTGTTTATATCAAATCACACCTACTGACACCCCTGCTTCAACATCTTAAACTCAGCATGTCTAAAATGGAACCCCGACTCCCCACTTATTTCTGATGTGCTGCTTTCCTCTCCCCATCTCCCACCTGCTCCTCTCACAGTCTTCTTTACTTCAGAAAATGCACACCCACCCACCTAGGTGCATAAGCCAGAATCCTGAGCTTTATTTTAGATTCCTCCTTCTTCCTACATACCATCCATCATTAAGTTCTGTCATTTTCTCTCATAACTGTTTCTCATTTGTCCTTTCCTCCCCCTCCCCAGTGCAACCACAGTAGCCCAAGCCACCATTTTCTCTTGCCCAGACCTCCACAATAGCCTCCTTTTTGGGACAATGCTTTCAATTTTGATGCCCACACAGCAGTCAAAATAATTTTTAACAACAATTCTTAGCATTGCACTTGAAAAAAATTTCAACACATTTCCATGGCCCACTAATACGAATGATGTGTCATCTGCTAACCTGTCCTAGCCCATTTGGTGCCAATAAGCTCTAGGTACATGGTCTTCTTTCGATTCTTTAACATACCAGGTTGAAAAATTAAGACATTCTATAGGACAATTGTCCCTGTCCCTGTCTCCATAGTTAGAAAAAACCTGATGTCAGAACTTCTGTGCCTTTATTCCTTGTCTCATTTTCTTTACATATGATACTACCTTCTGAAAACCAAAGCTTAAAGCCATCATTACCATAATTTTTCAAGAAACGTATAATTTCTTATTCTTTTCCTTTTAATTGAGTTGTTTAATAGAGGCATTTTTTTTTAATTTCCTGATGGGTCTTTTTGTTTTTTAATTTCATTTTTAAATTCTAGTTTTATTTCATTTAGAACCTTGACATTTCACACCATAGATTTGTTCTGTTTATTTTTTGAGCTTTATATAAATGGAATCTTGCTACTTCCCCTTTTGGAACTCTAAAGCATTTCTCTTTTGAATATATATTCTCAAGGTATCGAGCTCTTCTGACCTACAATTGGAAATGCTTCTAGCATAATTTCAATAATTCCAGAAGTTCCTGAGGTTAAGCCAGTTAGAGTAGACATATCACCATTACAATTAAGTTTGGGGACATAAAATGCTAGCCAAATGGTTGGGAAATTTTGAAAATGTGTCTCAATTCTCTCCCCAAAAGTGTCTTTCTCTCATTAGCAAGCTAACTAACAGAATATTGAGAATGTAATGTTATTTTCTCTAGTTGTTATTTCAGTATATTTTACTTTCCAGCTTCTGTCATTGCTTACACAAAATGAGCAAATCATTACCAGAAAACTAGGTTTTTGTACCATCTAGTGGTTCATCCAAATATTGCTGACATGTAAATGTTTTTTTTTTTTTTAAGTTAATGTTTCTTAAAGAGATTCTTTAAGGGCTCAGATCCTTGTGGATTGTTCTATATGTAGATTACAGGTACAAGGAAATGGTCAGCTCCCTCACTCGGTTATTATGAGCTCTGTGCCTTTACTCTTCAGTTTATCATGAGTACCACAGATTCAGGTCTGCAATCTGAAGATTCTAGGTCTACACTGACTACAAGGGTAAAGGCAAGCAACAAACTTAGACTGTTAAACCAAAGACTATATTGTATTCAAAGTCTCTCTCTCTCTCTCTCTCTCTCTCTCTCTCTCTCTCTCTCACACACACACACACACACACACACACACACACATCTTGGACGTTGTTTAAAAGTCCCCAGAACTCTCTAAGAGTTTTTTTTATTATTTCAAATGTGGTTAAAAAAAAGCACATAAGATTAAATTAACCATCAACCAAATAAATGATGGGAAATCAAATTTAAAAAAGATTCTGTTAAGCAAAAGAAATCATCAACAAAGTAAAGAGACAACAGTCAGAATGGGATAATATATTTGCAAGCAACGCCTCCGATAAGGGACTAAGATCCAAAATATACAAAGGATTCATGCAACTCAATAATAAAGAAACAAATGATCCAATAAAAAAAAATGGGCAGAGGACCTGAACAGATACTTCTCCTTAGAGGACATACAAATGACCGACAAAGATATGAAAAGATGCTAAACATTGCTAGCTATTAGGGAAATGCAAATCAAAACCACAATGAGATACCATCTCACACCTGTTAGAATGGCTATAATCAACAGGACAAGTAATACAAATGTTGGAGAGGCTGCGGAGAAATAGGAACACTCATACACTGCTGGTGGGACTGCAAATTGGTACAGCCACTATGGAAAACAGTATGGAGAGTCCTCAAAAAACTAAGAATTGATCTATCATATGATCCATCAATCTTTCTACTGGGTATTTACGCCAAAGGCGTGAAAACTCATATCTGAAAAGATATTTTCACACCGATGTTCATAGCAGCATTATTTATGGTGGCCAGGACATGGAAGCAACCGAAGTGTCCTATGATAGATGATTGGCTAAAGAAGGCGTGGTACATATATACAATGGAATATTACTCAGCCATAAGAAGAGATGAAATACTGCCATTTGCAACATGGATGGACCTTGAGATAATCATGTTAAGCAAAATAAGCCAGACAGAAAAAGTTGAAAATCACATGATATCACTTATATGATATGTGGGATAAAAACCTAAAAGCAACAAAGGAACAAGACAAACAAACAGAGACTCATGGACATGGACAATGGACTAGTGGTTATCAGACGGGTGGGGGAAGGGGAGAGGGGGAAAAATAAAAAAAATAAAGTAAAATGGTAAAAAATAATTAAAAAAAAAGAAAAAAGAAAAAAAAATACCCATCAACCATTTTAGGTGTCAAGTACATTCACATTTTATGCGGCAGATCTCTACATGAGGGGAGAGAAGGAAAATGGAGGTGCTCTTTCTTATTCCCAGAGACTCTAATTGAGTAAATCTAGAGGATAACTGGAGTATTCATTTTCACCAAGCTCCCCAGGTGGTAATGATGTAGCCAATGGGGCTTTTGAGAATTACTGATAGAACCACACAGGTTTGCAGAAGTAACCATATTCTGTTATGTAGACAGTCATTTGCTGGTCTGAAGGATGGCCCAAGTAGATGAATAAAAATGTGGCTGGACTGACCTGGTGTTCCCATCTGGCATCAACCTTAACTCTACCCGCTGTGTGATAGTGTCATTCAGCCTCACTAATCTGAGCCCAAACTACCTTTCCAGCTTGATTTTCGACTAATTGTCAACCTGAATGTTTCACTCCATCTGGGCTAGTCTAATCACCATCTATTTAGTCCATTAGTCTTGAGATTTTTCTATGTCTTTGTTCTTAAAATACTGCTGTATGTTTGTCAGCTGGGTCCTCCAGGAAGCAGGCACTAAAAGTTAGGGGTATGAGAATTTATGGGGGCTTTGTGGGTAACATCTGAGAAAGATAAAAGTGGGAGGAAGCAGAATTGATCAGGAAAGAGACAAATTCTCAGACAATTTAACAGGAACTCTGGATCAAATATTGTCCATTAGAGGAGTACCACATTGAGAAGTGACCACACCCAAATACTTATAACGCTGTCATTGGTTGTGGGCTGCCCACAAAGAACATGGTTTTAGCAAGTCCTAAGGCACTATTATGTGAAGGCACTAGACTAATTGCACTCCTTACAGTTAAATGGCAAATCCAGAGCTGCCACAGTTCCTCCTTCCATTCAGGTGTCCAGACCTTGTCCTCTAGTTTGAGCCCCAGAATGGTAACTGTTGATAGGTCTTGTCATAACTACTGCATTTATTTTAAAATATAGGCGATTAGAGCTAGAAATGACCTTAGGGATTATCACATTTTACACAGAGAAATCGAGACGTGTGTGTGTGTGTGTGTGTGTGTGTGTGTGTGTGACTCATTCAGGATGACACAGTTAGCTGGTTGCAGAGCCAGGACTGGAACTCAGGTATTCTCTCAGTCCAGGTTTGCAGTAGCATTAAGAAAAGGCTACTCATTTTGAAAGATTAGTAGAGGGTCACAGTCTTCACCTAAAAATTAACTGTAACTACTACAAATAGACTCAACTTGCTTCCAAGCATACAAAATCATTAAAATGAATAAACAAAATTACCCTTCTCTTTGAGATCTTTGAGGCTTAATTTAATCTTAATTTATAAAGTGATAAAACTATACTTCCTATGAAAATGCTATATCCCTGTTCATTTCTATAATCTATAAAAATTCAGTGATCTATTTTAAAATCTTACACATTAAAGGAATTGAAATGCACCATTGCATTATTACCTCACATTTTAAAAATACAAATGGTTTACAAAATTATTTCCAAGTGATTATGTCAAACTAGAGAAACAATTACAAGAAGAGCAGAGGTTTATATGGCAGAAAGATAATTTATATTCTAGTTAGCATTTATTTGTGGAGAGGTGACTAATTTTCAGTGTTACACGTGATACTTATTTTTAGCATGGAAATGCGCTTAAACACAAGTCTCAATTGGATCTGCAATGCATTCTTACTTAGAATTCTTAAAAGATAATCTTTGTTACCAAAAAAAGGGAATTGTCACTTTTTTTTGTTTGCTTTTTCCAGACAAGAATCATTCAAGTATGTGAGAGTTAACAGCCCATATAAAGCAATTCTCATTCTTCCAGATTGTTAAATTCAGGAATGGGTATGTGTCGAGGAAAGGGGAGGAGGCAACTGGTTAAGTCAGTGTTGGTCAGGCAAATTGTAAATTTTTTTAAACTGTAGAGAAAGATGTAAATGAGGTTTATAGGCTCTTGCCCTATTGAGCTTCAAGTTTCCTGTTTAAAATATTAATTGATTCAATTTCAAATACCCCTTCAACTAGCATCTTACAAGATCACCTAGGCATGTAGCTGAAGACATGTAGACAATACACAGGGGCCAGCTACCCCACCTTTGTGTGCAAAGGGTGGTACACATCTTGTGTATATATTTAATTGCCAGAGTAAAATGCTAAAGTGACTCAAAGAAATGTTTTTCAAGTTAGCTTTTTGGAAGTGAGGTGGTAAAGGAAAACAGGGTGGATATAGAAAGCCAGTAATCTAAGTCTGGGATTATGTAAGAGTTGATCTGGGCAGGGATTTACCTATGTATGTCAGAGGAGCAGGGGTCTCTTGGAGACCAGGGGCCTTTTCTTTCTTGTTTATTAAAGTGGGGAAATTGTCTACTGCTTTCAGTTTTATCTGAGAGCTTCCAGGCAGAGGGATTTGCAGGGAAATGTTATCAGATTACTTCAAGCTGCAAAAGATGCCAGACCTCTTAGAATCACTTCTTTTCCCTAAATAGCATATTAGGAGAGTTCAATTCTGATGGTACATGTTATCTTCTTACAGAGACAAGTCTTTCTAAAGTGAGCCAAGAAAAATACTCTTGTATAATTGTGTCACAAGTGCTAGAATAAGCCTTCACCCTGAATTTTTCAAACTATTCCCTAAAAACATGGCTTTTGAAGGTAAATAACTTTAAGATAAATAAAATGTACTGGATAAAATTCTTTTACAAATCTAAGAAACATATGTAACACACTGGAAAAAAAACTGTTTTTGAGATAGAATTACTGTATTACTTCCAAGGTCATGAATTATCTCATGCAATAGCTGTGGTCTTTGCTTACATAGCAGACAGGACAAAACAATTATCTAAGAGCCATCCTGATGTTGATAAGTATTATGGTGGAGAAAAATGAGCTGAGATCAGAGACCTGACTTCGGCACTGGCTGGCCATTTATCAACTCTGAGGCTCAGTATCTACATTTACTATGTGAAGATAATAATTCCAATCCCAGGGTTGTTGAGAACTTTGCACAAGACCATGGAGATCATGGGTGTGAAAGAATTTAAAATTAAGAATAACGAAATTTGGAAAAGTAAGTTTTATTATTCACCTTCTATTACACAGGAACAAGTGGGGTATGAATGGGGAATATTGGCTACAGGGGCTTCTGGGGTTGCCACAGGGTAAGTATCAAGTTCACAGTGGACACAAGGCTGTCTACCAGATTGGAGAGGTAAGCAAGTTTGGAGCAATTTGTTATTCTATCTGGAACAATCCAAGGGGAGGTCCAAGTGCCATATCTTGAACCAAGCATTGCATTTCACCTTTATTTCGTCTAAGATGGTTGGGTTATTATCCACATGGGTGGCCCCAATGGTTCTCTGCTAAAGGGAAGTTAATATTTCCCAGATGTCGCTAACAGTAAAAGAGCTAAAGAAATGGTTACGCTGTTTACAGAAACAAGGTTGGCCTCTGTGGAAGGTGGAAAGGTGCTGCCAGGTCCAGTTGAACACTTGTGGGGTGTCAGATGCCAGAGTCTGCATCCTCAGAGTGAGGACAGACAGAAACTCATGGAACTGCAGCTAACAAATGCTTTGGATACAGAACTTACTTTAGGCCAGCTTGGAATGAGGCACTTTGCTCACTAATTTCTAATAAACTAGTTCTCAGATTTCTCAGCAATTCTAGTTGGAATCACTTTTCTTAGAATTAAGGAATCACATTTTTCCAGCAAAAGTATTTCATCAGGGCCAGTCTGAGGCCTTTTCAGCATGCTTACAAACTTTGAATATGCAGGGAAAGCTCGGCCTCAACCAATTCTCAATGGACTTTGCCCACCCATTGTCACCGATTCTGGTAGAGGTAGAAGTGAAGCTTGGTTACAGTCTAGTTAAGCATGGAAAGCTTTATGTTGATCCTGGTATCTCTATTTCATTGGAAAAGCGGGACAACCCATAGGATACTTCACAGTCAGTCTTAGTTTGAAGGACCCTGCTGGTGGAGGGTAAGGGACTATGATTTCTAAGTAAGAGAGGGGCGAGTACAGTGGCAGGGTGGGATGAGCAAGCAGGTGGGCCTCTATGCTGCCCACATCTAAACAGCTTTTCTAATGATTTTATATGTTGGGGTTTCACTTAACAAGATTTAAAATCCCTGCCATAGAGCACAGGTGCCAAGGAAGAGAAGAGTACAATTTTAGGGCAAAAAAAAATTGATCCTAGCTCATTGTTATTTAGTAGCAAAAAGAGAAAAAGAAGATAATGTCTCCAAACCCTCTAGATTCATAGTACAAAATCGTGAGCAGGTTTTGGAAAAGAAATTCTCTTTTTTAAAACGAAGTTCAGTAAAAGAACAGATCTTTTCTTCTTTCTGGAGACTCACCATCTGAAAAACAGAATAAGTGTGATGAGGAAGAAGTTGAGTCTGGGGTCAAAAGAGCCCAGGTTTGTACCCTGACCTCACCACTGCCTATCTGTACGACTCTGAGCTAGGTATCTAGCTTATCTGAGCCCCACTTTCCTCATCTGTTAAATGGGGCTACTAATGATACCTGCTTCATAAAATTCTGATAAGGATTAAGTGAGTTAACCATTTGTAAAGCCCTTAGAACAGTGCATAACATATGTGCTCAATAAATGTTAGCTATTATTCTGTCAAAGAGATAGTGCCATTATTTGTAGTAGAGTGTAATTATTGTGCAGCCATGATGAAGCTCAGCCTAGAGGAGAAGATCAAGGTCTTTGAAGTCAGAAAAAACTGACTCTGGCATTTAATCACCTTTGCTTTGGGCAAGTTACTTGATCTCCCTAAGCCTCAATTTTCCCATCTGTAAATAAAGATAAAAAGAGCACCTGTGTTGTAGATAGATAGTGGTTGTTAGTTTGCTTGACTTTGTGATTCTTGTCATTCTCCTCATTTCTAATGACCTTTTACTTCACTCTACCTCAGCCTTGTTATTTTGCTTTACTTCATGATTCTTGTCATTCTCCTCATTTTTAATGATCTTTTACTTCACTCTACCTTAGCCAAATATTCTCATGGTCACATGCTATATATTGTCATCACCTACACAGGTGGCACTCTTGTCATCTCAATTTCAAACATCTACTCTCCAACCATCACTTCCCATGTCATCGGCTTAAGTAGTCTTATTACTACATTTTAACATAACCTAATCCTACATTCTATCAACCTCCAATATCCATCATCTTCCATCTTTCTCCAGTTCCTTCTTTGTACAGCTTAGAGACCATAGTACCTTGTGACAATCACTCACTTGCAAATACCCTAAACTCTTTTTTCTCATTCTTCGTTCATGCTCACTTGCCCAAACCTTAACCCTGCCTGAGCCTCACCATTTGCCTTATTTGAACATTACACTAACCTACCAGCATTGATGAAAATCACAACCCAGATGACTGTTTCAATTTGAAACATGATCTCAGACTTGAGATCAGCGCTCAGAAATCCTGCTCATGTTTTCTATAAGCAAGCTTGCTTTCCCAATACCAAAGAAGACTTTGTCATACTTTTCCACTCTTTTCAACATCCCACATTTTCACTGTCAGCTAATCTTTCCCCATCGAATAAATTCCTGTCCTCTTATTTGATCTCTCAGAAGCCTTTGACACAGTTAATCACTCCATTTTGAAACATTCCCCTAAGTTTTTGTAACATCACACTCACTTGGTTCTCCTCCTGCCTCACTGACTATTCCTCCTCTGTATCCTGTTGGTTCTTCATGTCCCCAACCTCTAAATAAACATAGGCACATTCCAGGATTCTGTCTTCTGCCTTTCTTTCTTCTCTATCTACACCCTCTGTTTATGAGATCATGTAATTGCTTTAAATGTCATTTATATACTGATCAATCTCAAGTTTACCCAGACTCCCTTTCTGAATCCACATTTATGTATACAACTCTTTAAAAGATATATCCTCTTGGATGTCTTATAGGCACCTCAGACTTAATATGACAACAGAGTTTTGTCTTCTACAATCATCCGCATTTTAATACATGCACCACTATCTACCCAGTTGCTCAAGCAGGAAACCTGAGAGCTAGCATGGATTCTTTCCTTTCCCTCACCATTCCCATCCAGGGCATTAGCAAATCCTAAGAGCTAAACCTTCCCAAATAGACATCAAATACCTCTACTTCTGTCTCCACTGCTGCTACCTAGTTCAAGCTACCATTTTCTCATACTTCTTGCCTCTTAACTGGTCTTTTTGTTTTCATTCTTGCCTTTCTTCAACCTATGTTGTCCATAATAAGTTATATGATGTTATTAAATGCATATTGGATTTAATGAAGGCGTACCAGGGCTCACCAAGTCACTTAGAATCTAAATCTCAAACTCCCAACATAACTCACAAGGTCCTGTGTCACCTGGCCCCTGTCTACCTCTACAGCCTGGTCTCGTGCCACACTCTCCCTTTCTCAGTACATTCTGGGCCTTTGCAGGAGTGGCTTCCCCCACCTTCCTCCATCTTTACCTCAACTCTTCCTGAAGCTAACTCCCTCACTTCATTCAGGTCTTTGCTCACACACCACATCCTCTGAGAAGATTTCTTTGACCGTCTTATCCAGAGTTGGGCCCTGTCTTTCTCTGTTTCAACACCTTGTATGCTTCCTTCATGGCACTGATCATAACTTTCAAATATTGTTTTCTACTTTTTAGGGTGGGGAGGAGTTTCTGCCTTCCCCACTAGGCTGTTAACTCTTTGAGGGCAGGGACCAAGACAGATTTTATATATATATATATATATATATTATATTATATATATATATATATATATATATATATATATAGAGAGAGAGAGAGAGAGAGAGAGAGAGGAGAAGAGAGAGAGAGAGAGATAGTGTCTAGACATTGAAGCAGTGCACAACCAGTATCTATCTATACAGACTAAAAAAAAATATTAAATTCACAAAAAATTTTGGCATCAAAGTTTTCAGTACTTACCTCCAGAAAGGTCTCTCTGATCACCCTTCTGGCAGATTACTCTTCTGCTCCACATGGTCACTGTCTCATAGGTACCTGAAAGCCCGCATGAGAAGACTAGGCCATATTGAAGGGGCAGGAGACTGTGCTTCTTACTTTGACAAATATTTATCTGAGTCCTCACACAGGAAATCTTTCAGAACTACCAAAATTCTTACCAAAAGGTTTATCCAGTTTACTTTGAAATCAGGTGAATATGAAATCTATAAAGGATCAAACATATGAAGGAGCAACTGAGCCCCATGCCAAATCTACAGAACCAAGAAGTGAGGGCTCAGGGTCTGTGCACTTCACAAGATCCCCCTGTGGTTCTCACCATAAGGCGAGACTGGAATACCAGCTTAAAAGCATAGGCTTTGCTGGGTTTCCTGGTCCTTTCCAGAGCCTAGGAAGTTATCCTTTCTAGTCCCTATGCTGTGCTGCCTTCCTCTACCCAGAGCCACGGTGACAGGATAGCCACCTCCCCTTAACTACTCTCCACATGGGCCATGGAAAGGTCATCCCCTGCCCCTTTCCCAAGGTAGTATTGCTCCTTTGTATGTTTTTCAAGCCTTCTGCATCCCTTTTCCCTTATTCTAGGATAGTGTCGTGGCCAGAGAGTGAATCCATATTGCCAGTTGCTAATTTTCACTGTTGTACACTTGATTTAAGTTGGAATTCTTCTTGATGATTTATGTTTACTGTAAGTTATGATTTTTATTTTTTGACACTATGAACAGAGATATCTCTACCATTTGCTATGTGATCTTAAGGAAAGTCCTTTCATCTGTTTTAGACAGTCTCATCTATAAAATGGGAATATTTATTCATTCATTCAATCTCTATTTACCGAATCCCTAATGTGTAAGGCTTTTAGGATAAACTCATATACATATCACAAGGTCATTGTGGGGACTAAGCTGGATGTCGTGTGGGCGCACAGTCACCACCCATCTGGCTCACAGTCACCACCCATACATGTTGTCGTTGCTGTTATTTTTCGTCTATGAACAATTTAAAGCCTCAATAATTAAGTAATTCTAAGGCTTGCAATTTAAAAAATGTATAAACTATTAACAGGTATTTAGGAGATTTTATAATCCTGACCTTCATTAGAGGCTGGCAGAGCTCACTCCCTTGGGCAGAGTCTGAGATGAAAATGAAGCCTGACTCAGCCATGCTAAGGTTCTTGAACCAGCCCTAAATCTATCTCCTCACTTGAGCATGACCAATTAATCACTGAGGGTGGTGTTTGCCTTGTTCGTTTTTCTTACACAGGGCTTCAAACAAAATAATTTACACTACATTGGCAGATATATTTGCACCATTTCCTTTATCAATGTTTTTATTGTTTCCAGCATTCACTCATTCATAAAATATGTATTGACCTCTGTGCTGGGCACTGTCACAGTTGCTGGGGATGTGGAGGCACACCCCTCAGTCTTGGTCCTTAAGGAACTGCCATTCTACTGAGCTCTATATATTGGCTCCCCTGAATGAGATCCCTGAGATCAGGGACTATGGTGGCAGCTGTTCCTTCTGTTCTTCTCAAACATACAACATGGAACATAGCTTGAGGTCCACAGGATGCCCTCAAAAAAGGCAGTTTTTGATGGTTTACTATGTAGCAGGCTTATCGTGTGCATTCAGTGGCTTACTTTTCATGGTTCATTCTGGCTAATTTACATTAGGATTTTCATCTTCATTTTACAAAGGAGTCAACTGAATTATGGAGATGTTATGAAATGGTACCAAGTTCCTGAAGCTAGTAAAGTAATGATGCCGCATTCAAACCCATGAAGAGCTTCATTTCATTCCCCCACACTGTCTTCATTTGGAAGTTCCTACTAACACCACTTTCAAATTGAGTGTGGAGCCAACGGTCCTGGCCTTTGGACTTCAGTGGCACTTTCCCTGACTGTAGAGTCCTGGAGCGGCCATACGTTCTAAGCTGAAAACTGGACATCTGGGACAGAGCAAGCTAATCCTCATGAACTTGTTCATTTTTCTGAGTCACCTCTGAAAAAAATCAATAGGGTTGCTTTTATGGCAAAATAAGAAAATTGTCAAGACATTTTATAAAATAAATGGGCTCTTTGAGATTAAGAATAAATTATAACTATTAAAATATTAAATAATAGAAATGAGGGTCTTTTCAGCTACTGGAGATCTTGGTTTTTATGCTACAAACTGTTCTCCAAGTTTGTTCTCAGGATACAGAGATATATTATCAAAAGCAGAACCAGATACTTACTTTCACTTTCAAGGCTGGCACTGGCAAGTCCATGATCTGAGGGGAAATACATTTTCTTACCTAGAAAAGAAACATGATTAGAAATGATATCTTGAGGGCAGGGTTTAAAAGTGCCCAGTAGCAACTCAGGGGCCTCCAAATCACCTGCCCCTCAGTTTGTGGACACCTGGCATATTTTCTCTAAGATGCTACAAAAACAAGAGAAACTTCTGTTTTTAAGGCAACCTAGGTCTCATTCTTATCTTACAGGCTGCATTCCTGATTAAGGGTCGCTAACTTCCTGAACAGATCCTGAACCATCAGTCATTGATTAATATGACTAATGTCAACATTAATAGTGGAGTGTAAAGAGTTTGTAGCAGTTGAGAGATTAGTGATAAACATTTGTTCGAGAATATGTCTACAGATTTTGGAGACTAGGATAATGCCTGCATTATAGTTTCACTGTGATGTACCTGTCATAGTATAAGCTTACTAAATATTTGCTTAATTGGATTTGAGCTATATACAGTTGTTGTGTTTTGGAGGTGATAATTTGAGCCATCTGTGTTCTAACTAACTGTTGAACAAAGCTCTGCTATGTATGCACAAAGCATATGTACAAACACAGTTGGCCTAATTTTCCCTCTGAATCTAATAGGAGCAGATTTTTGAAAAAGAGTACAGGGGTGGGAATTTTCATAGGTTTCTCAAGCATTACAATTTTATTATTTACTCTTTTTAAGTACATTCTTAATCAAACTCTGAAAATGATGGAGTGGTATTTTAATGAGAAATTTGTTTTTGACATTAGGATGGAACACAGTACCAGACTTAGAGATGTTATGGTGAACAGACCCTTTGTGTACTACATACTTAGTTTAAAGGCAATTTCTAACAATTTCTTTCAGGCACAGGATCTTAGAACCACAGATATATATATGGACTAGGGAGCTATAAAGGAAAATTCACCCAGAGTAGAAAAGGCCAGAGGACTCAGACTTGGCCCAATCAAACTATAAAATATATATTATTCCAACATTTCATATGAAAGGCAAATCTTGTAGCAGAGTGGTTTGCTCTTTTATTTAAAGTATACCTCAGGCCAATTATTTCCTATCCTTTGACAAAGGAAGTATTGTTTTATTTTGTTTTTGATGGGTATTTTGCAAGTGGTAGGCACTAATTAAATTTTTGTTGAATGAGTGAATTAGTTCAGTGTTAGGAGTGAATTAGGAGTGTTTTAGTTCAGGGGGAGGGGTGATGGTCATGGAACAGGAACCCAAGGAAAACAAGCAGGAGGACCTCAGTGTGCAGGCGCAAGCCACAAGCAGCCAGGCACTGTGATGGTCTCTAGGCAGCAATGGGGCTGCCTCTACAGTCATTTTGAATTTTAATGTGTAGAGCAGATAGCTGGTATAGATTGCTGTTGTTTTTGCCCAGGAGCCTGGCATCATTGCAAGTTGCCAAACTGTTTGGAGGATAGAGTTTGAATTGGTAGGTATGCCAGAATTCTTGGTTTTACAAATAGATTATTTGGTGACTCACAGTGAGGTGAATGCAGGGTGAATACCCTACAATTTTAGGCAGTAACATCATTTTTTGAGAATAAGTCCAAGTCAACAGAATTGGTGAATATTCCCAGCCAAGTTGATCTGGCTGGCTCTCTATATGACCCTTTAGTCATTAGAATGTTAATGTCAATGAAGCCTAGTGAAGATATATGGAACATTCATGCAGAACATTCTGTCCCTCAGAAGCCCCATGTCCGGAGTGGCAGCGATTAGTCTTGACACACAATCTCATGCCAACTCACTCTCAACCCCAACCAAACAGGGGTAAGTCTCCAAATATCTGGAGGCATTTTCTTACAGTGGGCAGAGCTGGAAGGCAAGTTGAAGGGCGATTCCGAGCTTCCGGCTATCTGAGCAGAGCTGAAATCCTCCCACATGGCAGATTGCTGAGGCTGGGCTACACATCTGTCTTGCTGGAGGAGAGTTAGGAGAGACTCATATTTCTCATCAGGCTGGGTCTCTGGAATCAGATTCCCAGCAGAGAAGATGTGAGCGTAGTCAGGCTCTGAGGAACTGGGGCTCTCTGGGGAGGAGAAATGCCACAGCTCCTCAGGCTGAACAGTGGGGCTCCCAGTCAGGGACATTGAATACTGATCCATAGACATGGGATCAAACTCATTCATGTTGTAGCTGGTGGCATCATCTGCAAAAGATGTTTCTGGCTCTGGCTTTGTCCACTGAGAAGAGAAACGCCACTGATTTGGAGGCATGTCACTATCTGGGAAGGAAAAATTTAGAAGACATTAGATATTCATTTATTGTTTTCAAAATGCAAGTAACTTAATATTTTTCTGGTTAATACATGTTATATTTTTTAATGTGAAGAAAATGTAGAAAGGGTAAAAAAAAAGTCACTTTAATTATAATATCCAGAGACCACCAATACCCAGCATTAGGTGTACTTCTTTCTAGGATTTGTTTCTATTCATGTATGCGTTGTTTTCATATCATAGGTTGTTTTTAAGGCTGCTTGTGCATCATTAAAATATTATTAATATCCTCCCATAGCAATGAATTGTGCCAATACCAGCTTTTTAAATGGCTGCGCAGTATTCCATCATAGGTAATAATGTGAATAACAAACATTGTATTTGTGGGCAGCTCGGTTATTTTTGTTTTTCAATTACATTAACAACACTGCAATGAGCACCTTTGTATGTAAGCTTTGCACCTTGTCCAACTAGCCCTCAAGGAAAATTTTTAGAAGAATTGCTTGACAAAAAATGATTTGTGTTTGGTTGTTGCTGTTGTGTGGCTTTCTTTTATAGTTGACATTCTGAGTACGCAGAATAAGAGGACTCCAGAGAACTTTATAAAGGGTGTAACACTTGCCTATGTCAGTCACTTACACAAGTCTAGGGGTCGAAACTCCATTTTCAAGATGGATCTGGGGCACGGGTGTATTTCGAGACTGGACCAAGTTAGCAAAGTAGGTTAGCCAAGTAGGAATAGAAGCTGGACTGATAAGTGATGAAGTGGGGAAGTAGTTACTTGGACCTCTTTTTACAACAGCAAAATGTTCAAAGTCAAGCATTAACTCAGTTTCTTCTTGCAAAGTTCTTGTGGACGAGCTAATGGGATTGGAGTCTCCTTTGGTCTCAAAGACACTAATTCTAATTGTGTCTATAATAGTGGCTGAATTTGAGTTCTCAAGAAGTTTAGAATAGTTCATGACACAGATGGATATTTTCCCCATTCTCAACACCCACTCAGGCAAGAGAGGACGAGGGAGGGAGCTCTGACAGATGATACTTAAAGCCTGAAGCCTCTCATCTATCAAAGATAATGAAGTGGGGAGGGATGTGCATGGGTGTAGAGACAAAGGGAGATTGGAAGCCTGGAGAGGCTGTCTGGTCTTCTTCCTCTCCACATGTGCCTCTATTAGCTCTCTTGAATGTTTAATTTGCCTGGATTTTGTACAAGATAAAAATGTCTGAGAAGTCTGCCCAGTAATACTGGAGTGCTTCCACCCACCACCATAGCTTTTCATGTCATATACATGATAAGGGGGGAAAAAGCCCTAACCTATGTGGCAGAGACATTCTGCCTAACATTTCATGTCGTTCACAATAAGGAATGGATGATAGCTGGCCTCTAGCAATGGAACAAAAAGCAAGGAAACATATATTAAGATTTGTTGCTGAGGGTGAATGCTACTTTTGAAAACTGATTATCTGCAGGCCAGTAGCAATTTAGGGCACTATATAGCACAAATGGACTGATTAAGCTGACAGTATAATCATTGTCCATGCTTCATATTCAATGAGGGTACTTCATGTCCTAAGCACAAATTAGAAATAATGTGTAGCCTCTGACAGCTGGGCAGTTTCCATCTAAACTGGCTTTACAATCTCATACATATGGCATAGGTGCTGAAATGCAGGGTCTTAGTGTGCTTTGAATATTTCTATTAACTGTTTCCCTTCCAGAATTTTGACTGAAATGTTAAGGGAAGTGGGAGGTGTACCACTGTCCAAGGTTCCATTTGGTTACTGAGTATATTAGAGCACAAGTTAGATGAGAGCAAGTGAGGAAGCACAGAGTATCCCAATCTTAAATTCAATAGGAGGCATTGGGTGGCCTTGGGAAAACTATCTTTCCAGACCAGACTTGGGTGTTGGTATCCCATGGGGTGGAGACCCTGAATTTTGGTAGGTCACCCTTTCTCAGGCTTCTTGGGCCTACTGCTCCCGCAACCACAACCATCTACCCATAAACCAATGAAGGTATCCTAAACCACAGCTTGGACTGGCTTAAGGTTGCTGCTGCTGCTATAAGTGACCCTGGTGACACTTTCTTATCCAAGTTTTTCCTCTTAGTTACCTCTGGAGATAAGATAAGAAGCCTTAGGAAGACTCTGCTGCCTTCTAAAATCCCAAACTACATTAATGAATGGAGAACAGGTAAGGAATACTTTGGTTCTGGGACACTTGGGGCAAGCTAGATTTTTTTTTCACTAGAAATACAAAATGCTTCCAATTCCACATACTCCAACTCTGAGCATCTACACCCTGCCTCTTAGTACCATCCATGCCTCTAGAATTCCTGAGGCCTCTGGTCCCAAGAGAGTCCCTGTTCACAGAGTGCTAGTCTCCATTTCCCACTTTACCCTTTTTGGGTGAAACTCACAGGCCATTCCCCTCCTCCAAAGGAAACTCAAAGACAGCAGTCACATCTACCTATATACAGCTCTGAGAGCTCCCAGAACCCTCTAGAGAAAGCATCTCTAGGCACTAAAGAGTTTGCTTTCCACCCCCAACAACTCTCTCTCTCTCCCCCCCGCCCTTTACTTTCTGTCTCTCTCTTCTATTCTTGCGTAGTGGTCCTGTCCCCTTATTCCAGACAAGTCACTCCCTCAGAAAGGCTCTCTCTGAACCTCTAATCTAAAATTTGTTATCCTGCTACACTCTGCGACTATGCTATTTCCTTCATAACAGTAATCCTAACTGTAATTTCTTCATTTATTCATTTGATCATTTATTCACTCACCATTTATCTTTCCCACCAGCCAGTAAGCTTTGTGAGGACTGAGATCATTTCTCTTTTGTTTACTATCATATCCTCAGGAACTTGCATCGTGTCCGACGCTCACTAAATATTATTCTAATGAATGCATGCATGCACTCACATGTATACACATGCTCACACACACACATATACACAAACATGTCCACACTCTCAAAACACATGCGTGTGTGCGTGCGCGCACACACACACACACACACACTCCTCGACATTAAATCTTTCTATACTGAGAGAGCAGCATGAAAAGTGGTTAAGAGCATAGACTTTGAAAGTCAGATAGGCTTGGAATCCCATCCAGCTCTACCACTTCCCAGCTGTGTGAACACTGAGCTCGTTATCTCCCATCTTGGATCCTCTCAGGAATTTTATGAGATTAAATGAGACAATCCACATAAAGGGCTCAGCACAGTGCCTGGTACATAAAAGTACTCAATAAGTGATAGTTGTCGCTGTTATTATTATTAATCATTGCTTTGACTTGTAAACCCAGGTTGGGCTCACATTCATAGGCTTCTTTCCCAGTTTGCAACACTCCAGGTAATCAACCTAGGGAAAAACAAAATGATAATGTAGAGGCCCAAGAAGCCTCCCTGCCATTAGTCACCTAGGGCTGAGAATCAAGGGGAGAAAGGGACTGAGTAAAAAAGCCAGAAACAGCAGCAGTATTTCAGGGCTGATGTGAAGGATGGTGTAGATACTGGCTCTTAAAGAGATTTCAGAAATCTTTGCTCAGCGTGTGTCCACTTTCAAGAAAGAATACATCAGAGGTGGGCACGAATGACTAAATCTAGAACAGCTTTTGCTTATTGAGCACTTACTATGGAGCAGGCACCTTTTTAACACTGCATACATGATCTTATGTGATCCTCACAGCAACCCAGATGAGAACCAGAGTGGTTAAAGTAACTTGCTTAAGGCCACACAGTTAGCAAATGGTAGAGCTATCTGATTCCAAACCTCATGCACTTTCTGGCTATGCCTCTCCAGCATTGCAAAGAGTACAGTAATAAGCTGGGCACTTTCCCACACTACTTGGGTTAGAAGGATAGCAGATGAGCATAACATTTCTGAGAAGCAATTTGTCAGTGTATGTCAAAACCTTAAAATTTGTGTGTATCCTTTGATCCAGTCATTGTGCTGATAGCAATTTATTTTAAGGCTATAATCAATGATGGGTGTAAATATTTATAATATAGCATGTATAATATAGTGAAAGATTGGCAACAACCTAAATGTCCAAAAACTTTAATACAGCTATAAAAAGGATACTCTTGAGCTATTAAAATATGTAGTAGAACATGTAATGGCATACGACTATTGTCGATTAAAAATATAATTACAGCCTGTTATGTACAAAATGATGTTGTGTTGTAAAGCTCACCATGCGTGCATAGATGCACAAATGCTTTTGTACCCTGATTGCTTATCTGTGTTTTCTAAAATTTTCAAAGATTAACACACCATTTTCATCATTAGAAAAAGTTATTTTTAAGTAAAAAGTTAAGAAACCTCTTGACTCAGTGAATCTGAGTCACAGTTGTGAAACATTAATACATAATTGCCTGATTTCCTTCTATCTATTGTTTCTTCTTTGCTTCCTTATCCTCTCTGTCTCTGCCTTTCATAAAATCCTGCTTTATGATGAAGTTGAAACCAAGAACCCTCAGAACACATACGCACATTTTGCACCATGAAAAGTCCAAACTTTGGCCTGCTCAATCCGCACACATTGACTCTCTCTTGTCTGCCTTCTTTGTATTATATTCTTTGTATGAGCTGAGGTGAAAATAACACTGGAGACAGAGGGAGAGCTTACAGGAGACAGTCCTCTTTTAGGGAACTGGGAGGCCCTGCTCAGTCCCACCCCCTCCTTTATTCACCTCCCCAGGGTACCTAGTGTTTTGATGATTACCCAGATTCCTTTTCCCAACTAAAAATAGAGATGAAATACAGGACATGTGCTAGTATTTGAAAGTGGCTAAGAGCTCAGGATCTGGAATCAAACTGATTTGGTTGTAAATAGCCGCCCCTAACTAGCTGTGGAATCCTAAACAAGTCACTTGACTCTGAGCTTTGGTTTCCTTGGGCACAATGAGAGTTAAGTAATAAGTTGGTGTGAGGATTCAAAGAGATAATCCATGTGGCATCCCCTAGCAAGGGGCCTGGCTCACAGGATTGTGTGCTCAATAAATGTTAGCTATTGTAAACAGTATTAGCAAGTCCTTATGGGCATTATTAACCCTCTCATTAGGGTGTTGTTAAGGTCTACAAAGGCAGGACAGTGAAGTAATCAAGAGGCTGGCTCTGGAATCTGACTGACCTGGATTTCAATCTCTATCACTCATTTGTTGTGATGCGCTTTGTCACTTACTCTCTCTGGGCTGCATTTTCCTCCTCTGTAAAGTGAGGATATGAATACTCATTGTAAAGTGGTTTTGTGAAGTACAGTACACATGCAAGAAAATGCACAAGTATAAAGTGTGCAGCTGGAGAATTTTCACAAACTAGGTTATGAGCACCCACATCAAGGAACAAAACATGACAGCCACCCCAAAAGCTCCCTTCATGTCCCCATCCAGTCAGTCACTAACTTCCCTTTTCCCTGAAGGTAACCACTCTCCTATCTTCTAACACCATAGATTCAGTTTGCCCATCTTTGACCTTTATAAATCACTGAAATGACTGCAGTAATTGTAGCCTGGTGTCTGGCATCCTGTATGGGCTCAGTATATGTTGGCACAGTTTCCTCTCCCTGACTGGAAAGGAAGACATCAAGTTGTCAGTATTCACAAGGGCCGTAAACAACTGGCATGACTCTATCTCATATAATATTCACACTAAAAAAAAATGCAGAGTTTATTCCTCACTCTTACTAGATTATGGAGGAGGGGAGAGGGGGGCTGGGACCCTTGAAACCAGCTATAAAAAGCCTCTGGGTTCTCAGGTGTACACTCTCACCTTCTCAGCAGCCCTTGTCAGACCTGGGGTTGGGCTCAGGGCCGCACAGGAAGAATTCAGGGTGGAAAATGCACCAGGACCATGCCACTCCAAATGGTAACTACTGAAGCCTCTCAAGTTATCTACTTTGAACTCACCAATGTCCTTTTTTTTTTTTTGATTAATTCAAAGATACTTTCAGCTTGTGTTTTCTGAAGTACGGCCAGTATAAATTATACATAAGTAAATAGAAAAATAACTTTGATTTGCGAAAGGCAGCCAAGAAATTTGATGGCATTTCCTAGCCACATAGGTCTGTATTTGGCCTTTGCATATTTGGCTTGACAGGGTGCTCTTAGAATGTGGCTCAGTTGGCGCTGGGAGCCCATGAATGCAAGCCTGTTCGAGGCATGGCTCAGGGGTTGAGAGGATGCACACAGTAAGAAATGGCCACTTTATGAATTTCCCACTATTTTTTTTGAAGCTGCATGTATCTCATATAACACACCTCCAGTGAGAACCACTGGAGAACTATTTTCTTTCATGGAGCGCTCCCCTGAGGCAGCAGAACTTCTGAGAAACTTGACTCCTAAATTCGATAAAAGAGAGGCCTTGAGGAAGACAGGCTCTCTGCTTCATTTGCACAACCAGCAGAACAAACATTTTCCTAGCCCACACCACACTCTTTGTGGGAGACATCCTCTTAGTCAAGGGAAATGTGAAATTCTCACAGGAAAAATGCAACAACCAAGAAGGTAGATAGAGAAGAAAGCTGCCTCTCTGTTTGGCCTGCGAAGGCTGGCTTGGGCAAAAAACATGGCCATGCCCATGTTCCCTTAGTGAGCCAGGACTTTACAAAATAGAGTGAAGTCAAAAGGCATGGAAAACAGCTGCCACACAGCAGAAGCCTCTGGAACATTGGAGGCTTACAGAAGGGGCCTGCTGCTGCTCTGTGATCTTAATGTTTTGAATGCAGGCACTCACATACACTCTAGCCATTTAAAAACACATGTCAAGCTTTGGTACCACCACCACAAAAATAATTAACATGGCACTTAATATGTGCCACTAGACATGCATTATCTCATTGACTTTCTCTATAGTTAAATAATAATTTTAGAGATGAGGAAACTGATGCACAGAGAGATGAAACAATGTGCCTGAGATCATATTGTTAACAAAAAATGAAGTCGGCCTGGCCCCAGTTTGCCTGATTCCAAAGCTATACACCACATGATACTCCCTCTATACAGTGACTCCATCTGTAGCACACAGGCAATACCTTGTAATTCAAATCACAATCTCATTCACTCAAGCAGTATTTATGGAGCACCTTTCATGTGTCAGGCATTGGGCTAGGTACTTGGAAAGCAACAGTTAACAGACCAGAGTCTCTGCTGCCATGGAATTCAGAGTCTAGGGGGTAGGAGGAGACAAGAAAGAAACACATAAATATATAATATATCTAGTGGCGACAAATGCTAAGAAGAAACAAAACAGGGTAAGACAGAGAGTGACAAAGTGAAGATTCTATTTTTTAAGTAGATTGTTCAGAGAAGGCCTGTATGAAGAGAGAGCATTTGGATGGAGAATTGAATGAAGAAATGGGAAAGTCATGTAATTATCTGAGGGAAAGAACATTTTTGGGAGAGTGAAAAGAACATGCAAAGGGCCTGAGGCAGGACTGTGCTTGGCATGTTCTATATAAATAACAAAGAGGCTGAATGAGTTGGAAAATTGTATAACATGAGATCAGAAAAATAACAAGGGCCAAAATAAGGTTGGACACCATTAAAAACTTTAGATTTGATTCCAAGTGACATGGGAAGCTATTAGAGAATTTTGAACAAAACAGTGCTATGATATGACTTTAATTTTAATGGTATCATTCTGATCACTATCCTGAGAATAGACTGCAGGGGAGCAAGGGCAGAAGCAGAGAGACCAATTAGGAGGCTACTGCAAAAGTCCAGAGAGTAGATTAGATGGTGGTTTTTCACACCAAGGCAATAGCAGTGGAGATGGGGATAAGTGGTCAGATCTAGGACATATTTTGAAATTAGAGCTTACAGAATTTTTCAAAGGACTAAACATGGGATATGAGATAAAGATGAGCTAAACATGACTTCAATTAATTACAAGGATGCAGCTGCCTTTTACTGAGATGGGGAGACTGTGAACAAAGCAGGTGGAGGGAGAGATTAAGAATTCAGTTTGGGATTTGTTTTGTTTGAGATTCCTATTAGATGTGTGAAGTGAAGGTATCAAGTAGGCAACTTGATAGACAGGTCTAAAATCCATTCTGGACTAGAGCTATGCATTTGGAATTGATCAGTATACAAATGGTATTTAAGACCAAGAGACTGGAAGAGATCCCTTAGGGAGTAGGTTTAAGACAGAGGAATTGTCTGAGACCTGAGTCCTGTGGCCCCCACACATTTAGAAGGTAAATAGATAAGATCATCTAGTAAAGGAGACTAAGAAGTAGTAACCAGGGAGATAAGAGGAAAACCAAGAGTATAATGTTATAGAATCCCAGTGAAGGAGGTATTTCCAAGAGGGAGCAATCAACTACAGCAAATGTTGCTGATAGGTCACATAAGATGAGGACAGAGAGTACCATTGGATTTGGAAAGTGGAAGTCACTGGCTAGCTTTGATAAGAGTGGTTTCAAGAAGCGATGAGGATGAAAGCCTAAGGAGTGGATTTTAGGGAGCAGTGGTGGAAATAAAGAGGACAGAGTGTACATGGACACCTTTTGAGTTTTGCTGCACAGAAATGTGTCAGCAGTTTGAGAGTTGGTTTTATGTCAGGTTAGCTTTTACCAGGCAAGCAGGATAGAGGAAGCGAGTGACTATAGATGGATAATACTTACAAGGGAGTGAATGGAATGAATCCGAGCCAATGTATTCAGATCTAGATCAAAGAGCCAAAGAGCCAAAGAGCCAAACATGGCAGACTTGTCTGTGCACGAAGAGCCTGGGGTTTTGACCCTTCTGAGGAGCTAGATAGATGCTCTGAATCGCATTTACCACATACCAATTCCCGAAATGACTCAAGATCAGTCATTCTTGCCCCTGTTCTGAAGTACTCAGTACACTCTTGGATATCACCTCCCCCACTCTCCACCCACCTCTTTGTGCCCATTTAAACAATATCTTCTATAGCATGTCCTTTAGTATGTGCTGCTACCACCCCCTTCCACAAGTTTACTTAACTCAGAGCTCTGAGAAAATCAGGTCATTTGCTGGTAAAAGAATTTCTAGGAAAGAAGTAAATTCTGCAAAGGTGAGTATAGATATCTACCAACTTCTTGCCCAGAAACAAAGATCAAAGACAGAGTGATGGTGTCTGAAAACAGGTGATCTCTTCCCCTGCAGAGGCCCCACTGGGAAGCATATACATCCTCCAATGAGAGCAAGGAATTCAACATGTGTGCTCGGCAACTGCAAAAAAGAGCTCTTAAAAAAATCAATGAGACCCTGGTATATTTGCACATTTCAAAAAAAGCTGATGGGGAACCTCATCAACTCACATCCAGCTGGCAGGGTGACTTCTCCATTATGCAGCAGGACAGACAGTGTCTAGCACCCATGAATAATTTTAGGTACCTATGAAAATGTTTTAACTTCTTTTAAAATTGGAAGAAAAAATAAAGATAATAATGATGATAAATATATAAAAATGAATCCAGCTTGGGTTATATGTGTTTTTATACCAGTGCTGCCACAAAATGTCTTTTTTCATATTTTTTATGGACGAAGTTGGCCCACGAAGGCAAAAGGGTCTGGGGGTCCATGAAAGCAATACCGCAGCCCTTGCCAGCTTAATTTTTATGTCTTTCTTCAAACCTGGATATTTTGATGAGCACATTTTGACATAGCACTTGAAATAACTGTTTTGAGATGCAAGAATGCTTTTTTTGTTTTGTTTTTAATTACCAATTAGTGTATGAAGTAGACAGTCCCAATACTGTTAAGGGTGAGGAGAAGGATGCAGCAAAACTTCGTCTACTTCATTCTGGCCCTGCCCCTGATCACCAGATCATCCACTATTAGTTGAGGAGTCTGCATGTACCAAATGGGACATACTTTTTCATATCATGAATACTTTGGTGTTTCTGCCGCTGTTAGGCCAGTAGTAGTAGTAGTAATAATATTGATAATGGTGACGATAGCAAACAGTTGTGGTGCTCTGATGCTGTAGTGAGCAGTGAACCCAGCATTTAACACAATTGAGGAAACAATGACATATAGGTGGCGATTTGATTAAACTGTTCATTTTCACATTAAACTTCTAGGAAAGGGGTGGCAGCTTCTTATTAGACAGTGTGACTTGCCTTCAGCAAATATACACATGTCTAAGTGCATTGAAAGCAGCAGAGAACCGTCTTTCAGTGATAGGGAATTTCAGCCTTCTCCCTCTCAACATGCTTACCATTCCTCAGGAGCACATCTTCACTCTGGCTCAAGGGGCTCAATTCCTGGGGGTTCTTGATATTGCTCAGAGCTCTGGAGAAGTGTTCATCCACTACGCTGCTGATGTCCCCTTGGAAATAGGTGAAAAGGACACACCGGGAATTCCACTCAGTCTTTATAGGCCCCTGCATCTGGGAGGCACTCGTCTTTATTTCTTCCATTGTGGCACAGGTGACAGCTATGGATTAAATGAAAAATATTACTGGCAATATTTTTTCAAGTGGCTTGGTTACAGTTTGGTTGAGCGGCATCCTGGGGAGGGGGCAAACAGTTTGCTCTTACTGAGTACAAGGCTCAACAACCAGTCTGTGATGGTCTGAGGACCAGCTGGCCTGATCAGTGTTCAGGGAACAATAAGACAGAGTTCTACGAAGCGCTGAAGGGGTCCTTTCTTACAAATGAAAGGAGTTATCTAGCAACATGACTAGAAGAACATCAGAAAACGGAAAAGAAAAAGAGACCAAATTGCAAAGTAACTTGCCTTCTGGAGAAGCGCCTTCCCCCTCTCAGAACTATATGTAAATCCCCCTAGACAAAGGAGTGAGCTCCCCTGTAGAGCTGACTAAGCGATCCAGTGGGTATTTACAATTTCCCTTTTCATAGTAAGCATTTCTTTTCACCTTAAGCACTTCCATGCAAGATAATAAAACACATCAAATTCTCACACTCTGCCAGATGCCAGAGATTATGCATAATGGTGGCCTGCTCCCACTCCCCACCCCATCTTAGAAACTGGCTGTTACTAACCACACCAGTCCTAAGGCCTCCAGATACACATTTTCTGAACCAAATGCAGATTTTGAAACACACGCACGCACGCGCGCGCGCGCGCGCGCACACACACACACACACACACACACACACACACACACACACACTTCTACACTAATATATTGTGGCAGCATTGGGGAAAAGCGCCTGAAAGATTATCAGACTGTCAGCTCTGCTCACCACCATATCCTCTGCACCTAGAATAGGGTCTGCAATTGAGTAGATATTCAATAGCTGTTTGCTGAATTGCCTTAATCTTGGCCTCCAACATTTTATCCTACCTGTGAGCTCTTTGAGCGCAAAGGCTGTTCTTTTGCACCCAGGCCAGAAAATGGCACACAGCAGTCAAGACATGCCATGGCCTTCCTTTAACTAAAAAAAGTAGTCCAAATGAATGCCCCTTTACTTTTGGCCACCCAATCTGACTTCACAGTGTTCAAGCTAAAGATCCTTTTAATCTATTAATTATTTTGAATATAATAAAAAAAGAGGGAATTGAATAGCCTGTCACCCTCTGTAGTCAAGGAGAGATCCTTGAGGATGGAGGCCTGTTTCTTATTCATTTCTTTATCCTTAGCACCTAGAAGAATGCAGGTGTTTAGTAAACAATAGCTGAATAGCTGAACTCCATTTCATGCAGAGACAGCACAATGCAAGGAAATCATACTAATTAGGAGTCAGGAAGATCTGGGGTTGTTGGCTTTTGAGAAAGGACTCAGCCTCTCTGGACTTCAGATTCCTCTTGGAAAAAATAAAGAGATTGGAATATATAAACCCTACAGCCTATTCTTTTATGCTTTTGCTAGAAGCATCAACAGATTATAATGGGTACATTAGGTAGGAATCTAGCAATGATCAAGGGACTCTTTCTATCGAGTTTTCCTTTCAAAATCATTCTAGCCCCAGTCATAACTGGACTGTATTGTCTACAGCAGCCTTTGATTGAGCACATCAATCTGTTTCACCCAGTTCATAGCTACACTAAACATAACCAGGCACTACCTGAAAAATGAATCCATTATATTCTTATTTCAAAAAAACATACGAACAACCACTTTGAAAAACTGTTTGGCAGTTTCTTACAAAGTTAAACACATGCTTACCACATCACCCAGCAATCCCACTTCTACATATATATAGCCAAGAGAAATGCAAACGTATGTCTGCACAAAGACTTGTACATGACTGTTCATATAGCAGCTTTACTTATAATAGCCCCAAACTGGAAACAACTTAAATGTTCATCACCAGGAAAATAGACTAGCTGTGACATTTTCATACAATAGAAAGTTATTAAGCAATAAAAAGGAACAAATTACCAATCTACATAGCAGCATGGAAGAATCACAAAGACGTGTTAAGTGAAAAAAGCCAAACGGAAAAGACCACATATTATGTGATTTCACTTACATGAAACAAGGACAAATAATCTCTGGTTATAGAGGCCAGAACAGTGGTTGCCTGTGGGGTGGAGATTGGGAAGGGTCAGGAGTGTGGAGAATGTCCTACATCTTAATAAGGGTGAAGGTTATACGTGGATGTTTATATTTGTCAAAAGTCATCAAATTGTGTATTTAAGATCTGTGTATTTCACTGTAGTTAAATTATTCCTTGATGAAAAAGCACATGATATATTCAGATACTTAGAGTTGTAGAAATAAAGCAAAGTTGTTATTCTTGAACACATTATGAGATGTCAGAGAAAGACAAGTACAGTATGATATATATGTATATGTATATGTGTGTGTGTATACACATACATATGTAGAATTTTAAGAAGCCAAACTTGTAAAAACAGAAAATTGGCAGTTACCAATGAGTAGGAGGGGGGATAGGACAGATGTTGTGTAAGGGTACAAACTTGCAACAAGTAGTAAATAAGCCCTAAAGATCAGGTGCACATTACAGTGAAATATAGACAACAATGTTGTAATATCATCATCATCAAACCTGCTAAGAGACTAGAACTTAATTCTTCCACCTACTAAAAAGAAAGGATAATTATGTGACAGGAGAGGTGCTAATTATTGCTAAAGTGGCAATTATGTTACAATATATGAATTTGTCAAATTAGCACGTTGTACACCTTAAAGTCGCACAATGTTTTATGTCAAATATATTTCAAAAATAGCAAAAAAAAATAAAACAAAAGTGTTATGAATTATAAAGTAATAATAAATGTGGAGGTAGCACTTTTTCTAAAGCTACAGTTTACAGAATACCTACGACTTCGTGCCAGAAGCTATATATATATTTTCTCCAATCTTTACAACCGTCAAAGTAGATATTATTATCCCCATTTTTAGATGAGCAAATTGGGGCTTAGAGAACGTGAAATAAACTGCCCTGGCCACACGGCGGTTAGGTAGTGGCAGACCTGCGATTTGAACCCACATCTCTCTTAGCTTCAATGTCTATCCTTTTTCCACTCTCCTTACTGTGTACCTGGTGGGACTAATAGTCCTTTCCTCTCTGGGCCTCAGTTTCTCCATCTACCAAATGTGAAGGCCTGGCCTCTAGTTTCTAGGAAAACTTGAGCCAGGACCCTAAACCAGCAGCCATCAGGTTTCCTTTAGGGAATGCCGGCAGATCATCCGCATGCTCCCTTGGGGCTTCTCCTTGAAGCTTTTCTTTGCAAGAGCTGCTTAGCACCTTCATAGGATTCTTATTCTCAGAATTGCCTATGGCCAGTGCTCTAGGCTTGGGCTTGACACAGCTTGCAATCTATCTTTGCTAAGTCTCCCTGAAGCCATGAGGGAAGCAGCTGGCTGAGCACTTGGAACCTCAGGGTCCTGAAACACGCTCCTAGTCTTCTTGGGTAGAGACCACAGGCCACCTGGCCACCACAAGAAAGGTTAGAGATAGAGAAAGTCAGAAGCAACATCTCAGCCCCAACACCTTGGAGGGCTCAGACCGTAAGCAACTGGGGATCCTAAATAAACCACAAGTATGCCCTGTTTTCCTCCCCAAACACATAGGAATGTATTCAAAGCAAAACCATGGGCTACTTTCCCAATCAAGCTCACAAGCAGTTCTCTGGGCTGCACTCAGACCTCATTGGACAAGATCTGTTTTTGAGGGATGTTAAAATTGTGAGAAATGTTATTTGGATTGATACTCTGCAGAACTGCATCCGCTGCACCTCTGGAGAAACTTAAACAGTTTCATCCTCCGAAGAGCCCTCTGCAAAGGGTCTCTTTATTCATGAGCGAATTGGTCAGAGTAGGTCTGGCTTAGAAGAGGATGCTGCAAAGCTGGAACTGAGGGGGTATCAGTGAGGCAGAAGAAATAATAGGACCTTCCTAGAGCAGATGTTTTTGTATCAATTCCTAGCTTGTAGTAAAAGCCTCTTGCCGACAGAACCTCAAGGCCAAGCTTTGCCAGCTGTGCAGTGAGAACAGCATAATTACAAAAGTACCTAGCTTGCAATTTCCCCAACACAAAATATACAGACACCAAATGCTTCCAAGTAAACCTTGAAATATTGCACGACTATTTTTACAATTATTTTAATATCCTGCACAAATGTTTTAACACAGAATCCAATGCCAACTGTTCGACCTCAACTCTACCACAGTCTGCACAGACACACTAACCACCCTTCCGCAAAACGGTACCCAGCACCCGGGGGTGGGGTGGGGAGTCAGAGAAGTTGTCACAATGATGACTTGGAAAAAAGCCCCAAAAGGACCAGATTGTATCTCACCGAGCAAAGCATGTGATGCTCACCGCTCCCCCAAGCCTCCTCCCCCTCCACCATGCCCCGACTCTTTCCCAATTAAATTTCCATCCTTCCCTTATCAAAAAAGTCCCCAGCTTCTCCTACCTTAGTTCTCAACCATCAGCTGAGACAGAGCAAGATGTAGATGCCCAAGCGATGGCTGGGCAAAAGTGCGTTTTTAAGGCCAGAGCTCTCTGACCCCCTTTAGAGCAGCTTAGTGCTGACGGAAGCAGGGTTGGGGATTTTGTACCCTCCCCTCTCTGTTTTCTGCCCCTCTGCAGGGCTATACGAGACATTTCCTGCTAGCTATCTATTAAGAATGCAGAAAATGCACTCCAACAAGTCAATCGGGTTGGGCACCTGCAGGAATGAGGAAAATAGGTAGCTCTTTTTTATTTCTTTCTTTTGCATTAAAAAAAAAAGCACTTAGCGATATTGTCTCTTAAAATAGGCGACCAATTGTTTGCCCGGAAACCACACACAGAGTCAATAACATCTGAAACATCAGTTGTGGGACTTGGATTAAACTGATGTCACTTTTAGTCTCAGGAATTAATAGTCAGTTTAATCCATCACTAGTTTTTCCCTCTCTCCCCATGGTAAGAGAAGGGGAGCCCAGACCCGTAGGATTCTGGACTTGTCAGTGCCTCTCTGAATCTACAATAGATGAAGCAGTTTAGGGACTCCAGCTAGAGGTTTGCAGCACGAGGTCCCAATCCTCATTTTGAAAAATCTTCAATATTACCTCAGGAAGTGTCACCGTTATTCAGGCCCCAAACCATAGAGCCTATCTTTGCTTCCTTCATTCTGTTTCAACAATATTAATTTATAAATATAACAAATACAACAATATTAATTTATAAATATAATAATATAACAAATATTTATTAAATACCTACTGTGTGCCAGGCACTATTCTGGGAGCTCTGTTCTATAGCGAACTAAACAGACAACATTCCTGCCTTCATGGAATAAATACACACACGTTCTATGTTTGTGTGTACATATACATACATATAGTATATGTATATGTAGGATGGCAATAAGTACTACAAAGAAAAATCAATTGGGAAAATTCAGCCAAAAAAAGAAATAAAGAGTGCCAGGGTGAAGTGATAATTTATATAAGATGGTCAGGAAAATATTTTCTTATAAGACAAAATTTGAGCAGAACCATGAGGTAAAAACAAACAAACAGAAAACAAACAAACAAAACAAACCACCAAGTTGATACGTGCTGTACTGATATATGAAGGAACATCAAGTGCAAAAGGTGAAATCATGCTTCTTTGTCTGTTCACAGAAGGGTGAGGAAACCAGTGTGGCTGGACAGGAGGGAGTTAAGTGGGGAGACGGGGGCCAGATCACACAGGGCCTCCTGGGCCATGCTAAGGCTTTTGATTTTTCCTCTAAGTGAGAAGGAAACCCTTTTAGGCCTCTCAGATCTCAGGTCAAGCATTCTTTCTACAGGGAAGGCTCTGGATGAAGTCAGGGTTCCTTATCGGAGCCTCTCCTAGTATAGTACCAGATACTGATTTATTACCATTGCAGTCATATGTTTATTTGTGTGACTACTTCAGTAATTTCTCTCTCCATCACTACTCATTCATTCACTTATTGATTTTGAGGAGTCTTTGAGCCATCTAAGAAGAGATGACTGTAGTCAGTAGGGAAAGAGGTCTGATTTAGCAATATAAATCTGGTGGCTGATGATATATAGATAGCTACAGAGGCCTTGGGCTCTAACTCACCAGGGAGAGTAAAGAGTGAGACAAAAAGAACTAAGACCAAGCCTGTGTAACCATAGCATTTACTAGGCAGGTAGAAATGATGAGCCAGCAAACATTACTAAGAAAAAAAAATTAGCAAGGAGGTGGGATAAAAATCAGGAGTGTTAGTATCTTAAAGTTCAAAGAAGAACGTGTTTCAGGATGATGGAACTAGTCACATGGGTCAAATGCTGCTGAGAAGGGGAGAATCTGATGCCTGAAAATTTTTCTGTTGGATTTAGTAGCATGGAGGTCATAAGCGACCTTAGTGAGAGATTGAGAGATGTCTGCTGGAGTGTAAGGCCAGAGGCAGATTCAAGTGGGATGAGAGAAGAGGAAAATATTGGCAATGTGTAGAGTACTTTGCATAAATTTGGAAGTGAAAGAGTGTGAAAAGATAGAGCAGAAACTGGGAGTGGGAGTATGCAGGGTCAAATGCGTTGGCTGTTGTTTTTTCTTAAAGGGATGAATTTTGACATGGTTAAAGGCCAATGGAAAGAATCCAGTTAAGAGCAAGAGGTTGAATATACTACAAAAAGAAGGTATTATTAATAGTATAAAATTCTGGAGAAAGCAGGAAGAGAGGATGGGATCAAAGTCCAGGTGGAAGGATTGGCTTTATAATAGGAGGGAGAGTTCTGGTGTAGGAGGAGGAAAGGGGCACAGGACGAGCATAGAGATATGAAATTTATAACCTTGGTACCTGTGGTAGCTATTTATCTACTTATTTTTAGTGGTAGGAGAATTGGACTAGGAGGCAAGAGATCTTGATTCTTGTGTAAGATCTTCCCCTAAAAAGATTCGTAACTTTAGGGAAGTTCTTTCTTATTTCTTTGCTCATTTTTAAAGTGAGAGTGCTCTGTTAGATGAGCTCTAAGGTTTCTTACAACTGTGCAATTCTAAGCAAATTAAGAAAAGGTGAAATTTAAGAGGGTAGAAAATTAACAACCTAGAATGTTCACTTTTATTATCTTCAAATGCAAGTGCTCACTTTCCCTTCAAGGCAATGGACTGAGCCAATGTATTTAATCTCATCTTCCTTCTAGGACCCCACTAAAATGCTAGAAGGAATATAAAAATAAGAAGGAAAAAATAACAGAGAAGTGCTACAAAGCCAGAAAAGGTATCAGCAGCAGACCAGAGGAATGAAATGGCTGATGGTTATTCAGTGCTCTCAATGGGCCAGCTACTTCACTAAACAATTCGCATGTATTAAACCACTTAAATAATTCTACAAAATAGGTATTATTATTATCCAATGCTAAAAATGAGTAGAGTCACAGAGAAGTTAAGAGCTTGTTCCAGCCAGGCAGTCTGACTCTAGAGTTGTATGCTAAACCACTGTTATATAATCTTTAAGAAACAATAAGAAATTTCTGCAAGTTATAATGTGGAACCCGCACCCTCCTAACACAAGAATAAGAGAAGGATATTGGAGAAATTATTATGAATCTTCCAAATAGAGCCCAAGAAAAAGCTCAAAATTCTTAGGGGCTAGGAGTTACAGTGTCATGGAGCAGAAAGCAGTGAAGTTAGTTACGGGTCTGCCAAAGAACTGGGCCATTATCCAACTCTGTGGACAGTGAGAACCTCTTAATAAAGTACTTCTTGTGCACAGAGACAGAGTCCAGAGTGAACTTCACCATTGGAGAGAGAAATAGGGAGTATGCAGATAATTTCAGGGCCATTTTAAGGATATGGGGACAAAAGGCATCTTGGCAGTTAAATCCTCTAAAGCACTAACACGACACTTTTCCAACCTCTAGCTGCAATCTGTTCCCTATCCATGCTTCATAAATGGGATATTCCTGTTGGCACACCCCAACTATTCACCTGCACAGTTCTGCCACATTCAGAGAGAAAGCCTGTCAGGTGGATAGGGACCTTTACAACTGCTGAGGACACCAAACTAGTTGCCAAAATGTAGCAATCTAATCCTTCATATAAATGGTCAATTACCACACATTCAAGGAAAACCAAGAGCATGATAGAGAAACACTAGGATGAACAAGCAAAACAACTGACTTCTGAGGGAAAAGTTGATGTGGACTATATTTAAAATTTCTAAGTAGTATCTTGAGAGCTGTCCAAGAGAATATTGCATCCATTGAACAAAATTAGCCTGCTATGAAAAGGAAGTACTCAGAGAATAAGACAGAATTCTTACAAATTGAAAACAATTGCCAAAATAAAAGGGGTAAATAGCGATGGACATAACTGGAAAACTGTCCTGGTACCTTGCAAGCTCAAGTTATGGAAGATCAGTGCAAATAGGAATTTCATATTTTTAAAGATTTCAAATCAGTAGGGAGCAGATGGATTAATCAACTGATGGTATTAAGATAATTGGCTGTTCACTTGGAAACAAATATTTTAAACCTCAATTATCCCCCTTCTCTCCCATTTCAATTTCTGCTTCTATGCTGAATCATCTCTATCATCATTCAAGTATGTCATGTATCTCCCATAGTTAACAATCTAACCACCTCCATTTCCATTCCTCTGTCGCCCTTCACAGCAAAACTTTCTAAACTTGTTGTCGGTGACTGATCACTCTCTTTACTTCTCGCCTTCACTTTTACTCCTAAACCCACTTCAATGAGGTTTCCATTTTCACCATTCAGATGTATAAGCTCTTCCCAAAGTTACCAATCACTTCCACGTTACTGAATTCAATGACTTCTCTCTGTCCTCATCCTACTCAATCTCTTAGAGGCATTTAGCAGGATTGATCACTCCCTTTTATTCTTCAAACATTCCCTTAGCTCCTTCTATGGCACCACTCTCTCCTGTTTTTCTCTGACTTCACTGGCTCCTTTCTAATCTCCTTCACTCAATTTCGAAATCCTGGATTGCCTCAGGGATTGACTACTTCTGGGCTCTTTCCTTTGATTCTATAAGCTCTCCTTTGATGATCCCAGCCCTAGAGTTTTAAATATCTTCTATGTAATGATGACTCAGATTTATATCTCTAACACAGACCTCTCCCCTAATAGGCATCTCAAACCTAATATATCTAAAACTGATCTCTTAATTCCCCTTACCCCAATTTGTTTCTCATGTTTTATGCAAAGATAAATACCATAAGATATAAACATACGAATTAAACTATTAAAGTACAAAAAGATTATATAGAAATGTACATGTGGGAAATATATTACAATACATATATTAAGCTGGGGAAAGTCTTTCTAAGCATGACACAAAGCTTGGGAGTCATAAAGAGAAAGATTGATCAACTGACACACAGAAAACCTGTGTGCCTAAAACCAACGTAAAGTTACAAGAGAAAGTGCAGACTGAGAGAAATCTCTTGCAGTACCTATAACAAATGGTTACTATCTATAATATAGAAAGAACTTTTAAAAATTGTTTAAAAAGACAAACCAATAGAAAACTTGACAAAGTCTATGAATAATGAGATGCAAGTGGAAGAAATGCAAATGATTGGTAAATATTTGAACCTCTGCTTAACTTCACCAGTTATTAGGGAAATACAAATTCAAATGGGATACTATTTTCAAAGATCAGATTGGCAAAAAATTTAAAGGTCAATAACACTTAGTATTAACAAAAATATTTGGGAACGGAACATTTTAAACTTTTTTTGTGAATGGTGGTATAAGTTCACCATTTCTGGAGGGCAATTTGGCTGAATTGATCAAGATTTAAAATACACATGGTTTATAATGCAGCAAACCTTTATGAAAGATATTTTAAAGAATACCAAAATTTAAAAGTAACTGGCATTTAACAAAAAATTCTGATTTATAACAAGATAACTACAAGTAAGTTGTAACGTTTCAACATGAACACTAGTTTATCTGTGGAAACCTCTAGAGACACTGACAACACTGTTGGTATTTGCTTAATTTAAAAACAAAAATAAACCAAACTAAAGAATGTCAGTCTATGAAGAGATACAGAAAAATCCTCCTTTAATTGGATGGGTAGAGCCTGTTGCAATTAAATAAAGCAAAGTTTTCCTGGGGAGGGGGATGGGGAGAGGAGGTGCTGGGTGAAAGGAACTTCTGTAAATAGGCTTTCAGTAATCCGGTGGTAAGGTATAGAGGGGAGGGGAGGCATTCTATAGTCCTGTGATTAGGTCTCAGTCTTTCAGTGAGCCTGTGCCTCTGGAATGCCAACTTCACAAGTATTTCTTAGTTTTTTTTTTTTTCCCGCCCCACTTAGGTAGGACAGGGGCTAGAGTTGGGTATTTCCCTTCCCCCTATCCGTTAGGCTCTGATAATGTCCGATCAGGTTAGGCTCTGGTAAACTCGTTTCTCTTGAAGGCTGGCCTTAAGAACAGTTCCTTTTCCCCTCCATCTGCTGGAAACATGAGGGGATTTTTCTTAGATATTCACTATGAGAACCTGATCAAGCTCCTGGAGGTAAACTCACAAATTGTGGGGACTCACCGATGATTCGGTCTCCTGGAGTTTTTTCTCTATCCGATTTGTCTATACCCAATTACACATTATGTTTCCCTGCCCTGGCATTGCTTCTGTCGGAGGTGTCTGCTCCAGTGAGTTGTGATTCTCTGTGTTTGTGTCAGTCTCTTCAATTTGGGGGTTGCGGTTTGCCCTGTGATGAGCCTTGCAAGAGATGTTGAAAGAATTTCTTGAGAGAGAAGGAAGACGTTTGGATCAACATAAAGAAGAGCATTGGAGAAGGAATAAGTGAAGGTTAAACAAACCTTTCCCTTAATCTCACATTCTCCTCCAGAATTTGTCCCATTCTCTGCTTTCCTTCATAGTAAAAGTCCTCAAAGTAGTTGCCTACAGTTGCTGTCTCCACATTCTTGCCTCCCCGTCTTCTCACCCCCCCCATTTGAGCATTCTGTTGATATGGCTCTTATCAAAGATCACTGGCCACCTCTAATTTGCCAAATGCAGTGGTCAGTTCTCTGTCCTCATCTTTACCTACCAGCAGCATTTGCCATAGTTGGTCACACCTGCCTTTCTGAAATACTTTCTTCTCTTGGCATCCAGAAACTCATAGCCCCTCTTTTTCTCCCACATCATTGATCATTCATTCTCAATTTATTTTTTCCAGTCCCTCCTCTTCTGTCTTACCTCCAAATGCTCACATGCCTGAGGGGTTTGGTCTAGTCCTCTTCTTTCTCTACAGTCTTTCCTGAGGGCTCATCTGGTCCCCTGCTTTAAATATTATCTATATGTTAACGTTACCAAATTTAACTTTCCAGCTCTGACTTCATCCCTGAGTTTTACAGTCGAATCTCAGGTTGCCTACTTGACATATCCCTGTAGATGTTTTGTAGACATCTCAAACTTAGTATGTCCCCAAATAGAGATTAATGCTACCTGTGAGCCTTGTTTTCAAAATCTTGTTTCATCAGTTTCATATTACAGATAACTATTTACAACACATTCATGATGATTATTCCCAACACTGAAAATGTATTTGATGATTATGTGCCAGGCATTGGAGAGAGAGCAGAGCCTAGAAGAAAGCCCCCTGGCTATTATGGAGCCTACATGCTGCCATGCTGGTAAACAGAGGGGTTTGGGAAACAAGTAAGCAAATAAGATAATCTATTGCTGTGAAAACACTTCAACAGTAAAATCAAGGGAGAGAGGTGGGTGGTCAGGATTCCTAAGCAAGTGATACTTAAGTAGTCTGAAGGATGAGAGAGATCCAGCTTGGCTGGGGAAATGGCATTCCAGGCTGAAGCATGTGCAAAGGTCCTGAGGTAGGAATGAGAAATCGAGAAAATAATAGTGTGACTGAAGAGTGGTCCACTATGGAGAGCTCTGAGATGAGACTGGAGATGCAAGCAGGGCAAGATAATTCAGAATCTTGTGAGCAGGCCATAGTAAGAAGTTTGGATTTTATTCTAAGTGCTACTGGAGTATTTTAATAGAAAACCATCAGGGCATTGTAGGCATTGTTTGTTTACATTTCTTTGGCTGTCACATAAGAAATTTCTTGGAAGGGGACAAGAGTGCAAGTGGGGGCCCAGATTGGAAGCTCTTTGAGAGATGATGGTGGCTTATACTACTGTGGTGAGAGTGGACATGAGAAGTATTTGGAGTGTATTTGGAGTTAGAGTCAACAGAGCTTGGGGCTAGGAAGTGAAGTACAGAGAGAAATCAAAGATTGCTAGATTTTTGGTTTGGACAGTTGGTTTGCTGAGCTGGGAAGACTGAGGCAATAAACAGAATTATTTACTTTGATTTTTAAATCATCAAGAATGATAATGAGGTAGTGGTGAAGCCATAAAACCTCTTCAAATGAATGAATGAGAATGTGCCAATATATCCATAGGATAAATTCATTCATTCAACAAATATTTATTAAGCCTTTATTATGTGCCAGGCACTGTTCTAGGCTGTAGAAATGGTATTGCTGAGTCAATGCCACATCTTTTTGGGGGGCTGCCTTGTCTCAACTTAGATTACAACTGCCATTTGAAGAGGGCCCATACCTAACGTTGCCTTTATTCTCACTGCCTTACTTCATCTAACATATTTTGGGTACACACCTACACTTGCTAATTGACTGAACCAAATTACATTAAAAATATTCCATAATGAGCGTAAATACACTAAATCAATAGTCTAAGCCTACTGGTATCAATACAGTAATCAATATATTCCTAGTAAAAGGTGATAGAAAAGCATTGCATGACATACAAATATTTATTACTCCAATCTCTAATATCTTAAGAATTACCCAAAAACAAAGCTTGTATTATTTAAAAGGTAGTATTAAAATATTTTAAAAGGTCAACATATCACATTTTCAAACTTTAGACATAGTTGAGCCTAGAAATTTTTATACATTCAGGTGTTGCAGGTTTATCATTATTAAGTCTAATTTCTATGAGAAGCCTGGAAATGGCAAATCAATAATGCTTTATTCTTAAAGCTTTACTTTTCTAATATTATAGATGCTATTTCAGCAGAAACATTAACAAGTGGTACAAAAAAGCCAACTTTGTGCTGCTGCTGCTGCTGTCCTAGATTTCTTTATCTGGCCCAGGACTCAGTATCACAGCCTGGAAGTTCTATGGATAACCAAACTATAAACACAAAATAACCTGCTTATGCTTTCTATTTGAGAGTAACACATCTGACATACAATAACATCAGTATCCTTTTGGTTCCAAATGAAAAATCAAAATTGTCTGTAGGACTCTGAACACCTAAAACTAAACTTTAAAATACAAAGTAGTTTTTTCAAGCAATCCATCCGTGTGATAATTGTTACCATTGAATTTAGGCTATTTGCAATATAGATTTGTGATTTTAGGAAGGAAACGTTTTAATGTTTAGTTTTTCAAAATTTTCAATTACAGTTGGCATATGATATTAATTTCGGGTGTTCAACAGTGATTGGACATTTATATAACTTTTGATCACCCTGATAAGTCTAGTACCCATCTGACAACCATGCAGTTATTACAATACTACTGACTACATGCCCTGTGCTACACTTTACAACCCCCTAACTGCCAATTTGTACTTCTTAATCCCTTCCCCTTTTTCATCCATTAACATTAAAAAAAAATATTTTACATAGAAATGTGAACAAAGCTGATCATGTAAATGAGGTGTGATAAGAGGCAAAATTTGAGCAAATTGATTTTAAATGAAGTGACTGTTTTAACAAAAAACAAAAGAGGCATGCACTTTGTATCTAAGAGGCTTAATTAGGAAAAAAAAGCTATTGACAAATATTCAAATAGCCAGTCTGTAAGCCTTCTTCTGTTCTCCAAGCCATGGCTTTGTTCAAACTAATTAAGAGCACTTCTCAGCATTACAATGAAATGTTTGGTTTACTTTAAAAAAAATAAAATTCAGAAATTTGGGGACATTATACTAGGTGAAATAAGCTAGTCACAAAGGACAAATACTGTATGATTCTGCTTGTGTGAGGTAGCTATAGTCAAATTCAGAGACAGAAAACAGAAGGGTGGTTGTGGGCAAAGGGGAAAGAGGAATGGGGAATTACTGTCAAGTAAGTACAGTTTTGATTTGGGATGATGAAAAGTTCTGAAGATAGATGGTGGTGTTGTGTATAACAATGTGGATGTACTTAATGCCATGAACAGTATCTTAAAAAGTTAAAATGGTAAATTTTATGTATACTCACAATAAAAAAAAAGTCACATGGGGTGAGGCACTTAAATCTCTAATGTCCTCTGGGAGCTTACTCAGGGCCCTGGGAGATGGTGGGGAGGGTTGGGGGCAGAGGATGAGGCCTGTCTAGTCCCCAACCCCATCAGCAACCTCCTCCTATTTCTACCTCACTCCTGCCCATCCTTCAAAGCCCAGCTCCTTTGAGATGGGATCTCCAGCCCTCACTACTCCTCACAAGAGCGGGTATTGAGCTGCTACTCCCTCGTGCTTCAACAGTCCTGCACTCCTTGTCCTGGGCTCTTTCCTCAAGGACTGAAGCCCCTCTGGGGTTGGGTCAGCCTCTATTCCCGCATAGCCTGGGGAAGGCATGCAATAGCTGCTCAGTGTCCTTGTCTGCAAAACCCGGCTTTCGAGATCCACCTCCCACCTCGCGAGGTTGTTGTGAGCAACCAACGACATAATAAAGCACCTCGCGAGGTTGTTGTGAGCAACCAACGACATAATAAAGCTCTTAATTAGAGTGGCCAACAACAAATAAAAATAAGATCCCTGTTGAGAAAGGCATATTCAGAAAATCAGCTAACTCCTACCTTTTTTCCAAGCCTCAGAAACTCCAGATAATTTATAACAGGAAAATAGATTCCACTCCAAAAAGAAAGAGGTAGTGGCCCAAATGGACCAGATTTGGCAACTCCAGGTTTCAGAAAGAGCCCAGAGCCATCATTACTTGAGGAAAACAGATCCTTGGAATGAATCGCTCCAATTTTGCTGTCAGGTTTCTTTTGCAGAAAGTAGTAACCATTTCAAATATTTCATTAATATTGGCAGGATGAGTATTATTTTTATCTAACAAAGTTTCAAGTTTGTTCCTATACAAGGAACTTGTAGACTCAGAGAGCAGGCTATTCAAGCCTTTCAAAGGAATCCCTGAAGCCACTTCTGGTTTATGCATTAGGGGCTGGAAACATCATTTGAAACATAAACTATATAATCTTAAGGAGCCTTACATTTGGAAAATGCCAAGCAATTGTTGAACATTGCTGTGTACATTTGCTTCACAATAAACTTTTTTCATAACCAATAAAACTTGATCACTTAGAACACAGGTGACTGTGTGTTGTGTACACTTCATGACTCTCAATTTATCAATATCACCTCACAAATTATTTACCAATTTACAACTGCTACTTTCACTTCTAGGGTATTTATATGAAAAGAACATCAGTGTTTATCAAACAAGTTAATGAACAGGGAAGTCAGAATGAAAACAACCCCTTCTAATGGTCTTAGAGCTCATTTAAAACCCGTAGTTATATGTCTTAACCATTTTATATGGAAGATAAAGCTTTTCCTTTCATTTAGAAAAAAAACAATTTTGCAATAAATTTAATGTTTAGGTGCTTCTGGCTGTTCTTTAAAGGAAACCCTATTTTAGTTTGCAGTTTTTCTATTGAACTTTCTTCAACTCTAATTTACCCCTGGTGAAAAATCCTTAAGATTTTAAGAAATCCCAGACATTAACTATAAAGTTTCAGAAAGCTGGCTTGAAGTACAAGAACTCTTTTCTAAAGAGGGTAATGATTACACTTACAGACGATATAATGAAAAAGCATCAACGCAGTTTATTTTGATGTTTCTAACTTATGAGAGTAACTTCTTAAAGCTACATCAGAAGTCAATTAATACTGAATTTGGAAAGCACAAGCAAGAAAGACCCAAAATTTTATTGGGACTACACAATTTAGCACAGTACTAGGCACGATTCTAGAAAAAAAAAACACAAAACTGAAGTATGCATAACAAAAGATGTTCTCAAACTCCAGGAGATGCACAAACCTCTCAAAATTGTATACAAAAAGTTGTGTAGTGTGCGTTCTATTCTGGGAAGAGGTCCCACAACCCTAATCAAGTTCTAAAGGAGCCCAAATAGTACACAATAGAATTCTAATTTTCTCTATGTTTTCAGTAATGAAAGCAGTGGACATTGGGAAGTTCACTCTTACATATCTAATAGTCAATTTTCATGGAAAGAGAGTAGAAAAAAGTAAAAGTAATTTGAAAGGACTGGGCAGGGAAAAACTTCAAAGTGCTGTTAATCTTTTAAGTTTAGTAACATGTTCTTGGTTTAGAAAGGGGAAATGGGGACATAAGTGGTAACATAAGCTGAAAGCAAGGAGCCTCCTACAGAATTTTTCAAATCCTTAAAAAATTAAATGTACGTATGAATAAAGCAACAGCAAGAATTTAAAATTCAATTTAACTCAAGTCCAATTTTCAGTTTCTGCATATTAACAACTTATTTTTATTTCTGAATATCACAAATTTCAATCAGAATACTTTAAAAAATATTATTCTGCATGCATTTAACAAATGTGACAAGGGCCGAGTATCCAGTTTACTTGCATTACACTATGAAGTTTTAACTAAACAGCTAATTAACACATATTTAAAACCATTAAGAACAATTAACAATGAAAACATCAATGCATGAATCTGATGGTATCCTACCACTATGCATGTTTGTGTAACACTACTAGTAGTAATTACCCTGGAGCATAGGCAAATGTAAATGAAGGAACCGCCCTCAAAAGCAAGCTTAAGGGATTAAATATCATCATCATCATCATCATCATCATTGTCATCGTCGTCGTCGTCATCGTCGTCGTCGTCATCGTCGTCATCATCATCGTCGTCGTCATCGTCGTCATCATCAGTACTGAGGACAAAGCTGCTGCCTGTGGACTGGGCCCCTTCTTCCTGAACATTCCTTGTAACACCCACAGTTCCTCTCTCGTCAGAATCATCAAATAACTTCTCGCTGGAATTCTCTTCAAACAACTTCTCATTGGACTCGTCATCTTCGAACATCTTTTCATCAATCTCTTCTTCATCCTCCTTTGCATCTACTTCATCTTCTTTTTCGTCTGAATCTTCAAACATCTTTTCATCTGCATCATCATCTTCCTCCTTTTCATCAGCATCTTCCAGCCCCTTTTCATCTGCATCTTCTTCATCCTCTTTTTCATCAGACTCATCATCAAAAATTTTTTCATATGTATCTTCCTCACCTTCCTTTTCATCTGACTCTTCGTCAAACTCTCTCTCAGAGCCTTCCTCATCAAACACTTTTCCAAAGCTGTCATCTTCAAATTCTGATTTTTCAGAGTAATTTTCTTTTTCAAGAACGTTTTCATTAAACTCCTCGTCAAACTCTTTTTTGAGGCCGTTTTCTTCAAAATCTTTTTCAGAGCCATCTTCAAACTGCTTTTCAAAGCAGTCTTCCTCAGATTCTCTCTCCGAGCCATCTTCTTCAGACTCCTTCTGGGGGCCATCTTCCTCTTCAGACTCTTTGTAGGGGCCACCTTCTTCAGACTCCTTTTCAAGGCCATTCTCTTCATAAACATTTTTGAGTTTCTTCTTTTTGTATTCTCTTTCAGGGCTATTCTCTTTAAACTCTTTTTTAGGACTACCTTCTTCAAACTCTTTTTTGGGATTGCCTTCTCCAGACTCTACTTTGGGGTAGTCTTCCTTACATTCTCTTTTGGGGCAGCCTTCCTCAGATTTTCTTTCAAGGCAGCCTTCTTCACATTCTTTCCACGGACCACCTTCTTTAACCTCTTTTTCTGGGCCACCTTCTTCAGCCTCTTTTTCAGAAGTATCTTCTTCAAATGCTCCCTCATCTTCTGTTTTTTCAAACTTATTTTCATCTATGGGTTCTTCAAATGCCATTCCAGTTGCAGCTTCTTGAGCAATCATTTTAGATGTGCTAGGGTGCTCTGAAAAATGCCTTATTCTAGAAGGCCCTGCCCTTTCTGAAGCACAGATGGAATTTGAACGCCGAAGACCTTTATTGGCCTCAGGAGAATTGAGGAATGCCTCCCATCCTTTCAGCCTTTCCTCTCTTTCTCTAGTGGTCTCTTCCACCTGTGCATAAATGGAAACTTCCATTAAAATAAGTTTTAGACAAAGAGAACTAACAATGTGTCTGAGCACATAATATTGACAAAAGTACCCTGATTTCCTAAGGCATAGCTTCTTAGGAAATCAAAGCAATTTTCTATCTTCAGTTTTCAAACCTTTACACCTTGATTTACTAGAGTTGACCTTATGATCATTTAAATAAATGCCTAACACCACAGTATTGCAGAATTGTCTCATCAATTAAAAAGTTAATATTTGAACTTTGCCTGTACTTTACAACACAAAAATAAAATAAACATTTTGGTTTACTGTGTTCTTTTCTTATCACTTTTTTGAGGAAGCCTCACATTTCAGATTTATAAACTGAAAGACTGAAACATTTTTCTATGCTCTGAATGCAAAGTGTTATTTAAAAGCGTTACTATTATATTACACAGATTAAACCAAATCCAAAACTTATCTGAAGGACTGCTAGATCAGTACTTGTTGGTAACAAAACAATTTATGTGCCCTTGATAGTTGATGAATTTACCTGATAATCTGTAGTCCCATCCCACACTTGGGCAGTAATTTGACGGCCACCGAACCACCGTCCATCGAGGGTTTGAATGCAATAATCAGCTTCCTCTGGATCTCTGAAGGATACAGAGGCCACACCATCTGGGTGTCTCTAGAAAGACAGTAAGAAAAAAAGGAATAAATGAGAAAATTCAAAATAAACATACACATTTGACAATGTAGGTAAGTAGGACTGTTCTTTCTGATAATTTGAGATAAAAGGTTCTACGCATGAAGTCTTTCTTCCCTTTTACTCCAGGCAGACATACAACTAGCTGCTTCTTTAGCTTCATATTTTCCAGCAAGAACCAAGCACAATGTCCTTGGAAACGTTTCTGCTGACAACACTATCTAGGAGATGCAAGACAGTATAGTTGTTACGAGTGGACTCTGAAGTCGAATAGCCTTGGGATTCAATCCTGGCTCTACCACTTGGCAGTTGAAAGATCTTGTGCAAGGTGCTCGATCTCAAAATTTCAGCTTTCTCATCTGTAAAATGAGTATAATAGCACCTACCTACCTCTAAGGATTGTGGGAATTAAATGAGATAACATGTAAAGTAACTTGTAGTACTCAATCCATAAACAATGACTTTTTTAGATGATTATAACGGTCAATTTTAGAAGTAAAAAAGGGTGAGGAGGGGAACATATATCAGAATATTTTTCTTGATTGTTCTCCAAGTACGGAGGAGAATCATTCAAGAGGGGAACATGTGGGCAAACAGGGAACCATAGGTCTCATATGTTTTTCTTGTACTTTACTGGATCATATGTTCTAGGGTAATGATAAAGGGAAATAATTACAGCATACCAAGTCTATTAAAGCTATGACTTACAATCCATGTTCATCTAATTATTGCTAACAGATGACTACCACTAGATAGCAGACCTACTATATAAAAACATTAATTTAAAATTTGGGGCACACTGACATCTGACAACAACTTTTAACTGGAAGAATGACTGCTTCAGAAATCATTTGTTCAAGCCATGAACTTACATCAAAGAGAAGGAGCTTCCTAATTTGTCCAAACTTTGAACACTCGACTCGAAGGTCTTCTCTGATCTCATTCAGCACCAATGGATCATCCTGTAAAAAGACACATGATTCAAACAGGTTTGCCCCTTTAAGTACGAATCCTGAGAATCAAATTTCTGGCTTTGACAAACCAACAAATAAAAATGGTTTTGCTTAAAGTTAGTTATGTTTGTCTTCAGTCTACAAAATTAAAAAAATCAAATAAAGTCAAACTTCCATGGCTGCTGCTACTATGGGTCTGCCCCACCTTTAAGATGGAGGAAATGGCAGGCAGCAGCACAAGTGTGCAGCGGCAGGAGTGGGATGGGAAGTAGGACTGTCCAAATAACAGCAGCTATAAGGGAAGAAGTCCTGTGGCACATACTAAGCCAGAGATTACTAATTCCTTTGTGCTGCATGAGCATAATAACTGTGACAATGAGAGCCCTTTGCTTTGTGTTTTGCATAGATTCCTATTTAAGAAATGGTATAATGGAGAGAGACATGTTCTTTTCATTGACCAAGTATTATAAGGTTGTTCTTTGTGCTTCCATGATTTTATTTTAACTCACAGGGTAAACCCCCCTTATAAGGATTGCCGTTTATCTAGTCTCCTGCCACAATGCAACAGAACCATGCAAATCAGGAGCTGTTATTAAGCACACAATAAAACATGTTCTAAAACAAACAAATGAACAAACAAACAAACCCCACGTTCTTAGCTGTTGCTTTCTTACAATGGCAAGTCTATTAAGAACACTTGAATACTGGTGCTTGAGGTCAGGTGGACTCCAAACTCCATGCTCCCTCTCCCAACAAAAAGTTTAAGGCTTCCTGTGGGAATTAACAAATCCTCCTCCAAGTCCCAATGCATGAAGGCTCATAAAGTTACATTATCAACTTGAATTACAACTATATGAGAATATAACCAAGGATACCCTATCTACAAATTTCTACTGAAGCAGACTTACAATTATTAGGAAACATTAAATTCATCTATCTCAGATTTTTATTTTCCTCATCAACTAAAGAACTGCAAAAGACTACAAAAGGTGGCTTTTCTCTCCTAAAGTTCTCTCGAAAGCAAAAATGGTTTATTTGTTACTAAAAGTAGGCAGTTATTGGAATCAACTTTAAAATAAAAAATACCCTATAAATCTAAGGCTTCTAAAACTACAGCTGGTAGGACTCTATCACTTATAAAATCTAATTTTGGAGAAGATGCCCATTTGTTTAATATATAATTATCAGACCTGAAAGGACTGGGGAATGGATCAAAAAGTCATTTGGCAAAGTCATGTGGTGGCTTTTCGTTATGTGTGTGTGTGGTGAGCCCCTATCAGATTATGTGCTTTTTGAAGGCAGGAATCTTGTTTGAATGAGTTTCATACACCTCCCAGGATAAAGCACAGTCTTTTACATATACTGAAAGTCACTAAAAGCATTTTCAAAGTCTGATAAACTATTCCTCATCCTTCTATTTTATTACCAAGGGAAAACAAGATTATATAAAAAACAAACAAAAATTGTTTCAAAATATTTAACAAAGTGTGAGTCTATGGCAGGAGGAGGGGAGCACCTTCTTTATTTCTATATCAAGAAGTCTCAGTGCTTTTCCTACAAGGATATCAAATTTTAGCCAGTCTTCCTAGACCTCCATTTGGATTTCTACCAGTTTGAAAATAATTAATGTATTTTCACTGCTTTACGGTATCCTGAAGCTTAAAGATAATAATGCCCTCCCCTAGGAAAACTCTTTAATGTAGCTAAGTATGGAAATTTTCTAAAGATAACACTTTGCAACCAAAAGACCTGAGACTAAAAATCAGACTGATGCATTGAGATCATCTGGGAGAAATAAAACACCTTTCTCCTTCCTTTCTAGACAATGGCCACTAACCACATGATGTGGCTACTGAGCACTTGAAATGTGGCTACTCCAAATTGAGGTGTGATGCAAGTGTGAAATAAACACCACATTTTGAAGACTTAGTATCAAAAGGGAAAAAAAGAACGTAACATAGCTCATCAATATTTTTGGTAATATGGAAATTATATTATTTTGGATATATTGGGTTAAATAAATTAAAATTTCCCTCTTGTTATATTTTACTATGGCTACTAAAAAAATTTTAAATTAAACATGTGGTTCACATTATATTTCTACTGGACAGTGATGATATACATAATGAGAAACCTATCTTTGCATCTGAGTTTTGATTTGTCTCTTGGTATTCAAATTTGCCAGGCATGCGTTTTTAAATAAGGCTCTGAATACTGAAAATCCTCTGAAGTTACATTAAAAATATTAGCCTTTACATTGTTCACCCTGATAGGAAAGAGTATTTTTAGGTATTTTGATTCCAACATTGGTCACATGTTTGGAATAAAAATATATTCCATCTTCCAAAATCTGATTTCTTTCCAACACCCTGTGTAACCTGAGAATTGTTTTTTTTTCACTACAAAGCTCAATGTTGATCTCTGTTCTTTAGCTGAATATGGAATCTTCAGTCAAGTCAAACCCTACCCAAAAATGTCCAATTAAAGCAGGTTTTCCTGTTAAACACCTCTGCCATGAGTTTTATAATGCCTACACCAGCATTGTCTGGCAGAATTTCCTGTGGCGATAGAAATGAATATCTGCATTATCCAATATGGCACCTGTTAGACACATGTAGCCGGTGCAACCGAGGAATTGAATTTTTAGTTTTATTTCATTTTAATTAATTTAAATTTAAATATCCACAGAAGGCTAGAGTCGACTACATGGAACAGGTCTATACTGATACACTCTGAGGTTCAGGCCCATAGCGACACTGAATAAAAAACAGGATTGCCTGTTGTCCCTCTGGCTGGCAGGCTCTCATCGAGCTCGGCAGACAACGCCAGACCAGGCAGGTGGGAAAACAAGGATTTTTCTGCCTGTGAACTCTGAAGCCCATTACTGACCTCCTAGCCTTGGAGGCATAAGTGTCTGAAAAGAACTTTCCTTCATTCGCAAAGATGCTAAAGAGAAAATATTTTATCCATTGGGCAAAGAGAAAGACGGCCTTGTGAGTAACAAGGTTTTCATCTAATTATTCTTTCACTTTTTCTTCAAATAAATATTGAGGGCCTACTATGTGCCAGGTATAGTTCTAAACACGGGCAATATAACAGCAGCAAACGAGGCAGAGTGCTGGTTCTCATGGAGCTCATATTCTAGTACGGGAGATCCAATTATTTCAGATAATAATAAATGCTACGAAGGAAACAAAGAAGAGTAATACAAAGACTCTATTTATACTAAATGAATACCGGTTTTTAATAGTCAAGAATTTACAAGCATGAAACGTCTATCCTTAAAAATATCCACTGGAGGGCATTTCTACAAGTCAAGGTAGAATAAATGTAGCTTTTTGGAGGAAAGAATATTTGTTAAGCTAGGAAGACATAAGTATGCGCAGGGTGATAGTTAGACTCAAATAAGGTGTCTCATGGAGTAAGGCATGAGGCAAAAACAAAGACAAGTAATTACACAACACACTTCTACTTGCAGAGGTTCCGGATATTTTAAGTTTGCGTTTATATTCACGTTCAGGTATTAGAATGGAATATGTGAATCAAGGATCTCAAGTCACAGACATCAACAGACCACCTAATAAAAGCAATCATTTACCAAGGGGATAAAATGTTATCAATCATAGGCAATTCTGGAGTTGTACCTGGTAGACTAGATACCATGATCCATCTATACATTCCTTTCAAAGCCCCACCTGGCAAATATAACATTTCAAAAAGCATCCAGTATGCATGCGTACATGTGTGCTTTTCCAACATACTTCATATCACTTCAAATGTAAAGCAGCTCTGATATATTTCAAGATTCTTCGGGCTTTTAGTCAGAAGGGATATCAAACGTCATAAATATACCACGTTTATCTTTCCAATGACCTTGAAAGATATGCAGATGCCATAGCTGCACAGTAAACCCTATCATATCACTATTTGCCCAGATGGAGCTCAAAAGACCATTTGGGGGTCCTAGTCTCTAAAGTGGATAAAATGATATTGCCATTCTGACTCTGTTTAAATGCACAAAAGGAACAAGATTGGACTTTGGTTTCAACCAGATCATTTGTAAACCTGGAATTTTACATTATAAACATTTTTTCTTATATGTAACATCATTAATTTCCGAATTCAGGCAGATAATAAAGAACTGTTTTCCCATGAATTATCTCATTGGTGTGTACCAAGAGAAAGAGATAAGAACAAGAGGCAGAATGTGACACGAGGTACTCTGATGGCAATTAACATTCCTTAAATCTAATAGCTCTTCTTCCTTTATTTGCTTTTATTCACTGTTTTTGAAATTTTACGTAGACATTAATATATAAAGTCCTCCTAATAGCTACTCCAGAGTTTAGCAAAAATTAGGTCTTGAAAAACAACCTTTACTATTTAAACAGTGGGGGTTGTATTTCATTAATCTAAGGAGTTCTAAGGACCAAACTTTTAGTACTGAAGCGAAGTTTTCACTTCCAAGTGTGAAACTGGTCCTCCTCTCATACTTGTCGAACTGCACTCAAAATCTACAAGCAGCTCCCATATATCTTTTAATGGTTATATATTTCTGATAGTCTCCCATACCAAGTTGTTGCCATTTGGGGCCACAGGATGGGTATTAAACAGCCTCACCTGGGATACGATTAAAAGAATACTGGGCTAAATCAGGGAAAATCTGAAAACTCAACTGATTCTTGGCGCCATTTTCCTATCCTGATAACTACATGAATGTGTAGGACGTGACATCACAAAGATTGTGGGAAGCAAGCTTTGGGCTCCCTTGAAAGAAGGCACAGCAATGTTTCTATCAGTAAGAACACTGTCTCCTACCTCAAAATCCATAGGATGAAACATATTTTTGATGATGACAACTCGCTCGTGGCGCATTCGGGATGGCCCAGCTCTTCTCTCAGGTCTCCAATCCAACTGCCTAATGCCATAAAGTAGAAATAATCCTTTATTGAGTATTTAGTAATGATAATACTTTTATTCTAAAACAACAATGTATTATTTTAGTTACAGTTCCATTCAGAGAACTTTCTGGAATAAAAAGAATGGGCAGATGAAAGATGGACCCAGTATCTGAAATCCCCAGAATATATATATTTTTTCAGAACTGCTGTCTGGTTACAAATATTCCAATGAGATTCCTGAAAACTTGCTAATTAGTGTATATAATTACCTAGGAGTATATACTTTGAGGACAAAAAATATGTTCAAACTGTATTGGTTTTTAGACATTTTGTGATTATGATGAACTGCACTGAAATGCGTAAAAGTACTCATTCTTTCTTATAATCTTAACTTTTACTGACAGTTTATAAAATTTTTGTTATCTATTTTAGCTATTCCTGTATAAACTATAGGACATCACAATTAAATGTTTTTATGATCATTTTATCAATAGTTTAAGCAGTGTTAGAAATGTTATTAGGATGCTCACAGAAATACTTATCATTTTGGCTAATTTCTTAAAACCAGCATATTTCAAAGCACATATTAAATAAATGGATTAATAGAAACTCGATGACATGTATACACTATATACAACTAAACAGTAGGTATACTGATAAAACATATCATTTCTATTTCTAATTCCTACTACAAACTTGTATGTAAAAATCTAGCTCCTGCTATAGCTGATTTCAATCCATGTTGAAAATGAATTAATGGTTCTGGTATACAAGCCTAAACAATCTTATTTAATCTAATGTTCAGCATTTTCTGGAGAGCAATCCTATCTCATTTAAGCCCCTGCTGTATTACACCCCAGAAAATGATACACCACTGCTGCCAAATCACCCTACAGTACAGATTACAGGTTCCTGATGACCTAATAAAATTCTTTCAAAATAATTTGTAGGTATATTTGATGGAACAAAACTAGGTGGCTATCACCAAAAGCATACTCTAGGATGTTTATATAAAACTTTTGAAAAGGAAAAAAAGGATACCAACTTTTGTTGCAGAGACAGCTTTTTCTTGTAGTCCTTGCACTTCTTTTTCTTCTTTGAGGCATCGTATTCCCCCTTCAGTTGAAACTTTGCTACTTCAACATGCAATCTGTAGCCTCTAATTTCATCTTCATCCAAAAGTTTTAATGCGAGATCCACAGATTCCCTCTTTACAAAGGTAAAATGACACATGGTAAGGTACACGCTTAAATGAAACTTCAGCCATTTTTTGGATGAATGATGACTATACACACGATAATGACTTAAATATAATTACCTACTTTGGGATAAAAAACTTTAGAATGCATATCAGGAAACCTGCATTCAAGATATAGCTGCTCCCAACCAACTATGTGAACTTGGGCAAATTAAAGTTCCCTGAGCCCCAATTTCTTCATCTGTAAAATGGGAATAGTAATGCCTTCATTGTAGGGTTCTTGACAAAATTAAATGGAATAACACACATAAGAGATAGTGAGTGGCATATGGTAGTTGTTCAATAAATTATATTATTGGAATAGTAGTTTTGTTTCTTGGAGTCTCAATTTCTCAAATATAGAAAATGACTGAACTTGCATGATTTCTAGGGTGCATTCCAGTTTTAAAATTCTAAGCTATTCCTTCCTAAAAGACTAGATGACTCAAGAAACAGGGAATAACATAGCTGGTCTTGCATTTTTTTGTTCACCAATTAAAATGTAGATCTGTAATATACTGGGAAGTAGATGATTAACTAACAGCTTGTACATTAGACACATTTGTGGATTCTGGGTCCTACACAAAGGGGAGAGTTGTCAGTCCTAGAGTCAAAAATCGAAAGACTTGAAGAGAACACAAAAAGACAACTGAACTGAGCTGTGCAATCAAGTATGAATCCTGGAACAATTAACTATGTTCTTCTGGAATTCAATTTACTTTTTCCAATCTTGCACTTTTATTCGTTATAAATTATACACGTAAAGTATCTCAAAAGCCCATTTTTTTTTCTTTTAAAATCCAATCAAACCCCTTAAGAATCTGTGCACAGACTTTTCATAATCCTTGAAGAACTTCTAAAACTCTCGGATCTTACATTTGAAAATTGCATAACTATCTTCCTATAATGGTCTTATTCCCATCATGTTCAAGAACCAGGTCAAAAACTTCTCTCCCAAAAAGCTGTCAACTTAATTCTACCCACTTCTGATATCACTGAAGTACTCACAACACACCCGTGGTGCTGGTACCACTGTTTTTTTTTTTTAAATCTCTTTTTTACTTTATAATTATTTTCAGATTCCATGACATAGGGGTTATGTCATCATTGTGCCCATTTCTTTTACACTCTGCAATAAAGGGTAGCACCTGCTCCTCAGTGATAGGTGTTCTAGATATGACAGCTGCCTTTAATACTGAGCTTTCCCTGCACAATTTATAAACCATGAATACATAAAGTTAAGTAAATTTCTGTGAATATCTCTCTCTTCTCTCCCACTAAAAAAATATTTTGAAGCAGTAAACACAAGCAACCATTTCCTTTATGGTCTAAATAGGGTCCAGAAAATTTCTTCTGTAGAGAGCCAGTTAGTAAATATTTTAGGTTTTGTGGGCCATGTGGTTTTTGCTGCAACCACTCAACTCTACTTCTGAAACACATAAACAGTCATAGACAAATGCCGAAGTAAATGAATGCAGCCGTGTCCTAAAAAACTTTATTTACAAAGATAGGCAGTGGGCCAGAGTTTGCCGATCTCTGGTCCTATTCATTCCAATGGGAAAATAATGTCACTGGCTTTCTTTTCTTTGTAGGTTTTTAAGATGTGCTCTGAATTGATCATATGATACCCTCTGAGAGATCTTTCCAGTGAGAATTCTTTTAAGATAAAAGAAGCATTTCAGTCATGTAACTTAAATAATATTTTGACCTGATATTGTATTTTCTTAGATGAACATGTGAATAACCTTACCAATATGATATGCGAAGGCACAATCTGAAATTTCAGTTTTTTAACATCCTGTTCTGAATAGTTCTTAGTTATTATTTATACAAAATCATAGCCCTGCATCCTGAGTTAAAAATGGAGACCAGAGGAACTTATCTGACCACATGACTAACCTTTAAATAACAGCAAAGTCCATCTCCTTTAAGATTTCCTTGGTTATCTTTGTAAAGTTTGACCTTAAATTCTTCTGTTTGAGGATCTCTCATAATAATGCCAAACTTGGACATGAGCTGTATAAATTCATCCACTGTAATGTCTGGAGGCAAACCTGTAACAGGAAAAATTTTAAAAAATTTATAAAGGCATCTAAATAAAGGTGAGAGTTACTTAGCATTCTATCAATTAGAAAGTACAACTCAGATGAGCACAATTTTGATTTTCTAAATGCATGTAAAAATCTCGCATCTATAGATTTGGGACATTTCATGTTTTCATGTATTCAAACAAACATTAAAATTAATGCTTTGCCTAGACCTCATATAAATGAATCTGAGGGGGCAAACTGCCATAATTACCTAAAGGAGACAAAAAGGATGACATGTAAAGTTACATCCATTTAATTTATCTTAGTTTTGTAATAAACAAGAAATATATTCCCCACTAATGCAAACACCTGAACAAAAAATGACACAATAATGAAAAAATAGACTTTCAAGAAACTGAAAACTGAAAATCACTTTGTACAAAATATCAAAATCAAACATTTTCTACTCTAAATTTGTTTTAAAAGGTATACATACCAGACACATATACATTTGTATTTCTGTCTTCTTCAACATGAAACCATCCTAAAAATCAAAATGAATAAATAAAACATGCAAGAAAAAGTAAAAGTCACTGTATGAAATCTTGACAATGTGGCGGTTTCTCAAAACTTTCAAGAAACTTTTCTTACCCTTAGAACAAGACACACTCAAACAACTGTCCAGCTTTCAAAGTATTTGGATCTTTTAACAGATATTTAGTTTCAGAGCCCTGTCTGAAAAAAGAGAGCTAGTTTATCTTGGCTATGATTTTGATCCTACCTTTAAAAAAACTCATCCTTGCATTGACATTAGGCCTAGGCATTAAGTTGCTTCTAACTCCAATCTACTGTGTTAGATGGCCGGGCTGAAGCAAAACTGACTTGAGTTCAATTTAATTAAACTCAGAAAGTACAAATAATAACCTTACAAACAGAACTTTTGATAATCCCCTAATAATAGCTCTATTTTGCAAAGGAAACAACTGAGGCACACAACTGAAACAGCCTACCCAATGCCCACAACAAATTAGCGTGAAAGCCAACAGATGAACCCAAATATAATTTTTAGAAACTCATCTCTATGATTCCTTCGAAGCCATTAAAATTCTCTAAAAAGTAACTATATATACACATACATTTTTAATTTTTATACTCATGTTTTGTAAGCTAAATCCACTTGCCTGATTCAGCCTTTCTCTTTTCTCCCCTCTTTTTAGGATCAGCGGGTTCAGGGGTTTTTCTTTGTGGAGGTTCCTCTATGGGCCTAGCACTGACATCTTGTACTTTTGCAGCAGAGCTGGACGCACCATCATTAGAAAAGCCATAATTGGCCTGATATGTAGCAATGAAATCTTCAGTGATCTGAACAAGAAATTCAACACACACATACAGAGAAATTAAAAATGATTTCCTTCTGTAAAAAGTTTATACTGTGCTAAATTACAGTCTGTTAGGTTATACAGCTTAACATAGAAGTGGATAATGGTTGTAATAAAATATAAATGAAAGAAGTCACCTTATATAGAAAATTGTGAATAAAATGATTAAGAAAATAAGACACAGGTACTTGGATGATCAACACAAAAGTCTGAGATATTATGGTATTGTAAATGACGTTGGCACCTTTTCTAGTTGTTTCATTTATAAGTTACTACCTCTCCACAGTCTATTTAACTAAGGCTCCAAGTACATATAACAAAGGAAGTACCAGATAACAATAAAACAAAATAAAAACCAATAGTCAACTAGTAATCTAACAATAGAACCAATATTTCTTTAACTATATAGATATGCAAAAGTATATGTACACTAAATTTAAATATCTATACACAGAGAGCATGCATAATGGAATTCGGGTGTATAAAAATGGGGCTAACAACAGTCAAACTAAATGTTTGTTTTTATTTTAACTTTACCATGAATTAAACCACATCATTTAGTGTCATAACAAATTAAGAACAAATCCAACTCACACCTACCCTCCTGGCTTTAGGGGAAAAAGCACACTTGCACAATGAAAGAAATGCAGTTTTATCTTCATACCAATCAATGTTAGGACACAGAGGAATGGTTAAAATTTTTAACTCCAAGTTTAAAGATGTAGGGTCCTCCATAACATAAAAAGATAAAAGTCACAAATTAATCTGTTATCAGACTATTGTTAAAAGTACTTAGAAGTCTGAACAATACAAATCTGCACTCGAGCTGGCACCACCAGTACCAGCTGAACTTTTAACAACACACAGGGGTTCAGTCAAAAATCTACATATAACTTCTGACTCTCCCAAAACTTCACTGCGAATAGCCTACTGTTGACCAGAGCCTTATTAATTAATTAATGCATATTTTGTATACTATAAGCATTATATACTATATTCTAAAAATGTTAAGGAAAAATGTTAAGAAAATCTTGAGAAAAACATATTTACAATACTGTACTGTATTTATTGTTATGTGACTTTATGTCGCCTGTTTATCAGACGGAAAAAATCCATGTACAAGTGAACCCACACAGTTCAAACCCATGTTGTTCAAGAGTCAACCGTAGTAAATTTAACAATTTAGAGGAAATGGAAAATATAAGCACCAAATGGGAAAGAAATATGTTGAAATACAGAATTTTTAAAGTAACAGTCAAATTACACAATGAAGACAGTTTGTGATTACAGGATCAAAAGTCAATTAGTGTGTTATTGGTATCCTTTTTCCCGCCCATATGCAATTTTGATTAATGGTACTTTTACAGAAAAGTTTAGAGAATCAAGTTTAACACCAGTTATTTTACTTCCAAGCTGAAATAAAATACTTAACGATTTTCAAGTACTCTATATAAATATATACAGATCTTTTCCATCCACATTCTATGCACCTCTAGTCATATACCTCTGGTAATATGGTTCAAGCTTGTGTGTCTAGGGACAAAATTTAATATTAAAGAGGTGCAGACGAAAGTCAATAAGTAAAGACATAACTGACTAGTTTTTTTTAAAAAAATCAAGAAGCTGCACTTTGCACATAGGATATAAGCTAAACATTTGAATTCCTAGGATAAGGGACGTTGGCTCCCAGCGAGTAACAGCTACTAAGTTTGCTCTTGGTGTTTCTCCTTCTTGCAATAAAAAGCAGTTACCGAGTAATAACCAATTGTGACCTTCGTAGACAAAAATTAATAAGGCATAGAAAGAAAAATTAAATTACTTTAAAGACATCTCCCTAAAGATTTTCGTTCCTTTACATATCGGTTCTGCAACGGACACAACAACAAACGTCACTACCCGTGGGGGCTCTAATCCAGGACTTCCCAAAGAAAACGTACAAGGAGCGCCCCGCGAGGCTGGCCAGATGGGCCGGCTCTGCAGTGGCACCAGTGACACACTCTTACCTTGGGGAACCAAGCCTTCTTGTCCAGGTCCCACTCGTAGGGGGTGTCATCTGGCTGTTGTCCAAAAGAACCGGTTGCTCCGCCGGGATCTTTCTGGATGTCTCCGTCCTTTGCGTCTCCATACAATTCTTGCATTCGCAGCTGCTCATCAAAGTCGTCCTTCCCATCTAAGTTGTTGTCGCTCATGTTGCCACTTAGCCCAGGGACAGTGTCCAGGCGAGTTGAGAAGCCGAAATGAGGCTGGAGAACAGACAAAATGAGGTCTGCTGCACTCGGCCCGTGCCCCGTGGCCCCCCGGAGCGCCTCCCCGCGGCGCCCCAGCAGCCCCCGGGAGGTCCGGCCACACAGCGGCCGCACCGCCCCCCACGCCGCCCGTCCGTCGCGCGCGCGCGCGCTACGATGCTCCCGCTTGGGTGCGCCGCCGCCCACCTTGTTCGCCCCACCGGGTCGCACCGCCACTGCTCGATCCAGGGCGCGATGGGAGCGCGCGCGCGCGCGCGCGCCGCCGCCGCCGCCGCCGCCGCCGCCGCCCGGTACTGAGGCGAAAGCAGCTCCCGCGGCAGCGGCAGGAAATGACTTGAAAACAGAGGCCCGCTCAGACGGACGCAGTCGCCATTGACCGCACGTTGAGACGTCGCGGGTCGCGCCGACACGCCTACAATGGCGTCAACAAATGCCGACGCAGACCTGCGGCGCGGAGCCCAAGGGGCGGGGCGCTAGGGGGCGCGTGGCTTCCATGACCTGGCGCCCACGCAGGCCGGCCAGGGGTGTGAGGTGCGGGCCCGAGGCGGGTAGGGCAGGAGCGGGGCCTGGCGGCAGCCCGAAAGCGTAGGAATATTTGCACCGGGCGGGCCGGTTCCCCACGCCGCCATCTTGGGGGGAGGAGAATGGGGCGGGTGGAACTGGTTCGCTGAGAAGAGGCCGCTCCTCCTTTGCCCAAAGGCCCCACCTCCAAGGGTCCCTCCTCCACGTGGGAAATGAGCCTTCTTTTTTTCGGTTCCTTAGGGTAGGCGCCAGTTCTGGTTCATCTTGGTAGCGTAAGCTCCTAGCATGGGTTCTGATGTCTCGTGAGTGGGTGAGTGAGTGAGCGAACTAAGGACGTGATGGGAGTACAGGCAGAACAGCAGGCACCTGCTTTAGCTCTCTGGTACCTTCTTCGGTTCCTCAGGCTGAAGATGGACTGTGTGGAAAGGGAGAGACTCCCGCAGTTAGCTGCCTACTATTTTTACTTGTGCTCTGTTATTCACAGGTGCTTAAGCTCCAAACCTGAAACATAAACATCCAAGCTTTACTGGCTAACTTTGTGCTGTTTTTTTTAAAAAAATTATTGGGGTGACCTTGGTTAATAAAATTATACACGTTTGAAGTGTACATTTTAATGATACATCATGTGTCTAATGCATTGTGTATTCACCAAAATCAAATCTCCTATCACCATATATTTGACCCCTTTACCCTTCTCTATCTCCCGTTCCCCCACCAATTTTTCTCTGTGGTAACCACTAAAGTTGTGTCGGAGTTTTTGTCTTGTTTGTTGCTTTCCTTTTATATCCCACATATGAATGAAATATAGTTCTCAATTTTTTGTCTTACTTTGCTTAGCGTGATTATCTCAAAAGCCATCCGTGTTGTCGCAAATGGCGTTATTTCATCTTTAAGGCTGAGTAATATTCCACTGTATATATGTAACATCTTTATCCAATCATCAATTATAACCTTACAGTTTTTGTTCTTTTTCAAAAAACATGGAATGCTTTTCCCCTCAACTTTTTTCCAGAAATTACACATATCACTAAAAACGAAGACATTTATAATTTTTAATTGGGTGGATATTCATTGAGTTACTGCTAAGTGCCAAGCACTTAAAAGTATTAATTCCTTTAAAAATAACACATTGTGTGTAAATATAAAGTTCATAACTCAGACTTGAGGTTTGGGAAGAGAATCCAAGAAGAAATGATTTCTGTTGTTTCTTTGCTTCTAAACTTAGTGGTTGAGTATGGATTCTAGAAAATTCTAACTCCCCAAATATTAGCTGTGCAAATATGGTTTCCACCATAACAATTTTTAAATAGTACCTTGGTTTTTGGTAGATTTTTGTTGTTGTTGTTACATTTTTTAATGAAATTCTTGTGTTAGGAACTATTGGAGGACTGAATTTGCATGCATTTTTATAATATAGGTAACATGAGTTTTAGTAGGTTCATTTAAGCATTGCTAAGTAGTTCTTGGAGCCAAAAATGAAGAGGAATGTGCTCTCGAAAAGCTAATGGGCTCTTTGTTCTGCCTCCGTAGATATGCTTGCTGCCTAGGCCTTACTCAAAAGTAACTAAAATCTCATCCTCCCTTTGGCCTGCTTTATCTATGCAACAAATGTAACTGCCTATACCCCCTACCAACTTCTGCGCTTTGTAACTCTTTGCAACTGCCTGCAGCCCAACCCATAGCAACTCCCGCTCTTTGTAACTCTTTGCAACTGCCTGCAGCCCAACACATAGCAGCTCCCGCTCTTTGTAACTTTTTGTAACTACCTGCAACCCATAGCAGCTCCCGCTCTTTTTAACTGCCTGTAACTGCCTGCAACCCATAGCAACTCCCGGGCTTTGTAACCATCTGAGGACAAATTAAGCAGTCAGCCCATGCCAAACAAACTCTATATAAGCAAGGTTGCAACTGAGCTGGCTCAGATCTTCAGAACGCTAGCTCCTCTGGGACCGGGAGCAGAGTTCTCCAACTCTCCAAGTGCTGCTTGGTTTCTCATGGGTCTGATTTTTGCAACTTTTCTGCAACAAAAATAGTGTACATAGGTTTTCAGCAAAGTGTTATTGGGCTCGCATTTCATGCTGAGTGAGTTTTCAGTATAGGTGCTAATAGCTACAGAGCTCTGGACATGACACTGAGTACCCGCTGTAATCCACAGGCCCCTCTGAGTAGGTGGTCAAAGGGTTTCTTATGCCTAGGTCCCATGGGACACAGCCACCCTGATCCAAAGGTTGTCCAGAGGCTTGTGAAGTAACCTGGCAGGGTAACTGCATTCTAGACTGAATTTGATGAATTGAGCCACTGAGGGCCTCTCCCAGTGAGAGGAATGAGTATGGAACAGACAGGGACATGGTCAGAGTAGCACAGAAGCCGGCAGGCCCACAGAGGGAAGGTAATAAGTGGAACGGAGGCCTGTGAAGTTGCCCAGAGGTGAGAGGAGAAGCTGACACAGTGATAGAGGGTCACTGAGTCAGCATAATAGTGGAGCAGTAGAGCTGGGAGTTAAGTACATTTGTACCTACATTGGCATTCTGTTTAACCATGAGACCTGACAGTTGTTTTTTAAACAATGCTGTTGTGTCTGTGAGGCCTGGTTCCTGTTCGTTCTCATTTTCCTGTATATTTGTAGAATTAGTAACCGAAGTAATCTGGAAGCATCTCAGTCTTTGTACCTTGTCTTTTTCAAGATTCTTTTGCAAGTCACAGAAACATTCAAGGTAACAGGCAAAAAGAGAGGACGCTTATTATAAAGATAGGGGGTAGCTCCTAAAACTCCAGGACTGGAATGTAGATGGACTGCATGAGGGGCAGGTGGACGCAGGAAGCCAAACCAGTCTTGGAACCCAGACAACTGGCTTCTTTCTGAATATCTTCTTTATTCTTCGCTCTTTAAACTCTGTAAGCAGTGATCAGTGCTGTACTCCTAGCCTGATAAGCCATGGCCTTCTTGGTGGATAAAAATATATTTATCAAAACTGGAGACTGCTTGGCCAGAAGAGTCACCTACCTGGCCTGGGAACTCTTTCTGGAAAATTACTAATCTATACCAAAGAGATTTTTTCATGGCCTATTCAAGCTATCTCCATTTGGGAATTTTCCTGTCCCCACTCACTCTAATCTCAAGTCTTAGTGGAAATAAAAGTTAACACTTTCTGACAAAAAGATTGATGGATCTTTGACCTAAAGTGATCATAACTGCAGAAACCCTTAAACCCACATTTGCTATTTTCAGTAGAGATGCCAGTGTTAAATGTTTTGTGATGCTTTCAACATCAATGACAAACACTTGCCCATTGGACATTTTGGTTATAACTAAGTTCGTGACTTTGTTTTCCTGATTTGTAGCATATTATTATGGTCCATTATTCTCAGCCTGGGTCAGGGCAGACCATGAGCAAAATTGAGAAGTATACAAAATTTGTTTTTTATGTGTCCTGCCTCTAACTCCAATTAGGACCCTCTCCAAAGATAAGAAATCTTTCATGGTAACATTTCTAGCCCCACAATAGGCAGTGAAAAAGTGTGGATATTGGGGCCTACTTGTAAAGTTAGTCGTGACAAGGATCATCTGTTTTAAAAAAGACCACTCCCTCCAAAAAAATCAAAACAAGGCCATGAATTTTAATCCCAATTCTCTAACTCTGGATGGGAGGCTGATGCCCTATAAAACTATTTAGGGAATTATTTTATATCAGATCCTTAAGTAACCTTGGGATTACTTAGAACAAAGAAAATGAAAATTTCTAGAGCTCTAGTTTTATCAACTTCTAAAAGGCGCTCTCGGCGTTTTTAATCTGGTACTTTTATCAGGTTATCGCTAAAATTTTATGCTTAGGAGAGTAAAGATGTAATTTTTGCCGAGTGAAGAAAATAGTAAAATATTTGGGAGCTTTGTGACTTGAAAATAATTTAAATTGGGGGATTAAAATGGGTTCTCAGTTATAGTCGTCAGAAGTATTGTTTTTAGAATATAAAGTTACACAGTCATTTGAAACTTTAATATTTATTTGTTTTTCCCCACTTATTACAATGTCCATCTTAAAACAATGCTAATACAATATTGGCACCCCCACTTAAATAAACCAGTTTTACAGAAATGTGAAGTCTAGTGTTGATATATATCCCCTTTTGGAGCCACACCATTAGCAGAAGTTCACAACTACACAAGCCATTTAAAGAAAGCTCAAAACTACCAAAAGCACACCCCAAATCAAGTTTTTGAAAATGTAAAATTAACTACCTCTAGTGCCAAACATATGCTTTAAATTGCCCCTAACAAAACTTTTTCTGAAATCACAAATCTAAATCTGACATCTACTGACAACAGTTGTTTTACATTACAATTACGAACAAGCTTATAGTGTTAGCAAGTAGGAGCAGAGGAAACCAGAACCTTCCATCAGATTTCCAAGGGCGGAAATTAATTAATTAGGTCATACTCTTACAGGACTTAGGCACCCCATCTGGTTTAATGAAGTCAAGCAGGAAGATAATCTGATAACAACTACACATCCAGGTGTTAGAGATTTCATGTGGTACTTCTGCATTTTTTAGAAAGAGGGCACTGCTTACCAGAAAGAAATTAATTTCCGTAAAGGAGGAATTTCAGGCACGCAGATTTTTGACAAGGGTCTTTCTCTGGGGCCCTCAAATGACACCATAAATGTAGCCACTTATTCTGCTTGTAAATAAGGCAAGTCCTTCACAATATGTGTGAAAGGAACCTTGCCCAATTATCAATCAATGGTGAGTGTAAGTAGAACTACATTATGTCAGTAAGTGTTGACCCAGTAAAATAAGCTCCTTGCCCCTGATCCTTACTCATTACTTTATTCTCGCTGACCTGAAAACATTTTCATTGCAACTGCAAAGCTTTAGTTATAATGGAATAGAGATTAATGGAAAAGAGCAGTAACAAATACCCATGAAGGTTTATTTTTTAGAACTTCGTTTTTTAAGAGAAGTGCAGAAGAGATGTTTTTTGATCCCTTTCTCATATGTAACATATAATCTCTAGGTTTACACCACATAATAAACACAAACACAGTTTTATGCAGATCACGGGAGTATATGAGAAATTAGAAGCATTACCGATGTGATGGAAACAGATTTTTAAGTGTCATCTTGTTTATTTTACCTTCTCTCCTATGCATTCTATCTTAGGACCAACTGACATATATAAACATGTCTTTCTACACCTGGAAAGTGGAGCTTCATTTTATTTAGAAAGCCAAATAACGTTAATGTTTATGCATTGAAGAAAATCATGTTTTGTCTTTTACTTGTAAGGGTTCTTCACTCCTAAGATTTCAACACAATTCGCAAACAAAAATCCTGACACCATACACCTATGCACAATTCAGAATTGTATACACACTCTAGGAGGAAAAGTACCATTTTTAATTTAAAAGTTAGACTCTGTCATCTTCTTTCTTCACACTACACCCAGTGAACAATGTCACACTGATTTCAGACACCTGTGTGCTCCCAGCACCCGGGACTCTTCCCATCACAGCCAGGTTGTTAAGAGGGGTATCAGCAGAAGGAGGGTCAGGAAGCTCTGCCTTGCAACAGAATAACTGAGCTTTAAAATGCTGCTGGAAGGTTTTGCTCAGCCAGTAAAGAGCAAAGGGGTTTACACAAGAATTGCTGAAAGCCAGAATCCGAGAGAAAATGGTGACAACAAAATGAATGGCAGAGGAGTCCACGTAGGTTTGATAAGTAAATGAGCGGTAGAGGTACAAGAGGTGATTCGGCAACCAGCAGAGAGCAAACAGAGCCACGAGCACCAACACTGTTTTGGCGATTCTCTTCCGGGACGCAATCTATAAAGGGGAAGAATAATGGCCAAAGGAGAAAATCATTTAGCTGGCAGAGATTTTAAAAAGCCATTCTCTAGATTTTCATAGAAATTTACAGTTAACAAGCTGGCATTCCCTTGACTATGTGGTTGTGAAATAACTGACTGGGGTGTGTGGGAAGGCAGCCTGTGGCTATAGAATACAGCAAATTAATTGGCATGGGAACCCATGATCTTGGTCTCATTAGCTCTAATTTAGAAACTCCTACCCCTGGTTTTGAGGTACTCTAGGATGTCTCCAATTATCTCAAGGTGTGTTATAGAATTCTCAAAAATTTCATTTAATTAAAAATAGAGATATGAGACTGTTTCACCATATCAACAGAGGCTGACTAGGTTAAAATATTCTTCTGAGGTTTATGAAAGTTGCCAAGTTGGTACCAAAATTATTTTTAATCTATAGGCATTCTAACTATATAGTCAAAGGAATAAAAATATGTAAAAAGAATCTTCCTATGTAAAAATAATAATAATAAGAGAAATAAACCAGATGAAAACATTGCCTGTGTTAACAGATAGAGCAAAGATAACTCTTCACATGGGCATTAAATATACAACTTCAGCCTCATGAGCACCACCATTGAACAAAAAACGGACCATCTCAAAAAAGAAAAAAGGCGCTGAACTCTTCAAGTACTGATCAAGAGGTGAATAGAATCACCCCTCTTCCCCCAAGAAATATAGAAATCCTGTTAGGCTTTTAAAAATCAAGTGGAACAATGTTTTTGCAATAGTCTTTTTATTCTGTTCATATTTATAAGAGGAGAGCACACCTGGCTCTTGCAGTAGTCTTAAATGAGTTTCTGTGAGTCACTGTGTTCTCTTGCCACTGGCACTTCATCCCTGGAGACCTCAGTTTATTCATCAGTGTGTAAGTGATTGATTTGCATTAAATAATGTTATGGCTTTTGCCAGCGCTATCATCCTAGGTTTTTCTATCATTGTGTTATACTTTCTAAAACAAAGGATGCTTCACTTTATAGTCTCATCTTGTGCAGTGTTTCTCACTAGTCCATGGGGTAATAATTTTGACTACTCTCAAACTTCCGCTGTCCCCTTTCTAATAATATTAGTTCTACCATTTGTTGAATGCTTACTATGTACCAAGAACTATGCTAATCATTACACACACACACACACACACACACACACACACACACAATCCAGCCCCCATATTCATTTTACAGATAAGGAAAATCAGGCTCAGAGAGGTTAAATGACTTGCTCAAAATTGCTCAGCTAGTATGTGATAGAGCTGGAGTTAAATTCTGTATCTGACAGAATCCATAGTCTATGACCATAACAAAAGTAATATAGTGTTATTGTATTTCTTGTTCACATGTGATAAAGTAGGAATTTCACTTCTAAATGCACATATGAGTCCTGATTAATACATACCTGCTTGTGGGCATGGCTTTGTTCCTCAGTAGGTATGTTCAAGGTGCTTTTGTAAAGAGTTCTAGCAATCAAAGAATAATAGACAGAGATAATAGAGAGTGGAATAATGTAGAACACTAAGAAGCACAGCAGAGAATGTATTTCTTGCAGGAGCCTCTCAGAAACAGGATAAAAGGCACATGATTCAAATGTCATATTTTTGCTGGGATCTCGAAAAGTATATACATTTGAAAATATAGCCTCTGGTAGAGCAATTATCATAGACATGATCCAGATGCAGCCAGCTTTGGCACAGGTCTTTAGGATGGCATTGGAGGGCTGTCGCTCCATTGGCTTCACAACTGCTTTGTATCTAAAAACACATAAGCATAAGCAAAAGTCAAATAAATGTGAAAATTACAGAATCTTAGGGTTAGAAGTGGTCATCCAGTTCTACTTCCTATTCGAATGCATATAACCAAGCTAACATTAATTAACTGGAATTGGTTATGGTTTCAAATACACATAATATACCCCAGTATTTTTTGTTTATGCTGATCACCTCTTCCCTTATTCACCAATACGAGATATTCCAGGTTTGCAGTTTTATAATTTTATATGTAGGTCCTCTATTTAGGACAAGTACATTTTTTTTTCGGTGTGATTTTGTGTGTGGTTGAGAATGATTCTTAAATGTTCAAAAAGCCTTCCTTTCTGTACAAGTGACTGATGTTAAACCTAATTCTCCTTTCTTCATGAGTGAGCAGTCATCAACCTTCCTAAAAAAGAATTTCATGAGTGTATGAAGTAAAGAGAGGAGGATTAATTTCTTTCCTGTTCAAAAGTGCTAAGTTGTTGCCCAAGCCGATCCATAGGTAGATTTAGGGCAAGGCAAGGGTGAAATTGGAAGCCCCATGCCCATGTAAAGATGCCTGTTTATTGTGACAAATCCACCTTAAAATCTACAGCCTTTAAGTAAATCTACCCTTAAATAGAATATATAAAACAGCCAAAGCAAAGATCCTTAAAAACACAGGGAAGGCTTTTCCTCCTTTCAGATTCCAGAATTTGAGGAAGCTATTCCTTCAGATACTGCCAGGCGTTGATTACTTACAGGCTTCTTGCAGCCTTTCTTAAGCACCACTTTTAACATTTAGAGACTCAATTTTCTCATGCTTTCATTTATCATTCTACAATAGACACAGTACTTAGACTGAAAATATCCTAACAGAGCCTTAACACCCTGCCTGCCAGAGGTTCTCACATGTTCTATATATAGAGCTCTAAAAATCAACCATGATTAATTTATTTCTCGGGAAATTGAGAATTTCATTGAATGCCTATAGAGAAAACAAATACAATTAAGTAATGACATTACGCTGAGTTACCAGGAAGCTGAAAACCTCACCATTTTCTGTCATTAATTAATTCAATGAATTTCAAATAAATTAGATGCATGTATCTTTTTCTCATTGTTCCGGCAGTCAAAAATGCATATGTGGTCAATTTCACACTTAGGCTGATGTTTTAAGGTTGACAATAACGCACCACTAGGCTGCACTAACGTATAAAACATGAATTGTTTTTCTTTTACACCTGGAACAATTTGTCTTAATAAACTGGGGGTGGGGGACCATTAGAATATTCTTTCAAGCAAACAATTACACTTCAAAGAGAATACATTATCCCTAAAGCACACAATTTTAACCTCTCCTCTCTCATGCTAACACAAGAATTTTAACATCCTTACACCAACTTTTATTTAAAATGCCCCCTGATTTTTCAGTCTTACACGCAGGTTACAGAGTGTGAGAAAAGCAGAATCATAGCAAGTATATGCTAAGTACAAGCTTTCCTTTCTTTTTGCCTCATTTCACATCCTGGCAAATACAACAGAAAAGAAACCCACCTGTCAGCGCTGAGAATTGTTAACGTGAACACTGATACACCAACAGAAGTGAGCCGGATGAAAGAAAGCACCTTACAGCCAATCCTTCCGAACAGCCATCCTTCTGCAAGGTAGTGAGTTGCATCCACCGGCACACAAGTTAGCAGAAGTAAAAGATCTCCAAAAGCCAGGCTGGTGATGAAAATATTTGGAACTGTTTGCATGGATTTGGTCTTGAAAAAGACTTTGATGAGAACAGCATTTCCAAGGATACCCACTGAAATGATCACAGCATACGTGATATAGATGGCACACAAAGCTTCTATTCCTGGAGAGCTGTCTCTGGTCCATCCTTTATTTTTGGTATCATTAGGAACGACAGGGCTGGATGATTCTGTATCATTTGTGATTGAAATTAAAGTCTGATTAGGTGACTGAGGCTGTCTTTGAGGCATTTCTTCTGAAGACTATGCCTTTAATATTTCTTCTGCTCAGTTAAAATGTAGTTGATTGCCACGTCTAATGCCCACGTCTAGTAATGAGATGGTAGCGGAACAGAGCAGAATGGCAAGCAAATTCAAGACATCCGGATACTCCTTTCTTTCAGTTGTTCTGTGTCTCCCAGCATGCTTGGCTAAGTGCTTACGGATCTGGCACTGAAGAGTGGGAGGTGGAGGAGTTTTATTGACGTTTCAGTGACAGAAGGAGGGGGGTTGGGGAAATGCTCTGCAGTTGCTTGTTCTTCCCTTTTGGGGAATCTTAGGAATACCTAGATAGTATAGAATACTACCTATTGTTTATTAGAATCACTCTGCTTCCATATCTAACCACGAAAGATCTATATAGATCTTGTCACTTTTCTGCTGGAACTCATTCATTCTCTGCAATCAGAACATGGTCTAATGCACTTTCTTTTACATGATAAATAAGTATGTGTCTTCTGAAGCACAAACTCGAATCCACTCCCCTAGATTTCATATCAGCAAGGCACCGAAGCAACAAATCATTCACATTTTGACAGGACTGATGTCGCTTCCAACGAGGATAATTCAAGTGACCTGGGCTTATTGCCTAGCTCTGACACATGGTAATTCCCAGCTCTGTGCATATTACTGGGGCTGCACTGTACAATAGCTAACCAACCTTTAAGAGATGAAAAATCCAGGCAAATAACCAGTTGCTTTGTCTCTAAATGTCCCCATAAAGCAGTTTTACTGTTTGTCTATTTTAATGTCATATATTTTTAAAACATTATTTAAGGTTTCTCTCTTTAAATGAATAAAATGAATCTGTCTTGTTCCAAAACAAAATAACACAGAACACAGCTTGAGGTTCTGACACAAAAGGACTTGTAAGAATGAAAATCATTCTTTTCAAGTGAGAGGATGTGATAGGTTACTCCGGAGATGATGGGCATGTAGATGATGTTTACATTAACTGAAGGAAGCAGAAAATCAAGACAATTACATTAGTACCAGCAAGAAAAGCCCCCTGTTACAGAAAATGTGTGTGATTTCTGTGTGTGTATGTGGGGTGGGTGATGGTTTGGGAGTGGGAAGCCAGTAGTTTGAAGACATTTAATAATATAACCTGTCATGAAATGTTCTCTGAAATGATCATATCCAAAGGATAATCTCTCAGCTAGGAGAAACTTTTTGTAGTAAGCTGTTTATAAATATAGCTACATCAAAATTACTCTTGGAAGTACAATGAAAAGCAGCAAAGTATTTGACTAGCCCATGAACAAGAGGGGAAAAGATTGCTCTTTATTCTGATAGAATATGTGCAATAAATTCTTCCGGGAAAGTGAATTGGATAAATTGAATCAATTATCTGGTTAATTTGAGCCTCCTAAACTGCACCTATCCTTTACTCTTTATGAAATTATTTCCAGAGCGTGGATTGCTCAACTAAATAACAGTTTTGGTGGGAATGAGGAAGGGGAATGTTTCGATAACTCCAAACTCCTTAGTTTTTAAGTATATATACATAAGTAATTTCATGCACTGGGCTGGCTGTCTCTGTAGATCATCTCTACAGAAAACAGCTCTATAGGGTTCATATCTTGTTGTCACAAAGCTAATGACAAAACTTTCTCTGGGATTCATGCATATTGTTTAGCAAAGAATATCTCCCAGTTCACACCTTGACTAATGGCCACATAGCACGAAACCAACCCTGCGTGTGATTTTCAAAATCATCTGGATTCCAAAGATCTCAGGCATGCTTTTTATCAGGCTGCAGCCACCATTCTGCCTTTCTTACTCCTTTTTCCTTCTGGTCAGGAGAGGTCAGGAGAGAGCAGTGATGCCCGGGCGCTGCTGGAGCAGCGGCGTTCTTACCTCTGGGATTCCAGAATCCTAGAATATCAGAGATGAAAGCAACCTTAGAGATGATGAAATCGAATACTCTATTTTTTCCTGAGGCAGACATGAGGGTCAGAGGTGGAAAGTGTCTTATGCAAGGTCGCATAAACACTCCATAGCTGAGGTGAAATGGATTGTCTCTGGGTTCTGAAAGGTTAAAAATCAGTGATAAGAGCTGAAAAAAAAATTCATTTCCTGACGGTGAAACAAATTTTCTCATTTGGCATTGTGGACTTAGGTTTTCTGCATGTTTTATTAAAGAATGAGAGATTTCCAGGCTAACAAGCAAATCATGATAGTTTAAATGCATCTGCTTTTATATCTACTTCTTTTGCCTTATAATTTACCCACAAAACATAACCATGCCTAGTAATCTTTTGTAGTTAAAGGTACAGGGCACTTAGCCTATACAAAATGTTGAAATTCATTTTTTCATTTATTCATTTTTAGTGTGTAATTGGTCAATATTATCCAAGGTTTTCAAAACCCACTAACTATTCAGCTATAGATTAAGCAGTTGTCATACAATCCTAATGTAGCCCTTAACTTGAAGAAAGTATTGGATATTGAACAAATAAATTATCAATGTGCTGAAATTGGGTTTCCTGGATCAGTCCAATACACTTAGTGTGGGTAACATCTTTGTTAAATCTCCAAGGAGCTTGGGATCCAAGAGTGCAGAAAAACTTTTCTCTGCTTCTAAAGTGGTGTGCAGAGGGATTAGAAAATAGTTGCTAGAAAGAGACTGCAAATATGGCTCTAAGGTTCTCAGCCATCAGTTACACAAGACAGTGGTTCTCAAATTTTGGCTTGCATGTGAAATCACCAGGAAAGCTTATCAAAACACAGATTGCTGGGTTTTATCTCCAGAGTTTCTAACTGTGTAGGTCTCAGGGTGGGGCTGATTATTTGTATTTCTAACAAGTTTCCAGGTGATACTGATGCTGCTGGTTAGGGCCTACACTCTGAGAATCACTTATGTAATATGAAAATAATCCAGTTGTTCAAGAGAAGCATGGCTTTTTCTGATATTGAGGTCAAAGTGATATTTCTGTGGCTCTTCATTAAAGAAAAAGGAATTTTGTGATGTGATGGATACTTCAAAAATGCTCCCTATATTTTTCACTCCCTGGTAAACCAGATCTAGTGAACTCTTGGATACCTATACTCAAATCACCCAGGGTTCTTGCAGGGCGGGGGGTGTCAATCTTTTTAATGGGAGAAAGATGAAATGGGTAAACTTTTTACCTATGACTCAAGCACAAATTCTGTTTGTATATTTGAGAACTGAAAAATGCATAACCAGAATTCTCTATAAGTTTCTAAGTACAGATACACACACACACACACACACACACACACACACACATACACACACTCTCTCTCCCTCTTATCTTATGCTGGGAAACAAGATGAATTTCTTTGTCATTAATTAATTGGGTTAGATCAATTTTAAGAGAATGCAATTTGACTTGTGGGTGTATTTAGATCTATGTAATAGTGATTCCTGTTGTCACAGAGTTCTCTGTTCTTTCTCATAATTTCCTGTCCCAAAACTTTATTGATACTGTTTTATATTTCAAGGGGTGATTACTATTCAGAATGGCCTCTGCAGAGACCAGGTAGAATCAATGCAAACGATGTAATGGTAGTTTCTATAAACAGTGGAAATTCCAATTAAATCTTTTAAGTGGAATTATTTGTTAAAGCAAATCCTTGTCATGATTAAACTTAATGGCTCCCTAAAAGTGGTCACTCATGGAGGCTGTTCAGATTTAGGTGCCTTTATATACCCAAATCACTGTACTTAACATGGCATGCTGTGGTCAATGAGAAGTTCTACAGTTATAATAGATTGAGGCAGATTTGCAGCAGACAGACAAAATGTTTAGGCTTCCTGAATATTGAGGCACAAATTATGAAGTAGATGGATTTATCTCAGTGTATTTCTACCTCTCTTCTCCGGAATTTTTCTTTTATTAGAATTTTCTCACATATTCCTAATCATCTGTTTCATTCCCACAGGGTTTACTTTCAGCCTCCTACATGTTAATGCCCGTTAAGATGTTTCAAATCAATAAAGACATACACTTCTGTATGGTCCCACAATTCCACTCCTAGGTATCCCAAGGTAAGTGAAAACATATATTCACATAAAGACTTGTATGAAAATGTACATGGAAGCATTATTCTAAAAAAAAAACTGCAAACAACCTAAATGTCCATCAGTCAGCAAGTGTGTGTACAAAATATGGCTTATCCATACAATGGAATATGATTCTGCAATAAAAAGAAATAATTTTTTTTTAATCCAGTTGATTGATTATCAATTTTACATTCTGTGGTTATTTAGTTAGCAACATGAAACCTTTCATGATCTGTAATTTGTTGTAGGAATTGTCACAAATAAAAATGGAAACTCTTGCAAATTGGAAATTGCATATTATCAGAGACACAAATGATTAAATGAATTTTTATTATTCCCCTCTCACTTTCACTGTAAAATTGGAATAGCGAAAGATTTGGTTTTCCTACGTATTAACACTAAACTTTTAAGAGTTTCAGACTGGTCACTAATCCTAAATAAGAACAAAATATTGACACATATTGCAATAAGGATGAATCTCAAACACATTTAATGAAAGATATTAGATACACCCTATGACCCTTTGAAATGAAATTTCTAGAAAAGGTAAAACTAGGAAGGCACATAAGTGGTTGTCTGGGTCTGGAGCTTAAGGCAAGGATGACTGTTAAGGAGCACAAGAGAAAATTTGGGCATGATGAAAATTTTCTAAAATGATGTGGTGTGATGATGGTTGCATGATTGTATAAATTTATTAAAACTCAAACTGTACACTTAAAATAGGTGAATTCATGGTATATAAATCATATCTCAAGAAAACTGAAAACTGGGTAAAAAAATAGTAAGCCCTGGGCTAGGTGCCATTGGGGGATAAAGATGAGCAAGACATTTCTGGTACCAGGGATGGTGGTGCGGGGGGGTGTCACCTGCGCTGGGGGTGGGGGTGGGGGTGGGTAGAGAGGGTAGGGGGAAGCCTGCTCTTGCTGCCACTGCTACCTATCCACTGGGCATCATTCTCTGCCCTGCAGCGTTTTACCCGGGCTAGCGTTTTGGGAGATGCAGTGATGCATAGAACTCAGCACCTGTCCTAAAAGAACTTAATGAGAGAGTTAAGGTAAGGACACGAATAACCAGAAAACCTGAATTTCTCTGGCTCCTACACATACTTGCTCAGATAGGATCTTTAGCGTCTTACAAAGTCCTCCACCTCAAGCACTTCTGGCAGCATATAAGGATGGGGTGTGTGTGTCTTACCTGTAGTTTGGGACTAAGGCTATGCTAGAGTCAGTGGCAATTGTTTCACTTTTCAAGGTCTTTTCTAGGGTCTTCCTTATACTCATGAACAAGTATATTCGCACTGGCACTGTTGCTGCTCCACTATGTGCCCCACAATCTGCTCTACAGTCTCCACATCACTCTACCAGGCCTAGTATTCTTTCCCAGTGTTCCACCAAGCATGGTAGTCGATCTCTAGTGATCACCACTCATCTGTGGGCACTGCCAGTATGCAGGGTATGACAAGCCTGCAAATTAAAAAAATAATAATAAAAATAAGGTCTCCTTATATCTGAAACGTTTTCAACACAAGAAAAAAAATTTTGTAACAATTTATGGTCACAAATGTTTACTAGACTTATTGTGGTGATCATTTTGCAATATACACAAATTTTGAATCATTGTGTTGTACACCTGAAACTAATATAATGTCGTATGGCATTGAAGCCCCAATACACACCTACTTATTTCTAGAAAGAGCTCTAATAGTTCCTCACCTTATGTAGACTCAGGAATCTATAGAGTTGCTTCCAGTATGCATGAATCATTCCTCTATTTTATTTGTTTGATCCATGCTGCTAGGTTACTGGCAAGTTGAAGTTGCCTTTTAAAATGGACTTCAGAACTGCTAACATCAAGGTGGTTCCACTTGCTGCTCTCAGTTGACTGATTCAAATATCCCCACTTACAAACATGAGGAAGCTGTTGAATGCAGGTAGCTGGTTACAGAGCCCATGCTCCTAATCACGACCCCTATCAAACACAGGTGGCTCCAATCAAGATGGCAGCCTAACTGGTTCCAGGATAGAATGCTGAATAGGTCCATCTTCATCAAAATGGTCTCTTAAGGCATCATCTTTACTCTGTCAGACTCAGGTCATAAGCGTCTTACAGAAAGATGGCCTGGGCCCCTAAGGGTTTTAACTCTTTAGTGGAGTAGATGCAGCAGTTTTCCTTTGAGGAACATCTATGGGATGTCCAGGATGACTGTATGTCCTGAACCAGACCCCTCCAGGGACCTGGACTCTGAATCTTAGTATGGATTACCTATCCTTCTTTGGAGAGTTTTCTCTCAGAGCACCCTCCTCTTATTCCTTCTCTGCAATTTGGCCTCATTTGTGACCATCTCAAGCCATTAGACATCATTTATGCCTTTGAACCACAGTGGGCTGTGTTAGGAAGAGGGGTTCAGGATCTCATTCCCTTTGCTGCCAGGAGAATCCTTTCAGGACACAAATAAGTCCTTGGATAGGACAGAGGGTGGGATGTGGCAGATTCAGATAATAGCCATCGTATTGTACTCCAGCTCACTGCTTCCTACTGCTCGGTCATACTTTGTTATTTCCTCCACTCAGAGGACTTACCTCCTCCGAGGCCCTCCAGTTCACCACCATCCCCCCAATTTACTAGGCTGCCTAGTGTGTCTGAACCCCAGCAAAAGCCATAGCCTATCTTCAAGCTAGAATCCATGCCACAAGCAAGGTAGAAAGTAAATTATATTATGATTCAGAGGGAAGAGAGATCACATCTAATTAGAGGAAGGTTGAGGGATCAGGAAAGGATTTATGGGAGGGCTAATTTTTTCAGGGGGACTCTGAAGGATTTCAGTAGGTAAAGATGCGGTACAGAGAAGAAGTCATAAATAAAAATAAAAAGCAAAGAGACAGGTATGGGAGTGTTTGGGGCCACGTTCAGGAATAAACTTGGAGTGTGGGTGTGAATAAGGAAGCAAGGTGAAGTAAGCCTGGCAAGGTAGGTTGAGGTTAACTTGTGGGAAACATGTATATGCTGTGGGCTGAGATTGCATAATTCAATAGGCAACAAGTTCTTTCAAATTTTTGAGCAGAAGAGTGACACATGCAGACACTCTCTCCATAACCCCAGGCTAGAAATCTAGGGGACATTCTCGTAGATTTTATTTGACAGTTTAGGGATACAGCAGTCCCACTACACATTGGGCTGTACACTTGAGTGAATTAAAGTTGGTGTCTGGATTATCTTGGCTCCTTCAAAAACATACAAGGCACGCTCTGTCTCTCAAGAAGTGCACTAATCCACACCTAAGGGGTATACTGTGGCAGATGGGCTGTGTCCCTGGTATCATTTCTGAACACCTTGATTTGCTCATACCTCAGCCTATCTTTGACCACACTGTGTCCAAAACTTATTCAGCTTTAAGATATGGTCTTATTTTGCTTTTCCAGTTCCCATTTTCTGAGTCCACCCAGTACAAGCAGTGCTTGTTAGATTGTAGTGAAGGACTGAAAATGGGTAGGAGCTTCAAAAGGGGGTTCCTAGGCCCATGCCAATTTTTTAAAAGCCTGTTTTTTGAAGCTTTGCTGGAGTAGAGAACCCACATGGTTGTGGATGGAAGTGCTCTGGCTAAAATAAAAATAGTTAGCTGTGGTGCATATATACAATGGCATATTACTCAGCCATAAGAAGAGATGAAATACTGCCATTTGCGACAACATGGATGGGCCTCATGATAATCAAGCTAAGTGAAATAAGCCAGACAGAAAAAAGTTGAAAACCACATAATATCACTTATATGTGGGATATAAACCTAAAAGCAACAAATGGACAGGACAAAGAGATTCATGGACATGAATAAAAGACTAGCGGTTACCAGAGGGTAGGGGAGGGGAGAGGAATGAGGGAAGAGGTAGACAGGGTAAAAAGGGTCAAAATGTGGTGACAGAAAGAAATCTAACTGTGGGAGGTGAACACACAATGTAAATATATATATATATATATATATATATATATATATATATATATATGCTTTACTGTTAAAATGTACAATTGAAACTTAACAGATTTCGTTGACCAATGTCACCATAAAAATAATAATGATAACAAAATAAAAATAGTTGCTCGGTTCAAATATGAATCACAGAGTATGCATTTCCTTTGTCCTCTCATTTGATCACACCCAGGCTTACATTAGGTGGAATAGGTGCTGCCTCAATGGCTTGATCTGAGGTAGAATACCAGCTATGTTGCACTGAGCACCTACTGTGTGCTGGGTGCTATATTGTATCTTCATGTGTGTTATCTCATTTAATTTGAAGACAGCTCTGAGAAGTACATGGCAAGCTTTTGCATTTTAGAGGGTAAGAAACTAAGGTTCAGAAGATAAAGAAATTTGCTTAAGTTCACACACATTCGTAAGTGAAAGAGCTAGCATTCAAATCCAGAGCTTTCTAGTAGCAAAGTCTATTTCCTTTTTTTCCCCACTTACAAGGTCAGACAGAAAAGGAGGAAGCATAGAATGAGATGGAAGCAGGACAAAATCAGATGCAAGGACTTCAGGCTGCTAACTGCTTGCTGAGTCTGCGCTGGAGCACCCCTTTTCTGGGAAGGTCCCTGGTGCACAGTCTAGGTGAAGCTGTGGCTGTTTAAAAGATCTACTCTCTAGGAGCCTGGCCTTTCTGATTAATGGCCTGGATGATCTTTAATGTAGATTCCTTTGACACTGCCTTTGGACCCCCCAGGCCCTTGAGGGCAGCTCTGATTAGCTGGATCTGGTCTGGTTTCTGTGGTCAGGCTCATATATGGTGGGGGGGGGGTGAGTAATGAAGCTAAGCAGCTAGAGCTTCTTAAGTGACTCTAGGAGGAAGGGGAGGTATATAAGTCAGAGAAGATGGGATAAATGGAGTGGGGAGTGCATAGATTGATGATTTCAAGGTGTTTCAGGGATTCTTCCAGATTCTTACAGTAATATTCAGACCCACAATTCACCCACCTTCTCTTACCAATGAGAAACAAGAGAACTCTCCATCAAGGGAGGGAAATGAGGGGTACTTTGTAAATTATCAAGAGAAGGACTCTGGTAAGCCCAAGTTTAGAAAAGATAGGAAAAGTTAGGGTTGAAGACATCTAAGTTAAACGCAAAGGTAGTGCTACAGAAGTAAGAAAGGTGGCTTGAAGCTAATTCTAGAATGCTGGCCTGGAGCTCCTTATATACCCTTCTGCCTCAAAGCCAAGGCTGATTTTATGAACTGGGCATTGGGATGGAATACACGGGTGGGAGGGATTTCCACTGTCCCAGGTATGGGGACAGGAAGACATCATAGTCTGAGAATATGAAAAGATCTGCACTGTCCCTATCACAGGCCATATAAAGTATTTTAGAGTTTGGTGCAAGAGAAGAATGACTACTGGCAGTGCTCCCCACAGAACATCTTTCTTTCTGAAGATAGACTTTCCGGCTCTAGGGACCATGTCTGTGGCATTTTACTACTGAGTGTTATTTGGGTATCTAAAACACATTTCTAGTAGAACTGTAGAGGACCTGAAAAAGAAAACATCATGTACCATGAGACAATATAAATATCAATCCTAGAAAAATAAACATGTAGATGAGCTAAGAGTTGTGAGTAATAAAGATAGTTTGAAGCTATAGAGAGCACATAGATAATACAAGAAGTGGACCATGGACTCCTGACAAACAAAAAAACTGCTATGACATTGTGAATTGGTAATTATGCTTCAATTCACATTTTCTTTCTTTTGTTACTCTGCGATGTTATTTCACAGTTTTGACATTAGCACTTTCTTTCCAGCAGAGTATGAGGTAGGTAAATAGCTCTCTGCACCACCTAGTGTCAAAGGGAGGGCACTGGCACCTTTCCATCCTCAGGAGAGAGCACTGGTGTCTCAGTCCCCACAAGGGTAGGTTAGGAAGGGCTGGGACTCATCTGAGAGTCCCCTCACACCTGGCTTTTCCTACTCCCAAGCTGACCTCACCCAGGAGATGGCATCTCAGTTTGTTAGATGAACCAAAGTTTTCATTCTTCCTTCCTGTTTAGGATTCAAGTACACCTGACAGACCCTCAGAGGATTGGCCAGGCCTGCTCCTTGAAGCAGTATGAGACCAGGGAGAACGTTCTGTGTTCCAAACTGCTTATCAGGATGGTTGTGTGGACTCAGATGCCATTTTGAGTCTTATAGCCCTTAGCTAACTCAGGGTCCATGGTGAACATGAGGTTGGGAAACAAACAGCTCCAGATTAACCTGAGGCTGGTTAACAGAGGGAGGATGGGGAAAAAAGGCTGCCAAAAAAGACTCTCCCCACCTCCAATTTTCCTGTCTTTTAGAGCATATAACCAGCTTGCCTTTGTACAAGGGTAATGAAACAAACTGTTTTATAGATTTCTCTCTCACACACACCACATGTTTGGGTGCACATCAATATGCAAAGTTACTTACATAATCTCAAAAATGATCTCTTAGAAGACTTTGAAAAGATTGTATGATTACAACAACCATGATTACAGAAGGGCAATAAGTTGATGAGCATGAAATAACAATTTGCTAACATAGCTTTTCTAGAGTCCTGTAGAGTCGAGATTCTACTTCTCATAGGTCTGGGCTCTTGGAGATGTCAGTCTCACTCCATTATTTAGCTCCCTTATAAAGAAAAGCAACTGTCTTAGTGCCTTTACAAGACTAGAGTGAGGGATTTAGATAACACTTTACTCTTTCTGCTGAATCTACTATGGACAAGAGAACACTAGCTTTCTGGGTTTCTAAACTGAATAAGCCAAGACTAATTAATTCTTGAATCTTTGGCAGTGACTCAGTATAGTAAAAAGATGAAAGATTTGTGATCATGGCTTTCAGGAGCAAAAAAGCAGAAACAAGAAAACAAGGATTGAAATTTTTCCTGAACTAATTGATCTTCTTTACCCTAGAATCATTATACTCTGCACACTCTCCTCCACTCCATTTTCTTCTCTCTGCCCTGTTAAGTCTAGGCTGCAAGCTCTCCAGACCTTGCCTTTCTCTTGGATAGACTGAGATTGGGCATCTGCATTTGTGCCATTATGGAGGTCGATGACTAAAACAAACAAACAAACAAACAAACAAACAAACAAACAGAAAACACCATCAGCTTTTCCATTTTCCTAGAGCCTAGTCTATTTTCAATAGATATCATTGGGCACTGATTTTTAAGGGGTAGTTCGAGCCATCTTCCCCCTGTTTGATGGGCGGGAAGACAGCCCAAAGGGAGAATTATAGGGAGCTCTGGTCCAGAGAAAGCAGGTAGCAGTGGAGAAAATGTTGCTGTTTTGTGAGGTCCAGAACCTCATCCACAGGCCTCTGCTGTCATGTGCCTATGGCCTCTGCAGACCTCTCCTCTCTGAGAGACTGAGATTGAACAGTTGACTTACGGTCTCTACAGAAGCTAGAACTGGAGACACCATCAGCTTTTCTGTTTTTTCCAAAGCCTGACTTATTCCCAATAGAAGCGATGGTACACTGATCAAGTGGAATGGATCAGGAGACCTCCTACCCTTGCTGGGTGGCCAAGAGGAAGCCCAGAGGGACACTTGGTTGGATGGCCTAGGCAAGAAGATTTAGTATCAGTTAAGAAAATTATGGGAATAGCAGAGACAAATTTGTTGCCCTGTCCACATTAGCTCCACTTTTATAGGTGTTACCCCACGAAAGGGAGCCTTAGTGTGAAGACCCAGACAGGAAGCTCTGATACTGGTCCTCCAGAGTATGGTAGAAACAGTGGAAGAACACATTTTAGCCTTGGACCAGCAGGTGTGGAAGATCTCTCTTCTGAGATACAGCAGCTGTATTCCTGCCTGTACAGAGGCAGGTGCCTAGAATTACTCATAGCATTTCTATCATCCTTGAGCTTTAACTATGTGGAAGAGATAAGTGTGGGTGGTGATTTGTGGTAGAATGATTTGCATCAATAGTGATCATTACCTCTTGTGGTGGGCTGGAAGACAGGTCGGAGGCTGGTTTACCAGAGATAAGCCCTGTTTAGGAACCTCTGAAAGGATTCTGTGGAATGGTTGGAATAGGAATAGAAAAATTGTTGCCTTGTCCCCACTAGCACTTCCTTTGTGAGACTTTTCTAATGTGCTAATAGACCCAGTCACTCTACATCTGCCTGTCTTTCTCCTTTAACTGACACTTCTGGGTTTTCATATTATGGAGGCAGGGGCCCAGAGTACCTAATGCCTTTTTCACTCTTCTGCTTTGTCTTTGTTGGAAAGAAAAGTGTGCATTGGTTCATAAGGGAAATGGATTAGTTAGTAGATGAGTTCTTCTAGGGCTTTAAAAAGAGCCCAAAGGAGGAAAGACCCCAGGGATAATTGAGTACCTCAGGACTGAACCAGTAGTGGTAGAATTGAAGTATAGACAGGTACAGAAAGTTTGATTAATTTGTAGTGCACAGAGTCTTTTAAAAGTGCACTTCTAATCAAACAACATAAACTACAACTATTTCTGATACTAGCCATGTTTAATGGTGGCTGTGCTGCTCCTCATTCATTCTACTTCCCTTCACTCTCACCCCTAACCCATTTAGAGACATAAAGTGTCTCTAAAACTAAAACCAGTCAAAAGTGAATGAGCCAGTGTTCAGAAGAAACATATTCTCTGGTTTCTGGTGAAAGCTTCCGGCCTAGCCTCCACTCCCCTTGCATTGCCATTCCCTCTAATTCCCTGACTCCAACCTTTCTGCCAGGTAGTTCCAACTATATTAATACTCCTACTGAAAGGAGGTGTGGCCTGGGGGCTTAGGCCAAGGCTTCCCATACTTAACCCTACCCCATATCCACTCCTCTCTTCTTCCATGCTAAGTCACTGGGGAACATGAAGGGAATCATTCACTGGAGGGGACACAGGAACTAGTTTTGGGGCCCTTCTGCCCCAAGTCTGCCCCATGTCCCCACCATCTCCAAGAGTTATTCGGCATCTTCTTTTTGGGGTGTAGCCCCTCAGCAACTATTCACTATACATGATGTAAGAGTTGCCACTTCTCACCCTGTTGGCTGTCCTCTCCCTCCCCTTCTGCTAAGCCCCCCTCTTCCCTCCTTCCAGCAGTCTTTCCTCCCTCTCTTCCTCTCCCCTTTCCCCCTCCTTCCTCCCTTCCTCCTATTCTCCTTCCTCACCTTCTCTTCAGGTCTACGAGGTTGACTCACAATAGCAGATTGTGTCTCAGAATTAGGTATTCTGGTGCTTTGCCAGGGGACTAGCAGATATGTCTCTAGGAGAACAGCGCACTTTGCCTGGTAAGAGTGGCATGTGCAGTTGGCTTTAGTTCCTATTGAATGTGGCTGGTAGTCTGGTCACATCACCCCAGAGCTGGACCTCCCACAGGTGGGTTGGGCCTCTGTGCTTTAAAGGGGGCCTTCTCTGATCACCTTCTTCAGAATATTCTCTGTTTCTATATTTGCTGAAAAAGTGGGTTGAGGGGCCTTGGTGGGCCTGATATGTGCTGACTTCTTGGGTGTACTTTAGCTGTCCTGAGATGTGAGGGTCTGAAGAGCACCATGACAGAGACGCAATGAGATCAGGTAGGTCCAGAGACAATCAGGAGCAGATGATACTTGGAAGTGTTTGGTGTAATACCTGTGCTTTTTTTAACTTCAGTTCTGGTATAAAGGCCAGACCAGCAGGCAAAGAATGACCACAATAGGCAATTGGTATGGGTGGTGGAGTCAATATCTGTGCCAAAAGAAATGGGAGGCTCTGGCAGGTGGGGAAGAGAGCATTGCAGCAACGAAGAATCTGGGGAGATACAAGAGAAATCCACACATACTTACAGGAAACTGTTAGCAGGTATCAAAGTCTGAAGTCAGAGTATAGTCCCTAGAGGAGAAGCCAGCAAGAGCAAGCCTGGTGTTGTGGAATCACAAACAGGATGTCGAGACTATGATGAAGAGTTCAGGCTGGTCACAGTTCATTTCTTGCTCTTAGATTACTAACTGAATAAGCACAGTGCTCCCTTAACTGCTGGCAAACAGTTGCCTTTGACTGCTGGCAAACTATACTCTGCTGCTTGCATAGGATCTTACCTAGCCTGAATTGTAGAAGGACAGCAGAGCACGAAGGCATGGTCACAATGATAGGCACCCCTGTTTAGAGTGAAGTAGCATTGTTACACCTAAGTTAGTCCCCTCCTAATAATCAGTTGCTGTTTCTGCAGGATGCTCCACCAAGGCAAACTGCTTATGGAAAAGGCCATCGAACAGTGGTATTCTGAGGCCCACATCTCCTTTTGGGAGTGCCTACAGAATACATTTCAAAGCCAAAAGAGCTTATGCTATAGTTGCTGCTTCTGCCTGTCACAAAGACCCAGAACCTCTGAGGTCTACTGAGATCCATCCTTAGAGCACTGTGGCAAAATATTTGATGCAATCTGGCCCTGAATGCCTAAATCCCTCACTTCTGAAGGGGTCAGAAGACACCAGAGCATTTCTGCAAAGCAAAACTGACTGTCAAGGAACTTGGGTATTATTAAGCACTACAGCATTCCAGCATGCTAGGACTCTGGATAATTCTAAGACAAAACACACACCCTAGTTGCCACAGCAAAATTGAAAGTCAAATATCTTAAAAGTTCTTATATGTGCTGCCACCCTTCGAAGATTTAAGTGAGTGAAAAGGAGGTAGAATTTATGACTTCTGAGCTGATCCATCAATAGTTCTGACACTTCTTCCTTAAATATGTGCCACTAAGTCTGTACAAGCTTGCATCTTCATTATTGAAAACTAGTTGATTCATGGTGTGTAAAAAATACTAAAGAATTGGCAAAAAAAACTTGTAAAATTATAGAGTTAGCAAGGCTAACAGATCAACACGCAAGATTCCATTAAATTTCTATATAGTAGCAACAAACACGTAGAATGCAAATTAAAAATATAATGTACATTTTAATCACTCCAAAGGAAATGTAATACATATAAATCTAACAAAATATGTATAGGATCTCTATGCTGAAAATTATAAAATGTTTATGCAAGAAATCAAAAATTTAAATAAATGGAGAGATATACCTTGTTCAGAGATTGGAAGACACAACATAGTAAAGATGTTAATTTTTCTCAAACTCATCTATAGTTTTAATGCATTTTCTATCAAAGTCCAGGCAAGATGTTTTGTAGCTATAAACAAGATTATTCCAAAATATACATGGAAAAGCAAAATAACTAGAATAGTTAAATCAGTTTTGAAAAAGAATAAAGTGAAAAGAATCACTCTACTTAATGTTAAGATTTACTGTATAGCTACAGTAACCAAGACAGTGTGGTATTGGCAGAGAAATAGACACATAGATCAATGGAACGGAATAAGAATCCTAGAACAGATGAATACAAATCTGTTTAAATAATTTTTTATGAAGATGCAAAAGCGATCCAGTGGAGAAAGAATAGTGTTTTCAACAAATGGTGGTAGAATGACTGTACATCCATACACAAAACCAAAATGATCCTCAACCTAAACTTCACACCATACTCAAATATTAATTCAGAATGGATAACAGATTTAAATAAAAACATAAAATTTTTAAAATTTTAGAAGAAATTGTGGGAAAAATCTTTGGTACCTAGGGCTAGGCAAAGAGTTCTTAGATATGACATTAAAGGCATGATCCATAAAAGAAAAAAAAATAATAAATTGGACTTCATCAAAATTAAAACCTTTCACTAGAAAGATCCTGTTATGAGAGTGAAAAGACCAGAGACTTGGAAAAAAATATTTAGAAACTGTATTAGTTTTTTAAGGCTGCCATAACAAATTACTACAAATTTGGGGGTTTATAACAACAGAAATTTATTCTCTCACAGTTCCGGAAATCAGAAGGCAAATATCAAGGTGTCAGTAGCTTTCATTGAAGGCTATAAGCAAATTCTTCCTTGCCTCTTCCTAGCTTCAGTTCTTGGTGTTCCTCGGCTTATAGATGTATAAATCCAATTTCAGCCTCTGTCTTCACATGGCATTATCCTTGTGTGTCTATGACTCCGTTTTCATTGACTTCTTATAAGGATACAAGTACTTGGATTAGGGCCCATCCTAATCCAGGATGACTTTATCTTAACTTGATTATATCTGCAAAGAACTCACTTCCAAATAAGATCACGTTCATAGGTATCAGAATTTAAGGCTTGAACAAATCTTTTAGGGGGACACAGTTAAGCCCACAATATAAACCATATATTCAACAAAGGCTGTATAGACACAAAATATAAAAAAAAACCTCTCAAACTCATAAGTAAAAACACAATCTGTTCAGTTATAAAATGGGCAAAAGACTTCAGCAGGTATTCACCAAAGAAATATGTATGGCAAATAAACACAGGAAAAAATGCTTAACATCACTAGCTACCAGGGAAATGCAAATTAAAACCACAAAGCATTATTACTACACTATCAGAACAGATAATTTTTTTAAAGAAAAATGATAATACTAAATGCTAATGAGGATATGGAGAAATTGGACCACTCATGGACTGCCAGTGGGAATGTAAAGTAGTACAGATACTCTGGGAAACAGTTTGGCAATTTCTCATGAATATAGGCATACACTTACTATATGACCTAGCAATCATACTCCTGGGCATAAAGAAGTGGAAACTCATGTACACATAAAAAAAGTATACACTGTTATTCATGGCAGCTTTATTTGTGATAGCAAATACTGAAAATTATCCACATGTCCTTCAATGGGTAAACTCTATCATATACATAGTGGAATACAGCAATAAAAATGAAACTATTTATACACAGAACAATTTGGATAGACCTCAATGACACTATGCTGAGTGAAAGAAAAAATCAATCTCAAAATATTATATGCTGTATAATTTTATTTATATAGTATTTTGAAATGACAAAACTGAGACAGTGAACAGATCAGTGGTTGCCTTGAGATGGGGAAGGAGGTTAAATGTAAATTTAAAGAGGGACCACCCGGAAGTTATTTTGTGGTAATGGAAACAGTTCTGCATCTTGATTGTAGTGGTGGTTACACGAATCTATAATCGGGGTAAAACTGCATAGAACTATACACATATAAGTGAATACAGTTTTAAAAAATTGTGAAAACTGAATAAGGTCTTTCGTCTAGTTAATGGTATTATACCAATGTCAATTTTCCAATTTTGATATTGTATTACAGCTATATAACATGTCATCGTTAGGGACAGGTGAGTGCAGGGTATGCGGATAATTCTACTATTTTTGCAATTTCTTGTGAGTCTATAATTATTTTAAAGTAAAAATACTTTTTAAATGTCTGAATGCCAAGTGTGTGGATTCTATTAAATTATCTTAATCACCTCTGGCAGAGTTATCATAGGTATTATAAGCTCTGTGCAGTAATAATAAAGATTTATTGAGTACTTAGGATGTGTGAGCCACTGTGCTAAGCATTTTGCATTTGTTATCCCATTTGATCCATGCTACAGCCCAAACAAGTAAGTAGTTTTTTTTGTTACATGCCTTTTATAGATCAGGAGACTGAAAATCAGAGTTTAGTAACTTGCCCCAGGCCACAGAGCTATAAGTGGCAGGACTAGGGCTTAAACCTAGGTCCATATGACTCCACAGTTTGTGATCAAAAGCACAATGTCATAATGACTCCATATTTGGGCAGCTGTGAGGCCAAAATGAGGCATCATATGTCAGTTGCCTAGCTCAGTGTTTGGAACATAACCAACATCCAGTGACTAGCACACTATTACTGTCATCATTTTTATCGTTATTTTTACCAATTGTGGCCGTAGCCTTAGTGTTGAGGGGCATCTGGTCCTTACACTTAAGGCAGGATGAATAGTGCCAGGAAAAAGAGTCAGGTTCTTATGTTTACACATAATCATAAAAACATCTACCACACTGGGTTATTGTGAGTTTCGAGTAAAATTAAAAGCAACAGTATATGTGAAAAGTGCTCTGTAAACAGTAAAGCTCCCTGCATGCTAGCTGCATTACATTTTATTCTATTACTTTACCTCTAGATTGGCAGCTAAAAGCTTTTTGCCTCTCAGCCATGCCACCATCCACAAGCTCATCACCCTGCTCACTCCCTGTGTGTTTCTATGGCATCAATCACCATAGTTTCTAAATTCTCTGACAGAAATATTAGATGAAAAGCAGTTTAACAGAAGGAATTGGTGAATTCGATTCAAAGAACTGCATCCTCTTCACCTTGAAGCAGGGTTTAGCTGAGCAGCAGCAGGTCACGTATTAATTGCTTCTCCATTCATTGCTTCTATATTCCTTTTTTTTTTTTTTTTGCAAAACTTAAATAAGGTGACGAATTTAGAGTTATTTTCGAAACTTTCAGTAATCAATAGGCTTCCCTAAAATCATCATTCCTCCTGGGATAAAATTTCAGTCATTCTTCTACATCAGGGGTTGGTAAAATATGACCCATGATCCAAATCTGGCTTGCCATCAGCATTGTATGACTCTCAAGCTAAATTTTTAAAACATTTTTAATGTTTGAAAAAACATAAAAAATGAAAGAATACTATTTCACAACACATGAAAATTCCAGGAAATTCACACTTCAGTATTCATAAGTAAAGTTTCCATTGTTCAGGCAGAATTGAGTAGTTTCAAAGCTGAAAATATTTACTATCTGACCCTTTACAGGTAATCCTTTCTGAGCCCTGCTCTACATGATAAGAACATCAGTGATCTTATATGGAGGCCAACAAGCTAGCTAGGTCTCCATTTGACCTGCATTTAGCCCCACCCCTCACCTCTACACACTACTATCCTCTTCACTATCCCCATATTTTTAAATATTTCCCACACTGTTTCAAGCTCTTTGGAGGAAAGGATTCATTTTTTTCTCTTGCATCTTTGTATCTCACAAAGGCCTAGCACAGAGTTTTACTCAAAAATAGACAATGATGAATGTTTTTAAACGACAGAGCTGAATCAAATTTCATAGCAACGAGGTTTCTGAAGTGTTGCCATGCAGTATCCTTTTATATCCAATCTATTCCATTCAGTGCTGGAGGTCAGATGTAGAGATGATACAGGTAAAATAAAATAGTATATTTACATTCTGTAGCAGAAAGATTCATGAATCACAATTCTGTTTAAACGACTGTTGCTTTTACTCTTGAGTAAAAGAAGACCTTTCTAATATGTCAGAAAACCCCAAAGCCATAATAGAAAGATTGATACATTTGACTACACAATAATAAGAATTTCTTTTCTGACAGTTGCCAGAGGGAAGAGGGTGGGGAATGAGTGAAAAAGGTAAAGGGAAATAAGAGGTACAACATCTAGTTACAAAATAAGCCATAGAGATGTAGTGAAACAGTATGGGGAATGTAGTCATAATATTGTGATAACTTTGCATGGTGACAGATGGTTACTAGACCTCGTGTGGTGATTACATCGTAAGGTATATAAATGTCAAATCATTATGTTGTACATCTAAAACTAATATAATACTGTATTCCAACTATACTTTAATAAAATTTTTAAAGTTTCTTTTTTCCATGGCAAAAACCACCTAAACAAAGTAAAAAGACAAAGGAACTGAGGGGAAGGGGATTACATCAGGTAAAGAGAAATTTCCATAAATAAATAGTTTTTACGAATTTATAGAAAAAAGACCAAGAAGGCTTATAGAAAAAATAGGTGAAGAAGATGAACAAGCAGTTCACAGAAGATCAAATACAAATGGATATTGACATCTAAAGAGATGTCATTAATAAAAGAAATGTAAATGACAAAGTTTAATGACACATTTTATTGGCAAATGTATGGGGAAACAACTACTCTCATGCATTGCTGTAGAAATATAAATTTTCTCTGTATAAAAATATGTATGCTAAAATAAAGAAAAGAAAAGAAATATGCATGCCTTTTGACTAAACAGTTCCACTATCTAGGAATTTATTCTGTGGATAACAGCAAAATATTAGCAAATAATCAAATATTGATCAGTAGATGAGCTGGTTTAAATAAATGATGTTAAATCTATAACAAAATACTATGCAGCTATAAAAATAATAAGAAAGTACTTTACATTGGGTGGTAATCACACAATAGAATATATAGATGTCAAATTATAATGTACACCTGAAATTATGTAATCATATTAACCTGTTACCCAATAAACTTAATTTTAAAAAAAAAGAAAGTGCTTTACATATTAGGGACAGGAAAAATGGTAGAATTTTTCACATATATCTTTTTTGTAAATTTTGAATTTGTACCATGTGATGCATTACTTATACAAAATTAAATTTAATTTTTAAAATATGTGTTTATTTCTTAGTTCTCAATGATGGATATTTCAAGGTTTGTATTATTTTCATTCCTATACCTATGCTATACATTTCTTTCCATTCAGTAGTTAACAAATCTAATTAAAAAACAATGTTTATTTTGAAGGGTAAGGATTTGTTAATTTAGGGAAGACTAGGCTATTGGGTCATTATGTTAGCACCTAAAATTGAGTATTGGGTTTTGCAATGAAAATCAAGGTTTGTGAAAATACAAACATATTTTAATTTAGTCACGCTCTGATGGTGATGAATATAGGCAAAACCTTTCACTTATAATGAATCATTAATTTTGACAATAGAAGTGTAAATAAGATCATAAATAGAATTTCCATTATTTGCCTATGCCAATATATCAGATAGGGTTTAGTCATGACGTATTTTATAATGAGTGATATTTCTTCCTTATTTTCAGCACCTGTTCTGAGCAGCTTAGTATTGATCAAGAGAAAATGAAGGATTCTGCCTCTTCCCAGGTCTGTTTGTTTGCTTTGTTATCCTTCCAGACAAATGTCCACAAGGTGGGATCATTAATGATTATTTCATACACTAAAAAATGGGAAAAAAATTCTTTCTTTTTTTCGGGGGAGGTAACCCTTGGTTGACCTCACAGATTGCAAGGAACTTGTCAGCTTACAATCCCTTTTTAAAAATATTTTTTTGCACCACAGCATTTGGTCTTCTTAGGTGGTATCCCATCCAAGTACTAACCAGGCTTGCTTAGCTTCCGAGATCAGATGGGATCATGTTCGTTCAGGGTAGCATGGCCATAGATGGGAAAAATTCTATTTTCTTTTTTTAATAGAATCACTTTTCTTTATTTGACTTTTAAATAGATAATATATCCATACATTGTTTCTTCAGGCTGCTATAACAAACTACCCTAGACTAATTCTTTACTTTCTGAACGTATTGTTTCTAAGGATGATTTGGTTTGAAGCACATTCATATGCGTATAAAATTAGCTGTTATAATAGAAGTTAATTTTACTTACACTAACTATAAGGTCTGAACTTCCTTAAGGTCCAATGTAAGTCTCCAGTATCCAAATAATATACTATGTGATTTTAAAATTCTAAGGACTAAACAATGTTTTCCAGTGACGCTAATGATAACATCTATTGTGTTATTGACTGTTTGCTGCTTTGTCACTCTCAGTAGCTTGTGAATTCTATGAGAGAAGGGATAGTGCATTTTTGTATCTTTTAGATTTGTCCTCTGGATGCCATAATTGTTGTCATAGAATAGACGTTCAGTCAGTTGTCACATGAATAAATAGGTACCTCCTCACTGCTGTTTTCTGCACACTTTTAAAAGCAAGAATAGAGACTTTATTATGTAGGTTTTGGGGTAGAAGTAATAGGCAGAGGGCAAGGAGGACTCTCCAGTAGTGCTTTACTATCCTCATAAGCCACTGACCAACTATACCCTAAGCTGTATGGTTGACAACTACTGGCACTCAGAAAGAAGCAAGTATAAGAAGCCAAAAGAATAAATAAGCACTAAGTGTGAACCACTGCACTCTTGGCTTCCACACTAATCTGTGCTTTATTAACTTTGTTTTGGTCTTTGATGCTTGATTCATTTACTAACATGAATAAAGCAGATCCAGACATCTAAAACAAAAGCTTATAATTCAGATAATTTTGTTTATGAGATGAGTTGCTCATTAGTTTAATGGAAATAAATGCTTAAAATTCATTAGAGTACATGTTCCTAACTAGATTTATTGCTTTTATTAATTTTTGTCTCTAAGCCTCTTGCTACTCTATAAGCCAGGAGCTGGTGAACTATGACCCATGCATGGACTGGTCGCCCGTTTTTGTAAATAAAGTTTTATAGGAACACAGACATATTCATTTGTTTATATCTGTGGCTGCTTTCATGGCAGTGTTGAGTAATTGGAATAGAAACTCTGTGGCCCACAAGCCTAAAATATTTTACTATCTGGCCTTAATAGAAAAGCTTCGTTGACTCCTGCTATTTCTGCATGATCAATATGACAAAGGATCTAAAAGAGGGTACTCAACAAGAAACTGGACTCCATTTAACTGAAATATTTAACTGAACTCTAATATGTGCAAGACAGTAGGAATTAAAAGATGACAAAGACCCTGAATAGTGTTTGTACCAGACATACTTTCAGCACCAAGAAAAAGTACATATTCTCATTCCAGATGACAAGGTAAACAATGCTACATTTGAAATCTAAATGTTACAAGCGAAAAGCCACCAGACGTAGGTTGAGATCTGGGCAGGCTAATCTGTTCTACCTTTCAGGGAAGCAATGATATATTTTTATAGAAACTTGGATAATGTCATTCATTTCAGCTGAGAATACATCAACCGACCAATGTACTTGAATGTACCTTTTACTGAAAGTAGGAAAACTCTTAACCTCACAACTAATAATAATAGTAGCTAATACATATAGCATTTATTAAATGCCAGTTACATATATTAAATTGTCTAATGCTCATATAACTCTATGAGTTGGGGCTATCATTCATTATGTCCAATTACACATGAGGAAACTGAGGTAACAGAGAAATGAAGCGACCTGCACAAACATACAGCTAGTTAAGTGGGAGTAGGGATTTGAACCTATGTAGTTTGACTTTGGAGTCTGGGCACTTAACATTCATGACTGCTTAATCTGAATCTATGACTTTGGACAACTCACTCAACCTCCCTGAACTGTTTCTTTTTCTATAAAATGAATGTGTTGGTTTTGATCTCTCAGGTTCTATAGCTATAATGTTCCAGGATACTTGGTTTTTAATAGACATTTACATATACCTAACACTGTGGGAATTATAAAAAATATATTAAGTACATTATTAATTTCATTCAACAAATAATTAATGAGTATCTGCTATGTACAAAACTGTGTTCCAGGCACTTGAGATACAGCAGGGAACAAAACAGATGGAATGCCTGCCCTCTTTAGGGCTCACATTTTGGGGGAATACAATAATAAAAATGACAAATATTTGTAGAGCAATTACAATATATCATACACTGTGCTATGTAATTGACATGGGTTGTCGCTTTTAGTCTTCAACAGCAGTCATGAGCCCTGCTGTACAGATGAGAAAACGGAGACTTGGAGAAGTTTAGGTACTTGTCAAAGGTCACAGCTAATAAGTGGCAGAGCCTGTATCTTTTTGCAGAGTTCATGTGCTAACTCATGTTACAGTACTTCTCTTATAAGGACTTTATAACTGATTAACTGGCTAACATACAGTTATAGTGAACTGGCTTAAAATAATCTCTTGGTATTTTTAACAATTTTCAAACAGTAAAAAGCTGAATAATGGTAGGAGCCTAATCTGCAAATTCACATGAGAAACTCTGAGCTGACAGGCAGAACATAAAGATTCCTATCTATATGGTGACCTCTGGGCCTCTTGAGAGGAATCACAAAAAGGATTTAGAGATTGACAGTCTCCCATACTAGAATTAAAAGTCTGGGATAAAGTAGGAAGGCAGAGAGCGACCCAACCTTTGCTATGGAGTGGGTGCATGGTTCAGGATGACGAACTCACTCTAAGGAAGAAGACAGCAAAGAGAATGAAAGAGAGAGGAGGGAGGAGAAAAGGAGGGAGGGAGGGAGGGAGGGAGGGAGGAAGGAAAGAAGGAAGGAAGGAAGGAAGGAAGGAAGGAAGGAAGGAAGGAAGGAAGGAAGGAAGGAAGGAAGGAGGGAGGGAGGGAAGGAAGGAAACTAGTGCCTTGGATCTTGAGTTTCAAGTCATCAAAAAATACATTTGTAACCCAGAGCAGTCTCAATCAAATGCTCTCTAGCTCAGATCTTGGAAGCGCTTGCTCTCCACAGAGTATATTGCAAAGCAGCGAACTGGGAGTCTTGCACTTTCAGTATCACAACTGTGCAAGGATTCAGAGGTAAATTTTGTGAGTGTCCTAAAATTTGGTCAGACAAAAGATAAATAGGGCAACTTTATGGCCTTGCCACACTCAGGAGATATGCTCACTAAATGTTTATTAAATGAATGGATGTTTAATGATGAGTTAATGAATGAATGATGGAGACGAATTGTGGTATATAAACACTAAGACAGCAGACAAGGCCAAAAAAAAAGCAGTTTTATTTATGTCCAACTTTTTTCCAAAAAAGGATTTGACATGGCTTCAAAGTCACATATATTTAGATTAGGACAATATAAAATCAGAACATTGCTGTAGAGGATAGCAACTGAGTGATTTTGTTGTAACAACTAATCTCTTGGTTTAAAGCAGTAAAAAAATAAAACTATATCTTCAAAATCCTATTTTCTTCACAGTATGCATGTGAATTGTGGGTTTGCTTATTGGTGACTTAGGAGCTGAGAGCCCCTGTATATTAGGTGGAATTCACTATGATCTACTTTTCACTTGAAGAGTGAGTGCACTGCAATGTATGATGTATGAAGAACTTAGAAATAGAGATGGTGTTTTGTGTGTGACTTAGAACATTGATGAAAGTCATCATGACATAGGTGTTCAAGTTGTCATTTTTGTATTAGTGTAAGACTGAGAAATATTCTGAATTTTAACTAGTTTTAACCAATTGATCTCTAAGAAAAATAAGGTGCAGTTCATTAAAATCTGTGGGTTTTTTTTTTTGTAGTAGCCGTGGTTTAATGATGTGGATGAATTAAGGACATCTTTAGCGATATCTGAGACGTATAAACAAGTAATTTTAAGTATCATAAAATTATTGTACATCCTTGTTTATTAAACAATGAGTCTCAGTCTTGAAAATCATAGAAAACACCTGCTTAGATTATTATCACAGAAGAACCTGATGCTTCTTGACGATTGTAATTTGTGAATTGCAAAAAAAAAAAAAAAAATTCACACATTGTTTTTGTCATGCTTCACTTAGATATGTGTAAGCTTAAATATATTTTCACCAATAAAGCTGAATAAATTTGAAAAAAAAATTCTATTTCTGCTTTTTCATTCTTGGCAGAAGCACACAACTCTCGGCAAAAAATAATGCTCTTGGAAGAGCTTGAATACACAGGATACTAACATGCATGTTTCCTTTTTCATTAATTTTTTGTTATTCTTTCTCAACGCTCACTAGTAAGTTATAGGCAGAAAACAAATGTCAAGTAGAGATGAAGAAATGAAGTGTCAAAAAGAAATAAAGATTCAAGATAAAGATGAGTAACATTAGCCTATGGGGTATGCTGTTAAGTGAGTCAACTGTCCTTAAATCTAACAGCAGAAAGTTCTAAAGCTGATTTGAAAGGGCTTACTGTGTGTGTGTGTGTGTGGTGTGTGTGTGTGAGAGAGAGAGAGAGAGAGAGAGAGACAGAGACAGAGACAGAACAGAGAGACAGAGAGACAGAGAGAGAAATACAGAGAGAGAGAACATATACCTACATCAGTTAAAGGAAACATAAGAAAGAAAAATCAACAAATCCACCAGGAAAAGGAGGAGGGGTAGGAATGGACTAAGAACTGAAGAAGATAGAGAAGTTACTGCAACTGAATACTAAAATTGTTCTGGCTTTTCTGGCAATCAAGAAAATAATTCATGATGGGTTACATATCTCTCCTTGTCTTAAGAAAATGTGTCACTTAGAGTAAGAAATCACCTCTGAGCTATTTTTCTCAAGGAGGATGGCTCTGTTTCAAACCCTCCCCCTTTTCTTGCCCAGTGCCCTTTGTGAGCTGTGATCTTGGGATGGAGGGCAGCTGAGAGGCCTACAATGGACTTAACATGTGGAATTGTTAGCTTTATACTCCTACCCACAGCGAGCTGCCCAGCCAGCCATGGTCTTTGAGAAATGATAGATAAGAAATCTTCCTCCCAAAGAATCATATTTTTAAAGCAAAGATTAAAACTTAAAACAATTTAGATTATTTACCTTGACTACCATTTTAAAAGAAACCCCTTGAAAATTATAGTGATGGTTTATTTAACTTTTCAGTTTAGAAAAACTTTTCAGAATACAGGGAAGTAATAACTAAATTTTCTATTGTTAATTAACTTTTCCCATTGCCAACAGTTTAAACTTAGTCCCTCCTCCTCAGAAAGACAAGTTACAGCTAACGCTTAAACATCCATCTCCCTCTTCTAATTGCTGTGTAGGAGTAATTCTGTGATTCTGGAAGGAAACTTCAGTGAATAAATGAACGACTCTCATTTGCTATTTGGAAGTTATAAAAATTACAAGACATCATTCCATTATATTCTCTCATTTCCTTGTCATTGGAAAAAGGTTCCAACCTTTCATTATATTAAAAAGCAATTATCAAAATGTTTTATTCCATAATAAGTTTGACTACTAGGAGAGAAAGTATTCAGAAATCAAAAATAAGGGAGTTCTTTTTAGCATATAAACAGGTGAGTCAAACCTCCACATCTGAAAGAAAAATTCTCAGTGAAAGATTACCCTTGAAATCATCTATTTGGAATGTGGTGTCTTTACTTTGGTCATTCTCTACTGTCTAGTTTCCATTAAACCACTGTGATTGTGTGTTACAGACATTATCTTCTTGCTGACTCTGCAAAGTGATAGAGTTGTGTTGCAGTTCCTTCCACAGTTGGCACATAGTGCTATTCGCCAAGGTATGTTGGGTTTTTGTTAGAAAGAATTTGGACAGTACTCTCACTTGCAGTCGATCAGCCAGTAGTAAGTAGGCTCTGAAGCCACCACATTAAGGGCACTCGGCTTCCAAGCTGGGGAGAATTACAAAGGGTTTAAAGATATGCCACCTAACCCCTTCATAATAATCCTTAACATTTGTACAGAACTTTACAATTTACAAACTGCTTTCCTCTAGGTTATCACTTTTGATCCTTACAGTAACACAGAGGAGTCAGCCCAGCAGATCTTCCTAATCCTCATTTGATAAATGAGGAAAACAAGGCTCAGAGGGTTTATGTGCCTTGACTGACATCAAGCACAAGTAAAAATATAAAGAAAACTAGGGCTAGAGCCCAAGTCCTGTGATGAAGAGAACAGTACTCTTTTATATCCTGTTGCTTCTCACATATCAACAAATTCAGGGGCGCACAAGTAAATGACAGCAAAATCAAATTGTATATAGAATCATCAACCTGCATGATCAGCCAGAAAGGAGCAAACTATACAAGAGTGGGGGGGCTAGGGTGTCACTCATGGAGGAGGCTGCTAGATCATATGGCACCTTTGTGTGAATTAGAAAAAAGGTGCTTGCTTCTGATGGATACAGTTGTGGGGATGTGCATAGTTATTTAGAGCCCCAGCAGATGTTGCCAGGGTGCAGGCTTGGCAAACATGGTTTAGATTTCAACCCTTATTATCCTTCTCAGCTGCGTGCCTTGGTACCAGCTATTTCTACACAAATGTCCATGGGGTGCCGACTAAAGTGACTAAAAGGCCTGAGACTAGGGAAAGCTAGCTAGCGTCTTTCCTACTCCAAGTGCGGTCCTCAGACCAGCAGCATTGGCTTCATTTGGAGCTTATTAGATATGCAGAATCTCAATTACCACATCCAGACCTATTAATTAAGAAGATGCATTGCAATAACACCCAATTGATTTGTGTGCACGTCAAGTTTTGGAGAAGCACTGGGCTACAACAGTAGGTAAGCCCCGAAACAGGATTTCTGGGAGTTGGAGACAAGCAAATCAGTGATTATTCATGGTGTAGCAAGCAGGTTTGTCTTGCTGCAGAAGAGGTACTCAGAGTAATGAAGCCCCTGCCTCAAACAAATGGCACTCTGTTTGGAACTGAGTTTAGCATTAACTTTTAGTTTTGTTGTGTTACTTCATGCAATGTGGTTTGAAACCATCTCTGATGCCCTACATGTCCAAGGGTCATAGTCCCTATTCTCCAGGATATCACTGTCTCAAGGGATAATGTTCAATCCAATGCAATAGGAAGCCCATTGAAGATGTAAACAGTACTGACAGAGCACAGAGGAGCAGCAAAATACCTCTGCCTGTGATATTCAAGTTGAGTGTTAAAACAGGAGGCATTGCTCACACAGAGAAGAGAAGGGTGTCTCTCCAGGATGTAGAGATGTCTATATCCCACTGAGTTGTGGACCTTTTGTGGGGTTCTGGTTTAGTTTTTATCTCCCTCTCCGTCCCCCATTTCAGGGTCTAGCACAGTAGCCAATGCACAACTATTAATTAGTGCTTATTAACTGACTGATGAACTGACAGGCTGACTAAATAAATAAGTGAATGACTTTGCAAAGAGGAGTCATGCAGACTAACACAGAAGGAAGAGGTCTTATAATTGCCCAGGAATGATGTAGTTAAGATCAGCATTTGGGCTATGGCTGGAAAAATGAGGAAAAGATCTGAGAAATACTGTACTATGCTAAGACTTTTATCTGAAAAAATGTAACAATGAGACAGACATTTTAAAAATACACCTTTGTTAAATCTGAATACTCCTTAACAATGAGCTGAGTGAACTGCAATCAGATCCATTCTCTCCAAATGGGTTGAGTGAAGGGCACTGGGGGCTGCTGCCAGGTATTAGGCCTGCTTTTTTCCAGCTCCCTGCGGGGTTCAATTTTGCTTTGGGTGAGAGAATGAGCATTTTCCTTTTATAGATCTCCATTGCACAGAACAAGGTAGGAGTTCCCTGAATGAAACCTGGTCATTAGTTTATCTTTTATAATCTACATAAATACTTCCAGAGAGGGGCAGAGGCAGGGGGCCACAGGCCTGTGAGCCAGGGACCCAAAGGGGCTCATCTGGGCCCTGTTAGTACAACAAAACACATTGCATCCCATCAGCCTCAGAGCCTCTTTGCACTGAATATTCAGTTATGTAGCATAATTGGCTCGGAGCCTGCATATACTGTAGGTTTGAACACAGATGGCATTGCCTACAATATCAGAAATATATTTCAAAAATGTAAGTAATTTAGACTCAGCTCCTTAGTGTAAAAGATTATCGGACATTCAGGGAAGGCTATGTAGTTCAGTGTGGTTGAAGTTAGTATCATTAGTGGAGATAGGAAGGGGAGGAGAGACTTCATGTAAAAATGCAGAGATCTTGAACCAAGCCAATGGTTCCTGGAGAAGAAGAGAGGAGTAAGGATTTCAGAGGCATTTTGGAACTGGGGAACAAATTGAATGTGGGTGTCTAGACATTTGAGAGAATTGAGAATGAGTCCCAGATTTGTAGTTTGGGCAATGGCATAGTCTGGCCAGAGAGGCTGAAGATAATGAGTTTGGGTGTGAAAGACATTGTGTTTGAGTGATTTAGGTGCAGCTGTCTAATAAGAGTTGGAAATATAGGGCTGGAATTAAATAGAGAGATTTGGGCTGCAGTTACAGACCTGAAATTTATAAGCATATTATTGCTAACAAAAGCCAGAGAAGTAAATTTTCTCTCTTTGGGAGAATATGCAAGGCAAGAAAAGAAGACTGGCAGAAGAACCCTGGGGAAAGTCAACAAAAGCCAGGACAGGATGGTGTTAAGAAAGCTGAGGGAGGACAAAGAGTCAACATGGAGGGGTTGTCGATAGCTTAGAATGTACAAAAAGTTGAAGAGGATAAGGGCTGAATGGAAATCATCAGATTGGTCAATTACTAGGTCCTTGCTGGTGATCTTTGCTATAGTAGTTTCAGTGGTACAGCAGAAGAAAGAGCTAAGTTGAAGGGGGAGAAAGAATGACTGCAAAAATGAGAAACTGGGGACTATGAGGGATTTGATCTTGTAAGAAAGAAGATTGGGTAGTGGCTTGAGGAGGAGACAGATTCTTGAGAAGGAATTTTAGTATGCCAGAGCAGAGAGAGATTTGGGTAATGGGAAAAAGGGCTTTGATAGAGGCAGGTCCCTAAAGAGGTGATGAAAGGATGTGTCCTAGAAAGGAAGAACACCTTTCCTTTGAAACAGAAAGGAATTTACAAATAAACAAAAACAACAGAAAATGGTGTTTTGGAAAACATTATCATTAACAGAAATATTAATGCCCAGGAAACTAATGGAGACAAAATATACAATCAGGCTTGGCTGTGTAAAAGAGTAATTAATTTGAATCACCATACCAACTGTTTACCACTTATGCCTAATTAACATACAGCACCCTAACTTGTGTATATCAATACATACTTGTTAGATTAACTTCATTTTAAGTTTTATTTTATTTCACAACTAAACTTTCTTCAGGTCTGTGCAGTCTTTAACTTGTAACTTACATAATATTGTTTATTTACTGTCTTAAAAAGATCTTAGAAAGACCATTGCCTTAGTCAGGAGAAAATTCTCAGATGTTAGTTTAGTTGTGTAACATTTAACTTGGCAATTAGAGATGAGAGAGGAAAAATAATGTATATGCAGGAAAAAAAGGAGGGCAAATTTACGGCCTTGTCACACTCAAGAGATATGCTCACTAATGGACATGCTTGTCCCATTTAGAGAGAAGATTGTGTTTTTGAAAGAAGCTTTTTTCCTAGGCCTCTGGTAGTTACATATAATTACTATATCCTAGAGAACACAAATGCAATGAAAAACTCAGCAGATATGTTCTTTGGAGGTCATCTTGTGAAATGTGGTTTGATGTACGTTATAGCAAAACTTATTCTGAGATTTTTTCCCCACACAATGACTCATATGTTGGTCTAATACATTGAAATCTGTATTATTTTAAAAGATATCAGAATATGCTTTTAATCCTACTGTTAACATTATAAAATAATAACTACCATTTATTGAGTGCTTACTATGTGATAGACATGTTACATTTACTATCTCAGTACTCAAAAAAATTTTATTGAGTCCCTTTTAATTTTTTTCAGTAATGCTAAGAGAAGGTCTAAGGCTTCATTTGCCAACTACCTCCCATTTTTTGTTCCCATTCACAGCAAACATTATTAAAGAGTTGTCTCTACTCCCTCTCCAATTTTTTTCTTTGAGCCATTCTAATCAAGTTCTTGTCTCCACCACTCCATAAAACCTGTTCCAGTTAAGTCACCAATAACCTCCACATTTGCAATCCATGGGTCATTTCTCAGTCATAATCTTCCCTGACTCATTAGCAACATTTAAGTGGATCAGTCCCTCCTCCTTGATGCACTTCCTTCCCTTATTTTCAGGACACCACAATGTCTGGTTTTCTTCCAATTTCACTGATCACTCTTTAGTCTCTTTTTGCTGATTGTGCCCCTTCTCTGACTTTTTAAGGCTGTGGGGGCTCAGGATTCAATCCTTGGAAATCTTCTCTGTTTCTACTCATTCCTCAGGTGGTCTCATCTAGTCCCATGGTCATCTCTATACTTCAGACTCTCATATTTATACCTATAGCCCAGACTTCTCTCTTGAACTTGAGAGTTGTGTATCCAACTTCCTGCTCAATATCATTTGTACTAGGATTTCTTTTCTTTTCTTTTTTTCAATTATAGTTGACAATCAGTATTAATCTCTACTAGGATTTCTAATAGGTATCTCAATATATACACAACACTGCTCTTGATCTTTTCCCACAAAGAAAAAAATAAGAACTAAGGAAAACCTGTTTCAAACTATACCTTTTATTTTTTTTCAGTAATGCTAAGAGGAGGTCTAAGAAAGATGTAATTCTTGATAATCTTTCTTTTTCTCAATCATCATACCCAATGTTTCATAAAATAATGATGGAACCACCTTAAAAAATATCCGTAATTCAATCATTCCTCACCCCCCATCACTACTACCTCCCTGTTCCTTGATCTCACCAGGAATACATCTGCCTACAACAGGTAGACATGTAGTTAATTCCTTTCCTCTTTGCTCAAATGTAACCTCAATAAAGAACTACCCTGACCACCCTTTTTAATACTGCAACATGTACCCTCTCCTTAGCAACCCAATGTCCAAGTATCCTTCTCAATGTTTTCTTTACTCCATGACCACTTACCACTTTCTAACACATCACAGAACTTACATTTATTATTGTTAATTGCTTATTGTCTATCTCCCCCTACTAGATGTCATCTCAATGAGGTCAGGGAGTTTCATCTGTTTTGTTCACTACTGTGCCCACAAACACCTATAACAGTACCTTGCATGCCTTCAATGAATTTGAAGTCATAAATGGGCCTTCAAATTTTGGGATTGAATTAAAAAAAGCTTTAAGTATTTTTTTTAAAAGGTTGCTTACACAGTGAGAACCCTAGCATTCAAACTCCAATCTCTCTTATACTAAAGCCCATGCCCTTAACCACTTCATTCTACATCCTCCCGTTGCAGCCTGGAGCAATAGTTCTCGCAGGTGTGCGCTGAACCTTTCTTGAGAATTAAGAAAACAATATAATTTGCAACAGCTGAACATACAAAATATATGATGACTGGCATAAAGAATATTGACTTGAGCAGGTCATGCAATATAGAATAGGCTTGGAGTTTAGCTTGTGGTGGGAAAAGGCATAGGATAACATCACATGATATTAAGCAGATGTCACAGCACAATATCACCCAAGTGCCAGAGAGATTGAATGTTCACTTGCCCTTATGTGTATATAAGTGAGGGTGCTCAGGGCAGGGAACTGTTCTACTCAAACTGCAACACAGCACTGACACATGGTGATAAACATGTGGTAATCATGTTATGCTTTCCTCAGGCCCTATGAGGCATTGTTATGTGCAGTAGGACTATATTATATTATTGACTTATTTTAGTAAACTTTTGGGAAATTCCTTCAAGGCACGTTGCCAAAAATTTCTAGTAGTCAAAAGTGTGTTATAGATTTTTAAAAAATCATCACTGACAACCCTTGTAATCAGGTAAGTTTCACTCTTCCTCTATGTAGGCAAGCAGGGCTGTACACCTTTTCCTGTTATATCTTTATATATATATTTATATATATATATATATTTATATATATATATATATATACACACACACACAACACACAACACACACACACACACCACATACATACATAACACACACACACATACACATACATACAGAGAGAGAGAGAGAGAGAGAGAGTAGAAAGAAACCATAGGATAGAGTTGAATTCATTAAGAATCAAACAATAGATAGGTCAAGGAAGATGGCAGACTAGCCTAAAAGGCAGGGTTTTGTCTCCTCCCAGGACTGCATTGAAATTACAACCAAATTATAAAAATAATCAATGTGGGGAGCCACCTGAAGTTCCAAACTGGTCATGACAACTACATCTGATAATATTAAAGGAGCCACAGCAAAGCCAATCCAGCATAGGCAAAACAATCAGTGGATCATGTTGTAGTTCTCACCGGGTAGCCTTGAACAATCAAAATCAGTGGCTGACCTTGGCCTATGGGGAAACCCCTCCCAAGGGGCCACAAAACCAATGCACTAGAGGCTGGCACTATACCACAACGGAGCAACTCCTGACTAGTTCCAGTAGTGATACACACAAAGGGTGGTTGCAACAAGTTACACAGCCTGATAGAGCAAATCCTACTCAGTGGGGTCAGCCCCCCAACAACAACTCTTATCCTCAGGGTGCAGCAATTCCCACAGTTAGTCAGCCTGAACGTTAATCCCATCACTGATCTACTAACAACAATAAGGCTTGGGCGACAACAGAAGATCACACACAACCCACACAAAGGTTATCTCCAGAGCTCCCAACACAAGGGATCAGGGAGAGTATGCCACTAGACAATACAGGACACCTTTCACATTAGGCAATCTGGCCAAGGCTGAGAGACGAAACGAATATTCCTGACACATAGAAACAAAACACAGAGTCTATAAAATGAGAAAACAAAGAAATATGCCACAAATGAAAACAAGAGAAAACTCTAGAAAAATAAGCTAAATGAAATGGAGGTAAGCAACCTACCAGAGTCAGAGTTCAAAATATAAGGATGCTCAACAAACTATATAGAGTGGATGAGCTCAATGAGAATATTGAAAAAAGACATAGAAACCATAAAAAAAGAACCAGACAGAAATGAGGAATATGATAACAGAAATGAATAACACACTAGAAAGATTCAACAGTAAATTAAACAAAGCAGAAGATTGAATCAGCAAATTGGAAGACAAGGTAGCTGAATACACCTAATCAGAAAAACAAACACAAAAAAAAACATTAAAAATAAACGAAGATAGTTTCAGAGACCTCGGAGAACAACATGAAGCGTAAAAAAATATCCAAATCATAGGAATACCTGAAGAGGAAGAGAGAGAGCAAAGGATCAAGAATCTATTTGAAGAAATAATGACAGAAAACTTCCCTCGCTTGGCAAAGGAATTAGACATACAAATTCAGGAAGCACAAAGAGTTCCAAACAAGAGGAATTCAAAAAGACACACCAAGACACATCATAATTAAAATGCCAAAGGTCAAAGACAAAGAGAGAATCTTAAAAGCAGCAAGAGAAAGGAACCTGGTTACTTTACAAGGGTACCTGCATAAGAATGTCTGCTGACTTTTCAATGGAAACTTTGCAGGCCAAAAGGGAATGGCAAGAAATATTAAAAGTTATAAAAAACAAGAATCTACAAACCATGGATACTCTATCCAGCAAGGCTTTTGATTAAAATGGAAGGTGAGATAAAGAGCTTCCAAGACAGAAAAAGCTTAAGGAATTCATCACCAACAAGCCGTCATTCCAAGAAATGTTAAAAGATCTTCTGTAAAAAGAGAAGGAGTAAAAAAATAAAAGAGAAATAACAAATATGAATAGTAAAATGACAATAATAATATACCTATCAGTAATCACTTTAAATGTAAATGGATTTAAATGCTCCAATTAAAATACAAGGGTAAACTGAATGTGAATGGATAAGAAAAACAAGGGCCCATGCATATGCTGTCTACAAGAAACCCACTTCAGAGCAAACGACACTCACAGACTGAAAGTAAATATTTCACACAGAAATGAAAAAAAAAAGCTGGGTAGCAATACTTATATCAGATAAAATAGACTTTTAAAACAAAGGCTATATAAGAGATAAAAAGAGCATTACATAATAATAAAGGGCTTGATAAATTAAGAGGATATACCCTTAGTAAATATATATGCATCCAACATGGAAGCACCTATATACATAAAGCAATTATTGACCGACAAAAAAGGAGAGATCAATAGTAATACACTCATAGTAGGAGACTTTAATATCCCATTGACACCTAATGGACAGATATTCCAGGCAAAAAATCAACAAGAAAACAATGGGCCTAAAAGGTACACTAGAACAGGTGGACTTAATAGATATTTTCAGAGCATTTTACCCCAAAGCAGCAAAATATACATTCTTCTCAAGTGCAGATGGAACATTTTCAAGGATAGATCACATCAGGACTCAAATCAAGTCTCAATAAATTTAAGAAGATTGAATCATATCAACCGCCTTCTCTGATCACAATGGTATGACACTAGAAATCAATTACTAGAAAAAAAAACTGAAAAATACACAAATCCATGGAGGCTAAATAACATGCTACTAAACAATGAATGAATTATTAATGAGATCGAGGAAGAAATAAAAAGATATCTAGAAACAAGTGAAAATGAAAACATGACTCAAAATTTATAGGACATAGCAAATGCAGTTCTAAGAGGGAAATCCATAGCAATCAAATCTACCTCAAAGAAACAAGTAAAGCTTAAATAAAACAATCCAACCTTACTTTAAAAGAACTAGAAAAGAACAGCAAACAAAGCCCAAAATGAATAGGAGTAAGGAAATAAAGATCAGAGTGGAAATAAATGAAATAGAGTCTAGAAAACAATGAAAGATTAATGGAACCAAGAGCTGGTTCCTTGAAAGGTAAACAAAATTGACAGACCATAGCCAGACTCATCAAGGAAAAAAAAGAGAGAGGACTCAAATAAATAAAATCAGAAATGAAAGAGAAAGAAATGACCATGGACTCCACAGAAATACAATGGATCATAAGAAATATTATGAGCATTTATATGCCAACAAATTGGAAAATCTGGAAGAAATGGACACATTCCTAGAAACATGCAATCTTCCCAAGAGTGACTCAAAAGAAACAGAAAATCTGAACTGACTGATTACCACTAATGAAATAGAACCAGTAATCAAAAAACTCCCAAAAAACAAAAGTCCTGGACCAGATGCTTTGTTAGGTGAATTTTGCCAAACATTCAAAGAACTAAACATCTATTCTTCTCAATAAGTTCAAGAAGAGGGAAGGCTCCTAACTCCTTTTATGTGGCCACCATTACCTTGATTCCAAAACCAAGCAAAGACATTACAAAAAAAAAAGAAAATTATAGGCCATATCTCTTATGAACATTGATGCGAAAATCCTCAACAAAATATTAGCAAACCAAATTCAGCAATATATTAAAAATATCAGACACCCTGATCAAGTTGGATTTATTCCTGGGATGCAAATTTAGCTCAATATCCGCAAATCAATCAATTTGATACACCGCATTAACAAATCAAAAGTAAAAAACATATGATCATATCAGTAGATGCAGGAAAAGCATGTGACAAAATCTAGCATCCATTTATGATCAAAACTCTCAGCAAAGTAGAAGAAACATAAGATAGAGGAACATACCTCAACATAATAAAGGCCATATATGACAAACCTACAGCTAACATCATACTCAATGGTAAAGTCTAAAAGCACTTTCCTTAAGATGAGGAACAAGACAAGGATGCCCACTTTCACCACTCCTCTTCAACACTGTATTGGAAGTTTTAGCCACAACAATAAGACAAGAAAGAAATAAAAGGCGTCTGAACGGGAAAGGAAGAGAAATAAAACTCATTATTTGCCAATGACATGATACTATAAATAGAGAACCCTAAAGATTCCACCAAACAAACTGTTAGAACTGATCAATGAATTCAGTAAAGTAGCAGGTTACAAAATAAATATTCAGAGTCAGTGGCATTTTATACACCAATATGAACTTTCAGAAAGGAAATTAAGAAAACAATCCCATTTACAATTGCGTCAAAAACTATAAAATACCTGGGAATCAAATTAACCAAGAAGGATAAGACCTGTTTTCAGAAAATTATAAGTCATTGAAAAAAGAAATTGAAGAAGATACAAATAAATGGAAGCATATCCCCTGTTCATGGGTAGGAAGAATCAACATTGTTAAAATGGCCATACTACCCAAAGCAATCTATAGATTCAATGCAATCCCTATCAAAATACCAATGGCATTTTTCAGAGAGCTAGAACAAATAATCCTAAAATTTATATGGAGCCATAAAAAACCCCAATAGCCATAGCAACTTTGAGAAAGAAGAACAAAGTTGGAGGTATCACACTACCTGATATCAAACTTACTACAAGGCTACAGTAATCAAAACAGCATGGTATGGCATAAAAAACAGATACATTGATCAATGGAACAGAATAGAGAGCCAGAAATAAATCCATGCCTATATGTTCACTTAATATATGACAAAAAGTAAGAATATACAATGGGTAAAGACAGTCTCTTCAATAAATAGTGTTGGGAAAATTGGACAGATACATGCAAAAAAAAAAAGAGAAGAGAGAAGGCTGACCATCTTCTTACACTGTATACGAGAAATAGACTCAAAATGGATTAAAGACTTAAATGTAAGACCCAAAACCATAAAACTTTTAGAAGAAAACATAGGCAGTAAACTCTCTGATATTACTAACAGGAATTTCTTTTCAGATATATCTCCTCAGGCAAGGGAAACAAAAGAAAAAAATAAACAAATGGGACTACATCAAACTAAAAAGTTTTTGTACAGCAAAGGAAACCATCAACAAAAACAAAAAGACAACCGACTGTTTGGGAGAAGATATTTGCTAATGATACATCTGATAAGGGGTTACTATCCAAAATTATAAAGAACTTATACAACTCAACAACAAAAACAAACGATCCAATTAAAAAATGGGCAGAAGACCTCAACAGATACTTCTCCAAAGAGGAAAAAAGATGGCTAATAGACATGAAAAGATGCTCAAGGTCACTAATCATCAGAGAAATGCAAATTAAAACCACAATGAGATATCACCTCACACCTGTCAGAATGGCTATCATCAATAAAACAAAAGACAGCAAGTGTTGGCGAGGATGTGGAAAGAGGGAACCTTCATACACTGTTGGTGAGATTGCAAATTGGTATAGCTGCTATGGAGAACAGTATGGAGGTTCCTCAAAAAATTAAAAATCGATATACCTTTTGACCAGGAGTTGCACTTCTGGGTATTTATCCAAAGAAAACAAAAACAATAATTCATAAAGATCTGTGCACTCCAATATTCATGGCAGCACAATTTACAATAGCCAAGATATGGAAGAAACCTAAATGCCCATCAACAGACGATTCGGATAAAGAAGTTATGGTTCATATACACAATGGAACATTACTCAGCCATTAAAAAATGAAATCCTACCATTTGCAACAACATGGATGGACCTAGAGTTATTATGCTGAGTGAAATAAGTCAGACAGAGAAAGATGAAATACCATATGATTTCCCTTATATGGAATCTAAGGAACAAAAAGAACAAACTAATCAAAAAAAGACTCACAAATATAGTGGACAATTTGGTGATGGGACAGGGGAGGAGGTTGGGTGGCTGGGGAATGGGGTGAAGGGTTAAAGAAGTACAAAATTAGTAGTTGATAGTTGGACACAGGGATGGGGAGCATGGCAGAGGGAATGCAGTTAGCATTAATATGATAGCTAGGTGGAAGTCCAGGGCAGGGAGAAAGCAATTGTGGGGATCATTTTATGAACATTATAGATGTCTAACCAATGTACTGTATACTTAAAAACTAAATTGAATAATAAATTTATATATAAAAAAGGAATCAAAACAACAAAACAATAAAACAAATTAAGATTTCTCCTAAGTGGATTATGCATGGTACAAGGGAAGAAGTCTTTGGTCTAAGCTTGCAATTGTGTTGACTTTAGCCAAATCATTTTCCTTCTCAGGGCCTCAGTTCTTCGTCCATAAAATAAGTAGTGAAGTGAGATGCAGCTCTAGATGACCTGCATGCTCTCTCCAGCTCTGATTCTGTGTAAGCTCATAGTCTTGGGTTAAAGATTAAGGTGTCGCTTGAAACAAAGTCATCAAGAGGTTAGAAAAGTGTTTCAATCCATTTCTATATCTCTGTGTTAGTGCCCTGGTGAAAAGAGTTGTATTAATCAAACCCAGTTTGTGATGCATTTATCATCGTTGGTCTCTTGTTTGATTTCTTTAGTCCCTGTCCCCACACCTCATTCACATTCTCCTCCCTCACTGGCAACCTTTTTTTGTTGTTGTTTAATGACTATATTTTAGTTTGTATGTGTTCTTACAAAATGTGTATTATTATTTTCAGTGAATGTCTTTTTAATTTCTATAAATGGTATTGCTATATATTATTCTATTTCTTGCTATTTTTTTCCCAGCATTACGTTTTAAAAATCTATACATCTTGCTCTATATACATCTAATCCCTCGCTTCTAATTGCTGAAAACTACTCCAGATTTTGCCTCTCCACTCTCTCAGCGATGAATGCCAGATTGCCTCCAACTCCCTGTCACCATAAGTAATGCTACGATAAGAAGTATTCCAATTTAGAAAAGAATTGTTGGTGAGGGCACAAATAAGAAAGGGAGCTGCTTCTGAGCTGTGACTAAAATGAAGAAGTGCTACTGTAGGGGTCTCCTTTTCTCCAAGTTGCTGTAAAACAGGTGATGGATGGAATTAAATCCAGATGCTTCAACTGGGGTAGTAATCAGGATTATGGCTCTTACAAGTGCAAAGTAATTATGTTAGCTGGTTTTCTTCACAGAATTCACTAGTTGTTTGAATCAATTAACCCAGTTGGTCAGAGATTTTGACATTGTGTAGACCTACCACCTCTACCCTCAACTCCAGGAGATGACTACACAATCCCCCAAAATGATGCGCACCATGGTCTTTGACCTCAAGTGGAGCTTTAAGACTACTAATTCTTCTGTTTCCCTACTTAGTGCTTCCTCCTATTCTCCATAGCAGCTATTTTAAACCATCTCTGTCTTATCACTTCTCTCCTCACTCTCAGCAGGTTATATCACCTCCTACTTCAAAGAGAAAATAGAAGCTATCAGATGAGAGCTCCCTTACATTCCTATTACCAAATCTATAAATTTGCATACATCTACACCCACTCTTTCCTCTTTCCTTTCTGTTACAGTGGAGTGACCCCCTTCTATGAGAAATCCTTGATCTGTGCTGTGGATCCCATCTCCTCTTTTCTTGCTCAATTGGCTAAATTGTATCCTCTCCCTCTCAATATTTCAATCTCTATTACTTATACTAGCTATTTCCCATCACTATGTAAATGTGTTCATGTCTTTCTGGTTTTAATACCAGGTTTTTAAAATCTCCCTCAACCTCAATCCCTTTCAGAGACCCCTATCTTCATCACTAACTGCTGCAACTTAGCAACTAAATTTACTGGAAGATCCGCATTGCCCTCCATATATACCAACCTCTTGGATCTCACCAAAAATTTCCTTGTCACTAACTCCAGAAGACCAATTTCTCTCCTTTTTGTACTTTCATTTTCACCAGTATTTGTCACTATTGAGTACTTTGTCCATTGTGAATCTCTATTTCTTGGTTTGCATGACACCTCATACTTCTGATTTTCTTCCTACCTCTCCAGACACTCCTTCAATGTGCCTCTGCAGGCTGAGCCATTTCTGTCTGCTCCTTGATGTTCCTCATATCTGGGCCTACTTGCCTCCATTATTCCTTTACATACTATCTCTCGGCAATACTATTAATTCTTATAGTGGCTTTGACTGCCATCCGTATGCCAAAATATCTATCTCTACTCCTAACCACTCCCCTCTGCTCCACACCTACATATCCAACTTCCTTCTAAACATCACCACTGAATGTCCCACAGGCATCTCAAAAGCAGATGTCCAAAACTGAATTTATCATCTTTCTCAACAATCCCCCTCTGATCACCTTCACGGTTACTATCTCAGTGAGTGAATGGCATCATCAGCTATCTGATTTCTCGAGTAAGGGAAACATAATGCTGTATATATTTTTGTCATTATTAAAAATTTAAATTACAAAGGTATATATGCTTGTTACAGAAATTAAAACAATACATAAGTATATAAAATAAAAAGTGAAATCTCTACCAATTACTCTCCCCAGGGTTGTAGTAAATAATGTTGCCCATAAATCTCTGTATTTCTGTGCTATGATGCTAGAATGCTAGAAAGGGGATTTCTGGGGTAAGTATATGCACATTTAAATTTGGATGGATACTGCTAATGTACGCTCAAAAACTTGTATGGCTTTTTCCCTTCTGCTTTTCATTTGAGTGACAGCAAATATAAAGTACATAAAGTGCACTATTTTAAGTGTGCAGCTAGATAAATTTTTATATGTATATATACCTATGAACCATCATCTAGATTAAAATATATATTACTTCCAGCACCCCAGAAGTTTCCCTCTTGAATCTTCTCAGTATATACTCCTCTCCCAGAGATAACCACTATTCTAACTTCTAAAATCATCAATACCTGTTCATATAAATAAAATAAAAAAGAAAATCATACATTATATACTCTTTTATCAGTCTGGCTTCTTTGACTCAACATTTTTTATATTCATCCAAGTTGTTGTGTGCATCCATAGTTCACTTTTTTACTGTTATATAGTATTCCATTGTATGAACATTCCACAATTTGTTCATCCATTCACCTGTTGATGAGTATTTTGGTTGTTTCCACTTCTGAGGGCTGCTGTGAATAAAGTGGCTATGAATATTTGCATACAAATGTTTTTGTGGACACATGTTTGCATTTCTCTAAGTTATATATCTAGGAATGGAATTGCTAGGTAATGGAGCATATTTAATTTTTTATTGGAAACTACAAAACAGTTTCCAAAGAGACTATACCTGTTTGTCTTCCCACCTGCTATGTAAATTGGAACTTCCAGTAATAACATGTGAGAGTATCACATACTGTATTGTTATTGCACATTTAATTTTCTGTTTCTCCAGACAATTATAGGAACTGTTTTATCCTGTTCAGTACCTCAAGCATACTGGATACTCAATAAGTATTTGTGGAATTAGATTCATAATTAAGTTCCTCGTAACTGTTTATTATGCCTATAGTCTCTACCACACAATTTAAAACAGTTAACATATGTTATCATAGAAAAATTGTTATATGTATGGATGTTTTATTACTCCAAGGACAGTCCCAGTTTGCTGTGGGTGGAACTGTAGTTTATTCACCATTGTATCTTCTATGGCATAGGACTGGGCACAGAGGAAGTAACTATAATTACCAGCATGCTATGATTCATTAGATAACAGATTAAAAGAATGTCAAACCTTCCTGAAACCATTACTTGCTCATATTCCTGGGCTCATATCAAAAGGAGGCAGAGAGAGATCCTCTTCTAGCACACATTAGCTGCATAGCCAATGGCCCCAATACTAGTAAGCATTCCCCTAATCTCAAGTCCACAACTCGATTTATATTTTTTTACCTACACAAGACTATTTATTGCAGCATTATTTTAAATAGCAAATATTTGGAAACCATCATTAGGAAAACTGTTTTAAAAGTTATGTTTGGGACATGGCAAAAGTGGCATTTGGGACACGGCAAAAGCGGTAGTAAGAGGAAAGTTCATATCACTACAGGTCTATCTCAAAAACCAAGAACAAGCCCAAATAAACAACCTCGTGTTTCATCTTAAAAAAAACTAGAAAAAGAAAAACAAACGAAGCCTAAAGTCAGCAGAAATAATCAAAATCAGAGCAGAGATAAATGAAATTGAAAACAAAAAAGCAATAGAAAAAATGAATGCAGCAAAGAGCTGGTTCTTTGAGAGGTTAATAAAATTGACAAACCCCTGGCTAGAGTCACTAAAGAAAAAAGAGAAAGAATACAAATAAACAAAATCAGGGATGAAAGAGGGAAATGATGACAGACACAGCAGAAAAACAAAGGATCATGCAAGAATACTATGAAAAAATATATAACACCAAATTTAATAACCTAGAAGATATTGACTAGTACTTAGAAAAATACAATCTTCCTAGGCTGAATGAAGAAGAACTGGAAATTTAAATAGACTGATAAATACTATGGAAATTGAAACAGTCATCAAAAACCTGCCAAAAATAAAGTCCAACCAGATGACTTCACCAGTGAATTCTTCCAAACATTCAAAGAAGATTTAATACCTATTCTCCTCAAACTCCTTCCAAAAATTGCAGAGGAGGCAATACTTACCAACTCATTTTTGAGTCCAATATTAGCCTGATATCAAAACCTGGTAAAGATAACAAACAAAAAAAAGAAAACTACAGACCAATATCTCTCATGAACACAGATGCAAAAATCCTAAATAAGATACTAGCGAACCGAATATACCAACATATTAAAAAGATTACACACCAGGATCAAGTGGCTTCATCCCAGGGCAAAAGGATGGTTCAATATATGCAAATTGATAATGTAATACACATATAACAAATTAAAAAATAAGAATCATATGATCATATCAATAGATTCAGAAAAGCCTTGACAAGATACACATCCATTTATGATCAAAACACTTAACAAAAGAAGGAAAGTACCTTAACATAATAAAGGCCACTATGACAAACCCTCAGCCAACATAATACTAATGGTGAAAAACTAAAAACCTTCCCTCTAAGATCAGGAACAAGGCAAGGCTGTCCACTGTTGCCACTGTTATTCATATAACATTGGAGGTCCTAGCGAGTGCAATCAGGCAAGAGAAAAGATAAAAGGCATCCAAATAGGAAACGAAGAAGTCAAACTGTCACTATTTGCAGATGACATGATTCTCTATATAGAAAACCCTAAAGACTCCACAAGAACACTACTAGAAACAATAAGCAAATACAGTAAAGTTTCCTGGATACAAAATCAATGTTCAAAAATCCATAGTTCCTATACTCTAATAATGAAGTGTCAGAAAAAGGTGGAAAAAATAATTCCTTTGCAATTGCAACAAAAAATAAAATACCTAGGAATAAATCTAATGAAACATGAAGGACCTATATAATGAAAACTACAAGACCCTATTAAAAGAAATCGAAGAAATACAAAGAAATGGAAAGATATTCCATGTTCTTGGATTGGAAGAATCAACATAGTTAAAATGACCTTATTTCCTAAAGCATTATACAGATTTAATGCAATCCCATCAAAATCCCATCAGCATTTTTAAAGAAATAGAACAAAAAATCATCAGATTTGTATGGAATTCACCAAAGCCATCCTGAGAAAAAAGAGGCTGGAGGCATCACTCTACCTGACTTCAAATTATACTACAAAGCAACAATAATAAAAATGGCATGGCATTGGCAGAAAAACAGAACACAGACAGTGGAACAGAATGAGTGTCCAGAAGTAAACCCATATTTATATGGACAAATAATTTTCAACAAAAAGAGCCAAAAAATACAGTGAGAAAGGAAAGCCTCTTCAATAAATGGTGCTGGGAAAATGGAAATCCATCTGCAAAAGAATGAAACTAAGCTGTTGTCATCACCACACACCACAATTAGCTCAAAATGGATTAAGGACCTGAATATAAGACCTGAAACAATAAATTGGCAAGGGAAGTAAAAGCAAAAAATAAATTAATGGGACTACATCAAAGTTAAAAGCTCCTGCACAGCAAAAGAAACCATCAACAAGGTAAAGAGACAACCATCTGAATGGGAAAATATATTTTCAATCAATGCCTCTGATAAGGGCCTAATATCCAAAATATACAAAGAACTCATACAACTCAATAACAATAACAACCAAAAAACCCCCAAAGGATCCAATCAAAATGGGCAGAGCACCTGAGCAGACACTTCTCTATAGAGGACATACAAATGGTCAACAAGTATTTAAAAAGATGCTCAACATCGCTATTAGGGAAATGCAAAACAAAACCACAATGAGATACTACTACCTCACACCTGTTAAAATGTCTATTACCAACAAGACGAGTCATAGCAAATGTTGGAGAGGATGCAGAAAAAAAAAGGAACACTGCTGGTGGGACTGCAGATTGGTACAGCCACTATGGAAAACAATATGGAGGTTCCTCAGATACTAAGAATTGATCTACCATATGATCCAGCAATCCCTCTACTGGGTATTTACCCCAAAGATTTGAAAACCCATATCTGAAAAGATATCTGCACAGCGATGTTCATAGCAGCATTATTCACAGTGGCCAGGACCTGAAGCAACTGAAGTGCTGTGCAATAGATGATTGGTTAAAGAAACTGTGGTGCATATGTACAATGGAATATTACTCAGCCATAAGAAGAGATGAAATACTGCCATTTATGACAACATGGATGAACCTCAAGATAATTATGGCAAGCAAAATAAGCCAGACAGAAAAAGTTGAAAACCACATGATATCACTTATATGTAGGATATAAACCTAAATGCAACAAATGAATAGGACAAACTCATGGACATGGACAATAGTCTCGTGGTTATTAGATGGGGTAAAAGGGATCAAATATGTGGTGACAGAAAGAAATATAACTATGGGCAGTAAACACACAATGCAATACACACACACACACACACACACACACACACACACACCTTACTGTTAAATTGTACACCTAAAACTTTCTGGATTTTGTTACCCAATATCACAATAAAAAAAGTTACGATATAACCACACAATGAAATACAATGCAATCTTTAAAAAGAAGTTCTTTATGTCTGATATATCATTTCATGTAAGATAACAACAATGGTAATAAAAAGTCAAGGTGCAGAAGAGTATGTATATTACACTACCATTTGAGGTTAATAAAGGAGGGAGAGAAAGACTGGGAAGAATATTTTCTAAGTTGAAGACAGCTGGAGTCAATCCAGCTCATTGTCAGCCCTCACGACCTGATTTTTGAGGTTCACTAAAAGACCCAGATGATGCCAGCTGATGGTCTTCTCCACTATAAAGTATACCCCTATGTTTCAACCTCTGAGGGGCAAGTGTCTGAAGATTTATGTAGATTGTTACACTAGGCCTTTATTTTTTCCCTCATAATTGCCTCTAAAGTTTTTCCATTCCTCTCAAATTTGTGGGCTGAGGAATTTTAAGAAATCTTTCTTGCATAAATTTGGCCTTCCTCAAAATTCAGTGAAGTTTGTATTCATTTCCATTTCTAGTCCCATTGCTACCACAACCAACTAAGCATTGATGGTTGAGCTGGCTAACATTTTGAAGGTAAAAATTATCTATTATCTATCTGTCCATCATCTACCTATCATCTATCTAGATATCCTCTATCTATCTATAAAATTATCTATCTATCATCTATCTATCATCTATCTATCTAGCATATCCCTGATTTGAGTGTTTTCACCCTACTAATGTAGCATATCCTTCAGTCTTGCCTCCCCTCACATCTAAATGACATGAGCTGTAAGCAAAAATTCTAAACCTTGTTTTTACAATGAATACTAGGTTAATATAAGTAAAGCTTGAAAACTTGGGAATTTGCCAGTCCCAACTTTTTGTTTAATTTACATAATCATTTGCATAGGACTGCATATGTAAGGAAACATCTGTAGTTTCTAATGCATTAAAATGAGATGCATTTTTTTTCAATATTTGAAGTTATCACTTATTGATTTCTTTTGGGTCTTATTTTTTTTTAATACTCACACCAAGTCCTCCAATGCAGGGCCCTGAATGTCATTATTGCCTAGCCCTTTTCTATGGAATATCATGCCTTAACATGGTAAGATGGAGAATGCAAGCAGCATTCTCCTCATTTTCTTCTCAGATAACTGTGCCCTCCCCAATCAGAACTGAAGAGTCTTAGAAGTGGGGATCAAAATATATTTTCAGATATTTGGGGAACTCTTAGAAAGCTGCATGATGAAGCACCTTCACAAAAAAAATGTAATCGATTGTGAACTCTGGAGTGAGGTAGCAATACCATAGACAAACAATTAAGCTTATTTTCATATGTTTATTTTCCTTAGAATGAGGTCAACTTGTGTACCCAAGAACTCTAAAAAATATATTTCTAATATCACTCTTCTCTGTCATTCTGGGATGCTTATCTTGAGTTCTTTAGCTTTATCAAAATATCCTGATATACCTTACCCTTTAAAAAAGTGAATATATAAATGAGGCATGTGGGATGGGGAGAAACCTCCTCTTCTAAGCATTATTGTACCCTCATTGAAGAAATATGCTACTGAATTAATTTTTCATTCAACCAAAATACATTCAGTCCTATATTGCATGTAGTGGGTATATGTGTTTTTCCCCCACCTACTTGTCCATTCCTAACAGCACCTTAATTTGTTTTTGCAGGATGATTTCTCCCCTAGTCTGGGTATTCTTGGTGGGATGGTAAATCCAAGCTCCTGTCCTACTACTATCAAAACCAAAAAGCTCCCTGAAAATTTCTTCTGCTGCATCCTTCCTCTCAATACTTGGCATACAATTTAAGCCTATCAGAAGCAGTCTCATGAGATTCTGACTCTTAACACTGGTAACATGGGGCTAGAAGAAATTGCAGTTTATTCTCCCCAGTAGTGGTGCCCTCATAAGAAGATTCCCTGCTAGAAGACTATCTCTATGGTTTCTAACTGGTAGACCCCTTTATTTTTTCAAGCCCTGTTCTTTAATCTTCCCATGTATTATTTGAGTTCTCAATACACTTTCAATCATTTTTTCCTTAGACAACCAAAACTGATATTATCAGTTCAAAGTTTCTATTGTTAGCAATTGAAGAAACTAGACTGAAACATTATGCTAGGCACTGACAGTACAGAAGTCAACAAGACAGATAAGGTTTCTGCCCTCACAAAGCTTAAATATTAATAGAGAACATAGATTAACTCAGCACCAAAATAAGAAACCCTAGATTAGGAAAAGTCAGCTATTGCTTTCATATGCTCATGTACTTTAGACCAGTCATTCATTCATTTATTCATTCACACGACAAATATGCATGGCATGCCTGCAAGGTGCCTGACATTATAAGTATGAATTTAATCCATTTTATTTGTTTTGCTTAATCAACAGAGCTATAGCTAGGTCCTTCTTCTATTGCTCCAAACTTGTGTTAGCTAAATTCTTGACGTTCAGGACCAGAAGCACACCAATCAACGATAGGCTTGAGCTGTGGAAGATACAAGCCTTACCTCCTCTTATCCTTCCACTTCCCACCATCCAATATCTCTGGGCACAGGGGAGATGGACCATCACAGATGATCACTGTTATTTTTGGGACTTCTGGGGGAAAAAACCCAGTAAGGATTAGGGTCCTGGGCAGGAGCTTTCTCAAACTTCCCCCAGAGAGAATGTAATACTAGTCACTGTTTGTTAGCTTGCACAAAGGGTATCCAAAGCACAGCAGAGAATGAATAGAGATTGTACCCTGAAAGCTCCAAGGGCCTTTGTAAATTTTCTGACAAATACTTAGTAATGAGATCTTTTTTTGTGGTATTGAGAAGTGAAATTCTGCCTTACCCAAGCTACACCCTCCCCGCCAAAAAAAATTCCTGGAATACTTGACTCTCAGCCTGACTAGCTAATGCAACATTTTCTGCTGGTGAAGCACTTCTCTTCTATCATATCCTTGTTTAAGTCACTCATTATTCCAATGTGTATATCTGGTTTCTCCTGCCCAGGTAATAAGTAAGCTGCTGGAGGTAATGGCATAAGTATGACATGTCTGAATCTTTGTCTCCATGTCAGGGCTCAATGAATGCTTGGGGGTTGATTGTTGATTGAAAGCAGCCCAAAGGTTCTAGGGTCTCTTTTCCATAATCACTTGGGTCTGTCTTCATAGAATTGTCAGTCATTTTGTGGGCCCAGGAAGAGCAAACTAAAGATGCCTGAAAGATATTTAATCACTGTTTTCCCTACAATTTCAAACTGCTGTCTAATTTGTAGTAAACCCATGTTTTGCTAATTAGCAAGAGGAGTCATGACAAGAATCATGAACTTTTCTATAAAATAGTATTTCTATTTTTAATAGCATGTCAGGTAATTAGAAACAGGCTGTATATTCATCACTCCAGCAGCAGCAAAATAATCAAAGTTGTATTACTTGATGAAAATAAATACAATCATGGGCAATTTCACAACCAAAACTGATTCCCCAAATCAAAGCATTTGAAGAAGTTATGTATTTGTAGATTTGCTAATTAAACCCAAGTCTTTTCCCTAAATCTGTTTTTGAATGAAGGTGACAATATTGTCAGTACAAAGATATTTTCTAACATTCATGACACTTCGTTCATCATTTAAGTTAGTCTTTAGTCACTTACTTGTTTATCTTCCCCTACAAAAATAGTACACATAAAGCCCAATGAGGAACAATGGATGTAGGATTTCATCAGGGCAAAATTTCACAGGCAGGGTATTGACTCTGACACAGATATCCAAGGGCCTAAAGGCCTACCTACTTATTTTTTATGTTATGTAAGATGGCAGAGGAGTCTAAGAGCTTTATACCAGTGGCTGGCACCAGTGATCCAGTCTGTTCATTAGTTAGTATTAATCTTGCTTAGAGGATTTAATGTGGTACCTTTCATGGGGCAGACTTAGTAGGTGGGGCCATGAGGGGTTGAAAGATGAGTAGAGGTTAGAAAGAGAATGAGGTTAAGACATTGTGCTAGAAAATGTATAGACCTCATCTAATTTAAGCCCTGCTTCAACTCTTTGATGAATGTACTATTATTATTACTTCCCCAAGTCTCACATCTAGGAACCTGTCACATTTCTTTTAAGAGCTGAGATCTGAACCCAGCTCTGCTGTGTCCAAAGCCCACTGTACCATACATGATTATAAGGGCAACGGGAGATTAGACGTATGGTATTGAAATTGAGGAGCTTATCTTTCTTTCTCATCGGAGAAGTCCAATTGTTTTCACTTATTAATGTGTATATATATATATTGTTTGAAGAGGTAATATATTCTCTCAGTATGAGATTTGAAAGCTATAAAAAGGTATAAGGTAAAAAGTAAATCTCCCTTTTTTTCTTGCTCCCAGATATCTAGTTACCCATTCTTAAGGCAACCTTTGATACCAGATGCTCGTATATCCTTCCAGAACGTTCATCTCTTCATTCATTTCTACCCAAGGCTAAATGTGATCATCCTGCCTGGCTGAGAAGCTTAGGTGGCAATATTTAAGATGGGATTAAGAAGGCCAACAATTGTGCTGGCACAAAAAAAAGCCAAAATTAATCTTTAATGCTCATTCTGTTGCCTTTGTGTGACTCTTTTCTTTATTCCCCTACTATCTTGCTTACTTTGACCTGTTCTTTCCTCCAAGGGAAAACCACCAGGTTCAGACAGTTCCTATTCTGTTACATTCCTCAAGGCACTGCTTGCTGTTCCTTCACAGGTTGTCTTGGCTGAGAAATTCATCCCTACCAAGGAATTCATGAGTATCTGTAAATTGATGAGCCACCCTTTTCACAAAGCATGTTTACATTTTAACGAGGGGCTTCAATCAAAAGAATGACTTGAATAATGAGGATTTCGGGTGTCATGACAAGCCAACAGAATAGCAAGGTGTGTGTGTGTTATGTTTTTTTTTTTCTCCCCGAAAAGAACCTTGTGGTTCTTTCTATTTACTTCCTCTGAGGGTGTCAGGTCAACTTGGTAAATGGAAACTTTGACCACCTGAAATTAGTTGACTCTCAGAGTAATAAGGACCCTGATCTTGATATTTTTTTTACTTACAGAATGTAGACACTTAGAGTTTTCAAAACAAAATCTCCAATGCTGTAGGGATTTCTCCCTTACAGCCTTAAATCTTATTTTAAAAAGAAACAACTATAACAATAAATAGGAGAATTATTCTGACTTTAATATTCACTAAATGCTATCTCATTCTGCCCTTTCCAAAATAATATTTAGAATACAAAGTTGGAGCAGATGGCTTCACAAACTGAACATTTTCCCCAATCTGGGGATTTGGGAGAGGCAGGTATCTCTGCTGGAATTTATTAAATAAATCTTTGTTTGTGAATGGAATTCATTTTGATTTCCACGGGTAATATTCTTCTGACACAATTAGGCACAATATCACAACTCAAGGAGAGAAACAGTAGGGATCTTCACACAAGTCATCTGTATTAACAAAAAAGGGAACATTTTTAGTCATGACATTGAGGAATTTGCATAGAGTAGATGCATCCAACTGGAAGCACAGAACAGAGTCATCATATCAACTTTTGAGTTTCTTAAGTTCTTTCACTTTACCTTTCCCTTCATTTTAGGCCTTTAGACCAATCCATTCCCTGTACTTTACCTCCCAACACCCGTCTCATCTCAACATCTGCCTCTCTACCTAGAAATTTGGCTTCTATGGAAGAAGGTAAGCATCTAAAGTGTTGTGCAGCTCAGCGGGTATTCTTGGTATAGTGTAATGAGCACTATCCTGAGAGCCAGGAGACCTGAATTCTTGCCCCAGTTCCCTGCTGATGTGCTAAGTAACTGTCCATTTTCCTTTTCCTGCTTAAGTTTCCTCATCTGTAAAATGAAGGGATTGTATTAAACAAAATCTAAGGTTCCTTCTGGTTTTAACAATCTAAGAAAATTGTTTTCAATTACCCAATATATTTTTTTTTGATTTTCAGTCTCTTTTTTTTTCTCTATTAGTCTAATAACCCACCAGATTTGTACATACTAAGTTCACTAGGTGCTTCTATACATACTTTCTCAGCCACAAATGAGCTCAGGTATGCATGTATGTATGTATGTATGTATGTATGTATATGTGCTTTTAATTTTGAGGACACCTATGTGTCCTCACAGTAATTCAATATCTCTGGAACATAAGTGTAGACAACATATTTTTTTCTCTCACCATTTGGGGAGCTTATTTCTGAAGGCATGCCTTGCACAGAACCTAAAGATTTGAAAGTAGAACTAGTTGCAGTTGACTTGAGGGATGGCGTCAACAATTTGTGCTTGAAGGTTTTCTTCAGTCTTTCCTGTTTATACCCAACATTTAGCCCACATCTGCTGCTCCCAACTGAAATGACACCAAAATATTAAAAACATAAAACTAACAATATTATACATTTCAGATGCGTAACTTGTACCTCAAAATCCTGTTTTAAAAGTATAAAATCCAATGTATAGAGTGTTTGTTCTGGTACCTCAGGGAGACAGGTTTTCTACAAAGTTGTAAGCAGTAAGTTTAAAGTGTAATGTGTTGTGCAGGCAGAGCCAATTCACTTACCAAGGATGCTTGCTTTCCTTGGGGTCTGACACAGGAGCCAGCAGGTTACTGACATGCCTGGCAAAAAGAAATGGAATCTCTGTGCTACTCACAGAATATTTGAGTTCAAGCACTGCCTTCCCTAAAGGAGTTTGACATTGAGACTGAGTGAAGCTGCCTGAGTTGGATGGAAGAGCTTTTTATTACGCAGAAAGTCAGTTTGCCCAAATGGAAGATATTCCCAGAAGCAACGTTGGATTTCACTACACCTCCCACTGTGCAGGAAAGGCCAGTTCATCCAGGCAGACCAGTAGCCAGGCATCTTAGGGATGCTGACAAGTTCTCTCCACCTGTATCATCACTTCTTGCTTTCCACATCCACTCAACCCACTTTTGGCTATGAGCCAGAAAGTCTCTGTAACATAGTGCCTGGAACACAGTAGGCACTTAGTCAATGTTTTCTTTTTTTTAATTGAATTGAGACTCAGGTGACCACAAGAACAAGCGATCCAAGGAATCTGGGCCAAAAGGGAAGCTTCCCAAAGTTAAAATATGGCCCAAATCACATCCTTCCTTCACTTGACTTTATTCATCTCAGCACAAAAGTACAAATCATTTTCATGACATGGAAACAGCCTTCATTTTGATGCTGATGCTATATGAACTCAAGTAAGGAGACAAGTTATTCTGATTAGTTTTATAAAACTTATAAGCTTCGATACCTTAGCCAAACTGGCATCTTACCAGAAAAGTTATCCAGTTGCAACCACCTGCAACAGAAGTATATCTGCCACTGTTCCTGCACACTCTCCTTCATCACGCAGTGGAACACAAAAATGAGGAATCCTATGCCAGGAGAAGAAGGTCAGTTTTTTTCTAGCTTATTTCACTAGCTGTCACCAATTCCCAGACTCCAGTCTACTCTTGTCACCATAAATACTTCTTCTAAGGAACCCAAGACCACTATTGGCTTTCTGAGCTCATCTTTCTAGCCTCCCTTCCAAAGGCAGTGACAGCAAAAAGGTCTGTATCAAGACTTTATGTCAGCCAGTTTTTCCCCAGTGCTGCTGTCCATTCGAGAGCTTGAGAGATCAGGCCTACAATGATAGTTAGCCTCTGAGATGGCTCACAATGATCTACATATTCTGGCATTCACATCCTTGTATAGTCTCCTCTCACATTGTACCAATAGTACATGGCAGAAGCAATGGCATGTCACTTTTAAGATTAGGTTATAAAAGATACTATGGCTGCCCCGCCCCCTCTGCTGCCTCTTTCTTTCTCTCTATCATCACTCACTTTAAGGGAAGCCAAATGTTATGTCTTGAGAACACCTTGACAAGTCTGTGGAGAGGCCCACATGTGAGGAACTGAAGCTTTCAGTCAACAGCCATGTGGATGAGCCTTCCCGGAAGCAGATTCTACAGACCTAGTCAAGTCTTCAAATGAATGTAGCCATGGCTGACAGATTGACTGCAACTCCATAAGAGACCCTGGGCCAGAATCACCCAGTTAAGCTCCTGAATTCCTGACCCTCAGAAACTGTGTAAGATAAGGTTTGTTGTTTTAGGCTGTTAAAATGTGGGTGTAATTTGTTACACAACAATAAATAACCAAAGCACATGCTCTTTGGCACAGTTACACTGTATGGAAAGAACAGATTTGGTGTCCTCATTTTCCATTGCCAGCACTGATTTTGTCCTACAAGTGGGATAGAGTTGGCTGAAGGTATCTACCAGAAATATTGGCCATTTCTCATCCCCACCTTCTAAAATATCTCCTTGGGAGATAAAAGTAGGACTCAAGATGATACTGATTACAATGCCCTTAAAGGCCAATTGGATTTCCTAAAGTTTGGAAATGGAATGGGCAGAAATAACTCCTGTCAACAGCTTGACTTTTACTTATGGTTCATGCTAAAAATCTTTTTTATCCACAAAGCCTTTCCAGATGCCCCAAACTGAAACTCATCTTTCCCACTTCTGAACTCCCATAACACCTCGTTCCTTGTAATATTTGCCATTTGGCCATATTATCTCCAGGTATTGTCCATCTCTCTACCTAACTGTAATATCTTTGAGGGCTAAGGTATCTTTCCTTTTCACCTTTATACCACTTCTCCATTTGCCTCTAGTACTATGGGTGGCAGTTCAATAGATATTTGTTGACTTGAACTCCAAGACACTTGATATGCAAACTCTCAGAGCCTTCTGAAACCTTACTAATACCTTCTTGGGCCTCAAGATATTTTTTTGGCCCAAGTGCAGTTTGGAAACCTTTGTTTTCTATAAAATATTCAGCTTGCCTCCTCATAGGCCAGTTGTCCAGAAGGTAAATGATTAGTGATGGATCAAAGTGGTCTTAACTCATTGCAAGCTGAGCATGAGTCAATAGTAAATGCCCTCGAAGCTTATTTCAGCTAGGGCCTTTAGGAATAAAGAATCTTGATTGAGGCCAGTGAGAGTCTCCTGCCATCTAGCCTGGTTTACTCCTTCCTCTACTAGCACTATACTCCATTCGGGAGGCTTTATTTTAAGAGGATGATGACAAATGGAAGTATTCAAGAATACTTCAAGGAAATAAAAATAGGGGTAGACTTGAGGAAATGGTGAAAGAGCTGCTGGGGTGTTTTGTTTGGGTAAGAGAAATCCTGGAGTGGGGAATATAGTGTGGGGAGAGATGTTATATTTACAGATCTAAAAGGGCTATCATGAAAAGGACAAATTAGGCTTGTTCTTTGTGGTTGATAGGTTAGAACTAAAAACAATGGGAGGAAACTTCAAAATAACCATGTAGTAACAAATCACAGCTAGTCTTTACTAAGCAATGACTAGACCATGGGCACTGTGCTATTTGTCTCATTTTTAGAGGTGAGACATCTGAGTCCAAGAAGTCTAGTAAACCTAACCAAGTCACAGAGTTAACATTGAACTGGCAATGTCTGGACTGAACACAGGCAGTCTAGCTGCAGAGCCCAAGGGCTTAACCACTGTAACATATTATCTTCAGGAAATGATAACTTAGATAAGATTCGGAGCTGATTAGAAGCTACAGTGGCAATCATATTACAATATGTAAATCAACATGTGTACACCTTAAATTTACGCAATGTTATATGTCAAATACATTTTAATTTTAAAAAGGGAGAGAAATTAAATGTTCTTCTCTATGGAATGGTGAGCTCTGTCTCTGGAAAGTTTTAGGTAGAGGCATGTGACTTCCTGTCACTTCATGGCAAATAGGATAGGGAAGCTCTAGGTTCCCTGGCCCCAGCCCAGAGACTCTCTGATTCCAGGTGGGAAGCAGCAATCTGGAGGCTAAATGAAATGACAAGTCTCTCCTCCTCCCCCGAGGTCTTTGTCTCTGTTTGTAACCAAACAATTGTGGTGGTGAATCCAGCATCCTTTTCTGAGCAGCAGCCACCTGAAGGGCAGTACAGCAGCAACCTGATGAGAACAAACCCTAGTCTCAGAGCAGGTAAAACTCCTCTAACTTCAGAACAAACAAGAGGCAACAGTGACAGCAAGCACCTATTACTGCTCCGATTTCCTGCATGGAGTTTAGTTAATTCTCAGACTTAAAGGTTATTCTGTGAATTCCAATGGTCTGCCTGCTAGCTCTCCTCTGCCTGACAACCTTCCTTTTTCTTTCTAATAACAGATTGATCTGCTTACACACCAGAGCATAGGCTTGAAGGAAGATGTCAGGTTTTTGTCACCTGTATTTTCATTTGGGAATCCTCCTTTCAGGAATGGCTCATTATAAGCATAATTTTTTTCACATCTGACCACAGGGCAAATCCCTTCAGCCAGAATTGCGAACTTGCCACCTGTCTTTTAAATTGCTGATTTGTTCACTTGCTTCACTGCATTCTTCTTGTTTTGAATATTTGTAGTGTGTTTGACTTGAGTTTGAAACTTAGGGCTCTGAAAACACCCTCGCTTCAAGATGGCACATTCTTATAGGTAGGACTAGGAACTAGGAACAGTGGTTGATTTACAGAGACAGCTTGGCTCTGTTGGATCTTTAGGACTTTGGTTTTAGTCCTCAGGAGATCCCCAGTTGGATTCTGCTTCTACCCAAGAAGGCTTCCTGCCTAGATATTACTTTCTCTTCCACCATAGGAGTGGAGCACTTCCTACTTTGAAAACACCCTCCCCATTTTAAGCTTTAAACTACTTTTCTTTCTGGTTCTTTTCTTAGCTTTTCCTTTAACCCCTCTTTCCATAAGATGAGTACATTTCTCCTTGAATGAAGGACACAGAGAAAAGCATGGAGTTATTGTTGAGGAAGAAATCTGCGTAGACACCTGGTTCCTAATCCACTTCTGTGAACATTCTATACCAAGGCTGGTTAGTTCTTAAAGCATCATAATACCAAGACCAGGTTATCTCAGTGTAGGCTGGTTAGTTCTGTCACTCTAGAGGTAAAGTGTAGAATCATCACCAGAGCCTCAGTCAAAAATCAAGGATACTACCAAATGCTGGTAGCCTTGAAGGGAACCAAGTGAGAGTTAGGTGGAGAGCTCACACAAATTCTGTCCTTACTACCAGAAGGAATAAAAATAGCATTGAAGGAAGAATAACACATTTTGTGTTTCTTCACAATTCAGTCAGAATATGGCTATGTAAGGTTAATGTGATCTGGTGATCTGGAGATGAGATAATGTGATCTGGAGATGAGATAATATGATCTGGAGATGAGAGCTGGGACTTTGGCATTGTTGTTGGGTTTTATGTGGATGCCACTGAAGATCCTTGGGAGACTAACTACAGAATGTACTCTTACATAACAGAGGAGCCTCCCCAACTCATAAGTGCCAATTTTCCAGTAGACCCCCAAAGATATCTATTTTGGGCCACTCCATGTGAGCCATGGAGCTGATTTATGCTTTAAAGAATCCTGGAAAATACAAACCTATTTCAGCATTTGCTCCAATTTGCAATCCAGCACTCTATCCTTGAAGCAAAAAGGCCTTTAGTGGATATTTGGGAACAGATCAAAGTAAATGGAAGGCTTATGATGTTACCCATCTTGAGAAATCCTATCCAGGTTCCCACCTGGACATACTAATTGATCAAAGAAAAAATGACTAGTTTCTTTCAGATGGACAGTTACTACCTGATAACTTTATAGCTGCCTGTGCAGAGAAAGAAAACACCTGTTTTTTTAGGTTACAAGAGCTACTACTTCATTGCAACTTTTTATTACTGATCACATCAGACATCATGCAAAATACCTGAATGCATCAATTATTTTGGATAAGAGAATCTTTTCAGTCTTATAAAAATCTTAGTAAACAGAATTGCAGGGGAAAATATTTTAAAACATTGTATTTCATAATGCTAAAAATACTTCATTCTAGGGAATTAGACTCACCTTCTGAATAAATATATGAAACATGAAAAAAACTATGCCTCCTTCTAGATTGTTCCCCCATCTCCCTGTAGCACCTTGCAAATGCCTGGCATATAACTGCATACCAATTCATATTTTCCAAGGTTCCTCAGGAGTTAACAACCATAATGACAAATTTTCTAAAGTGTTTTAATACTGGGTTAAAACAAATTTTTAAAGGTATTTTTTTCCAACAGAATCTCTCAGAGCTTTCACCATACTAATGTATAGTGTGCTATTTCAAGAATGGGGAAATGTAGTTTGCCACATTTCCCAAACTTCTTTGACAACAGAACCCTTTTCTTGCTGGAGCATCCTTTGGGAACACCAATGGACTATATCCTGGTAAAGGGTTTTATTGAATGAATAAATAGTTAAGAGTAGTAAGGACTGCCCAAATCAACTTCTAGCCTGCCACAGTAGCCCAAGTTAACTTGGCTGAACTTGAGGATAAGAGCATGGTAGAGTTTGAAACTCCCTGGAATCATTCTGCATGCCTCTTCATTCCAATATTTTTAATAGACAAAATAAGATTAAAATTAACATCAACAATTACTCAGAGGTATATTAACCAGACCCCTAGCTTTTACTTCTCATTTCATCTTTGGCCTACTACTTAATCACTTAATTATCATTTACTCCTTTCACCAGAAAATAGGAAGGAGATTAAAGAGCTATAGAGCCATTAGTTTAGAATTATCTAATTCAAGCAGTTGTAGTAACTTTTTCAAAATTGATTTGTAGCAGACCAAGACTAGAAATTTGGCCTCTTGCCTTGACACACTGCTCTTTGCTCTTCACCTTCATTCCTCTGTGACTCTACAATTTCCTAGCCTAGCTCCTTTTCACAATGTTAGGATATCTGATGCAGCCATAGTCTATTGGGTCAAAAGTTTAATGTTTCTACTTTCCAGTAATTGTAACTGGATTGTGCACTTCAAAATGTCAACACAAGTGTGAATCTGTACACTTTTGAGCATAAAGTGTTGATTCAATACGATAAGTATTGGCAATCAGTGTTTGATACAGACATTGCTAACTAGCTGGAGTTGGGTTAGCTATCTAGGCTTCTCCCTGCAACCCTGACTAAGAGAGACTGGGCTCATTTAATGAATCCCTAAGATCTAGCTAATGTTTCCAATGTCTTCCTGTCAACTCATTGACAGCTGAGACCTCTTAGAGTATCTTTCCCTCCTTTGAATCCCTTAAAAATTAGATTATTTACCAAAGAAGCAAAAGCTTTAGTGATGGTCTAGCTAGCTACAGAAAGTACAAAGAAGCAACAGTTACCTTGCAAAGTGTTAAATATAGCAAAAAGATACAAAAAAAATGGTCTTCACAGGTCCCCAGGCAAAAAAGGCAAACCCCCAGGTGAGGCCAAGTAAGAATGTCAGGCTTATTGTGCCTTTGAGGCCATGGAGGATCATCTTCCGCCGAGTCTTTGGGATTTGAGGTTTCATGGAATTCAGTTGAGCAAGAACAGTGCAGAACATGGAAAAATTCATGAGAAATATGAGGCAAAAATAAGCTACAACTGAGATGTAAAAGAGAGAATCATCTTTAATCCAACAACTATAAGAGATAAAACAGAGAAGACCTTTGTGAGATACAGAAACATAAACTCATATTTTTCAGTGAGACTCTGATGATCCCCTAGTTGATTTCATTTCAATTGAGAACACCTAGAACTAGAGAGATGAGCCAACTTGACAGACCTCACTCATACTCACAGGAACAGAGCTGGGACTAGAATCTCAATCTCCTGAGCCCCAATTCATACTTCTTTCCATTGTCAAGTCAGAAATCCAAGAGGATATTTCTGCCCTACATGTGCAGAAACCTCTCAGTTCAAGTGCCTAGGAGGCTATTCTCTTTCTCAACAGCATAAAAATAAATTATGTATCCCCCCCAAAGTGGCCTCCTCACCTTACATCTGAGTTTTATTTGAAAGATAAATTTTGCTTTGCGCGATAAATATCACAATAAAATAATATCATCAATGACTTTTTTCTGGATGTTATATCAAACAATGATGAGATTATCAGAGTTAATGAAAATGCAACAAAAAGAGGACGGCTCTGGTTGTTTTGTTTTAAAATAGGATGTATATTTTAAACCTCCCACCACAGCTACAGGTTTGGATTACAAAAGTCAACACTGGCCAGTGGGGTGATTATTGGCTCTAACATTTCTATTAAAGAAGAAATATGTGGTGATTCATAAGAACAGATACTCAATTTAATAACATTTATAATTACTGGTGGTATTACCTCTGATTTTTCAGTGTAAGCAAGCTTCATTAATTTAACTGTGTGTCAGCTTAGCTGAGACTTCTTTTCCAGAACCAGAAAAACTCGTGTGGTCATATCATTCATGTTGGTTTAGATACTTTCATATATGTGTGAGTTTGTGTGTCTGTGTGTGAGTGTCTTGGGAGGCAGTGGGGAGAAAAAGACATTTAATCTCCCTAATTGAGTCTAGTACTTAGGGTTCCTTAAACATCATCTTCGGCCTTAAAGAAGGCTATAGAAAACTTAAAAAGAGGCAGCACTATATGTTTGGATAGGAAAATCATCTCCAAGACATACTGTTAAGTACCAAAGAATGTATATTTATAGATCTTCAATTTCACACATTTGGGTAACAAACCCAAATGGGAATTTGGAATTAAAGATCTATACAGATTTGATTATTGGTAATAAGAGTTGCAACGAGGGAGGGAAACTGGATAACTGGGGGTTGGGAGTCAGGCTTACTCTTAATCCTCTACCCTGTTATATATTTGAATTTTGTACTATGTACATTTACTACTTCTTCAAAATATAATTAAAAAAAAAAACTCTTAGAGCTGTCTGCTTCTTATTAACCACTTCACATATGACAGGGCTGTTTTCAGGGGGCATGGAGTTGGTTTTGTTTTAGTTTTGCTTTTGCTTTTTGAAGAATAATAACTATTGGATAGATAATGGGAAACCCTCTAAGTCACAAAACATGCAAGGAGGGAGGATGGAGGATGAGATGAAAAAGAAGGGGAAAAGGAGATAAAGGAAGGATAACAAGGAATTATAATTAGCAAGCCTCTGCTGGAAAGGGCAATAGAATTTTGACCCTCTGGAAACTGTCATCTCAACATAAAAAATGGCGGAGTCTAGGGGGCAAGACCTCCTACATTTGATTCCAGTCCAGTGAGAGAGGAAATTTATAGTGAAAAAGTATTCGAGAGGCAATACTAAAGAAAATGAATATGGGTAAGTAAAAAAAAACAATCAGAAATGAGATTGTGTAGTCTAAAAAACTACATGGTAAAGATCTACAGGATTATAAAAGAAGTGGAGTAAGAGAATCGCTTGCCTCCTTTCTTGTGACTGTGGATGAGAAAACCAAAGATATGGACTAAATACCTCAAAAAGAAAAAAGGAAAGAAAGAAAGAAAGAGGAAGCAAGAAAGCAAGAGAAAGAAAAAGAAATAAAACAAAAGCAAGAAAGCAAGAGAAAGAAGGAAGGAAGGAAGGAAGGAAGGAAGGAAGGAAGGAAGGAAGGAGAGAGAGAGAGAGAGAGAGAGAGAGAGAGAGAGAGAGAGAGAGAGAGAAGAAAGAGAAAGAAAGAAAGAAAGAAAGAAAGAAGAAAGAAAGAAAGGAAGGAAGAAAGGAAGAAAAAGAAAAAAAGAGGGGAACAAAGGGAACAAGGAAAAAAAAGGAAAACAATAGGACAGCAAAGCTGAGCCAATTTACAAAGAAAAATTGTGGAGTCTTCTTCAGGGAAGACCTTTGTTGTTGAAATGTAGAAAATGTTTTCCAGCCTGTCTCAGTGTTTCCTTGTAGTGGCCACTCTAGTTCCTTTCAAGTTCTGCAAGCTTTCTAATTATAATAGCTGCCAGTTACATGGCACTTACCATGGAACAGGCCGCATGTTAAGCACTTTAGATACATAACATCATTTTAATTTGTATGCAACATTGAAAGTAAACATTATTATTCCTATTTTACAGAGCAGGAAATGGACATAAAAAAAATAAAGTAAGTTGCCCAAGGTCCCACAGAGCCCAGCACCTAATCATTAAACAAGTGTGCCCATGACTATATTTAGGCCAGAAAGGCTAAGGTTGAGTCTTTCCTGAAGCCAGCATTAAGACCAAGTCCTAGGCCGGAACACTCCACCATACTCTGATGGTCAAGATCATAATCACCTGAGAAGCAGAGATGCTGATACTTACAAAGGAGACGTGGAGCTCAGAGTTCCATACAGATCTTTCTTCACACTGAGAACTACTGCCACCACAATTGCTGGGATTCCTAGAGTGGGTAAACAAGTCAAAGGTAAAGATCCTGATCAAGGACTCTGGGAGCCAATAAGGAAAATACTTTAAATGAACCACAGATGTGCGGCCATCAAAATACCATTGTTTGTAAAATGTTTGTAAATTCTTTCAAGTTAAACATTTCTAGGAGTTCTTTAATCTGCTACACTAAACAGCATGCCAATGGCTCCAATACAACACCTGCTGGTTATTAAAAATAGCTCAAGCACCAAAAACCAACCTGGCAATAGAAGTATTTAGTTCATTAGAATGCAAGATTGCATCAAACCTTTTTTCTCAGAGGATGGGCCACCAGTGTTTTTTTCTATTCAGTACTGCCCCTTATTTTCTGGTATCTTTTTGTCTTGGTCACCTTGGACGAAGGGCACAAGCAATCAGCTGCAGCCTTCAGTGCTTTTTTTGACAGGAGAGCTATTTCCACACTCGTTACTAGTTTGAAATTTTGACTAGATCAACCAGTTAATGACCAGTCAATTCAGCTGGACTATAATAAAGCAATCAGTTCAAAGTGGTCAAACGTGACATGAATATAGACACAGGGTTTAAAAATCCAATTTCATGCACATTTACAAAACTTAAATAATTTCTTTATTTCTAACAATGTATTTCTCCTAAACTAAGAGCATTATTACACTGGCACAAATTTAGAGGTTTTGTAAAAAGCTGTTCAAAATCCCAGAGTGCTGAGCATCTTGAGAAAACCTCCACTATCCTATTCTGTGATGAACAGGATAATCCCTTCAGATCTGTATTTCACTCATGTAGCACAGTACCTATCACAAAATAGATATGTGAAAAACTACCTGTTGGAGGCCAGAAGGGAAGGATGGAAGGAGGCCTCACTTTTAGGATGCAAGTTGTAAGGCAGTCTCCAAGCTGTTTTTACACTTTGAGAATTAAAAAAAAAATCCCTGCTGGTTTTTTATTAAATGTGGACAAATCTACTGCCTTGGACAAGAATTTAAATGAAGGAATAAAACCTTTACAACAAGTTGCTGTGGCATTAGAAAGACAGAACTTCAAACATAAACAGATGCTAACACTAATTTTCCTTACAGCTAATTACATTTATCTAATATGTAAACTCCCAGTAGTGGGATGGCTCTGCATTAGCTCCCTGGCAACCTTGCAAGTATCCACACAGGCAAAGGCTTGAACAACAGCAGATCTGAATTTTGGCGGAATGCTTTATGATCCTCTGCAAATTCAAGAAGATGACAGGCATGTGAGGAGATGCTCCAAGGCCATCTCCTACTTGCCTCTCTGTCTACTCTGGGAGGCTGTCATGAGAGTTTTTCATTGCCTCCCAGGTTATGAGGAGGTGTGGGGCTTTGTACCTTGCCCCATCAGGGCAGAGCTGCAGAACATACAACTGCATAGCTTCAGTTTAGAGCTGGCTCCTCGGCAACAAGGACTCCAATGACTCATGTAGCGGGCATCGGTTCTCTTTTGTTTTGGTGTCCTTCTTCACGGTGTGTGGGACAAGGACTTGGGAGCTGGCACCTTTAGCTACTCTTCCTTTTCCCATCTATGTAAGCAATAAGCTAAATCTGTAAGTGGCTCATTGTATCTTTATTGGTCAAGCCAGTCAGGCCTTGGCCTTGGCTTGTATGGGTACTTGACACTCCCAAGTAATTCCTGCCTCCAAAGTACCAAATCTTAGACTTTCCTGCCTCTTTGAGTACCCCAGGTAGTGGGTGTGGAATGAGAAGATCAAAGAGATAAGAAGTGATCCCTGGGTAACACCAACATTTCAGAAGCAAATGAAGTCTAAAAAGGAAGCCGAGAATGAATGATGATGAGGGAAGAAGAAGACCAGGATTTACAGCTCCTTCTCAGCCATATGTGGGTTATTGGCTCTTTTGATTATTTGTGAAGCCTCTTCCAGAACATTTTTCAATATTCTGGTTGCCTGGAGATGAAGGATGCCAGGCATACAGGGTAGAGTGTTGACTGGCTTTTAGCTTTGGATTCCAAAGTGTAGTAAAATTACACACACACACACACACACACACACACACGCACACGCACACATACATACACACATACACACACATACACACATACACACATATGTGTATATACATGTGTGTATATACATGCATGTACACATACATACATATATGTATATATATTTTAATTATGGTTGGCTTATGATATATTAGTTTCAGGTGTATGACATAGTGATTAGACATTTATGTAACTTACAAAGTAATCACACCAATAAATCTAGTACCCATCTGACACCACACATATTACAATATTATTGACTATATATATTCCTTATGCTATACATTACATCCCCATAACTATTTTGTAACCAACAAATTGTACTTCTTAATTCCATCCCTTTTTTCACCCATATCCCTATTCTCCTCCCACCTGGCAACCATCAAAATGTTCTCTGTATCTATAACTCTGTTCTTTAAATTTGTTCTAGCTGTTTTGTTCTTTAGATTCCACATGTGAGCAAAGTCATATGACATCCATCTTTCTCTGACTTACTCCACTTAGCACAATACCCTCCAGGTCCATCCATTTTCTTGCAGGTGGAAAGATTTCATTCTTTTTTATGGCTGAGAAATATTCCATTGTATACATGTACTATCTCTTCTTTATTTATTCATCCATTAATGGACACCCAGTTTGCCTCCATATCTTGACTATTGTAAATAATACTGCAATGAACATATGTATTCATATGGTTTTTTGAAGTAGTGTTTTGGGTTTCTTCAGATAAATACCCAGAGGTAGGTTTACTGGATTCTTCTTTGTCTCTTGTTATACCCTTTGTTTTAAAGTCTATTTTGTCCGGTATAAGTATTGCTACTCCAGGTTTTTGTTTGTTTGATTACATTTTCATGAAACATCTTTTTCCATCCCTTTACTTTCAGTCTGTGTATGTCTTTTGATCTGATGTGAGCCTTTTGTAGACAGCATATATAGGGGTCTTATTTTTTATCCATTCAGCCACTCTGTCTTTTGACTGGAGCATCTAATCCTTTTAAATTCAAAGTAATTGTTGACAGATATACACTTATTGCCATTTTATTATTTATATTTTTCATCTTTTTCCTTTTTTATTTTTTCTTTAAAAAGTTCCTCCAACATTTTCTATAATACTGGCTTGGTGGTGATGAACTCTAGCTTTTTCTTGTCTAGGAAGCTCTTTTTCCTTTGATTCTAAATTGTAGCTTTGCTGGGTAGAGTAATCTTGTTTGTAGATTGTTGCTTTTCATCACTTTTGGCCTGCAAAATTTTGTTGAGAAATCAGCTGATAGTCTTATGGGTCTCCCTTGTAGGTAACTAACTGCTTTTCTCTCAATGCTTTTTAAGATTCTTTTTAACCTTTGGCATTTTAACTATAATGTGTGTTGGTGTGGGCCTCTTTGGGTTCATCTTGTTTGGATCTTTCTGAGCTTCCTAGGCTTGTACATCTATTTCCTTCACCAGGTTGGGGGAGTTTTCCATCATTATTTTTTCAAATAGGTTTTCAATTCTTGCTCTTTTTTCTTCTGGTATCCTTATGATGTGAATGTTAGTATGCCTGATGTTGTCGCAGAGGCCCCTTAAACTATCCTTATTTTTTGGATTTTTTTCCTTGCTGCCGTTCTGATTGGGTGTCCTTCACTACCCCACACTCTAAATCACTGATTCGATCCTTCACTTCATCCACTCCTTTGATTCCCTCTATTGTGCTCTTCATCTCAGATATTATATTCTTCATTTATGACTGGTTCTTTTTTATTTTTTCTATCTCCATTTTTATGTTTTCTGTTTCTTTGTTAAAGTTCTCACTGAGTTCATCTACTCTTCCCCTAACCTCATTGAGCATCCTTATAACCAGTGTTTTGAACTCTTCATCTGGTAGGTCGCTTGTCTCTACTTTGTTGAGTTCTTTTACTGGAGTTTTGTTCTGTTCTTTCACTTGGGACTTGTCCCTTTGTCTCCCCATTTTGGCAGCCTCTCTGTGTTTGTTTCTATGTATTAAGTAGAGCTGTTAGGTCTTCCTGTCTGAATAGAGTGGCCTTATGTAGTAAGTGTCCCGTGGGGCTCAGTGGTGCAGTCTCCCTGGTCACCTGAGCCAGGTGCTCCAGGTGTGTCCTTTGTATGGGTTATATGTTCCCTTCTGTTGTAGTTGAGCCCTGTTTGCTATTTGCACATCAATGGAGGGATTGATCCTCAGGCTGATTGGTTAAAGGACTTGCAGGTGACCACAATGGGGGAGCTGTTGTGCAGGAGCTGACCCAATGGAGCAGAATTTGCTTTAGCTTGGCTCTGGTGCCTTCTCAACCCAGCCTTTGGGTGTGTCATCCTTGAATGTGGCCCTGGATAGTACTCCAGCTCAGACAGAATCCAGCCATCAGAAATGCAGGCTGGTGCCTCCTGGGAGGGGTCCAACTGCAGGCCAAGATCAGCCTCAGCCTGTACCCTCCCAGAGCTACCTGACATGAGTCACCAAGCAGTCTGCAGGTGGCCATTACTCACGATGGGCTTGGGTGTGATTTGAGAGGCCAAGCCACAAACTGAGGCCAGCTGCTGCTACTGCCTGGCTTGGAGCTGCTCTGCAACAGGTACGAGGCTTGCCAAGGCCAGATGTTACTTGTTTGAGTTTTGTGAACCTCTGAGAGATTTAATGAAAGTCCACTGCCTGAGCCAAGACAGGCCATTTGTATGGAAAAGCCACTGGAAGTGGCTTGGGTGGACCCACAAGTTGGGTGGGGTGGGGTCTTAGGGAATCAAGAGGCAGGTGACCAGTGTTAGCCAGGCTGATGGAGACTCAGATATAGCAGCTGCCTACATTTGCATGCTGGGAGGTGGGAGAGCTATATGGGAGAAAGCTGCCCCTTCATCCCTTGCCCTGAAGCCAGACAAGTCAGTTCCTCCCCATATGTTCCTGGCAGTTTTTGAGCTGCTGCCCCAGCGCTGGAGCTCAGAGCAAGTTTATCAGTGGGTAAGTCCATGCAGTGGCCCTTTAAGAGGAGAGGGTGGGACTTCTGCAGTCCTCTGTCTAACTCAGCCACAATCTTTGCTGGTTTTCACAGCAAGATGTTGTGGGGACTTCTCTTTCCAGCACTGGAACCCTGGGCTGGGGAGTCTGGGTAGGGCTGGGACCCCTCACTCCTCCAGGTGGTGCTACACAGCTGAGATACCCCTCTTGATTTTTAACCACCACACATGAGTATGGGATCAGCCTGTTATGCATCTCCACCCCTCATACCAGTCTCAAAGTGGTTTCTTCTGTATGTCCTTAGTTGTAGAACTTCTATTCAGCTAGACTTCAAGTGACTCCCAATGATGCTGTTCTGTAATTTAGTTGTAATTTTGATGTGGTCATGATAGGAGGCCAGTACAGCATCTACCCACTCCGCCTTCTTGACTGAAATCTCCAAAACAATTTTTTGATTATGCTTTGTTTAGTATTTGCCTGTCTCTGGTCCGCACATTAGCATAGACAATGGCACTGACTGTGTATCCAACAAAAGTTTGTACTATGTTATTGAACTCATTAAATGGATGTGTAGCTAATTGGGAAGCTATTGTCTTTAGAAAGGCAGTGGAAGATAAGCTCTGTCTTCATTTGTATCCTATACAGCCCACTTAATATACTTGTCCTATGTGTCCAACACATTTTCTGAACCCCAAATCTGTTTTGAATAGGTGAAGGAGGGAAGGGTATTGGAAAAGGAGTTGAACTGACCATGTTAGTTAGAAAAGCATAAAAGAAACCAATAAAATGACATTTAATTTAGGAAATATTCATGCTGAGTTCCATTCTTGGCTTCTTCCAGAGGGCAGCAGTGATAGTGACAGTCATGAGGTGTGATGAAATTCAGGGCATGTCTGACCGAGCACCATTTCACATATTGCTAGTCCTTTCCCTGTCCCTTAAGCAATATGGTTAGATCATAGAAGTTAAAAGTCCAAACTATGGAGACAGACTCCCTGGTTCAAATCCCAGTTCTGCCACATACTAGTTGTGAGAGTTTTGGCAAATTACCTAAGCTCTCTGTGGCTCAGTATTCTCATCTATTAAAAATGAGATTAATGATGGGACCTTTCCTATAAAGATATTGTGAAAATTAAATGAGTATGTAAAGCACTTAGAATAGTTTCTGGTGCGTGTAAGTTCTACCTAAGTGCTGGATGTTGTATCAGTAAGCATTTGTTGGGACTGTAATTTCCATAAAGGGAAGGATAAGATCTGACTGCCCATGACTGTAGATCCAGCATTTGGAACAGTACATAGGCAGGTGCTCATTAAATATCTGTGGACTAATTCCTTACCATGGAAGTTAAAAGTTGAATTTCTAGAGCAATATAGGCAGAAAAAAAGATGTATGCCCAAATATCGGTGAGGCAATCCTTAATTCCTTACTTATGATAGCAGATTTGGTCCTGAATAATTTGTCTAATGGAGTTAGAAAGACACAGGCTTAAAACATCAAAGACATCAAGGACATCAAGGACAATGGCAGATATACTTACCCAACCAACTACGCAAAATTTAAGGATATAATTGGAATGTATATATTGAAGACTTCGACTAGAGCAAAATACATGTGTACTGCCTCTAGACCCATCCATGTCAAAGAAACAAGCAGAAAGTAATGAAGTACCACTGATGCTGCAATACAAAGTCCCACTTCCTGGAATGATGACAACCAAGAATTGACCAGGAATACTAGGTTTAGCATTAGTAGTGCTGTGCACAAGTTGATCAGAATTTTGGAAGGATGATCTTTTCGAAGTTTACTGAAAGAAAAGGCACAATGTTTAATTAGGCAGGGTCTCTGTTTTTAATCAAGCCTTGCCACATCTTATTTGCACAATAAGTGAAAGAATGAAAGAAATGCCTATTGTAATTAAGTTACTCATATCACCTTACATGTACTGAACTTTAGAGTTCCACCCACCCCTCTTTTCAGGAAGAGTCAAAGTAGCCTAAATATAGTAACCTTCAATAACAGGATTAATAGTAGCCACTCTTAGCTAAGCAGTCCCCTTTTTTTCTTTTCTTTTTGGAAAAGAGAAAGAAGGAGAATCCTGGTATACCATTTTTATTATCACTCCTTCAGCCAACTCAAGGCTGGATCTGCATATGTCCAAATAGCAGGATGACTATGGAAACCATTTCAAGTAGTTACTTGGATATTTCCAAAGATCCAGAGATTTGGCATCATGTAAATATTATCTTAAATTTCACTAAGTGATCTCAATTGCAGTTTGTGAAAACTGACTCGGTATTTTCCAAATTAGAAAAAGATATGTACTTCCATTTGATTCTTTTAAAATTTCTATTAAATATTTATTAATTTAAATTTTGCAATTTTCATTTTGTGTGCATATGGGTTTTTTTTTAACTGAGAGAAATAGTAAAGTACACAAATCTTAAGAGCACATATCAATGAATCTTTACATATGGATATACCTAAGGAACCTCTACCCAGATTAGGAGGTAAAATGTTTTCAATTTTTCAGAGGCTCTTCACTTCTTCTCCCTTTCAATGCCCCCCACTAGAGGTAACCAATATTCTAACTTCTATCCCCATAGATTTACTTTCCTCTGTATTTGGAACTTCATATAAATGGAACCATACAGTATGCTCTATTCTCTTTCTGGCTTCCTTTGCTCAGCTTTATGTCTATGAGAATTAGATATTATGTTGTATTGTATAGAAGTAGTTCCTTCTTTTTTTGTTGCTGTGAAGCAGTTCATTTCATGAGTATACTACAATTTATTCATCTAGTCAACCGTTAATGTACATTGAGGTTGTTTCCAATTTTTGGCCACTATGAATGCAGCTGTTCTGAATACTCTCGTACATATATTTTAGTGGACATATGCACTCATTTCTCTCTAATAGCGAAAATTCTGGTCGACATCTACATGTATATTTGTTAATAGGTATTGGCAAAGAATTTTCCAAGGTATGCTATTTTTGCATTCCTACCAGCTATGTAGAGTAGTTCCAGTTGTTCCACACTCACTAATTTCAACATTTTTAATTTTACCTATTCTGGTGGGTACAGAGAATTATAATCGTGGTTTTAATTAGCATTTCTCAAATGAGTAATGACATCAAGAATGTTGTTATATGCTTATTACTCATGTGGGTAAAGATTAGAGTTAGGCGTAGATATCCTCTTTTGTGAGGTGCCTGTTCAAGTCTTTTGCTCATTTTTAAATTGTATTATATGTCTTTTGCTTTTTAATTTGTACAAATTTCTAAACATTCTACATACATGTCTTTTGTCAGATATATGCATTCTGAAAATCTTCTCCCAATCTGTGGTTTTCTTTTTCACTATCTTAATGATGTCTTTTGATGAAAGAAGTTTTTAATTTTAATGATGTTCAATTTATCATTTTTTATCTTTAGTGTTTTCATATCCTATTAGAGAAATCTTTTCCTATCCCAACCCTCTTGCTTTTAAAAAATCCAATTATAATCTTTTTTCAGAGGAGCCTTGGTTGTTTTCTTTTTTAACCTGCCCACTTCATCATCTAGTGGTTCTGACCTCTTCCTATTGTGATGAATCTTATAAAATTAACGTGAAATTAACAAGGTTGTAATGACCACAACATCCATCAAAACAAGTTAAATTTATTCAGAGCAAGACTCTATCAACTTACCGAAAACTATGTATGTCACTATAGCAACTCCCAGAAAAATGGAGGAGATTCCACATCCAGTGTATGTTATAAGCACTAATATCTGTTCGTTCACTGCATCCACTGCAGATCTGGATAAATCCTAGGAAAAACAATGTGTTGTGCTTTATATATTTGCCATAGCAAGTTTAAGGTAAAACATTTCCAGTGCTCACTAACAGGAGGTTCCCAGGATGAAAAAGTTCTTAATTTTAATGATGTCCAATTTATCAACTTTTTCTTTTATGTTTAGTGTTTTTGTATCCTCATAGAGAAATCTTTTCCTATCCCAACCTTCTGGCTTTCTAAAAAATCCAATTATATTTTTTAGTGGACATGTGCACTCATTTCTCTCTAATAGTGAAAGTTCTGGTCAACATCTAGATGTATATTTATTGTTAGTAGGTATTGGCAAAGACTTTTCAAAGTGTGCTATTTTTGCATTCCTATCAGCAATGTATAGTAGTTCTAGTCGTTCCACACTCACTAATTTCAACATTTTTAATTTTAGCCATTCTTGTGGGTGCAGAGAAGATCTGCTATAGCTCTTATTAAACCAGCATATGTGGATGGATCTATGATAAAACTGCATATTGTTTGCTGAGTGTGCTTAGTGCAATTTACTGTGTACAAGGCATGGAGAACCATCGATGGCACTGAAATAACATTTAGTACTTGGTTTTACTGTCATTAAATGTGTTCCACATGTAAAATATAACCAAACTAATAGATGTGAATTGGGGATGCAACCTAATTCATTATCTTAGCTGAGTATCCTAAAACACTACATAATACCAAAAACCTTAAATAAGTGTCATAAAATTAAGACATAAAATGGATCTCGGAGATTATATAATCCAGTAATTTCTTAACCCAAGGTCTGGTAACAAGGTCCATAGCTTTCATTAGATGATTATAGAGATTCCTGACTCATAAAAGGTTAAGAAGCACTGGTCTACTCAGGTAGTTCTCAACTGGGATTGATTTTGCCCCTCCCCTAGGGACATTTGGCAATGCCTAGGGACATTTTTTGGTTGTCACTGCTGGGGAGGGTGCTACTGGCACATAGTGGGTGGGGCTGGGGATGCTGCTAAACATCCTACAATGCACAGAACAGTGCCCCCAACAATAAAGAATTATTTGGCCCAGAATATCAATAGTGCTAAGGTTAAGAAACTCTGGTCTACTCCAATATTTCATATTTTAGAAGACAAATTTAAGGTCCATACAAGGGAAACAACCTTTTCAAGGTCACATAGGTAGATCACAGAGCTAGAATGTGAATCTTAGTCTTTTGACTCCTAATGTAATGGTCTAACCAATTTGGAAGGAGCTAAGGAAAATTCTTACAATTCAATAAATATCAGCATAGCACCTCTTATTTGTTAAATAGATATGGTTTAAAAAAGAAGGAAAGAAAAGAAAGAAATATAAAACAGACTCTCAACCCTCAAAGAGCTTACTATTAATAGAATAAGCAACTCATACATGACACATTTAGATAACAGTATGTAATATATAATAAAGTAACTTAAGAGAACTAAAAAAGTACTCAGGGATGGGTAGAGAAGAAAACATGTTTGAGAGCCATTTCAATGGAAAACTCAGCAAATCTGAATGTTAGGGAGGACCATAGGGAATGAAGGAGATTAGAAAAGTTAACCATGACTCTGAAACTCTAAGCCTGGATATGTGAATTGACCATATAACTCTTTGGTTAACTAATGCAAGTATTTTTTTAAAATACATTTTTTCCTACACTACAATTTGACAATAACTATTAAAATTAAAAATGTTTAATGATTATATCCTTTAACTTGGCATTTATACTTCCATCAATTTATCCTACAGAAATAGTTACACCAGTGTTAGAAAATAAATGAAATGTGTATTACAGCATTGTTTATAAGGGAGAAAACAGTAACAAGTAAAACTAAGTATAGGGGATGGTTAAATTCATTGCATTAAATCCATACAATGGAATACTATAAAGATATTAAAAAACTGAAAGTAGATGAATATATATTTACCTGAAAGGTGCCCAATATTTACTTTTAGGTGAAAAATAAGTGGTAAGAACAGTATTAATAACTTGACCCCATTTTTATAAATAAAAACATATTAATATATACATAGAATGGGGGCTGTAGGAACATTTTATGTAATGTTTGAATTTTGAGGGACAGGCATTAATTTTATAAGGAAAAAACAAGTATTTGTTTTAATCTGCTCCACTTTGGATAAACACAAGGAGAGCTTTTTTTCCCATTTGCATGCAACTTTTTCATCACTTAGTTCACACATATATTCCTGGCCTGTAATCTAATAAAAGTTGTCAAAATTCTATCAAGGAATGATTAAGAGACAACTCACCATTAAGACTCCAAAATGGGTGAGGTGGTCACAGTGACAGATTGTGTAATTTATACTGGTTTCCTTTACTTTACAGCCTGATGAATTCCATCCACCTCGCCCATCTGCAGGAGACAGAAGGAAATTTCAAAAACAATTTGTTTTTCTCTGAAATATTTAACTTTTCATTATATGAACCTTCCAAACGTGTCTTATAATTAGTATTGTTTGTTAAGACAGCAAGATAGAGGTATGATTGAACAGTGAAATTAAATTAAATCTAGTGGGCTAAATTGATTTTGTGGGGACTTCATAAATGTCATAACTTCTTGGCTCTCACTTTTCCTGTTCTTGTACAAATTATGACAGACTCTAATCATGAGCAACAATCCTGCCACCATGTTGGAGTGACAAAGTAAGGACTTTTTTTTTTTAAGTAGTACAAATAGGAAACAGGTAGTTCTAGAACATTTTGAAGGACATGAGCTATGGAACATAGGCTGACACTTGGCCTACTCTGTGAGGCTGGAATAAATACCCGAAACGACCAGTTCAAACCATAATTTAAATGGTTTCAAGTGCTTTGCACTCAAGCCAGATCATGGTCTAGAGTTCCTTAGGGCTAATTAAAGCCTCTGGTCTCCTTGACACCTCCCTAGTTTCTCACTTCTGAGCATATTCAGGGTTCTAGAACCAACCTTCAAATATCCATAACCTGTAGATCTTGGATATTAGACTAGAATTAGAGTAGAACCTCCAGGATAGCACTGACCAGAGAAGTTATCCTTGGTCAAGCAGCTAAGTATGGTCAAATTAGTCCATTCAGAATAATTCCATTGATACTAGAGGTTCCGGATCCATGGACAGAGGGGTGGGGCAAAGGGTGACCTGGGAGGAGCCCAGGAACTGGCATTAATGAACACACAGATCGACTTTTTGAGGCTGTGGGGGAAATGCTCATCACCTTATAGGACTCTTATCCAGGGAAGCTGGGAAGGGACCAGGAAATAACAGTACTATCTCTATTATAGAAAAGGAGTAGATTTCTATGTCTTAGGGAGTCAAATGGGAAGACTTTCCCTTTTCTCACAAAATTCCAAGGACAATGAAAAAGGGCAGGTTTTCAGGCAGAGCTTCCACAAGTAGAAGGATTGGTCACATAGCAACTCCTGGTATTCCAGAGGAGATTGATTCTTTGTGGGAATTCTCTGAGATTTGGCAATAACCCTGGATATTCCAATGGAGATGGGAAGCCCATTCAGCAATCTCATTCCCAAACCCTTCTCTTACTATTCCCAGAGACTCATACCTAGCCAAGTAGGAAGGGCCCTTAGAGACAATCCAGAAAGTCTTATCCTCTCAATGAAAAGATAAAAATATTGTGGTCACAAGAGAGTAAATGGACTGCCCCAGGACATACAGTCAGGCTAGAGGAGATGAGGAAAAAGGGAACGTGCTAGTAGATGTTGCAAATCTCTGTGGGGAACCACAAATAAAAAAGCTAGATGTTTATTCTTCAACTTTCTTCAAACAGCTTGAGGCTACTTTACTCTGGCTCTCCCAACTTTCTTCCAACTTTGTTTATCCTTGAGTTGTGTGATTTTTTGATCTCCTAAATAAGTCTCTTATTTAAGAGTTTTTTTAAGCTTCCGTGCCCTAATTAGTTATAAAACTCATATGTGTGTCTTGGTCAATCAGTACAACTCCTCCCCTCAACTGCAAAATAGGAAAATGGTCAGGGGCAAAGTCTCATTGAGAGGCTAAGACAAGGCTTGCTAAGAAAAATACTTACTGTTATTCCCAAAGTCCCAAAAGGTACACTGAACTTGATCATAATTCTAGAAAAAAAGAAAAGTCAAAGGTAAACACCTTTTATTTTGATAGTTACCAGATAATGACAACTACACACAAGTGTTTTTTTCTCAACATTTTTTTCATGCAGTAGACACACACACACACACACGCACACACGCACACACGCACACACACACACACACACACACACACACACACACACACACACACCATTTGAGAGTTGGTTTTAAGACTAATCCGAAGTAACTTGGGATTTCTAAGTGAGAAAACAGCATGTTACTGCCTAGTGATGCAATATATGTCCTTTAAAATATTTGGCAACATAAGAATTTTCAACACCCTCCTGATGCAAGGCCCAGGAGGAGACTGTAAATTATTGGTGCAGGTCGGATGTGTGGTAAGTTCCTGTGGAACTTTGGAATTTGGAACTCACAGCTGAAATCAAGCCTTATAGATACAAGGTTGAGCTGCCTCCTTATTAGACCTAATGAGCATTCCTGAGGCCTCGCCAGCCCCTACAATCTCCAGAACTGGAGACAAGAGAAATCTGTTATTGGGATGCTTGGAAAGCTGTGGCCCCAGCCGGAATTGAGAGATCTTACCCACCTAAAGTGTTTCATTTGGTGTGTGTTTAAAAATTCCCTCTTGTGCTCTTCCTTCTTCTAGAATTAAGACCTATGAAAATATGCTGTACAATATGGTCTTTTTTAGATTGGGAATGAAGGAAGAAGCTATTAAGACTTCACACTGGACATACATTAACATCAAAGAGTGTAATACTAGTTCTTTCTTATACTATAGCTAAATCTGATCACTTAGTAATATCTACCTTATGTTATGCCATATGACTATGATTTTAAAACTTTGGTGATAATTAACACATATTTTAATGCTCTTCATGGAAATTCAAAAGATAAAAATGAATGTTCAATTATTTTAATTTTTTTCCTCACTCAAAATTAAGTGGAATTAAATACCATTTAGTGTCATAGGACAACCAAAAGATCCACCTGCCCCTAGTTACTCCTCTGTCAATCTGTCACAGTGTTAGAAGAGCATCATTATTTATCCCTTTAGGCCAAGGCATTGTTTCTAGAAGACCCCAATACAATACACCTCAGCTACCTGGAATGTGACAATCTTCATTAAGTCTTAGATCACATCTGTTAAGTAGTTAATTATTTTTAATGGGAAAATCATAGAGGGTTTCTGAGATGCAAATGAATATATTACCTGGTTTCCTTCAATATGCTGCAGAGTAATAACCACTGGGTCAGCCAAGTTTTGAATGGATGTATCTGAAATGCTGGCACTCACAGCATATTTGGTTAATGCTTTAATGACCTTTATGCTCTAGGTGAAACACAAGGACGAGGAGTTCAGGTCCTAAGTTTCTAAATTTTTTGCACATTAATAATCAACCTAGAATTTTGAAGTATTACACAACATGAGGTACAGAAATATGGAAAATAAAATCGCAAGCTGAGAAAGAATTTTTAGAGGTCACTTAGCTCATCTTCTGTCTTTACATAAAGTCTAAACTATACCAAGCTTAGAGCAATTTATTAATCTATCCATACATCCAAATATTATCCAATAAACATTGGTTTTGTGCCTGCTACTCAGTACTGCACTGGCAACAAAATGAAACTATTCCCTACTTTGATAACTCTCTGGACCCTGACATGTCCCAACTTATCCGAATTCTAACCCTCAATTATCCTTACTTACTTTTAGGGAGCCCCTCCTTATAAGGAACACAAATCCATCATAAGTTAGTTACAAGCCACTTCCTGTTCCATCCTCACTGGAGATGGAAGCAGGTTGATCAACATCCAGCATGGAACAAGTCTCTGAGGACATTCCTCTCCTCCCTAGGGGACCATGAACTCTGAGGCCAGAGCATAGGTGTTGTGGGTCCTACTGTCCCCCACATGGCCTAGCACACAATGAATATTTTATCTTGTACCCTCAGAGAATCAGTTACTTTGTTAAGTGCTCACTGAAGCAATATAAGCATTTTTTATTTAAACTGGCACTTGGGGAGGCTCAAAAACTTGGACAAAGCAGGTATACTTAACAAATGTTGGTTTAAAAGAAACAAGCTAGAATGTAGACATTGAAGTGTGGAGCTTGCTAATTAATAGAACCAAAGTGCCACATAACAAAGCTCCAGAAGGCAAGGTACCTGGAGACTGCCTCTTCTGAGGCACATGTGAAGAGATGAGAGACAGGGCAGGTGCAAGACGGGAGAGAAAGGGAGCAAATCCTCTGAGGACTTGCCAAGAAAGCTTAGAGGAGGTGAGCTCAAATTATGTTCCTCGGGAAGCCTACTGAGTCACTTTTAGAAGATACCAAGCCCTAATATTTCCGAGCCCTGAAGCTCTGAGAACTGGGTAATTGTGAATGCGCTTGGTCTCCACTAGGAAGCTACTCACTTCCTGTTCCTGACCAGTTCTGTTTTTTTTAAAGCCAGCTTAATGGTTCAGGGGTCCCTTCTCAGAGGAATACCCCTGGGACAGCCTGATATGAAGGTGGATATTGTGGAAAGGGCCTTGGCTGACAGTCAAAAGACCAAGTATGAGCCCAAAGCCTCCTGTTTCTTGAAAGTTCCTTTCCCTTTCTTGGGCATTGATAATATGGAGGAAGGTGGACCAGATGGTGTCTAACAACCCTCTCAACTTAGTCTAAGAGATACAAATTTCTGTAGTAAAAAGGCCAAAGGAGGAGAAACATAGTGACTCAGGACTTAACCTGTTATCTGGCTTTATTATATTTCTCTTACATACAAAATTGTGGCTGTGCAGGAGAGAGAAAAAGGAATTATTCCTAACTCTCCACCCTTGGCACTCTAGGCTTAAGTTTTACCTATTTTACTTCTGAACCTTTACAGAAGCTGTTCTCTCTGCCTGAAACACTACTCCTCCTCCTCCTCACTGATCTTCTAGCTCCTACACAACCTTAGGCCTCAGCTGACATCTCTCTTAAACTAGATGTTCCCTGATCTCCCAGATGAGGGGTGGGTGCCGTCCTTTATGCTCCCAGGGCCTCTGGGCCATATTGTACATGCCTGCTTTGTCCCTCTCCTCAGAAACTGCCACTAGTTAGGGAGTGGAGGAGGAGGTATATGTTTTCCAAGAGTGGTGTCTTATCAATAATTTTAAGGTAATATGTTGTAATGAGAGTTAAAAATTTGATCAAATGATGTAAAGGAAGCAGCATGAAAGTAACACTGTGAGACTCAGTTCTCATGGGGAAAAGGTAGTTAAAGGGTGGCATCTCTTGTAAATACTCTTCAACAACTAGTGGCACAGGTCCCACTCTCGGGTCACCCCCTTCAATGTTGGAACCTTTAGGTTTCTGTTCTCACGCATCAGACTGTGAGTTCCATGAAGGCAGGCACCACATCTCTCTTGCTTACCATTGTATCTCCAGCACCATGCAAGACACATAGTATGAACTCAAGAAATATTTTCTGACTCATAGAATATATAGTCAAAATATTGTAATAACTAAATTCATTAAAGCTAGATGGGTACTAGACTAATTGAGGAGATCACTTCATAAATTATATAAATGTTTAACTACTGAGCTGTATACCTGAAACTAATATAAGATAATATTGAATGTCAACTGTAATTGAAAATGAATTAAAAAAATATTTGCTGACTGAATAAATAACTGCATGAATAAGTGAATAAATTGTGTCACCACCATCAGGTCCTTTGCTCTCTCTGGGATTCAATTTTCTCATTGTTAAAATGAGGAGATGGAACATTATAGGTTATAAGGGCCCTTCCAGCTCTGAATTTGATGACATGCTAATTCCATTCCTTCTTCATCTGGCACTATGACGTCTGTACCCTAATTTTGGCAAAGAATCTTAATCCTTTTCAGTGGAAAATGTTCGTGAATAAAAATCACTTATTAGGTGTGAAACCTATGCAAAACAAGTTCATCTTTTATTCTATGAGACAAAGAGAAAGAGGAAAAAATTATGAAAATAATGGCATCTTAGATGATACAGAGAAATTAGAAGCCTACCCAAATGGTCAGAGTACTATGAATCACATTCTTAATTATTATTAGAATTTTGTTCATTAACTGGCTTGTTCTGAGTCCAATCTAATTTTTTTCCATGGGTGCCATGAAAATAAAACATGTTAGAGCCATGACATATGCTATAACCTACTTGGAAAACTAGGCAGAAGTATGAGACAAGAATACAATTAAGGGGTGGGGAGCAGAACAGGAGCTGGTGAACTCCAGGTAGGTTTTCTAGGTAGGATTTGAGCTAAACCCACAAGAATAAATAGAATTTAGATAGATAGAGAAAGGAGTGGCTAGAGAATTTCAGTGAAACAGAACATCTTACATAGCTAGAGATAATGTAGTATATTTGAATAAGTATGTGGTACGGGTATGTGGCATATTTAAGTTGGCCCAGTACAACCTCCTCCAAAATAACTGAATATTTAACCATTATAAATTCATTCCATTTGATAGTCTCTTTAGAAAACACAGACATACCTGGGCAAGTTAATGTACAGACCTATTAAATATGTGAACTTTGGAGTCAGATGGCCTGGGTTTGATTCTCAGCTATACCACTTCCTAGCTATGTGACCTTAAGCAAAATTACATAACCTCTTCTTCTTAGTCTGTTCAGGCTGCTGTAACAAAATACCACAGAATAGGATTGCTTATAAGTAACAGAAATTTGTCTCTCATAGTTCAGAGGCTGGAAGTCCAAGATCAGGATGTCCAAATGATCTAATTCTGGTGAAAGCCAATTTCTGGTTCATAGATGGCACAACTTGCTGTGTCCTCATATATGGAAGGGGCAATGGAGCTCTTTAAAACCCCTTTTTAATTAGGACACTAATCCCATTAATGAGGGCTCCGATCCCCAGGATCTAATCACCTCCAAAAGGACCCCCTTTCTAATACCATTACTTTAGGGGTTAGTATCTCAACACAAGAAATGCGGGGGTGGGGTACACAAACATTCAGACTACCACATTCTTTGAGTCTCCGTTTCTTGTGAGAAAGTGTAAATGAGATATGAGATAATAAGTGCAAATATTAACAATTAATAGTGATTATCATCAACCGCTTCATGTAAACTCTGACTGTTGTCTTCCCAACAGCTAGATGGGATAGAGCAGGGACAATGGGCCTTTTGGTAGGCAGAGCCTCAAGATAGGAAAAATAAGAATAGCAATGCAAACACTTACATGGTGCTTACTATGTGCCAGGCAATATTCTAAACACTTTATACGTATTAACTCCTTTAATACTTCAACAGCCCAGTGAGGTACTTACTGTTATCCTGTTTACATAGGAGGAATCTAAGTCATATGGAGGTTGAGTAACTTGCCCAAGGTCACACAGGTAGATTATGGCATAGCCAGCTTTAAATTTAGCCAGTTTGGTCCCAGAGTTCATGTTATTAACCACATTATACTGACTCTCTGTTTTAATAATGGACGAGGACTGGAGCCTTCAGAGAAGGTGCTGTGAAGGAACAACAAATGCCCACAGGCAGGTGTCCTGCTGGACACCAGTCATCTTCAAATAAATTGGTCTGAGATAGTGGGCATGTGGCTTTGAGAAAGCCATGGAGATATGGGAGGAAAGCACTGACACGCCAGAACAGCATTTCATCAGAACTTGATGTTATTTTCTGGCTTTAAAACATCTTGAGGCTTCTGTTTGGTCACCGATAAATCTTTTCAGGTCCCTTCCAAAGCCAAGAAGCTGTGAAAAATTAAAAAACTGTAGAACATAATTGTAGTAGATGTTGATTCATGTTGAAGGCTGGGAGACTTGTGGAATAAATTAGAGAACATATTCTAAAATAAACAGAACACCATGAAAATAGCAATAGTTCATAATTACTATGAACAGTCCATGGTAGTTACCACAGGCAAGAACTTACCTTAAAAAGTGAAGTTTGGCCAAGGAAATTAAACAAGATGGTCTGTAAGTTGCTAAGAAGAATTCTCTCCCTCAGTGATTTAGGCAAATATATGGAAGCCAAAACCCTCCCCAGAGGGACTTTGTTTAGGTAAACCTGCCACAAAATGCCAGGAAATGAAAACTGGAGTCATCACCCTTGAACATGAAGTCCTCCTCACCTTCCACCCCAGCACTAGACTCAGTCCCGGAGTATTACATGGAGTGCTGAAGGGTGGAGACTAGCTCCACAAGCTATGCTACACTTTTCACACCACACACACACACACACACACACACACACACACACACACTCAGATCACAGGCTAAGACATGACCTAGTACACATAGACATACATACATACACACACACACACACACACACACCACCCTTTCCTTTCTAAACTTATCCTTGAGTTTCTCTCCTTTGATCTGCTTCCATCCGGGTATTATAAGTGGAAAGCAGAATGGCAAATTAGGTGATTTGCCATGATCTCATAAATAAAGGCTAGTCTTAAAAAACAGCCACTGGAAATCCTGGAGAAGAAAAAACTAGAAAAAGGGGAAGCCAAATTCTATGTATAAACTCTGCCTGATCCTTGAACCACATATGTACAGGACAAACTCCAAATAAAGATAAAGGAACTCAACTGAGATTTGAGCTACCACCCAAGAGATGGAATCTATAGTTTGATTCCAACCAAAATTACTTGCCTAGTATAACAAAATCAATAGCTTTTAGAGGAATGTAGTAGAATTCAGAGTTTCCACAACATAACACTCTCAATATCCAGGATATAATCCAGAATTACTCAACATGTGAAAAAAAAATGTGACCCATTTTCAATGAAAGGCAATCAATAGAGATCAACTCTGAGATGACTCAGATGTTTCAGTCTTTAAAATAAAATATGCTTACAATTCATGCAAAAGAGAAAATAATAGCAAGAGAAACAGAAGCCAAAAAAAATAAAATTCTAAAACTGAAAATATAGAATTGAAAATTTTAAAACTGCACTGGAAGGGTTCAGTAGTGAAATGAAGATTGAGGTCAATGAACTTAAAGATTAATCAACAGAAATCATACTATCAGAAGAATAGATAGTAATGAGATAAAACATAAATAGAGTCTCAGGGACCTGTGGAACAGCACCATCAAAAATTTTGTATACATGTAATTAGAGTCCCAAAAAGAAAGAAGAAAGGAAATAGTGAAGAAATAGACCTAACCTTACACTACTAGTATTTGATTTTTTTGTTAGAATTGCCAACACAAGACGATGGGGAAAAGAAACATCTTCAATAAATGGTTCTGGAACAATTGGATAGCTATATGAAAATGAACTTCAAACCATACACCACACACACCTCACATCATATGCAAAATTTAATTCAATTAATTAAGATTATAGTCCTAAATGTAAAGCTAAAATCATAGATCTTTTAAAGAAAAATATAGGATAATATCTTCATGACCTTCTGGTAGACAAAGATTTCTTGGACAAGTCATATATTGTTATTCACAAAAGAACAAATTGATAAGTTATACTGCATCAAAATTAAAACTTATGCTCATCAAAAGACACCATTGAGGAAATACGCAGGCAAGCACAGAGAAAATATTGTCACAACATATATCTAATAAATGACTTACATCCAGAATATGTAAAAACAAATGATTACAACTCAATAATAAGAAGACAAAAACCCAATTTAAAATTGGCAAAAGGTTTTAACAGGTACTTCACCAAAGAAGATGTACAGATGGCCAGTACAAAAATTAAAAGTCACTTCACATCACTGACCACTTTAGAAAACAATATGATAGGTTCTTACAAATTTAAACATACATATTTGAGTCAGCTATTCCATTTCTAGGTATGTATTCAAGATACATGAAAACATATGTTCGCACACAAAGACTTTTACATGAATGTTAAATGCAGTATTACTCATAATACCAAGCCTGGAAACAATCCCAATGTCCATCCACAAGGGAATAGACAAAACAATCTATGTTATATTCATGCAATGGAATATTATTCAGCAATAAAAAATAACAAATTACAGAAACAACAACAACCATTATACTATACAAAAAAACCTTATATAATACAGTACATATTATATGAGTCCATTTACATAAAGTAAACAGGCAAAACTATAATGGAAAAATATAAGAAATGATGGTTGCCAATGGAGGCAGTAGTTTCAGGGACTGACTGGAAAGAGGCATGAATTATATTAATGTTCTAAATCATGATAGAGGTTTAAGTTACACAGATGTACACATATGTCAAAATTCAGAGAATGTATACTTAGTATTTGTACATTTCCCCATATATGAACTTGAGAATTTTTAACTGTAAATTGTTTTTGAACAGGTATTGGCAGCCTCTGGCTCAGATTTTAAAGCCAGACAAGTTTGGATCTTGGCTCAGCCACTAGGCTATGTATTTGGGCAAGTTTCTTAACTTCTCTGTTATCTTATCTGTATAAAGGAGACAGTAGCACAATGCCCAACATATAATAAGTGCTCCACAAATGATACCAATAGTAAACTGACATTTGAGATGATTTCAGGTCATGGGGCTAAAGGTGGTATTGCACATCTCATAGACACCATTCCAGCCAAGAGTTTTAGCCTACTAAGGGTTATATATGAATCTTCCCTGGGATGTTTGTATTTTTATAAGGTTCTCTGGAGATTAAAACCTTATAACATACCTTTTCTTTCTCTCAAGGAATAAATGAATGAAGACAGAACAATACTTGTCTGACTGGCTCTCGGATCCCTGAGCTGCACTCACCTCAGGGTCTGTGCCTTCTTTGTAGGAGTGAATACTGAAGGCCATGTCTTCAAATGTGTGGTCCACTCTCAGGATAGTCAAAGCCATGTTGGGCACTGTCAGATTTGCTGTTCTCCCAAAAAACTCCATCTTGTGACCAACATGCTCAATTATCATCAGAGTTCTGCAAAGAACCACAGGTAGAGAACATTCCTTTTTCATGTAACACCCATTCTTAAAAGATTTCCTTAACGTGAGACTTCTTTGAGTTTTAATCGCTACCTTTATTTTGTTTAGGAAATTATTAAATAATAGTGCTGGCTTTAGAGTCAGACAGACTGAGGTCTAAATCTTAGCTCCTCTAATTTATAACTATGTGGGAAAATAAAATCACCTCATCGAGCTTCCATTTCTTTACCTGCAAAGCCAGAGTAATACTAGCACTCATCTCAAAAGATTGTCTTAAAGATTAAATGAAATTATTGTATGTAAAGCCAGATCTTCAGGGCCTCATAAGCCAAGAAATTTGGACTTTATTCTACATTTAACAGAAAGCCACTGATTGGTTTTAAAAACAAGGGAATGACACAATATGATATATGCATTAAAAGGCCATTCTAGCTGTCATGTAGAAAATAGAACATAGAGAGCCAAAAGCAGAGCAGGGAGACCAATTAACAGGTTACTATAGAAAGTCAGCTGGGAGAAATGGGGCTAGGACTAGAGTGGTGGTGGTGGTGGAAATGGAGAGAAGTAGATGAATCCCAGGGATATTTAAGAGATTAAGAAACTATGTACAATGCCTCACAAGATTTGGTTATTGATTGGTTGTGGGGTAAAGGAAAGTAACTAGATTTATTTTTAAGTTTTTTTGCTTGAGCACTGGGCAAATGCATTTTATAGAAATGAGAACATTGGAGAAGCACCAGAGTTGGGAGATAGATTGAAGGTTTGGTTTGGGGTAACTATTTATTTGGAAATTCATTATCATTAAGTTTCAGTTAGAATTTGAATGCATTCTTTCACAACTGGGGTTTGAGTAGGATGACTCCATTGCACGGTATTAACAGAGCTTTCAATGTATAGCTATCTGACCTTTAAAATTGGTGATTACTGTATACAATAGAATTAATAACGAATATTTTAAGTTCCATTACATAATTTATTTTGCCAAAGTATTAATACTTACTCATTGCTTACTTCATGCAGAGCAGATGCTGAATTGTTTTGGCTTCTCAAAGTAGCATCAATTATTTGTAATATGATCTGGGTTAGGTTCATGCTTATCTCATCACATTGTGAAATCATGGATAATTTAGAAATAATAATCTTTGTTTCCTCTTCATCCAGAAAGGGGGATTCATTTATCAAATTTAAAATGTGCTCTGCAACATATTCTGCATTCTCTAGAGAAATAAAGTCAAAACATAAAACCTGCATTAGTTTGGGACCATGTTAGTCTGCTTCCTTTTCTTTAAAGAGTAAAGGCAGTTAAATGCAAATACATAGCAAGGTAACAAAGTTTACAGAAGGAAAATGCTGGACCTCAATTTCTACAATAAATGGAGTCTCAGAAAGTAGCACATAAGGCAAGTTTTTATTCATTAAATCCTTTTAAAAATACACCAGGGAAACCTCCTTGTCACTGAAGAATTACCTTGCAATTAGATTCTAATTAAGTTAAAACTTTTGAGTATTGGATTGAATTAAGGAGATACTACCTGTACTCAAATATCAGCAAATATTCAGTCTATGTTTTCATAATCAAGGATGGTGATTATGTTTTTTATGTCAACAATCAGCAGCTAACACACACAAAAAGCAAATATAGTCCACAAAACAATAAAAAGAAACTTAATTAGATTTTTCTAGAGAGTAAGAACAATAGCTATTAACTCGCCTACTTTTTTCTTCACTTTTATTATGGAAATTTTCAAACATGCACAAAAAAAGAAAGAATAGTCTAACGAATCCCCATGTACTTCATGAATCACCTAACTTCAACAAGTGTCAATGAAGAGAGCTAATCTGATTTTATCTACACTCCTACCCACTTACCCCAACCCAATGATTTTAAAGCAAATCCAAGACATATCATTTCATCCACAAAAACTTCAGTACACACTAAAGAATCTTTGTCATAACCACAATACCAATATCATATCTTCAAAAATTTAGCAATAATACTAAAAATCATCAAATATCCAGTCAGTGCTCAAATGTCTTTGTCTCATAAATGCTTTTTTAAAATAGCACTTTGTTTGACTCATTCCCCACTTTTAAAGTTAAGAGCTTTGTTGAACACATACAACACAAATTAAGATTTTAGTTCAATATAACCCATATAAAGCTGGGCTCCTTTGTGGCACCCTTCTAATTTAAAGCACTCACATTCAAGTTCAGTAGCCAAAATATAATGGAAAATAATTGAAAATACAATCTGTTGAAAAAAAATTCCAGAGAGATATTACACTCATAACATAACATACTTAACCCAGGTTACATTATAAAATAACTAACTCTGGGAAAACAAAATAGTAAAGCATGAATATAATTCATTCTCTCTCTCTCTCTCTCTCTCTCTCTCTCTCTCTCTCTCTCTCTCTCTCTCTCACTGTCCACTCACTTCAAGCTACAACACTCTCTATTGCCCTGACTCATGATTTAGAAACCATCAGAGCCTGTGCTTGCTCTTCTAATTCTTATAGATACTCCTTGGCAAAATCTCAAATTTACATCTGCAAGGAAGACCAGTCTGAGAAGTTCGCTGCCTCAAGGCAATTCCTACAATGCCTGTGCCTCAACTTCCAACTATTCATTGTGAGATGGATTCACTTTATGCAGTAGAGCTATGCCTTAGAAGGTGCGTATAAACTGAAGCTCTATGGGGAAAACCTTTATGCATACTTTAAAAACACTGATAAGGAGGTAATGGACTTTCAGAATAGTGCTGTAAGGAGGGCTTGAGGAAAAGATCACAGAGAGACATCTATTACACTAGTCAAAATTAGCAAAGACAAGCATTCAAAGTCTTTGGTGATTGATGGGAAATTTTACAACAAATTGAGATGCATTTATTCAACAAAATCTAAAGAAACTGGCAAGTACAGTGGGATGCCATGGCATTTGAGCCAAGAACTGCACCCATCCCCCACAGCTATGCCTTGTGGAAGGATTGTTTCATTGGGTTAGGCCAGCCAAGTACTAGTCACCTTCTCCCACAGCTCCCTGGAGTAGAAAAACTATTCTGAGTGGATTTGACAGCTAGTGAAACATTGGCAGTTCCCATCTTTCCAACTCTGGTCTGTGGAAGATTCATACTGGGCAGTGGAAGCAGCTGAGTGCCAACCATGAGTCCCCCTTCCTTCCAAATACACACACAGCTCCTGCTCCATAGGGAAGAACCTGGTGAAATATCTGGTGAAGAGCACATTCACCATCACCACCACCCCAAGCTTTTGCTCCAGAGGACAGATAATTTGCCCAGAGGAAGATAGGAGAAAACCTCAAAGACTGGCAACACTGTCCCTACCATGGGGACAGACTTTAATTGCATCAGACCATGAAGCAGTTTGTGCCCCAAGTTTTTGTCAAAAACAACAAACAATCAACTAGCAATTAAGTAGCTAACAGCTGGGAGTGATACCAATAGAGGCAGACTAGCCAGAAGCTTAGCGGGGATAATAGAGAAAGAGACAAATAATCCAGCTCCCTAGTCATCCCTGGTGGGCAGGAACATGTGTACATGTCTGATGGTTGCATCTTCTAAGGAGCAGCATCAGAAGATATACACTTGCAGGGGAAGTAGATTTCACTGAGCTAGTCTAACCAAGGACATTTTTTTTTCTACAGAAATAGAAAAAGCAATTCTAAAATTAATAGGAAACCACATACACACACCCAATAGCCAAATCAATTTTGAGAAAGTAGAACAAAGTCATCCCACACCTTGACATTAAAATATATTACAAAGCTACAGTAATCAAAACAGTGCGGTACGGGTATAAAGACAAACATATAGACCAATGGAACAAAGTAGAGAACCCAGAAATAAATCCATACATATACCATCAACTGATCTTCTACAAGAGTGCCAAAAATATGCAATGGGAAAGAATAGTCTCTTCAACAAACAGTGTTGAGAAAACTGGATATCCCCATGGAAAAGAATGAAATGGACCTTTGTATTATACTATACACAAAAATCAACTGAAAATGGATTTAAGATTTAAAGAAGTCTTAAAGATGTGGTTCATCTATACAATGGAGTATTATTCAGCCATAAAAATGAAATCTTACCACTTCAAACAACATGGATGGACCTAGAGGGTATTATGCTGAGGTAAATAAGTCAAACAGAGAAAGACAAATACCATACGGCCTCATTTATATGTGGAATCTGAAGAAAAAATTAACAAACAAAACAAAACAGACCCATAGATACAGAGAACAAACTGATGGTTGCCAGATAGAAGTGGGGTTGGAAGAATGGATGAAAAAGGAAAAGGTATTTATAAGTACAAATTAGCAATTACAAATAGTCACAGGGATGTAAACTACAGCATAGGGAATATAGTCAATAATATTGTAATGACTATGGATGATGTCAGGTGGATACTAGATTTATCAGGTTTGATCACTTCATATATAAATACCTAATCACTATGTTGTACACCTGAAACTAATATAATATTGTATCTAAACTGTTATTGAAAAATTTAAAAATATTTAAAAATCAAAATTGTTAAAAATGAGCAAAGGACTTAAACATTTCTCAGAGGAAAACATACAAAAAGCCAATAGATATTATGAAAAGGCCAATAGATATGTGTTAAACATCAGTAATCATCAGAGAAGTGCATATTAAAACCACAATGAGATATCACTTCATAACTGTCAGGGTGGCTATTATCAGAAATCAAGAGATACGTGTTGGCAAGGGTGCAGAGGAAAGGGAACCCTCATACACTGTTGGTACAGCCATTATGGAAAACAGTATGGAGGTTCCTCAAAAATTAAAAATAGAACTACCATATAATTCAGCAATCCCACTTGTGGGTATATATCCAAAGGAAATGAAATTACTATCTTAAAGAGATACCTGCACCTCCATATTCATTGCAGCATTATTCACAATAGTCAAGATCTGGAAATGACCTAAGTGTCCATCAAGAGATAAATAAATAAAGAAAATTGATTATACATACACACACGTGTGTGTGTGTGTGTGCAAAAAAGGAGAATGTGTGTATGTGTGTGTGTGATTCAGCCATAAAAAAAGAAGGAAATCCTGCCATTTGCAAGAACATGGATTAACCTAGAGGACATTATGCTAAGTATAATAAGCCAGATGTAGAAAAACAGATACTGCATGATCTCACTTATATGTGAAATCTAAAAAATAGTTGAACTCACAGAAACACAGGTAGCATGGTGGTTGTCAGAGGCTGGGGGGGGAGAAATGGGAGTTTCTTTCAAGAGGCCTAAAGTTTCAGTTAAGTAAGATGAAAAAGTTCTAGAGATCTGCTATACAACATTACACCTATTTAGTCAATTGTCATGTATTATACATTTAAAAATTTATCAAAAGGGTAAATCTCATATTAAGTGTTGTTACTACAACAAAGTAAAATTAAAAGAAGAAAGAAAGTAGATTAGCCATTTCCAGAGGCTGGAAGGAGGAGTAAAGCAAGAATAAACTGCTAATGTGTACAGGTTTCTTTTTGGAGTGATTAAAATGTTCTGAAATTAGTGGTGATGGTTGCACAATCTAGAGAATATACTAAAAATCACAGATTGTACACATTAAATGGATGAGTTTTATGACATATGAATATCTTCATAAAATTTTTAAACTACATTGAGATATCAATTTCTGCTTATCGAAGATCCAAAACTCTGATAACATGCTGTGCATGATGAAGGTGTCCTGAAACAGGTACTTTCATACCTTCCAAGTGGGAGTATAAATTGATGCAACTATTACAGAGAGCATTTTGACACCATCAAAAGTATGATTGAGCCAGCAATTCTACTTTTAGGAATTTATGCTTCAAGAATACCCAACTTGCACAAAATGACATATGAATGATATCTATTTCAGCAGCTCTTTAAAAACAAAATGTTTTTTTAACAACTTAAATGTCCATCCATAGGAAACAAGTTATATCCATGCAGTATAATATAATGCAGCAAAATAAAGAATGAGGAAGCTCTTCATATACTAATATGATAATTCTTCCAAAATATTAAGAAGAAAAGAACAAGATACACAACAGCATATGCAGCATGCTTCAGTTTGTGTACAAAAAGGAGAATATATGTATATGTATACGTGTTTCTGTATACTATATACACATATGTATGCATAAATTTCCTTATAGATGCATAATACATCTCTGTGGATATTAACAGAATGGTTGGGGTCAGCAGTGGGAAGGAAATGTTTTACTGTATATTTTCTTGTTTTTTCAATTTTGAACTATGTGAAGAGCTATCTGTTAAAACTTTTTAAAAATTAAAATGAAATGAAAAATAATTATAGCCAAAAATTATAAAATAAACATTATAAAACAAAAAACAGGGATACTCTTAACTTATCATGCCCAACTCCTACCTCCACCAACATTTTCTGAAGCTGGATTTCTGTAAGGTAGATTTTTCTACATGAGGGTTTGCCTGTACTGTCTCTGATCTCAGGTCCAGCAGACCAACTGAAGTTCCATTATTTCTTCAATGTGTACAAAACAGTCTTACCATCACTAATAGTAATATTAGCAAGATTCACAATCTTATCAGGAAGTTCTTGAAGCAACTTGCATTGTTTATACCTTGGTTTTTCCCACTGAGATTTGCCAGTGTCGATACTGATTGAGCTGAAAAAGAGAGGAGAGAAGAACAAGCTTTCTCATTGGAGGATGAGGCCAGAATAGTCTTAAAGCAAATGGTGAAGCAAATAATTGTTAAGCGAACGGCTTATCTTTGGCATGCCTCTCCTTTGCCCACTCCCAGCCTCCTGCCTGAGCTAGCAAAGGCAGAAGCCCAGTGTTTATAAAGTGAAAAGCATTTTACTCTTGGGTAGGAAGTGAATCTAGGGTCCCCATGCAGGAGGTATAAATAGGCAAGAGAGTCTGAGATGGGGCATGGCAATGTCCAGCAGATCAAGAGTCAAAGCAGAGATTTTGCTGCTCTGGACATGACTCCTCACCCTCACTTTCCTTTCTTACCCTCATTCCTGTTAGAATGTGGTCTCTATCTCAGCATATTAATTTATTCAAGGCAATTAGTATAGCATCCTCTGCAGCTCATTGACTTTCATCATCCACCCTCCCCTATGCCTCATCCAATTCAAATCAGTTCATTTCCAGTCAGTTAATGCATTTATTGAGCACTCACTATGTTCTAGGACTGGTTGGTAGTAGGTAGTGAAGACAAATAGGGGAGATCTCGTCCCTCAGGGAGCTTATAACTTGCTGGTTTGATACTGTAAATGTAACTGCATTTGATAGGCAAGATATGAGATGAAAAGCTGTATAAACAAGACTGAAACTATCAAACCACTAAGGAAGAAAACTTATTTGCAACTTTTGAGCTAAGATAGTTGCTGAAAGGACAGAGATGGAGAAAGCACCCCACCCCAAGCAGAGCAAGACACGAGTAAGCACTCATTGAGTACACAATGGCAAATCATCCTTTTTTGACTAAAATGTGGTAAAGGGAACCGTATGTCTTCAGGACTGTATTCAAGGGTGTGGACTTAATTATTGTGTCAATGTGGGACCAGCGTGAGAGAATGACATGATGGTGACCATACTTCAGGAAAATCATGCTGGCAGCAGTATAGAGTATAGCTTGGTGTTGGTCAACAGTCAGAAGGCAAGGGGACTATTCTAATAGTAGACAAAATGTAGTGGCAGTGGCGTTGGAAAGGAAAGGCTATATGTGAGCTCTGATTGTGACCATAAAAGCCACATAATTTGCTGAATGATAAGATGGAGGGAGGAAGAGGTAGACTACAGTCAAAGATGTTGCCCTCCAAAAGAGAGCTTTTAAGCCTTTGTCAAAATCTTCTGGTCTATCCACTTAACTTAATAATATAAACCATTGACAAAAGAAAGAGAAGAAAGAATGATGATTTTAAAAATTAAAATGATAGAGTCAACAATAGAAAAGCAACTTAGTAAATTATTATGGCCCATCAATGAGGTAGTTTCTGAGGCAGTTTTTCAAAGTGGTCCTTATGAAGATGAATGTGAAACATGGAAAATGTTGATAAACCACTGAGTGAAAGGATAAGTTCTATTATTGATATGAAGACAGTGATTATCACTGCATAAAACTTAAAGGAATGCAGTGAAAGGCTAGATGAAAAAAATATGCCTACCTGAAAACAACTGCATTCAGGTGGTGGGATCATAGGTGACTTTTTCTATTTTGTCTCTTGAAAATTTTTCTGGAATGTTACTATGTTGCATTGTATGCTTAAATAGGTCCAAAAAGTAAAAGGAAGACTGGCAGTAGAGGAAAGGAGGGAGGAAGCATACAGACAAATGACATAGAAACATGCCCCCAAATAAGCAGATCTTTGTGTATCTGAACTGGCCATTAGAACTTGGCTGGTACATACCAGATTCTAGTAGCATTTTCAGCCTCATTTTTTAGGCATCTAGTTTGCGCTGTCTCAGTAGGGTTGGTTAAGAGCCACTTATATGTACCTTTGTATTTAGAGACAGTCTCATCGGCTTTGCACTTTCCTGGTTCTGCAGAGAAGATATACGCACATTTTAAAGGGCAAAAGGCACTTAAAAGGATCATGAACATCCATTACGACCCATCATTACTACCCTGCACATAAATATCAGCAAATAAAAAAAGTAACTTTTTCTACCAGTCCATTTAAAGCAGTCTTCATTGAAAGTAGCATTAAATGGAATCTTTTTTAAAAAATAAGCCTCCCAGTACAACCTCACATTTAGTCCTTTTCATTAAAACTACTAGTTGACGGGACAGGTTTCTTTGTTTTCGTTTTTTTATTTTTTTTTTAATGATACACATGTTTTGAAAAAAATTTGAGCCCACACAAAGAGGTGTACAGTGAAAATTAAAAGTTCCCACCTGCCAATTTCCCTCCTTCTGAAGTATCCACTGTTAATAGTGTAAGGTGCAATGATAGAAGACTAAAAGCTGACTTCTCATTCTGGATGTCTCCTTCCTTCTTAATGGACTCTAGGGTGGATTTTGTTTTGATAAACTCAATGTAGACAGGGGAGCTCTTTTCTGATATTGGTGCTGAGGGCAAGGTATTGCTGCCAAGCATTGTCATCGTAAGGCAGATGTACCTCTGTTAAATTTACATGATAAGCTCCCAGTTTTTACTGACCACTCACTGGGTTTGTAAGCCAATTCCAGAAATCTTTCCCTCAGGTGTTATGATCCAAGAAGTGCCCCAGCCAGCCTTGCCAAGCCATCTCAGTCTCCTCCTCTGAGTGAAGATGGAAGATGCCTTCAACTCACCCTCAAGAAGCTGCGTATTTGCATCATTTGCATAGAAGTTCTGCATGTGGCTTCAACACTTCTCTGCCTTCCATCTCACTCTCATTCATAGTCACATACTGCCCTCTGCCACCTAATTAGTTTGTTACCAAGGCTTGTGCATTCTAATGCCTATGTGTGTTATTCGGGTTAGCGCAATACTTTTTACAAGTCTGTTGGGGAAAAGGAAGAAAGCCGGCAGCAATGGGAAGGAGATGGAGCAGCCTAATAGCTTTTCTCTTTTACCATTAAAGTCTTGCTAATCTAAAAAGAAAATGCCCATGAGAGAAATCCTAGACTGTCTCTCCTGATCACAATCCAAAATTAATAGCCCGGTTAAATCAATCAATAAATTACCAAGAATCTATTGGGCAGCTGTTGTGTGTAATGAGGAAGCTCTCCAGATCTCTGGGTATTTATGCAAGAGAGACAATACTTCCACTCCATTGATGGACTGGTCACTGATGAAATCCAGAGCTGACCAAGTCTCTGGTAGCCCCTCTGGACTCTGTTTATTTTAATAACCTCTTTTAAGAAAGGTAGAAGGGTTGTTAGGGCAGGTAAGCACTGAGGACATGGAAAGGAACATAAAGACCATTTCTTTCCCCTCTGAACTCAGGATCTCTTTCTGTGTATGAGCTTTATAATAATGGGAGTGAATTCATATGGAAATACCCCCTCAAGTTACCTAGTTTTTTTTCACTGCAACATATTCAGAATTTACTAATAATGTCAATTGATCTCGTGTGAAGTTTCCATACATTAAGTTGCCATGTATTTTACTTTTGATCCTGCTGATCAATTCAGCGCGTGCTAAAGAAGAATTGGCTTTTATGATGACTTGACAAACACATCTAAAAAAGCAGAACAAAAGAGGAAGATGTTGCAATTATGTCAACTGAGTGCAACTTGACCTGCTGTGATGAAATTCTATACAGATGACTTAATTGGTAGTCCATAAATACCAAACATTTTACAGCTAGTAAGTGGCAAATCTTAAGAAAAAATGTAAGACAGCATATTGAAATCTTCTGATAAATTTTCTCATGCCCCAAACAAACAACACAAAACCTATTTTCAAAAAGAACAGTCAGCAACATTGGCATTGTGTTGAAATTGACTAGCCATGCTATTTCTCTAAGACTTTTTGATAATTAATAGAGAAGATGAAGTATTCAGAATTTATTACTTCAGAGAAAACATTTGACCCTTTGGTCTCCAATTTATCCATCATTACTACAATAAGGCAAATAAGCACATGCTCAATTAATCTATAAAGATGTGTTGTACAGAAGGCTGATTTCTATAATAGAATGATAACAATGATAATGATAATGATAGTAGCTAACATTTGTAGAGCTCTTTCTCTACATGTTTTAATTCATGTTATCCCCATAGTGCTCATATTATCCCCACTCTACAGATAGTGAAACTGAGCCTTAACCAAGGTTACAAAGACCTAGGATTTCATTTCTAAATACCCTTTCTAATAAAAGATATGTTATGAATGAATGAGGCTGTCCTTGACCTCAACCTCTATAGTAAAGCCCTCAAACATTCAAAAACCTTTACCGTCCCATTATAGAGCACATTTCAGATTCAAAAACTTACCTATACTTTTCTCCATTTGTAGATGCATCTTTTTGAAGAACACATTTCCTATGTTTTCTATCAGCTGTGAAAAGTTAGATGTGCCCGTGTTTACTAAAAATTTCTCTCTGTGTCCAATTTAAACCATGCCTCCCCCTCCATTGATTCATATTTAGTGAAGTCCCTGCTCATCCTACTCATTTCATTTTGAGCCTGTCTCTTCTCAGGTTTCATTGTTCCAGTCTGGAGAGGGCTTCTTTTTTTTAAACTTGTCGTTTTCCTGCAACAGACCCTCTATTCTTAGCACCCTGAATATTTCCATGACTTTTCCATGAGCCTTCTTTGGCTATATGCCCTTCTTGGGTTGTATCAAGAAGGGTAGCAATAGTTAGTGTTCTGGGAGGAGCTGGACCAGGAGTCTGAACAGGACCCAGGATGCTTTCCATGTTGTTTGTTCAATTTCCCTGCTCTGTATTTTCTGGACTTTTTTGATGACAACATTTTATTCCCCCGTTCCAAAATTATGACCACTTTGGACCCAATTTTATCTTCACTACAAAGAGGCAGCAGACAGGCTACTCCACTGTGCTGTGACCAACGAAACAACTTATTTCATGAAGGCAAGAGCCAAATTACAGCCTCTGTAAATAACCACCAGGTACTTTGATCTCCTCCTGACAACTCAGACCAACAGACTGCACTTACAGAATTAAATGGAAGGAAAATCAGAACTAGATGTACCAGCTATGAATAAACTGAGCTCCTACCTGTATAGTACATGGGAAATTGTAGCCATCTCTTGCCCTTCTCTCTGTTCCAAATAATGCAAAAGAAAAGTACATGGCCACTGAAATCTTCAAACAAATGTCACAACTGAGTACAGTTGTTGTCAACAACAACAACCATAATTATACTTTATATTTATGTAACCCATTGCTATCTGCAAAGCACCCTGAAAAACATCAATGCATATTTAGTCCTCATACCAACCCTGTAAGGTGAGCAATCCAGGTATTGTCACCCCATTTTCTATGTGAGGAAGCTATGCTCAGAGAAGTTAAATGATCTGCACAGTAAAACACAGCAGATGAGTCCCAGAACTGGTAGTAGAATCTAATCCTTCTGAATCTGAAGCTTAACATGGTGATGACAATAGTAAACAGTACCAAGCATTTATTATGCTCTATGTCCTGTGCTAAGCACTTTACATAAATAATCCCACTCTATCTTTCCAACAGCCCTGTGAGGAACCATAATAGTGTTATCCTCATTTCACAGACAAGGAAACTGAAGCACAGAGAGGTTAATTAAGTTGTCCAAGGTCTCAGTGGAAAAGCAGGGATCTTAACCCAGGCAGGCTGACTATGGCGACAACATTATCACTAAAGTCTTTTACACCTATTATTTGAGGGAGATTTTAGTTATGTCATATTATTTATCATGCATTAAAAAAATTCTGATTTAGCTATTTACAAAAAATATTTTAAATAGTAGTAAATAATTTGGAATGCATTGTAGGTTCATTGTATTTTGTATATTCAAAATATTTATCTCATATTTAAATACCTTAAAAGCTGTGTGCTTACTAATCCTTTTAGAGTCTAACATTATAAAATTTTCAGGCACTGGAATAAGTGCCTGAATTGGGACAAGGATGATGAGAGATAGTTTTTCACACTCTGACTTCAAGTATACACAAATAGAAAATGAATTTATCATGTGAATGCCAGTCTTGCAAGCAACTGTGTCACTCTGGGAAGAACCAGGCTTTTTTGCAAGAAGGCCACAACACAGAATTTCCATTTAACATTTACAATCCCCAAGTCATTCTATACTCCCATAGCCCACAAAATTTGCCTCAAAAAACTGTCACATAGTTCAGAGAAGCTGAGGAAGTTTTCCTTAATGGGTTCTTGTGTAGAATTCAAAGAAATTAATGTATTTTGACCTTAAATAATCACAATTAAGCCTGGCCTGACAATACACACTTGGGTGGAAGAGCTATTTACTTATATCTAATCTGGTATAGGATGGGTTACAAGTATATTTCTTTTGAAAAATTACTTATAAAACCTTGGTCCATGGTTATTTCATCCTCAGAAGTATCTCTGTATCAAAAGCATCAAAAATTATAGAAAGATTAAATATAGTACCGAATTCAAAAGGGCACAAGTTCAGGAGAAAGACAACTCTGAGGCAGAACAGTAGAATCCCCCATCTTGGAATATTTAAATGACACAAGGGCTCCAGGGAGACACTTCAAAGTGCTTGGTCATTATTTGCATACCAAAATGATGGTAAGCCTTTGACTTAGCAATTTCATTTCCAGGAATCTATCCCATAATAGTAATAGCAAGGGTATATAAAAATATAGCTGCAAGGGTGGAAATAACTGAAATGTCCATTACTAGGTAATTGAATAAATACACCATAGCACACCCATACAAAAGAATGCTATGCGAACATTAAAATGAATAAGTTAAATCTGTATATGTTTGCCTGAAAAGATGTACATGATACATTCTAAAGTAAGAAAAGAAAATTGTAAAACAGCATGTAGAGTAGGATTCCATTCTTTTAGTGAACGCATGGCAACAAATCTAGAGGAATATGTAAAATAATTCATTAACCAGAGTTCTTGGAGGGAGTGGGAAAAGGCGGGTTTCTGGAGACTTTTGCTATCCCAGTTATATACTTATGTAAAGCTTTAAGATTTTACAACAGCTACATATAATTTTTGTAATAAGGAAAATAATTGACACAATTTTTGAAAAGAATGTTGTATACTCCAGACATCCCAATTTTCTTTTAATAACATACCATAATTTACTTCCATTACTTTCTGTAAACCTTCTTGAACCTATTTATATTTGAACACTCAGTAGAAACCAAAATCCCAGTGTGTGGAAGATAAGCAGTTACTTTTACTGTTTTAAAAATCAGTTTACTGTGGTATACCAGAGCCATGACTATTTTTCTAAAAGATTCTTCTGGATGTTTCTTTAACAGAGGATCAGTATATGTGCAGATAAAGAACAGAGAGAATATTTCTCCAATGACCAATTGCTTCTGTCATGGTCTCCCTGATACTACTTAGCACCTGCGATTTCACTACAATCACCTCTCCAAATTTGTGCCCCAGGCAATGTTCTTGGACTAATCAGCATTTCTCACTTTAAACATTTCAAGTTCCCTTTTTTAATTTCTAATTCCTTATAGTGCATTATCTAAAATTAAAAGCCTTATAAATCTTCATGCATTGGCCATTCTGAGACTTTTGTCTCTTTAAGGCATGATTTTTTTTTTGTCTAAGTCACAGAATCATAGCATTTTAAAGCTGAAAGGGGCATTAGAGGGAACTGAGTTCAATTCCACTGTTTCTCCTGCATATTTTCTTCTGTTTTGCTCTCACATAGGCTTTATACACTACAGTAATGATACCAATTTCTTTTTCATTCCAAAGAGAACCTACACTCAGAAGGAAAGATGCAATTCAAACTGCAGCAGTCCCTACATCTTGGACAAAAACAAAGGAAATCAGATAGGCAGACCTGAATGCCCTCAAACTGCCCTTTGACCCATCATACATGACATTTACATACCTGCTTTTAATTTGAATAGCCAGATTAGTGAGAGCAAATTCACTGTCCTGAAATATAGAATTCAACTGTAAAAGACAAAACATATCAATTTTAGTATTCCTTTATTTAGTATTCCTCTATTTAATTCTCTTCGATCTTAACCCAGCAAAGTTATCTCCGATGATGCGATCATTAAGTTGCATTCATAATTTCAATTGGTTCAACATTTCTATGTGTTCCACTTGGTTTTTACCTACAGTCGTAAGCTGAATTACGTTCCCCAAAATGTATATGTTGAAGCCCTAACCTTCTAATGTGACTGTATTTGGAAATAGGGTCTTTAAGGAGGTTATTAAGGCTAAATGAAGTTATAAATGTGGAGCTCTAATGCAGTAGGATTGATGTCCTCCTAAGGAGAGGAAGAAACACCAGAGATCAATCTCTCTCTCTCTCTCTCTCTCTCTCTCTCTCTCTCTCTCTGCATACATACACACAGACAGAGAAAAAGCCACGTGAGGATACAATGAGAAGGTGGCAATCTACAAGCCAAGGAGAGAGACTCACCAGAAACCAACCCTGCCAGCATATTGATATTGGACTTCCAGTCTCCAGAATTATGTGAAAATATGTTGTTTATATTGTTATGGCAACCCTAATGGATGAATATACTGACCCATTTTCAAGCGCTTATAATCATGTACATACACTTCAAAATAAATGCTGATGGGAAAATAAAGGAAGCAGACATGATCATTTATTGTTGGTGGGGATACAAGTTGGTGTTACCTATCCGGAAGGTCACTTATCGATAACTATTCAAATGTGAAATGTTCATGTCCTTTGATCCAGCATTTCCAGTTCTAGGAAGTTATCCTATAGAAATACTCAAGTGCTCTCCAAAATTTATTGCAAGAGCATTATTGTCTGCATTGTTTCCAAATAGAGAAAATAGAAACAACATAAATGTTCACCAATGGATGCCTGGATTAAAAAAAAAAATACTACAATTACAACCATCTAGTGAAATCCTATGTATGCATTAAAGTGTATGAGGTAGATCTATATTTCTCATCATGATTATGCTCAAAGATAGATGGCTAAGTAAAAAAAAGTTGTGGAGTAGCATAATTAGTAGGACTCCAATATTTTTGCAAAAGAACATACATGTATCCATGTTATTGTATGTATAGAAAAAATCTGAAAGAATATACCTCAAACTGTTAAGAAGAGTTAATACAAGGAACAATATTAGAGAGCTAACATTTGCATTCTGGGTTTCAGAATTCAGTTTCTGAATTTTTACAGAGAGTATCTAGTACTCTTACTATTAGTAAAATATAAAGATAAATAAAACATTTATTTTGTAGGAAAGAGAAGAAAATAAAATGCAGAAACAAAAAAATATTTAAATAACAATGGCATAGACTTTGTTATATCTGCTCTCTTACTTTCCCCAAATAGGAAAATTTGGCAAAGATCCAGCATTTGTGTCAGTGGAGGGAAATGTACAGTTATAAACAAATTAAAATATTAACATTCCATAAAAGCTTTCAGCATTGGCACTATGAAAGAGAAACCACATACATACTCATGGTGATGATTACAGAGTGGATAGATTTGCAGCAAAAAAAGTCCAAACCAATTAACTGTGAAATGTATTATGGGTAGAAAAAGCAAAGTTCCGTTTAATAGTCAGTTTTTGTCATATGTATACATATTCACATATTTTATATATACAGCAAATATTCAAAAGATTATTTTACCCAATTTCCTGCCAATTCATTTACAACACTGGTAATGGGGATCACTGGCTCTTCATTGAAGACAGAGAAGCTCATTTTAATATTGTAGAAGGAAACTGTAATTTAAAAAAAGGAGATTAATTTTACTCATCTAGTTCAAGAAATTTAACTTCTGTTGATTTGGTCAAAATTGCTCTTCATTTTAAGGAAACCAAACAATATAGTCTCATCCTTAAATTTTGCTTGATTTCAAGGTCAAAAACCAGCACTGTTGGCTTCATATTCAAAAGCAAAACAGGACGTAGCTTTGCATTTTTTGCTTTAATGGTATGAGCAGTTCTCTGATTTATACATAGTTGATAGGCATTCCACAAATCTCACAAATCCTCAATTTTAATGGGCCAACAGATTTATAGCCCATATAACAACCAAACTAAACATTATCTTAAAAGAATATTTGTCCCAAGAAAATAATTATAATTTTTCCATGCCATTCTCTCTGCTTTAGGTTTTCCTCTGTGGTTCCCTCTTTTTTTGTCTGTCCTGTAAAATTTCAATTTTTAGAATGTTGATAGTTGAAGGAACATACAAATTTGAGCAATATAGAAGACACATACTCCTTGGACACTGATAAGCATTCAAAGCCAGCTGGAGGCGAAGATTGGAGAAAGGTGAGATTTATACAAGAGGAATTCACAAGAGATGGAAAAAATGGCATAGATGATAGAGGCTTTGTTCATCCCTCTTGTGACCAAATCAAAGTTGTGACAGAAACACGGAGCAAATAGAAAACAAATTCACCTGAGATCTAGATGAACAGAAGCACTACAACTAGGGAGAGAAATAAGAAATCATCTTGCAACTGCATAAGGTAAGACGGATGAAGACATGAGGCTGCCCAGTCTGAGTGGTACAGAGGCTGCGGCCGCTGCAGCTGGCTGCTGCAGATGACTCTTAAAGAGACCATGTTGGCAAGCAGACATTCTTGGTGGAATGGACCTGTTCACTCTGAGCACCAGCACAAGGTGAGCTGCACGGGGGGCACCAGGGACTTACAGGGGACACTGAGTTATTGGAGTGAGGGCCAGAGCTGAGGCTTTCTCCCAGGCAAAAGCGCCAGTGGTACCCATTGTTCCTCTGTTGAGCCCTCCCCCATCCCAGTGTGCAGACTCAGCACTGTCATAGCTGATACATCATCAAACTGGATGACAGAGGTCGCTCCACCCAGAGGATTCCCTGAAACTCTGCCTCCCCCAACTCACATCCAGTTGTGTCCTTGGCAAAACCTATGCTCCTTGCTGAGCAGCACTTAGACTCCCATTGGTGGCAGTTGGCCTTGGTTTCTGGCATGGCTTCTTAAGGCAACTATAAGCACAGCGTCTGTGGATTGTTTGCTGAATCTTAACAGGTGGCCCCAGAGGGGCATAGGCTGGAGCTAAACTTGGCCTGTGGCTGAACCCCTCTCAGGACTGCCACTGGACACCTACTACACAAAGCCACACTAACAAGACCGGGAGACTTAGGATCCTTGCTTAGTACATAGAAACAGACACAGAAAGGCAGCCAAAATAGGAAGACAAAGAAGCAGAAACCATATGAGAGAACAGAACAGAGATCCAGAAATAATGGAATCAAGTAATCTAACAGATGCAGAGTTCAGAACAGTGGTTATAAAGATGCTCAGTGAACTTAGGAGAAGCGTAGATGAATTCAGTGAGAACTTCAACAAAAAGATAAATGTAAAAATCGAAATGGAAATTATAAAAGAGAACCTGCCAGAAATGAAGAACACATTGTCTGAGGTGGAGAGTATATTAGAGGGAATTAACAAAGAAGGAAGGAGAAGATCGAACCATTGATGTAGAGGATGGGGAAGCCAAGGACACTCAATCAGAACGACAAGAAAAAAGAAGCCAAGACTATAATAATAATTTGAGGAGCCTATGGGACACAATTAAATGTAAAAATGTCCATATCATAGGGATACCTGAAGGAAAATAAGAAGTTGAAGAGCTATTTGAAGAAATAATGATGGAAAACTTCCCTAACCTGGTGAAGGAAATAGACATACAACCCTAGGAGTCCCAAGATAGATGAAACCAAAGAGACTCACACCAGGACACACTATAATTAAAATGCTAGAGGTTAAAGAAAATCTTAAAAGTATCAATAGAAAAGCAATTAGTTACCTACAAGAGAGCTCCCATAATACTGACAACTGATTTCTCAAAAGAAATCATGCAGGACAGAAGGGCTTGGTACAAAATATTCAAAGTGGTGAAAATCTGGGATCTACAAACAAGAATACTTTATCCACCAAAGCTACCATTTAGAGTCGAAGGGCAGATAGAGAGCTTCCCAGACAAAGATAAGCTACAGGAATTCATCAACACCAAGCCAGTTACAGAAAATGTTGGAGGGACTTCTTTAAGAAGAAAAAAAAAACTTGTGTCAAAAACAGGAATAAAGAATGGTAATAACTACATTCCTATCAACAAGTACCTCAAATGGAAAAGAATTAAGTGCTCCAATCAAAAGATAGAGTAGCTGAATGGATAAGAAAACAAGGCCCTAACATATGCTGCTTACAAGAGACTCACTTCAGATTAAAAGACACACACAGACTAAAAGGAGGGAGATGGAAAAAGATATTGCCTCAAGGGACCTAAAGGGTATCACGTTGAATGAAATAAATCAGATAGAGAAAGACATATATCACATAAGTTCACTTGCATGTGGAATCTAAAAAATAAAATAAACAATAATAGCAAAAATACAAACTCATAAATATAGAGAATATTTTGAGGGCTACTAGATGGGAGGGGGTTGGAGGGGACAGTGAGAAAGGGCAATGGGATTAAGAAGTACAAATGGATAGTTACAAAATAGATATGGGGATATAAAACCTAGCATAAGGGAAATAGTTAATAATGTAATAAATATGTAAGGGGGCAGAAAGGTACTAGATTTAGTGGGGTGATCACTTTGTGAGTTATATAGATCTCTATTACTATGCTGTACAACTGAAATTAATATTGTATACCAAATATATTGGAAAAATCATTGAATATTATAATGTAAATACAAACAACTAATTATTTATTATAATTCAATAAAGATGGAAATAAAAAAAGAAATTCAAAAGGGAAGGCTAGAGTATCTTCTGATGTTTTTGGGTATGTGGTCAATATGGCAGACCTAAGACTATATAATCCTCTTCTTGGGAATGGGGGGAGGTTCCTGATCCATGTCCACGTTGGCAGAGCATCAAAAACAAAATGGGTGGAAAGGATGCTTAGAAATGTCATATGAGTGAAAAGATACATTTGCATTGTATTTTAATAAAACAAAAATAAGCAAGATGGCTAGAGAATTCTGTGTTCGGACAAGGTATCCACTGTACCCACTGTCTGAAGGAGATAAGAAACACCTGTACCCTTCTATATCCTTTTCTGCCTTCAGAGAACTGGCCACCTTGGAAAACACATGTCTCATTGTGCATGCCTGCTGTACTCATTGTGGAACATACCTGTGGTCTCAGTGGCAATAGGTGAAGTCAATGTTTCCATAGATAGAAAGGAAAGTGTGGAATCCAGCCAGGTTGTCTTAAAAGAGGAAGAGAGTAATGAAGACAGAATTGCTGTAGAAGGATGTGTTATTCTAATGGATATGAGTGGAAATGAGGCTCTAGTAGCAGTGGATGTATTGGTGGTTATATTTGAAAGGGAGTCAAGTGTGGGCTTAAGAAAAACTAAAGTAGGGGATGTTGATGCTGCTGGGATTCTGCTCCACACAGATGTTATTGTAGGGCTAGATTGAAGTGTAGACCCAATAGATAGGGTGTGATTAGTTGTAGGAGGTGACATACTCATTCTGCTAAAGGATGAAGGTTGAGACACAGTCCTGGAGTTGGCAGTTACAGTAGTTCTAGAAGTAGCCTCAGGAGATTTGGAAATGCATTCACTGCCATCTGTGATTTTCATAGACAGAGGGAGAGAAGTTGGGATGCCAGTAGTGATATTGCCCCCTGTAGGCATAGTAGTGGTTTTGGTGAGTGTGGTGCTTACAATAAGAAAGGGTAGTGTTGTAAAGTTAGTGAATAGGTGTTGGTATCATGTCAGAAGTCAGAAATGTGGATTTGGACACCTCCGCTGTAGATGACGTTACAGTGTGAGGGATATTAGATACAGATGCCATAGGGGAACCTGAAGGGAGACTAGAGAAACTCCAAATCAGCATGGGTGAAGTAGTAGCCTTTGAAATTATAGAACCTGAAGCAGCACCAGAAGGATTCGATGGGAATATTTTCCCAAGAGTTATAGTTGTGCTTGTCTTCTCAAATGTCTGCTTAATGTCAACCAAAATGGTAGAAACAGATCTTGAAGATATTGATAATGAAGGGCTCTCAGACATCCCCAAGGTAGGAAGAATTCCTGATGTGGAAATTGATGACATTGCATGACATCTCCAGATATAAGAGCAGTCTGAGAGGCTGTGACTGTTGACAAAGACCCAGGAACAGGGTATGGAACCTCTGTTTCCATCTTGTTAGGTGTAAGTACATGAGTAGTGGTGAGAGTAGGAAATTGAGAATCTTCAGCCGTGGGTGTGTTCCAGGAAGTCATAAGCAGAGACTGGTTGTTACTAGATGTAGTTCTTGATCCAAGAACTGGAAGTTCAACCATTTGGGATGCAGGAGGAAGAGAAGTATTTGGAATAGAGAACTCAGTTTCAGTACTATGAGGTGAAAAAAAAATGATGTCAAAGAGGGTGGAGTTGTGCTGGATAGAGTCCATGAAAGGTATAAAACAGGGGCATTCACAGATGTGGCACCTTTTGTTAGTTCAGCTGTTGTATTTTCTGACAAGCAAGTCATCTTTTTTGTATTCAGAGAAAGGTAAGTGGTGGATTTTATATTTTTTGTGGGTCCAAGAGTGCTCGTAAAGCTAGTCAAAGATGAGGAAACTTGAAAATTCAAGGAAGTATGGAGATTAGCTGAAGGAGTAGATGAAAGCATACTTTTAGGGGCAGCAGTTCTGGAACAAGTATTTGTGAGAGCTGCTATTCTACCACTGCTTACAGCATATAGGGAACTGTTAATAATCCCAGATAATATGCCCAGAGTTGTAGCCTCATGTCCTTAGGATGATTGTTGGGTTGTTGATAGAAATGGTGAAAATGTGGTCTTTAGAGTGGAAGAAATAATGTCAGTGATCTTAGAACTGTGTAGAGAGGAGGCAGTGGTGCCTACATAGGGAGTCACCACTCCAACCACCCCAGTGATTGGATTGGTTTTCACAGAAGACAAAGTTGACTGTTGGAGAGGGAAAGGATGGAGGTGTGATCCTGGAGAACATCTCTGTTATTTCTGAATTAGTAAAAGCAGAGGAAAATTTTGTCTTTTTTGAAGCAAGCCCAGCACACGTCACAGGTGTGATATCCAATGTAGATGTCTGCATGGGCATAGTAGTACTAGGGGTAGTTGAAGACAATAAAGTAGAGAATGATCTAACTGTTGTGGAAGTGCCAGAAGAAACAGCTACAGGTGAGAAAGCAGAGTCATGAACTGATGTTGAGGACATTTCAGACACGGGCCTAGAAGTGACTATAGAGGGACTTTTCAAACAATCTGGAGGTGCTGTTTTAGAAGATTTAGTCATTAGTATTGTAGGAGTGTCAGACATCATTTCGGAGGTGAAGGAAGTGACACTAACTGGCAGTGAGTACATCTGGTAGATAGGAATAGATGTTGCCATAGAGGTTTTCCCAAGAAGTGCCATAGTTACATTTGGAGCAGGAGGAACTATAGTGGTCCTGTCAGTAGAAACAATTGTAAAAATTAGTACTAGATAGTCCAGTTGTGGAAAGAGACAGGGACTCAGGAGAGGTCTGTGTGCTTTCAGAAATGGGAGAGGCAATTGAAGTCACCTCAGGTTGAGTCCCGGATGAAAGCAAGTGTGAAAGAGTTGTTTTGGTGTTTACAGGATTTGATATTCTGATTGTCTTGGAAGCTGTGGTATCTACAAATGAAGTATCTTGATAGTATGAGAAATGGTGAGTCACAGAGGTGGTGCTTACTATCATTTTTTCACTTCTAGGAGTATATATTGAAAGGGCATTCATCCTTTTTTTTTCAGGAGGCAAACGTGTGGTAATTGTCAGAGCTTGTGAAGGGAGAGCTGCTCTCCTAAGATTGGTAGACATTTCTGAAATGTCAACATTTGTGTTACTTGAAGTCCAGGTAGGTATACTACCAGAAGCAGGAGATGAAGCTGAAATCCCATCAGGTGGAGTTGCAAGTGGAATATGTGAGGATGAATGTGTTTGGTGACTGGAATGTTTTTTGGTCTCAGCAAATCCTGTATCTGTCAATTCAAAAGATGAAGTACTCTGGGACTCAGAAATTAAAGTGTACTTTGATGAGTACATTTCTGTCACCTCCATAGTTTCACGGGTGTTTTTTCCTGGCGAGGTGGTCATCTGCTTTTTGTCAGAAGACAAGGTAAAAACATCAGTCACTGATAGGGTGGGGACCACTGTGTTTGCAAGATGTGTTGAAAATTGAGAAATATGACCATCTACTGAAGTACTAAGCTTGTTGGGAGAGGTGTGTGAGGGCATGGTCTTATCAACAACAGAAGTTTCTATGGTGCCAGTAACCAAAGTAACAACATCTCCACTACTACTGAAAGTATATGGAAAGCTGAGAGTATGAGTAGAAGTCCCCTCCATTTGAGATATAGGTTGAGTTGCTACTGGTATAGACATAGTTGTGATCATTTGAGTGGAGGACACAAGAAGAGCATTGTTAGGGAGAGATTTAGAGCAGGCCAGAGTGGGTGTGGATGGAGTTACTGTGTCAACTGAGGTGGAGAGAAGCTTGGGCTCAGGCTTAGTTGCCACAAGAGTGGTAGGTCTTGGTGAGGGACTGGAGTTTCTGTCAGAGAGGGAACTGCTGTGGGGTGTTATCTTAACAGAGATAACCGTGCCTCTGAAGTGGACTGAGTCAAGACACTGTGGGTAGGCACAATATCGTTGATTGTGAAAGCAGCCTGATCCTATGGTGGTACCGATGTTGTGGTCACTTTAGCTGATGACAGAGTTGAAACATCTGAGAGTATAGATGTGGAGGATCTGGCCAATATAGAAGGCTCAGACATGGTAACATTAGTCTCCTTAAACACCACTGTAGTGACAACAACAGAGATATTACCTGGCAGTGAGAACATATTGGTAATAGGCACAAGGGTTGCTAAGGAATGGTTAGCTGTAGGCTGTAGAGGTAAGATACCAGCAGACAAGGACATAGCTGTTCTGTTTGTATGGGTAGTGGCAAAATTGGTCTCAAACATTTTTGGAGTAGAAGCACCCAGGGGTTTAGGGAATGTCTGTGCACCTCCAGAACTGAGAATGGAGATGGATTCCCTTCAGGTGAAGTTTCTGAAGTCCAACGTGCTGTGTAGGTGTGGGTGTAATTAAGGATTTCTGTCGTTCCATTGTATGAACTCTTAGGTGTGATTTTCACCAATTGTGTAGAAAGCCAACTTCCTCTCATCTCAGTAGTTACAGTATCATCATCCAATGGAGTAGATAACTTTTCTAAATCAGGAAAAGAAGAAATTGTAATAGAAGCTGTCACCATTTGTGTAGACTCCTCTGTTGCTTCCAACATTGTTGCAAATGGAGAAACTTCAGCTGTCTCTGCTATAGTTGATTTTCCCTTAAGATAGTGGGAAGTTTTTTTTCCTTTTTACAGTAGCATTAAATCTTCGTGTTGTTGTGGACAGGGATTGTTGTCTCTCCAAATGCAATTATACCTTTTATCTCTGTTTGTGTGATCTCAGAAGCATTCTCCTCAGTAGAAAAAAAAATGGTTCAATGTCAGCAAGGGTATATATTTTATCTACTGGTGGAATAACTGTTTCCGTTGGTGTTGAAAGAAGTTCATTTCCAGCTACTAGGAACATAGGGGTGGATTTTAGTAGTAAGGTGGTAAGTTTAAATTCATGCAGTTTGGTTACAGATGTTCCAGAAACTGTGGAGAAATCAGTAAACCACAGAGATGTCAAGTTAGATAGAGCTGTTGTATACCTGTCTGCAATAGCATCAGTAGTAAAAATACAATCAGTGGTAGTGCTAGCCTTATTCTCTATGGGTGTTCCTGATGGGATAATAATATTAGTTGTTGTGGATGAATGTCCTGTATTAGAAGTACTCCCATGGAATACTGATGTCAACAGGGTCTGGTCTGGCCTGGAAATCCAAGTGATCTCACTGGTGGAGAATAGGTGGGCACCTTCATCGTTTACTGATGTGGGACCAGACTCAGATGCCTTGAATGTGGAAGGTGATCTAGTGGAAATAACAAGTTTTCACCATCCATGGGTGTAACCTGGGTATATACTGGCCCAGTGATTATAGGGGAAAACATACCTTCAACCACTGTAGATGCAAGTGTAATTCCAGTAGTCAAGGCTGTATGTGTAGTCTCAGCATCAATAGCTGCCTGTACATTCTGAGCTCCAGTGAATGAAGAAGATGTCCTGAAAGAAAGGGCCATAGGAGAATCCTCTTTCGGCATGAAGATAGATATTGTATCCTCCACTTTGAGTGGAGAGACATCCTGGAAATTTGTGGATGTCAATTCTGTTTCAGCTGTTAGCTCAGAAGTTGTCACAATAGGCTTAGTTGGGAGTGTCGTTGAATGAACTTCAAATGATATTTCTGTATCAGTTGTTGCCAATGTACATGCTGTCTGATTTCTAGGAAATATAACATCTACTGGAGTAGCTGTGGCGATGAGCACAGAGTCAGGTGGAAATATTGATGCGGTCTCAATGTAAGTAGTTGCAACTGAAGTTTGTTTCATCATTAACCAAGGTACAGTTCCAGCCACTGTAGATGCAAGAAACTCCTGGCTAACTGTGGAGATAGAGAGTGCCCTGGCTCCTGTGGATTTCTTTTTGGCCCAGGATGTAGACATGGATGTCGACTCAATAGATGAAAATAAAGATGTTGTCTTCATAATGGCCAACTGAGATCCATTTGCTGATACAATTGAATTCTTGTTAAATCCAGATGTGTATAGGAAATCCGTAGCTATAGTTGGATGAAAGGTCTCAGTAGCAATGACTTCAATCATTTTTGTTGTTTTTGTGCTCTCTGAAGATGGAGATTTAGTTATCTTTGTGTAATTGGTAGTAGTGCCCATGGATGTGATCTTGGTAGGTTGAGCAATGGCTGCTGAAGTGGACCAAATGTCTGCTGTGAATGTAACTGTCTCAGCTATGGATGTCTTTAAAAATTTTGGTGCAGTCATTTCCAGAGATGGAGATGTTGTATTGGAATGTGTTATGGTTGTACGATCAGTTGCAAATACAGGCATGCTTTTAGACACCACTGTAAAAGGATAAATGGTTTTTTTGTGGTTTTAATCTAGTAACTTGAGATGGGGTTGTCAAATCTATTTGTTGTGAAAGAGTTGTATTTGTTTCTTGAATTGTTAGATTTTCAGAAACAACTGAAAAAAATAGAAAAGTATATGTTACTTTGGATTTGGTTTTAGAAATCAGACAATTTAAGAAAGGGTTTGTAGTTTTTTCTTATATTTTTAAATTAAGTTTATTGGGGTAATATTGGTTAATACAATTATATAATTTTCAAGTGCACATTATCATTTGACATCTGTATATTCTATTGCGTGTTTACTCCCCCCCAAAGTCCTATTTCCTTCAGCTACCATATATTTGATCCCCTTTACCCATTTCACCCTCCCCCTAAACCCTATATTTGACCCCCTTTACCTCATCTACCTCCTTCCTTCTCCCCCAACACTAGTCTATAGTCCTCTGGTAACCACTTGTCTATAGTCCATGTCCATGAGTCTCTGTTCATTTGTCATATTTTTAAGAGGATATATGTATCAGATATAATCAAATCACATAATTACTTGGCTTTTCATACAATGATTTTAGACTTTCTAAAATTTCTGGTTAAGTAACAAATAGGAAGACGTCCATTCCATAGTGTCTGCATTAAAAAAAAATAGGCACTCCTGAAAAAGGTGTATGTGCTAAAGTAGTGCACTGATTAAGAGGATTAGCTTGGGAAATGGACTGATTTCTTAAAAGACACAAGTTATCTAAACTCACTTAAGAAGAAATAGATAACTTGAATAGTATTATATCTACTAAAGAAATTGTATTGTATCATTTTAAATCTTCCAAAAAATAGAACCAACTTTAGATTCAAATAGATGTAGTTTTAAATCCTGGCACCATCACTTATTCATCATGTAGCCTTAGACTAGTTACTTAACATCTCTGTGTTTCAATTTCCTCCTCTGTAATGTGAGATAACAACACCTACCTACCTTATAAAATTGTTTTGAAAATTGAGTTAATACATGTAAAACACTTAGTATAGTATCTATCAAAAATAAGTGTTCAAAGCATAAACTGTTGTTAATAAAAACTTGGCATTTTAGATTTGATCAAATTTCTATTACTACCTAAATACTATAGATTTAAAAAGTTTTGATCTGGAACTTCAAGATTGAAATTTTTTGTATATGCACTATATATATATATATATATATATATATATATATATATATATATATATATACACACACACACATACACATATATATATATACACATGCATAAATGTATCTATGTAACAAATTTATATTATGTACATTATAAACATACAAAAATAGAAATGTCAAAGAATATTATGAAAATAAATGTAAATAGTTTTACAATATTTTCTTCATGTACTCTAATGTATTGTCTTTGTATATCCTAGAATTCTGCACTCCATTTTGAAGACCACTGGAGCCTAGCTTATGTCTCAATTCAAGTTAGTTAAATTTGACAAGTATTATGAGTAGTATTCTAGGTCCTGCAAGGAATGTATAGCGTTTATGGCATGATTCCTTCCCTCAAAGAGCTGACATTTTTACTGGATAAGTCATGTTACTGAAATATTTTTAGACAAAATATAACATAATATTTTTAAAACAAAACAATAAAAACACAATAAAATAATAATAATGTTTATAATAAAGTGAACTATAGAATATAATCAGGCCCCAAATGTCTCTAAGGTACAATGGGGTGTAAGTGTGGTGAGAGAGCAACACTGGCTTCAAGCTAATGAGGAAGCTTTCTCTTAGGAGATGTAGGCCTTTGAGAAATGATGAGGTTTCCACAGAGAAGACAAAGGCACATGGCAATGAATATGAAGGCAGTGAAAAGATCAGTCTAGCTAGGAGGGAGTAGGTTGGATAAGGGTGAGTAAAAATGTCAGACTAGGATGGAACCTGAAGGGTAAGGTGGAGAAACAGATAAGAGAAAATAATATTGCAGGTTTCATGTACTTACTACAAGCCAAGCACTGTGCTACATGCTATTTCATTTAATATACCTAACAACCTAATAAAGTAGATACTACAATGACCTCCAATTCAGAGTTCAAGAAACGAAGTGTCAGAAACTTTATATGAATTGCTCAGGTTCACACTTGGAGTTCAAACCAAGGTCTGTCATTTGTGCTCTTAACCGTGACATTCATAAGGGTGTAAATTCTTGAGCAAGGAGAATGAGTTGATAAAAAATAGTTTTTAAGGAAAATGAATTTTGTTACAGCATGCAGGATGGGTAGGCATGGAAAAAATTAAATGCGAAGAGTCCCTTTAAGAAGCTGGTAAAGTTCTCCCCACCTCACTCTTGCCAATTCTGGGCCAACCCAACTATTTATCACCTTCACACCTACACTTGAATAGTCAAGCACTGATGGACATAGTCACATAAGAGAACGAATTAGTATTTCTATAATTTCATGGTCACCAACCTCGAGTAAGCTTTTTACACTGCTTGGCCTTCCTACTACCTTCCCCATTCTCGAATTCTATCCCTAAATGTTTATCAAGTAACCATGTCTCTTATTTCATAGGAAAAAAAATAATTGAAGTCAACAAATAGAATGTTAGCTGTGCTGCTGTCTTAGGAAATTTACACCAGCAGTCATCTGTCTTTTTCCTAAGGATCCCTTCTCTCCTTATTTAAAACATATTTCAGTCTCCTGCAATAAAAAAGAAATTAAACCCAGAATTCCTCTTCAAGTATAACCCTCTCTCTCTCTTTCCCATCACACCAAAACTTCTTTAAAGAAAGTACTATACTAGCTGTCTCCACACGCCTCTGCACCATTCTTTAGTCTACACTAATCTGGCTTCTGGCACCATCATTCAACTGAACAACACTCACCAAGGCCACCAGTGGCCTCCATATAGACAAATATTATGGATACTTCTTTTTTAAACCTCATCTTTCTTGACCTCTCAACAACTTTTGACAATGTCAACCATTTCTTTCTTCTTTAAATACCCTTTTTGTTGACTTCCATGACATAATGCACTGTTGGGTTTTCTCTTCTCTGGCCACTCCTCTATCTCCTTTGCAAACCCATCCTACTTTATTTGGCTATTAAATATTAGAGTTCCCCAAGGCTTGGTCCCAGTATTTCTTCTCTTCTCACTCTATAGTTTCTTCATGCCTAGAATTCCAATTTGCACCTATACATAGATGAATCTCAAAGTTATATCTAGAACAAACCTCTATTCTGAACTCTACATTTATATAATCAATTGCTTATTTGACATTATCTCTTAGATATCTCATTAACACCTCAAACTCAATACGCCTCATCTGAACTCATTATCTTCTCTTCGAACTGGGTCCTCTTTCAGTATTCCCTCAGTGACTGGTATAATCATCTATTATAATAAGCCAAAACCTTCTTGTCCCTCTGTCTCCTTCATTTTCTCTTCCACAGGCCATAGCCAACCCATAACCTTATTCTACAGATATTATCTCCTAAATATCTCTTAACTCCATCTGTTTCTCTCCATTTCTATCACTTACCTTCCTGACCAAGCCGCCATCAATATCTCATCTGGACTACTGCAGTAACCTCTCAACTGGACTCTGCCTCTACTGTTGGACCACCTTCAATCTGTTCCATAATGCAATCAGAATTATCTTTTTAAAATGCAAATTTGATGATCTCTCTCTCACACACACACAGACACACACACATACAAACTCACACTCAGCTCCCTTTAGTGGCCTTCCATTATTCATAAGATTTTTTTCTTAATTTTCTTTATAGAGCCTATAAAGCTATCATGGTTTGGTCCCTACTTACCTTCCAGCCTTAATTTTGTGAATTTCTCCCTTGTTTTCTGGACTTCAGCCCATCAGCCTAGTTTCAGTCCTCCAACACTTGGCATTCTTTTTCCTCCCACAAAGCCACTCGCTGCATATGCTATTACCTCTACTTAGAATATTCTCCCCACTTTTCTTCATCTCATTAACTTCTACATATCTTTTAGATTTTAACTCATACGTCACTTACTCAGGGGAGCCTACCTTCCTTGGCCTCCATAACTAGGTCAAACCAATCTATTCTAGGCTCTCATAACACTTTATATCTCTTTTCCATAGTACTTGTCATGGCTGCAGTTTTACATTTGTGTGTGCTTATTAATGACTGCCTTCCTTGCTACAACATATAGGCAGGGGTCTTATCTTTCTTTGCTCATCATTGTATCCCCAGTGCTTAGCATAGGGCTTAGCACATGGTAGATGCCCAATAAATATTTGTATACCTGAATAAGCGAAAATAATGAGGGCTTGGAATGAGATGAGTGGAATCCCATAGATATTGGAAAGGAAGAATTGAGAGGTTAGGGTAACAAAGAGATTTAAGAGATGAAGAAGACAGACAACTCTCAGAGAACTCAAATTTTGCTTTTAGGCAACTTGGAAAATAGTGGCAATATTCATAGATATAGGAAAATTGGGAAGACAACCCCACTAAGAAGAAAAAACACCCAGTTCAGACTTGGATAAGTGGAATTTGTGGTGATGGTAGAACATCCAAGTGAAAATTATGCATAGTAAAATTGAAGACTGAGTCTTATTTTTTTTCTCCAGTTCAAATCATCTAAAATGAAATCATGCATATTTACCATTGGGAAGAAATTAGCATTTTGAATTTATCTACCTGAGATACATATTACCTATGATATAGGAATAAGTATGGTGATAGATAATCTACTAAGTTGTTTCACTGTCCTGAGCATCAAAATTACTTTTAATTTGCATATATAGAAATACTGAGATATGCGGAGAATATTCTTTAGGATTCTGCGGTCATTAGCAAGTAGAATGAGTGACAATCAGAAGGCTGTAATTGATGAAAGTACACACATTTATAAGAAGAAAAGTCAAAGTTATATAAGAAGTACTTTTCACTTAATTTTACAATATTGTTTCAATTATCAGCAGTTCACATTCTGTTAGGTCTTATGAAGAAATGTATATTTCAGCAATACAATATTTCTTTCAAGCTTTCTGCCTTCAAATTTGTCCATAACTACAAGTAAAAGAATTGCCAGGATCTTGGTTTCAATTTTTGCAGATGGCTTTACCACAGCCAATTGGCTTAGCAAGCCTGTTAAAGTGTCACTTATATCACATTTGAGGAGTGTGGCATCCCAGAGCCTGAATTGTTATCTATGCATGCACTAATTGTTAAGAGAAGAGTTCACAATTCCCACTCCTTTACAAATAATCTATTGAGCTGCATTCACTTTTTAGGTAAACAATAAAATACTAAGTACCACAAAAGCCTAAGTTATCTTTGATGCAGCATTCAAAGAACCCTGTTAGAGGAGTCCTAATGAGTAATGGGAAAGTGTTTTAGAACACAAAGGGAGTTAGGCATGATATTTTTTTCTAGAGAGGCCTGAGCTATAGATGTTAATTGTTATTAACACTTTCCATAAGCATCTCAAAAAGAAGCACAATATTTAAAAAAAAATAAGTTGAACAAAATTGCAAACAGGTGGCATTTTAAGTACCAGATATCTCTGAGGAAATAATGCAATTTGCATTGCTTTCTTTTAACCTGAAGCCTGGATCTATATATTTCATCACAACTCCCATTGAAATTTTTCAGATGAAAAGTTTTTTTCCAGAGGGATTATTGTACCAAGTTTTTCCTCTAAAGTCTTTATTAATAAAAAGTCTTCCTTAATTAAAATCACAGAATTTTAGAACTAAGTTTTAGAGATTATATTCAATCATTTAGAGGTGAGGCCCACAGAAGTGCAGTGATGAGAAGATGATATTTCCACAGGTAAAATTTTCAGAGAAGAAATATGACAATGTGTGTCACTGCTTCAGTTGTCTAGTAACTATAAGTGCATGCCTTCAGTTTACACAGAACCACCAAAAACCTGGGAGAATGAAGAGACTACCTGAAAGAACCAATGACAACTTAGATAATAAAAAAACAAGTTCTGCAAGTTCTGAACAGCTCACAAAAAGCAAACACTCAAAATAGTGTGACATAAAACTTACAGAAGCATTGCAGTGCTAAGTGAAAAGATAGAGATATCTTTGCAAGCCTAAGGATAGAAATCCTATGGGAGTCCCAAATTACAACCATGCCCTGAAATAATATTTGCCTTGAAGAATCATTCATGTTCTGGATATAGGCAATCCAATCAAATGTCAGTAGTTTTTAACCAGGATCCACAGAAATTAAAGATTCTTTCAAACTCTAAGTCTAACAATTAATTACAATGGGTTAGCAAACATGTTCAATTGATACAGAAAAGGTATTTGACAACATCTTTCATTCATGATAAAATCTCTAAGCAAGTTAGGGATAGAAGATATTTATATCAACTTGATAAAGAATATCGCCAAAAAAAACCTACAGCTAACATTAACTATAATGGTGAAAGACTGAATGTCTTCCTACTAAGGTTGGGAACCAGTAAAGGATGTTCCTTTTTCCACTCTTACTCTACAGAGCACTGGAAGTTACAGGTACTCTAGTAAGGAGAGAAAAGAAATAAAAGGTATTGCAGATTACATGGCTGTCCATGTAGAAAATCTCAAAGAATCTAAAACAAAAACAAACAAAAAAATACCTCCTGGAACTTAGAAGTGAGTTCAATAGGTTAAAGAATACAAAATTAACACTAAGCAAAGGATTCTTAAACTTGACATCAAAAGTATGATACACACACACACACACACACACACACAAATTCATGAATTGGACTTCATCAAAAATAAAAGCTTTTGCTCCATGAAAGCTCATGTGTGAAAAAGATTTTAAAAAGCAATCTACAGACTAGGAGAAAATATTTGCAAAACATATATGCAACAAATGGCTAGAATATATTTTTTAAAAACTCTCAAGACTCAACAGTAAAAAAAAATGTTAATGGGAAAATGACGTGAATAGGTAATTCACTGAAGAGGATATACAAATGGCAAATAATCAAAAGAAAACATGTTCAACACAGTTAAGTAGTAGGAAAATGCAGATTGAAACCACAATGAAATATCATTATACACTTACCAGAATATCTAAAAGAAAAAAATATATAATAGCAACATCAAATGCTAGCAAGTATGCAGAGAAACAGGATCACTCATCTATTGCTAGTGGGAATATAAAATGGTACAACCATTTTGGAAAACAGTCTGACAGTCTTATTTAAAACTCAATGTCTGACTATCATATGGCCCAGCACTCCTGGGCATTTATCCCAGAGAATTTAAAACCTATGTTCACACAAAAACCTGTACACAAATGTTCATAGCAGGTTTTCTTTCTAATAGCCAAAAATTAAAATCAGTCCAGATGTCTTTGAACAGGTGAATGGCTAAACAAATTCTAGTATAGTCAAACCATGGAATACTACTCAGAAATAGAAAGATGAACTATTGATACAAGCAACAACCTAGCTGCATCTGCAGAGAATTATGCTGAGTAAAATGAAAGCCAATTCCAAAAGGTTACATACTATGTGATTCCATTTATTAACATTTTTGAAATGACAAAATTTTAGAAATGGAGGGTGGATTAGTAGTAGTCAAGGGTTAGGGATACAGGCAGCAGAGTAGAGTTGGTAGGAAAGGTAGAAGAGAAGGGGGTGTGTTTATAAAAGGGTAACACAAGGAATCCTGCGGTTTGAACCTGTTCAGTATCTTGACTGTGGTGGTAGAGATACCAACCTTCACAGGTGAAAAAAATTATATAGAACTTAATACATACACAAATGAGTACAAGTAAAACTAGAAAAATCTGAATAAGATTGGTGAACATTATCAATATCAGTATTCTGGTTGTTATACTATAGTTTTACAAAATGTTACTATTGAGGGAGACTGGATAAAGTGTACAAAGGATCTCCAGCTGCATGTGAATCTACATTTATCTCAATAAAAATTCAATTTCAAAAAGGAAATGCAAAAGCCCATACTATACAGGTAGTTGAGTGACAACTGAATGTCCATATCTACAGGAGGGACCACAGAAGCCATGGGATCTAGCCTCCATCTTTGAAGGGCTCACAAACGAGTTTTGCCATATTCATTCTGTTCTTATTTGTGAACAAGTGATCACTTGCACAAATAATTTGCATGATATTTGCTGTCCTTTTATTTTAAAGTGGGGGATAATCCATGCTAATTCACAGGGAGCCTGTGGGTTTAATTGCCATTTGCTTCTTCACTCTAGACAAAATTATATTATTGCAATCATTGGAAGCTGGAGAACAGAGGTATAGAGTAGCTGAATATTTATGAGGCATTTTGTTGCTGATGTACCTGCCAACAGAATATTAAGTAGGATATTTTCTAAGGTACCAAATTCTGCTTGTGATTTGGGTATATCACCTCATATTAAATCTTTGTGTTTTTCTAGTCTACATATCACATCTGTTTTTGCTTTCAATCACAATCTCTGTAAATATAATTCAAAATGTGTTCATTAGATTTGTGAGAGATAGTGGTGACCAGAAACTACCACAGATATATCTGCCTGTGCAGTAGAAAAAATATGAAATGAGCATCTTTAAAATGGTGAGAACATTTTTTTCAAAGTGGTGTCTATATCCAGTTTCCAGCCAAAGAATGAATAAGGAATCTTGTGATAGGGAGAGAGACTGGCTAGAGCTTTCATTTCTGAATCTGTAGAAGAATGCCACCCTGTGCAAAAGAATACAAATAAGGAGGTTTGAGTAAACTACAAACAGCTCCTGCTTATCTGTTGTGATGAAAAATGAGGATAGCACAGAGAATTGATTTACAAGGGCAAAACCAAGTTGCCTTTTAGCTGATAGAGCACACTCCCATAGAACCTTTCTTTTCAGAGCTGATAATTAGATAGAGGGCTTAATAGTGGGCCAAAGGCCTTAGAAAATACATAAACTATGTAATCAATCTCTACACACTTTAAGAATGTTGAGTTCATAAAGTAATTAAAAGCAATTAATATATTTTAACAAATCAATAGCTCCGCAGATATGGGATGGTGTGTTTTGACATAGTGTAGACTTCCCAGGATAAACTCAATTCATGTTATTTCATTCTTTTCAAAGAGGGGAGTTCTCAGATGTATAATTAAGAGTTATTTAATCTGCATCCCTTTAGGAAGACTTTTCATCTTCAGACATTCACAAATCAGAATAAATCTTTGTTGGATCATATGTCTGAGCTGAGATTAGGAAATTATGTTCAACATACCTAGAGAAGAATTTTAGCTTATAATCCTCTTTTCATATGTCTATTCACCATCTTTATGTCCTCTTTGGAGGAATGTCTATTTAGGTCCTCTGCCCATTTTTAAATTGGATTGTTAGGGGTTTTTTTGGTGTTAAGTTAAATGAGTTCTTTATAAATTTTGGATATTAACCTCTTATCAGATATATCATTGGTGAATATCTTCTCTCAATTAGTGGGCTGTCTTTTCATTTCGTTGATTTTTTTGTTGTTGTGCAAAAGCTTTTTAGTTTGATGTGGTCTCATATGTTTACTTTTTCTTTTGTTTCCCTTGTCTGAGGAGATATATCAGAAACAATATTACTAAGAGCAATGTCAGAGAATTTACTGCCTATGTTTTCTTCTAGGAGTTTTATGATTTTTGGTCTTACATTTAAGTCTTTAATCCATTTTGAGTTTACTATTGTATATACTGTAAGAAGGTGGTCTATGTCCAAAGAGGACATATATATAGTGAATAAACATATGAAAAGATCCTCAAGGTCACTATTTGTCAGATAAATGCAAATTAAACCACAATGAGATATCACCTCACACCTCCAGAATGGCCATCATCAATAAATCAAGTGTTGGCGAGGATGTGGAGAAAGAAAACCCTCGCACACTGTTGATGGGATTGCAAATTGGTGCAGCCACTATGGAAAACAGTTTGGAGGTTCCTCAAAAAATTTAAAACAGAACTACATTATCATTCAGCAATTCCACTTCTGGGTATTTATCCAAAGAAATTCCAAACACTATTTTTTAAAATATATATGCACTCCTATGTTCATTGCAGCATTGTTTATAGTGACCAGGACATGGAAGCAACCTAAGTGCCCACCAATAGATTATTGGATAGAGAAGTGGTACATATATACAATGGAATATTACTTAACTATAAAAAAGAATGAAAGATTGTCATTTGCAACAATATATATGGACCTAGAGGGTATTATGCTAAGTGAAATAATCCCAATAGAGAAAGACAAATACCATATGATTTTACTTATATGTGGAATCTAAAGAACAAAATGAATGAACAAACAAAACAAGAACAGACTCACAGATACAGAAACAAACTGATGGTTGTAGGATTGGAGCAGGCTTGGGGACTGGGTGAAAAAGGTGAAGGGATTAAGAAGTACAAAGTGGTAGTTACAAAATAGTCACAGGGATATAAAGTACAGCACAGGAAATATAGTCAAAATATTTTAATAACTATGTATGTTGCCAGGTGGGTATTAGACTAATTGGGGGATACTTTGTAAATTGTGTCTAACCACTATGCTATATACCCGAAACTAATATAATATTGAATGTCAACTATAATTGATAGATAAATAAGTTCAAAACTTTTTTAAAAAAGAAGATAAATTTACTTTAAACTGCTTTGGGTGAGTTGTCAGTCTTAACCCACTAGTCCCTAGCTCAGTTTTGTAACTGAAGACAGCTAGGACTATTCTCTTTTTATTTTCAAAGCTTAAGAGGAGAGAAGAAATAAATGCCTTCACGTAGTAGCTCAAAGGAATAGCTGTCCTGTTCCTTTGCTTATTCTGATCTTAAAGAAACACAGGAAACCCCCTGGAATGTGCCTCTGCAATTAACTCAAAAAACATGTAGACCTTTGGTGAAAATATATCTCCATAGTCTGTGAGAGCCCTATTAGGCATGGATCTAACTCCCATTCTCTCACTAAACCCCCACGCCAAATTCATAAAAACAGTAAATAATACTCCCCAAAGAATAAGTGATCATTTCAGGAAATGAAAAAGAAAATCTTTTCTTGAAGTTGTTACCACTCACTTTACCCATGCTTTAGGACTATTGGCACTAAGAATAGAAAATATTGAATTTGAGGGTACAGTGGGGTTGTACAGAGAAAAACAATCTGACATTTCCTCCTCAAAACTGCAAAGGGGACAAATACACATGTAATTCCAAAAATCCAGTTTTCTTACACAAACTCCATTCCAAAAAGTTCTCCAACATCATCATTGCTCCCCAAAGAAAAATGGATTGATTGATAAATACCATTCCCCACTAGAAGGAACCAGGGGGTCTTTGGTAAAATGGTTGAGCAGAGAAAGTACAATATGATGCTGTAACATCTTGTTGTGCTAGAAAGTAAAGAAGTACTCAAAAAATGATGGGAACATGTCAAAAGGACACAAAAGCCAGATTGAAAAACTTCTACTGGGCAAATCTGGGTCAATTTGAACATTGAAATAAATGATAGCAACAGACTATAACCCATTGAATAAAGTAAGAATCCATGAGTTCATGCTGATATAAGCACATAAACAACTGAAAAAATAAATAAGTAAATGTGGAAGAAGAGAACACTCTTCTTTCCAATAGAATACTAATAAATCTAGTAAACAGAATTTTAAAAATCATCATTTTGCAGCCATCCTAGTAATAAGTGATTGAGGCAAGAATCTTTAATAGGTGTAAAACTACTGGGTGAAAGTTTAATAAGAATGGGATATTTACATAGCCTCCAAATATCTTCTTAGAAATTACTTATTAATTACAAAGGAAAAAAATACTAACTTTACAGTGGGAGAATCTAGCAATCATCATCAGAATTGAATGATCAAAGTTATTATCACTAGTGATGGGACAAATTGACATCATGAAAGACAAGGAAAGACTAAGGTTCTGTTCCAGATTAGATTCTAATGAGACATGATAACTAAATTCAATGTGTGATCCTGAACTGGATCTTGAACTAAGCAAAAAATAGCTATAAAGGAAATTATTAGGATACTTGGCTAAATTTGAATATAGACTATGTGTTAGGTATTAGTATTATATCAATATTAAGTTTCCTGATTTTGATCATTGTACTGTGGTTATGTAAGAGAATGTCTTTGTACTTAGGAAATAAACACTGAGAAATTTAGGGGTAATATTTAGGGGTAATGAGGCATTATGCCTGCAGCTTACTCTCCAATCATTAAGAAACAGATAATGTGCATGTGTCCGTGTGTGTGTGTGTGTGTGTGTGTGTGTGTGTGTGTGTGTAGGAAGGGTAAAAGAGAAATAGAAAGTGAGAGAGAATGAGAATCATAAAACATATAAAGAAAATGTAACAGTTGGTGAATCTGAGTAAAAAATACATAGAAGTTCTATGTCCTATTCTTGCAAGTTTTAAATTACATCAAAATAAAATACAAAATATATTAGTATTTGCTCCACAATAAAGAGTAGATGGCAAAACTGTGGCAACCTTGGCCCCTCTGAGGAAGACAGAGCCTTGGCCTAAGAGTGGGTTATTGCAGTGGTGAGCAGAAGAGTACTGCATCAGTGCTATCTGTGCTAAGGAGAACAATTCATAAATTACTCACAGCAGCACAGTCTCATGTCAACAGTTGGAATGATCTTGTTGACGAGCCAAATATCTTCTTCCCAACTAACTACATTTCCAGCCAAACACTTCATAAACTGCTCATTTTCCAGGATGTGGTCCCAGAGTTGAAAGTAGTACAAGCTGCCAGTGAAGCAAGGCACCACGCTTTTAACCTGGCTATTTCTGTTCTTGAGAAAATGTCCTAGAACCAAAGTCCCATTAGGTGTCAGGTTTTGTGGTTGATCCATCATTACCAGTATCCTTTCTTTATTTAGAAAGAACTCTAATCTACCCTTCACACCATTCCATATCAAGCATACTGTATGCCATTGAAATGGGGTGAGGCGGTAAGGGATATAAAAGATCTTGCCCAAGTTGTATAGTATTAGCTGCTGATGGTCTCCTGAAAGTCCAAGGTCTATGTCTTCTCTGCCCAGGAAGGTGTTATTAGTAATATAGGAGAAAGCCATCCAATCACTTGATTTGTCATCCACGAATACCAGGTCAATGCATGCTGTGAATTGCCTGAGTTCTGAAATGGTACTCATCAGGCTTACATATGTGCCAGCTCTTCCATAAAAATCCAGCCTTTTTCCTTTTAATGAAAGTGCATCTGTCGAATTTTGGGAAGGGGGAAGAGAAAACAAATAAAATTTCAGTAACAGAAAAATCAATTTTGTCATCTTCTTTAGCCATATAGTCAAATCCAGATTATATAATACTATCATGAGTCAATACTTGTGCATATAAGCTGAATAGTAGATATACAAAAGCCATCTCTATTTGACATTGGTATGTGACTTTTTGGTAGAAGAGTTTATTCCTAACTATATTTTGCCTGGGATGATATAAAAAATTAGATTAGCGTTCTTAGAGCACACACAAGCTGGACAGTTTGCAAAGGCATTTAGAAGTGTGTGGCTAGTGGGGTGGAGGAAGACCAAGGAAAAGGCAGCTTGTACTTAAAATTTGCTGCACATAATCCCCAGTCATATAATCACAAGACAACTATTTCCATCTACCTAACTGCCTTATTATATTCACAGTGCAATGGCAATTTATTTCTCCAATGCCTTTTCCTGAGCCAAATTACCCGATTTACTCTGTCTCTGAAGACTGCTTCTCACTGAAGGCACTGAAAGGGGTGCCTTCAGTGCAGGCACTGAAGGATGACCAGCTGGACAATATGGAAGTGCCAGGGCTTCTGTTTGCACTCAGGAATGGGAGAAATGAAACTTCTCTGAGTATATCCAGATATCCTCCTTCTATCTCCTCAAAGAGGGCTGCAGCAGCTTTAAGATACTCTAGACAGCCATGAACCTGGTTGTCATTGACTCTGAAGTTATACAGCCTGGGTTGGAGTCCTAGCTCTGACACTCATCACCTGTGTAATTTGAGCAAGTAACTTAACCACTCAATGCCTCAACTTTTCCTTCAGTAAAATGGGGATTCAGGTCCATGGTGTTGTATGTATGCATAACTCTAGGGGCCAACATTCATATTATAATCTATGCCAAATAATACTCCTATCTACTGACCTTACAAGATTATTCAAAGATTGAGATGAGATATGCAAAGTCCTCTCAAAATACTGCTGAAGGACATTGGTACAGGTTTTGGTGGACAATTTGGCAATATCTATGAACATTTAAATTGAGTATGCCCTTTGTTTTATAGGAAGCTATTGATAAATAATGATACTCTCACCATTACAAACCCCATACCCCAGGCTATTAGGCAAATATCACATGATTGCTGAACATCAACCTAATTCCATTCCAGTCCCTGCACAGCCTAAGACGAACTAAAAAAAAAAAAAAAAAAAAAAAAAGCTTGTGTCAAAACGGAATTTCAACCTCTCTCTGAATTAGATCACCACTCTAAAACCGACAGACATAACAGCACACTATAGAGGCTGGCAGGAAATAACTACTTCTCTGCTTCTGGGAGATGTCACCAAATGAAAGCTTTTAGATATTCTCTAGCCCTACATTATTCTCTCCCTCTATTCCCCCAGTGAACATCTTCTAAAAGCAAACAAGTACATACCTGCATACACACACACACACACACACACACACACACACACACACACACACACACACAAACCCCTATGTGCCAGAACTGAAGCTATCCACCTGCCAGGGAGCTATTTATGAACTGCCCATGGTGGATAAACAAATCCTTATTTCTGTCCCTGGCTTATATGATTATATTATTTTTCATGTGGCTAAAAAATCAGGAGTTAATCCCACAAAGCAATAATCACAGTGAAACCCAAGTTTTTATTATGTCAACATTGCGTTTCTGTTCAGCCCTCCAAAATGACGTCAAATACAACATTTAAGAATGAGTTTTATGATGACCATAAATCTCCAGGGTTTATTTGTCCCTTAAAAGAGAATGTACCATAATCTTATGCAGTCTACAAGGGCCTCTCCTCTCTGCAATATACTAACATAAAACCAGTTGCCAAAAGACATGAACAAGCAACTTACTAAATCAGAAATATAAAAATATGGCTTCTCACTATTTTCAAATAGAAGTTAAAATTACAATAGGGCACCATATTTGCCTTTTAAAATGACATTTTCGACAGAATACCAAGTTTTGATGGACCTGTGGGGAAACAAGTCACTTCGATACACTGCTGGTGGGAGTACCAATTAATATAGTCTCTCTTTTTTCTGAAGAGTAATTTTCCAATATCTATTACAATTTTAATTTTGTATAATTGTGTATATGCTTTCAACTCAGCAATTCCATTTCTATTAATCTAAACAAATGTGCATGTATACAAAGATGCAAGTACAAGAATATCTATTGCAGCATTGTTTATAATTGAGAAAATGTGAAGATCTCTATGTTCTAACAATAAGTGACTAGTTAAGCAATCGTTACCTCTGTACAACAGAATATTAAAACAAACAAGGTAGATCTATATAATCATGGAGAGATTTTCAAGGCTTCATATTATGTAAATGAGAGTTACATAAGTGTAGATATAGTATTATCTTATTTTTAAAAATAAGAGAAAAATATGTGTATTAGCATACATATAGAAAAAAATCTAAAGGAACACACATGAAACAGTTAAGAATGAATACTTTTAGGTGTGGGATTTGGGGGATTTTTGTTTTCTATGTTACTTATTTCAGCAATATTTGCATTTTTATACAATCATGTGTTACATTTATACTCAGAAAAATAGAGATAAATGGATGGATAGATAGATGATAGATAGATAGATAGATAGACAGATATATAGATATAACCACTTGTGGCTATATTTGAGATTCTGCAGGCATATCTGTAAGTTCTGCTTAGATATGAGCAGAAGAATGGTGTAGTAGAGTTCAAAAAGTCAGATTTGAGCCCTAGTTCTGCCCCTTACTAGCTGCATGAACTTGAGCAATTAATACATGCAAGAGCTTTTAGGGCATGTCTGGCATATAGTGAGCACTATACAAATGTTAAATAAACTCACATCCCTTCTCTGTGTCTCGTCCCTCCATGGTAAGATGGGAATAATAATTACCTAACTCACAAGTCCATTAAGAAAGACGATGCAATAACTTATGTTTAGGTTATGTATGTGAGAATGTTTATAGACTGTGAAGCTCCAAGTAAATGCCAATGTCATTCTTGGAAGCCTCTTTTTTCTCTCACAAACTCTTTTGGACCCTCACACATGCAAGCACATTCATGCTGAGCCTTACTACAGCCTCCAGGCCCTTAGTAGGGCTTGAAGGAGGCCAGGCTGTGATGAAGCAATCCAGGGGCTTCGCCCTTCTGTTTAGCCAGGCAAGCTGTATTCTCTGATGGGCCTCTCCAGGGTCTGCTTCAAAGGCCACTTGTGTCTTTGCATATAATTTAACTATCCATTGCAGATGTCTGCTTGGATGCTGCCATCTGTTCCCTGGTCATTTTAAAGTCCAAATTACATGATTGCTCCCCTGAAGCATGTTCTCTCTTGATTTGTCTCATCTATGTCTCTTCACCTCTATCTTGCTTCCTTTTATTTTAAATTACATTTTTTGTTTTCTTCACTTTAAAAAATAAGTGGTTTTTTTCTTTATAAAAGTGATACTGCATATGTTTTTTAGAAGGAAAATGAAAGTACTAAAAAGTGAAAAGATAAAAAGGTTAGGAGACAAAGTTAGCCAGAGTCCCAACACTCAGAGACAACCACCATTAACATTTTGGTAGATTTCCTTTGGCTTTTTTTTTTCTATGCATAGGGTTTGCTTGTTTCTACGTGGCTGAAGTCATACTGTATGAAAAATTTGGCACCCTGCTTCTTCATCTAACATGACATAAGTGTTTTCCACATTAGGAAAAACTTATCATAAACCTCATTTAAATGGGAAAGTTACAGCCCCAGGAATGGCAGGCGCCATTTTATTTGTACTGAGAAAATTCACATAACATAAAATTCACCATTTTAATCATTTTAAAGTATGTAATTCAGTGGCATTTAATACATTCACAGTAGTATATGGCCATCACCATTCTTTAGTTCCAGAACATTTTTATCATCCCAAAAGGAAACCCTGTACTCATTAAGCAAGTCACTCCTCATCTGCCCCACCCCCCAGACCCTAGCAATCACTAATCTGTTTTTTGTCTCTGTGTATTTGCCTATTCTGGACATTTTCTATAAATGAAATCATACAATATGTGGTTCTGGTTTCGTCTACTTAGCATAATATTTTCAAGGTTCATCCATGTTGTAGTATGTGTCAGTACTGCAATTCTTTCTATGGCTGAATAATATTCCATTGTATCAGTATATCACGTTTTGTTTATTAATTCATCTGTTAATGGATATGTGGGCTATTTCTGCCCTTTGAATAATATGAACAGTGCTGCTATGAACATCTATGGCATTCCTTTTATTTGAACACATGTTTTCATTTATTTTGGCTATGTACCTAGGAGTGGTTCATATTCTATGTTTAAGTTATTGAGTAACAGCCAAACTGTTTTCCACAGTGGCTACTTCATTTTACATTCCCACCAGCAATGTACGAAGGTTCCAATTTCTCTACATCTTCTGCAACACATTGTTTCCTGCTTTTTTCTTTAATTAGTAACTATCCTAGGTATCTCATTGAGATTTTGATTTATATTTCCCTAATGACTAATGACGCTGAGCATCTTTTCATGTGCATGTTGGCCATTTGCTATCTTCTTTGGAGAAATGTCTATTCAAGTCCTTTGCCCCCTTTTTAAATTGGGTTGTTTGTCTTTTTGTTGTTGAGTTGTAACCATTCTTTATATATTCTGGATATAGGACCCTATTAGATATATGACCTGCAAATATTTTCCCCTATTCCGTAGGCTGTCTTTTCACTTTCTTGATAGTGTTCTTTATTGAACAAAAGTGTTTAACTTTAGTAAAGTCCAATTTATCTATTTTTTTCTTTTATTGCTTATTCTTTTAGTATCATTTCTAAGGCTATGTTGCCAGATCCAAGGTCATTAAGATTTATCTCTATGCTTTCTTCTAAGACTTCTATAGATGTAGCTCTTACATTCAGGTCTTTATCTGTTTTGAGTTAATTTTTGTATATGGTGTGAAGGGAGGGCCCAACTTCATCTTTTAAATGTGTTTACATGAATACATATGTGTATGTGGATACATAGATATTTGTTTACATACTAGTTGTCCCAACACCATTTTTTAAAGAGATAATTTTTCCCCATTGAATTGTCTTAGCACCCTTGTAGAATTGACTATACATGTATGGATTTCTTTCTGGACTCTCAATTCTGTTCCATTAATCTATATCTATCAGTATACCAAAAACACAGTGTTATTATTGTAGCTTTGCAGTAAATTTTGAAATTAGGATGTGTGAGTCCCCCTCTTTCTTTAAGACTGAGTGAGTGGTATTTAGCGTCCCTTGCAATTCCATATGTATTATAAGATCAGTTTTTTCACATTTGTAAAAAAAAAAAGGCCATTGGGATTTTGATAGTGTTTGCATTGAATCTATAGATCTTTTGAGGAATATTGGCCATCATAATTTTAAATTTTGCCATCTTAATATTAAAACCATAAATGCAAAATCTTCTCCATTTATTTAGATCTTCTTTAATTTCTTTCAGCAATGTTTGTAGTTTGAGTGTAGAAGTCTTTCACCTACTTGATTAAATTTATTCTTGGGTATTTTACTCTTTTAGATGTTATTATAAATAAAATTTTTTTCTTACCTTCATTTCAGATCGTTCATTGCTAATGCATAGAAACAGCACTAATTTTTGTGTATTGATCTTGCATCCTGCAACTTTGCTGAATTTGTTTATTAACTTAAATATCTCTCTTTTTTGCAGATTCTTAAGGATGTTCTATATGTAAGATCATATTTGTGAATGGAGATAGGTTTACTTCTTTTTCCCCAGTTCGGATACCTTTCACTATTTTTTTTTCTTGCTCAATTTTTCTGGCTAGAATTTCTAATATAATATTAAATAGAAGTGATAAAAGTGAACATTCTGGTCTTGTTCCTGATCTTGGAAGTTTTCAGCTTTTTACAATTACAATGATTTCACTGTTGGTTTTTTATAGATGCCCTTTATCAAGTTAAGGAAGTCCCCTTTATTTATAGTGTTTTGAGTATTTTTATCATGAAAGGGTGTTGGATTTTGTCAAATGCTTTTGCTGCATTAATTGATATATGTATATATATATTTGTTTTTATCACCTTCAATCTACTTATGTCGTGTATCACATTGACTGATTAATTTTTATATGTTGAACCACCTTTACATTCCTGGAATAAATTTCACTTGGTCAAGGTATATAATCCCCTTAATATATTGCTGGATTCAGTCTACTAGCATTTTGTTAAGAATTTTTGCATTTATATTCATAAGGGATATTAGTCCGTAGTTTCCTTTTCTCATGATATTTTTGTCTGCCAGCTACCATTTTTTAACTTTTTTTTTGTAGGTTGATATAGCAAGACATTGTGCCCAGGTCTTTCTCTGGCCTGGGGGGAAATAATACTCTTGCCACAATGGTTTATACTATTTGACAATTTATTTTATTTTTTGCTAAATTTCAAAGTTGCTTTGCCAGGTGATGCCACGTTTAAGCAACTTTTAGGCTGAATTGAATTCATTGAGCATTAAACAATGTAAGTTTTTCCCAGAATGCTCCAACTTTTGTCTTATCTGACTTTCAGGGCAGTGGCATAACCAGAGTTTTGGTCCCTAATGCCAGTTCCTGGTGCCTACCATAATAGTTGGCACATAGTTGTTTTTTTTTACAGCTACTTACTGAATAAATATATTAGGGCACTGAGTTGGAGGCTAATAGGTGGGCAGATGGAGGGCTGAAGGTGAAGCACTTGGTATAGAATGAGAAGTTCTGAACTACAAACTGAACTTGTGCCCTACCCTCCATTTTAGAGAACTTTTGGCAAAAGATCAAGCGAGAGTCCCCTCTCCCTGTGAGACCTCAAAAGTAATAAATATATTCATTTAAAAAGTCAATGACTAAAAGGTTTTGAGCCCTAAAAGACAATCTGAATGATTTATCCCTTTAATTTATGAAGACAACATTAAGTAATCATCAGATATGCTCAGTACTTGGTTTGTTTGTTTTGGTCTTCTCTTGGAAAAGTTTCTACTTGAAATGCTAAAGGGCTTCAAAGGTTAGGAGACTAAGATTCTAGGTGCACTGCTCTGCAGCATCTAAGGAAGGGTAGACCAATGGGGATCATCCATGGTCAGGCACTGTGAGGATGACCTGGTCACTGGTTCTCCCCAATGAGGTGACCTGCTTTCCTCTATTATGCCCAAGATTTCAGATCCAGAGAGCCTGACTAACCATCAGTGTCTGATATATTAGTTGCTAGGATGCTATAACAAAGTACGACAGACTGGGTAGCTTAAGCAACAGAAATTGATTGTCTCACAATTCTGGAGGCTAGAGGTCCAAGATAAAGTGTTGATGAGTTGTTTCCTTCTGAGAGCTCTGAAGAAAAGATCTGTTCCATGCCCCTTTCCTAACTTCTGGTGGTTTATTGGAAATATTTGGTGTTCCATGGTGTCTGCTCTATCACCACAATCCCTGCCTTTATCTTCACTCCTGTGCTTGTTCATGTCTATGTATGGATTTCCCTTTTATAAGGACACTAGTCATATAAAACTAGGGGGTCCACCTTAATCCAATATGACATTATCTTTACATAAGTAATTACATTTGTAATGACCTTGTATCCAAATATGATCACATTCTGAGGTGCTTAGGGTTAAGACTTCAACTCATGAGTTTTGTGAGGACACATTTCAACTCGTAATACTGCATAAGGTTCAAGGCCCAGCTAACCACCTGGCAATGCCTATTATCAGAGGAGGAGAGGAGACCAAGCATATTTAGGGGAAGGAGCCCACCAGAAGCATTGGCTATGTTCATATTGTGGATAATGTGGCCACACTGAAGGTGAGCATTATGCCAAGGGCACACCATGTTTGACTCAACTACTCATTCATAAAAAGGAAGAGGGTAGACACTCATTTCCATAGTATATGAAACCTTTACCTACCTGAGCAAGGGGTCTTCTGGCTCTTAATATCACAAATATTTACCAAAAAAATGTTCAAGAGCATTGAAAAACTTTCTAGACCAGTTTCTGGTCTAGCAGACCATGCTGTCTGAGCAAATAAAACAGATAGGTGCTTGACATCAGGGACCTCCATTACCCACATCACTGTGGCCATGAAATGGACAACCACACAGAACAGGAGTTACTATCTGTCTCCCACTGGTCTTGTGAGTAACCAATGAATCTTTAGATAAACTAGATCTGCCATATATCCAACTTTGAGCCTCATTTCTGTCACCAGTCACCAATCACAGAGTTATCTGACACATCCCCTTCTCTAGTACCCAGGCTGCTGACCATGTATGTGACCTGCTAACAGTTTTTCTTAGAATAGAAGGCAAAATTACCCCCATATAGGTAATTTGATTGTTCATTCAAACATTGGGTTCAAGACTCATGTCTCACCCAATAAAATGGGTCTTCTTAATTATAAAGCCAGAAGCACCCTGGAAAATTTATTTACTCAACAATCATGGTCATTGAGCACTGATTATGTGTGCTGGAGTTCAGTGATAGAATGAACTTATGTTCACACCAGGTCCCTGGCCTTAGTTAGCTTATGTTTTAGAGAAAGAGAGAATCAATAAATGAGTAAAGAAAAGAACTATAAATTGTGAAAAATGGTCTGAAGGAAATTAACAGGCTGATGAGTTAGATAATGGGACATGAGTTAGATATACCATTGTTTCAAGGAGAGAATCTTCTTTTTCCATGAAGAAAATGATGAATTTCTGAGTGAAGGACAATTAGGCCTAATTGATAACCTAAAGGAATCACTACCTTGACTTATGGCTTTGAGAATTAGTCTGGAAAACCTTGTGACTGTTTTAAATTGACCTCTGCAGGTTTAAAATTTGCACGTCTATCACACTCTTCATTGACCAATGGTATTCCTCACAAAACCCATTCTAATTTTCCAATATCACACACTCTTCCACTTTTCCTTCCATGACTACACAGATGACTCCTAGATCCCTCTATTCCATGATCCATGACCCCTCACCAAAAAAAAAAAAACCTTCTTAGAGTTTGTGTCATATACCCCACCACCATACAGGTGTTTAAAGTTTTGCAATTTCAAATTACATTAATTTATTAAATCAGCAAATATATACTTAGTGCCTAACCTGTGTGTCAAGACCTATGCTGCATGTTTTTGATAAAGAAATGGAGCAAACACAGTTTCATGCCTTTGAGGAAACCTTCAGGAAAAAGATAAGTCAATATCTTCGTAGGTTGTCAAGGTCAGGTGACAAAGTTGCCAGTGTGCCATTTTGAGCTTTAGTATAAGAACATGGTTACCCATCAAGACCTGCTCACAGCGGAAAGTCAGTCAATGTTTGTTGTTGATTGTAATGAGGATTTGGTATTTTTATAGAATATTAGCTCTTGAACCTAAGAACTGTCCAAATTAAACCCCAGATTTATTTCATCAGGCCTTGTCACTCACTGGCATGTATGATGTTTTAGCTAAAGACTGATATGCTAAATAAGCAATAGTATTAATTGAATTTACTTAACGTGGACAAAATCAGTTTTCCAAGACTACCTTTTCCTTAAGTCTCCAAATTATCGGCTACTTCAGCTGAACTGTCTTAAACATCTATTTGCTGCAGAATAGAGAACAGAATCTATCCCCATTCCTGTCACAGAGTCAAGGTCTGGGCCTCCCCAGAACGCATGCCTGTGTGTCACTATGAATCAGTGTCTAGCTTTTGGCACATCTCACTTTCCCCATCTGTATTCCATGACTGTCGCCATGTATGTATAATAGAAACAGAAAGATGATATTATAATGCTCCAGAGAGCTTTAAATAAAGCATTATGCATGGGAGAAAATAGTCCCCAAACCCCCACAACTTCTATTATGTGTGGATTAACCACCAAATGGTATTTTAGAGTTACATTAAGAAATGTCAAAAACAGTAATCCAAGCTACTATCTACTTGAGGTCAGCTCTCCATAAGTCATGCATAATCCTGAGTGAATGGACTCATTTACTGAAGCTCTAGCTTGTCCTACAGCCATGTAGACCAAAAGAAAGTCATTGAGAGGCAGCCCAACAACTTTTCAAGTGGGTTATTATTGTAACCTACTATACATGAGACATTGAAATAAGTAATAAGAATACATTTTCTTACCTGAGAGAAAGATAAAATTCGACATGAGAATCAATCCATAAAGCCACTGATATATATGTCCTTTCATTGTCTAAATCTGTGTTCGAAAAGTCAGAAATATGCCCAGCTCAGATTCAGAATAATTGCTAAGTGCATGTGACCACATTTCTCCTTCACATTTCACTCTAGGTTTTTTTCCTATTGCTTAAAGCCATGTCAGTCAACCACAATATAGACACTTGCCTGAATTATGCAGCCTGGCTGAAACCTCACTGATTGATTTATTTGCACATCTGTTCAATACATTTTATTAAGTGCCTGTTATGTGAAAGACACTGGGTTACACAGTGGGAATACAGTCTTGGAAAGACAAGACAGAGATACCTTCCCTCATGGGGCAGTTAGCCCAGGGGGAAGACAGACATTAAATGCATAATTACAAAACATGATGCATTCAAAACCTTAATGTCCACAACTTCACCTCAACAACTTGCAGTTTTAATGATCCTCAATTTTTTGAAGGAAACCCTATGCAAGAAGACCTTGTTGGCAAAAGTAACTCATCAAATCATTTTTATTTTAAAACAGATCTGTTTAGAGAAACCTGGCCAAAGCATTACATTCACCCAGCTTCTCTCCTTAAATAATTGTAACCACAGCTGCTTATTTGGGAAACACATTGTAAATCCCCCTTTTCTCCAACCAAAATGATGTTAAAACACCAAATTATACAGAAACATATTACAGAATCTTGGTAGTAGAATGCTGATGGGCATTTTCTGATTTTAAATAAAATATACTTCTGAACAATTTACTACTGATTTAAACATTTCTTTTCCTATAGGAACATGCAACATATTTCTTTCCACTTCTAAGTGGAATTTTGAGTGACTAGACTCACTTTACATTTAAAATAAGAGAAGCCAATTAGAAAACTGAATGAATTTTGGACTTGTTATGAGCACCAGCCATTAATAAGGCTCTTCACATTTACCAAGCATTCGACTGCCATTCTCATTAGAATAATAAAGGAATTTGTATGACTTGGATTGATTTTCTAAACTACATGCTTAAAAGTGAGGGGATGTCTATATATTTTATGACTTGCAAGATGAAATGGAACTCAAATGTACAGTGCTATAAGTGGACCAGATTGAGAATCCATAACTAGCTATGAGAACATATTTCTGTTCCTTCATTTCCCTGGGCCTCAGTTTCTTTATCTGTAAAAATGGAGATAATAATCTGCCTATGTCCCAGAGCTTCCATAGAAGATAATCAAATGAGGTAATTTCAAAGGCAATTTTCAAGGTTTGAAGTGCTATAGAAATGGGCATGATCGCTATCTATAAAATGGAATTTTCAGCAGCTAACAATCCAATTTATATTTTTCTTGCACTTCCTCTAAACTTTTATAACAACTTCAAGGTATGTTTCAGAGACTTACCTGGCACCTAATAAATAAATCATGGGATATTCACGCTACAGAATAGTATGCAGCCATTAAAAGGAATAAGGTAAATCTATATGTCTGTCAGGCATGAAAAGGTGGCTTGAGGAAGGCGGTGGGGACTGAGGACCTTTCATTTTATGTGTCACACAATTATATATTTCTTGATTCTTTTAAAACTATCATGTTACCTATGTAACTTTTTTTAATGAATGAAAGGATAAAGGAAGTAATGGAGTGCTAGGGGAAGGGAGGAAAAACAGGAAGGAAGAGGAAGAGAAAAATAGAAAGGAAAAATGGGAATTAAATAGGTTTCATTTATACGTCATACCATTCTGTACTGTTTAATTGTTTTACAAGGAGCATGCATTCTTTTTACAATTTTTTTAAAAATGAAAGAAATAAAGGAAGGAGGGGGGAAAAAGAAAGAATAGAGATTAAGGCCTTCTATATACTTCATAGCCTTATATATAATTTGGTATTTTTATGATAAATAGTTGTTACTTTTATAATTTAAAAAATTGAAAAAAAAAGAAAAGAAGGAAAGAAAGAAGGAAAGAGGATGGGAGAGAGAAAGAGAAGACACTCACCTGAGAACTGGACTCCTTTAACTCTCCACTCCTGTGACACTGTGGAATCCAGAAGAATAAGCAGATTTAGTCTCTAAATCCCTATGTTTGATGTGAAATGGAATGAACAAAAAGCAGGAGGCTTGTTATCTGATGGCCATGCCTGAGTCCCCTCCTTTTCTGAATTAAACCAGCCTCTCTGCTCTTCGCTTTATGGAGCTTATTGACCATGGCAGATCCTCTTTTTGTGGCTCGCAGCACATCACAAGGCTGCTCTCCCGAGCATAAAATCAGCATGAGCAAAGTTCTCAGGTTATTACATACCTGCAATAACTCATTAATTTGATGGTGCTCTCCCAGTTTTCATTAAGGATTATCTTCAGATGCTAGTTGATTATCAATTTAATTCAATTGGATCATTAAGCAGGTACTTGCTCACTTAACTAAGGCTCATTTCACTTTATTGAGAAAATGGGGAGGAGGGGAGTTTTTGGAATTTTTGAGCAGAAAACAGAGGCCAAGGAAGCATTAACATGTTCATATCTCACATTCTCAGTAAGGCAACGCCAGCTGTTTACAATTCTCTGTGGATCCATTATTTAAACTGCCTTCAAAATAAATAGATTTACTGAACTGGTTTTGTGTCATTCTCAAGGAGGGGATGTAGTTTTTGTCCCAGAAAATGTCATTACAGTCCCTTTGGGATGATGGAAATATCATCAAATCCCTTAAAGCATCCAGAGATGATCCCCACCAGCCTCTGCACTTCCAAGATCAGGTCCCTGGGGTCTCAAGGGTAGAATGACTTGCTCAAGATCATAGAGCTTATGAGAGACAGAGCAGGAACTAGGGCTAGGGCTCCTTACACCCAGACCAATAAGTTTTCCTCTCCATCTCACACTTTATATGGAAAAAGTCAGTCTAATAAGAGGTTGAATCAAACTATTATCTGTGGGCCAGTGGTTCTCCAGGGTGGAAGGGGGAAGGAGATGTATCAGAATCACCCATTACTCACCCCAAGTTCAGAAACTGTCATCAGTTTGGTGAATGAGAGTTCAGGCATTGCAGAAAGATAGACTGGAGTTTGAATCTCAGTTGTGTGATTTAGGGCCAGTTCCCTAACATCTCTGGAGACCTCCTTTGTAAAACATAGGTGACGCTCTCCTCATATTACTGTGAAGATTACTTGAGACAGCATATGTAAAGGGTTCCAGAGTCACTGCTCCTGCCTAGAAATTCAGTTTTCCCTTTCCACTAAGTGCCAGGCTTAGCTTTCACAACCTGTTCCCCACATGGGGTCACACAAATTATAAGGAGATGTGGGGCAATTGCCAAGAATTACCCTAGCACTTCCCTGGAATTGGTTTATATTTCACACCATACCTACTCTTTGCTCTGGCCACACCCTCTGTAAGTAACACTATGAGCTCTGGAAGGGCAGGAATTCTGTGTCATTCATAGATTCACACACTGCCTGGCACATGGAGAGTTCTTAATCAATATTTGACAAATGAATGGTTATGCCTTTCTCCCCTACTAAGGCATGCGCTTACTGAGGACAGAAAACACATCTTTATTCTACTAGTGCCCTTCCCCAGGAGTTAGCACAACACCTGGAATATAGTATATGTTTAATGAATATTTGCTGAATAGAAAAATACTATAAAGGAGAATATATTCATATATACTTGGATACATTAAGACACTTTTCTAGAAGGACACCCTAGTGAAAATAGCTCATTTTACAATGGAGGCTGAGAGGTCTTTGATGGGAAGGAAACTTACTTTTCTCTGTATATGCTTTTGTAGTGTTAGAATTTTAATTATCTACATGTGTTACTTTTTCAAAGAAAATCACTGATTTTTTAATCCAATGTAACACAATTGAAATGTGCATAAAAAATGAAGAGTTTCTCTTTGGTCAGGGAAATAAAGCTACCTGAGGATAGAGGGCTTCAATGGTTATTTTCCATCCTCTAAAAGGTTATAAGGAGAATGCTGCCCATCTGTTCTCCATATCAGAGTAATAGGAAATGGACTGAAATTATAGTGGAAGATAAACATAAATAAGTCATTATTGATGATAGGAGCTAATAAACACCAGAAAAGGCTATCAGGAGATGTTATGAGTTATCCATCCCTGGAAATTCAAATGTCTAGATAGCCATATGGCTCTATTGATTTATGTGTCCTCCCACAGAGAGAGAGGGCTGAGCTTGTTGAGACCGTCCCTCTTTCTGACACTAGAAGAAACCCTTAATCTAGTGATGGTACGGGCTATCGTTGTTCCCCCTTTCCTTTCCCATTGTGAGCATCCCACCAGGCCAATTGGAGTGTGATGATTTCCATTCAAGATGGTCTCCAACTGCAAGCCCACTATTGAATTCCATGAAAGGATCCGATGCTAGAGGAAAAATCACCTGTGTCGGTGACTTCCTAATAGATTTTCAAGGACAATTTTGATTATATTTGATTGCCACTTTAAACACTACCAACCAACTGATTTCTTGCAGATTATCATCACCATGCATACCTTCATACTTTTGCTACATATGTGAGCATCCTATAACAATACTTTGTATAATACTACATGTTCTTAAACAATCATGTAAATGTGCATGTTTTAAAACATGATATAAAAGGTATCGTACCACAAGAGAGGTAGCATAGCATCATAGTCAATAAAATAGACTCAAGTCAGACTGCTTGAGTTTCCTCATGTCTCATTGCCTCACTTTCTTCATCTGAAAAAATGGGATAATGATGATGATGATGATGATGATGATGATAAAGATATTTGCCTATAATGTCTTTATGCTATAAATGAGATAATATATGTAAACTACTTAGAATACTGCATGGTACATAATAAATTTATAAGTATTAGTTATTAGCCATTCTTTCGCAACTAATTTAGTCAGGAATATTTGATAATTCTAAGATGCTGAGGATTCAGCAGTGAACAAAACAGATAACTCTCATAAAGTTTATGTTCTCATGGGAGTAGACAAACAATAAACAAGAATAATCAAGTATATGTTAGAAGGTGATAAGTGTCATAGAAAAAATGAAGAGGAAAAAATTTCTAGAAGAAAGGTGAAGAGAGCAACTTTAAATAAGGTAAGCAGAGACATCCTCACTGATAAAATGACATGTGAATAGAGACCTGAAGGAAATGGTTGAGTGAACCACTTGAGGGAAGAGCATTCCAGACAGAGAGAAATGCCCAGAGTACTACAGGGCACATGAAGCCTTTTTGGAAACAGTACTGAAGTCAGTGTGCCAGGAGCAGAGTGAGCAAAGCGAAAAAACAGTGAGAGAGCAGATAAGAGACTTAATGGAGGGCCAAATCACATAGGGTCTGGTAGGCCATTTTAAGAACTTTTGCTATACTATAGAGAAATGGAGAACCATTGCAAGGATTAAAAAAAACCTTAATTTTGAAATAACATCAAACTTACAGAAGAGTTATAAGTAAAGTACAAAGAACTCTCATATATCCTTCATCTAGATTCTCCAGTTGTTAACATTTTTGCCACATTTGCCTATTTCTTTTTAAGTATATTTTTGAAACATTTGAGAGTATATTGGAGATATGCCCCTTTATCCCTAATATCTCAGCAGGCATGTTCCTAAAAACAAGAATAGTTTCTTACATAACCACAGTACAATTACCAGAGTTAGGAAATTTACTTTGATGTAATACTATCTCCTATGCAGTCTATATTCATATATAACCAACTTTTCCACTAATATCTTTTATTGCAGTGTCCTTCTCTGATCCAGGATCCAATCTAGGATGACACACTGCTTTTAGCTGTCATCATTTTTTAGTATCCTTTCATCTGGAAAAGTTCCTCAGACTTGCCTTGACTTTCATAACATTGACATTTTTTAAGTGTATAGGCCATAGACTGTCCCTCGATGTAGGTTTGTCTAATCTTCCCTCATGGCAGGACTACCACAGAAGTGATGTTGTTCTTCTCAGTGAACCATATCAGGATATACATGATGTCAATTTGTCTCATTATTGAGAATGTTAACTTCGATCACTTGGTTAAGGTGTTATACACCAGATTTCTTCACTATAAAAATATAATCTTTCCATTTGTAATTCATAAGTGATCTGTAGGAAAATATTGTGTAAATATTCTCTTCCTCCTTGTCTTAGTCCATTTGGGCTGCTATAATCAATTACCATAGACTGGGTGGCTTAAAGAACAAACATTTATTTCTCACAATTCTGGAGGCTAGAAAGCCTTAAATGAAGGCACTAGTGAATTTGGTGTCTTGCGAGGACCTGATTCAGCATGTCTGTACATGCAAAAGTGGTGAGGGAGCTCTCTCAGGTATATTTTATAAAGGCACTAATCCCATTGATGAGGGCTTCACTCTCATGACCTAATTACCTCTCAAAGGCCTCACCTCTGAGTACCATCACATTGGAGATCAGATTTCAGCATATGAATTTGGGGGGGACACAAACATTTCATGTATAGTACTCCTGAAACCTTTGACTAAGAGTTTTAACAGTCTTTGCTAATCTTTGCCTGATGGTTGCTAAATAGCAATTTTTATTCCATAAATTTTTCTACATTTATTAGTTAGCTTTCTACAAAAAGAGTTTTCTCTTCTCCCAATTTCATTCATTTATTCATTTTTATCAGTATTGATACATGGATTCTGATTTTATTCAGTGGGTTGTAATCTATTACTGTTATTTTTATGCTCAAACTGTCTTAGATAAACAAATTGTCCAACAGAAGTCCTTTCGAGCTGGCTTCTGTGTCTTTTTGACACATCCTCATGATTCTTTGAGCACTTCCTTACTTTCTTACACAATATATTCCAGATTTTCCTTGCATTTTCCCTGCCTCAGACCTAGAATCCACCATTTCTCTTAGAATCCCTGGTTCCATTCAGTGGATAATGGTGTCTAGAAACTAAGATATGGATCATGACAGAATTTTGAGCAGAAGAATAACGTGATCTGACATGTTTTAAAAGGACCACTCAGGCTGCTGTGCTAAAAATTGACTCTAAAAGGACCAAGGAGAAAGCAGGAAGATGCATCAATGTTAACAGAGTACACTTCTTTCTCTCCACATCTGATCCTATGGTTCTTCTGCCAAAAAATTTAAACAGATAATATTTATAAAATTAAAACTCAGTTGCCTTGCAAAAAAAAAAAATAACTCTTTCATAGCCTGGTTCCTGTGGACTTCTTATTCATCCCCACTGCTCTTCTCCCTCAAATCCTATTTTTCCCCATACTGAACCATTTAGTTACCAAAATGCATAATTCTGTTTCATTCTTCTGTGCTTTTGCTAATGCTGTTCCCATTTCCTAAAATATCCTTTCTATGGCCAGTCCCTACCCTTGACCATCTGACAATTTTGTACTCAGCCTTAAAGATTCAACACAGTTTTTCATCTGTGAAGACTTCCCTAAGTAATTCTTTCCACTTATATCCCATCACAGGTATAAATTATCATTCAGGCCATTGTGGGAACATAGTGCCTCTCCTTCATCATGGGATCATAATGCCTCTTCTTCAGTCACCTTTCTGGACTCCTAGAAGATAAAAAATCACCTTTTCAGGGTCTTTCTGTCCTAATATAGCAAAATATAATGATTGGCCTTGTTGGTATGAGGCCCTAGAAATCTTGGAATTACTAAGGCCTGGCTCCATAATGTAAGTAAAGCCCAAAGGCTGAAGTACTGGAATTCTTGAGAATAAATAGGGGTAAAAGGACTTTTAAGAGAGCAGAAGCTTATTCAGACAACCCTGGGATATGGGTAGGCCAGAACTCAAAGATCCTAGGGCAAAGGGAAGAGGGAGGTGGGCTTGGCTAACTAGAAGATACTACTCAGTTGAGCTTTGAGGCTTCTATAAAATGTGCTCTTCCCTTAGTGCCCCCCAAATCTAATTGGAGCCCAACAATAATCTCTTTCTCTTGTTATCTGACAGTGAGCTAAGGCAATCCAAGTAGGTCATACCCTTTAAGCTAGCCAGAAAAACTGCATAAGATACCTTAACTTAGCCCTCCTGCAAAGGTCTAGCTTTCTGAAACATTTCCATCAGGGTCTTGGAGATAACTCATTAGCAGCTCTTGGGGCCCATCAAAGTTCTCTATTGTCAACATCCTCCAGTCAAAGACCACCAGGAATACATTTATAATTGAACAAGTTGAGTTTACATTACTTGTTGCAACAAGAAAGAACACACACCATGGAAAACCATGAGGTGCCTCAGTAAGGGGAAGTCAGAAAAGACTTATTACTGAATTTCAGCTTTGACTGGGTAATTTGAAGTGGGTTTAAGGAAGTGAGAATTTGCTTTAGATTAGGTGCTGTCAGAAAGCAGAGCAATTTTATCATTGGGTATCTCAGTAAATCTTATCTACAAGGAGGGCAAACTAGCAGGAGGAAAAGCTATAATTGGTAGAGAAGCAGCAGGCACTCATATTAGCCAGGAGAGGGAAATGTTTGGCATTCTATGGGCGGCACAATGACCTTGTTTTTGCTTCTGCTTAGACAAAATTATGAACCGGCCTTGTTTTGTCTTACTTTATCATGGCCTTAAAGTTATTTTGTCGGACAGTAGTGCTGTGTAGGATTGTTTATGTCTAACAGAATAACATGATCTAGCTGTGAGTACCAGGCCAGATTGATTATACCAGCACTGAGGCCTAGCTGTGAGCATCAGACAACTTTCTGAATGTCAGGGGCTGCTTCTTTTCACCAAGGACAGAGGAAGTCAGGCTGCAAGACAGTACTCCATGATCTCTAGATTTCCCCACTGCTGATTAGGAGGTTATTTAGAAAATGTAGTCATGTAGTCTATACTTGGACTAGGGTTAATCTTTCCTGATTGCTGCAAGATAAGTTGCATTCTCTGATATGAAAATGGCTGCACAGTCAGAACTCAATATAAAAAGACTCTGAGCAATTTGCGTCAGCCAACTATAACACAATTATCAGAAACCTACATTAATAACAGGTCTTAAAGTCAGAGGCCCAGATTATGAAACCCAGGTAATGAAAACATGTTAGAATCCAATCAGGTCTGTTTTAGATAAGACATGGCTTTTTCTAATAGCTTAGTCACAAACTCTTCTTTACCTGTAGTAAGTACTTATATAAATGTAACAAGTAATATTTGCTATAGCACAAACTCCCCTTGGATGGCTTAGAAGAAATCAAAGGCTATGTGATTCTCCATGACAACTCTAGCTAATGAATTTATACTAGTTTGTTGGGCTTCCAAAGCAGAAGTCTGTCATTTGTGACTTCTATTAATGGTGGAGACAAATTTTGGACCACTTTTCTAGTTGTATTATCCCCATCATGGGAAATGCAGCTCATAGTACAGACATAAAGAAGGAATCCGTTATCTCTCTTAGAAGTTCTCTTGAATAACCTATGTTTGCTTCATCTTGGAGGCTTCTGGGTACCCTTATCAAGGTATAAGAGTGATGTCCACATAAGAAGTAGTGTACCTCAGAGCATAGGTTGAATTAGAAATATAACTATAATTTACTATAATAACAGTGAGCCAATTCATGTCTCTTGAGATGGACAAATCCCTTTAATGGAGTTAAACAGTTCCTGAAAAGCAGGTCGAAAACAACAAACAAATCATTACAGCCAGGATATCCCCAATATTAGTATCTACTCTTGATTGACTAAACCTTGCTGATAAGAACATAATTACTTCAGCAGAAACATTTTGTTGATGTGGGGTTGAGATCCAATTTTTACAAGAATAAAGGTTGGGGTTAACATTGTGAGAGAAACAAGTACCAGAAGGGTCCTGTAAAAGGGAATCTACTTCCTGAAGTGTTTAAAGGAACAACTATTACATTTTTGTCAGCAGGGTTAGGTAGTGGTGACAGATATAGCAGTCAGTTAAATTCAGAGCAGTGGTTATGGAAAAAAAACACATAAGAGAGATATGTTTTTTCTTAAGTGGTAGGAGACATAGGGAGTCAAAAATTGGACGGAGACACAGGATGTTGCATTAGTGTTCTAGAGGGCATCAAAGTAGAATAATAGTGAAGATTAGTGGAAGAGTAAAAGGACAGAAAAGAGTGTTGAAGAATCAGAAAATTAATCTTGTTTTGTCATCTTAGGCAGTAGCCATTCACTTTTGAGGCCAGAGGCTTTTTCTGTCATCTTGGGTAGTTTGTCCACCTTTAATGTCAGCAGCCTCTGGAGGATTACTAACAATCCAAATTTTAAAGACTCCAAGTGAAATGGATGTCAGTAATTAGGTGGTGATGTATATCTTTTGAGTTAGGGACCATGAATCCAAGGATCTGCACTTTGGAACTGTACTGCTGTGATGTTTAATAGTACCTAATACAGTCCTTTCTTTTGGGGCTCAAGAACAGTTCTCCTCCATTGTCTTTTCCAGAAGACAAAGTATCCAGGGTGCAGAGCATGCAGAGGCTGTTTAGGTAAATATTTTGGAGATACAGCTTGTACCTGTTGATGATAAACCTGGAGATATTGTATGAGCCTTTTGCATTAACTAATCATATCTGCTTGTGATAAAGTAGAATCTAAGGCTGAGGATGAAATTCCCAAACAGGTTTATTACTTCATTAACCCTTATTAATACATAAGATAACTTGTGTATCCAAGAGAAGGTTGATTTTACAAACATTAAAACTAATGATAATACTTTAGGCCATAGAAGTTTTAGGGTTTCTGGGAATTTTGCTCATTTTACTTTTAGAATTTCATTAATTCTCTCTAGTTTTTATGAAACTCTGGATGATAAGGACAGTGGAGTTTCTGGATAAAAGGAAAAAGTTTACAGAGCACCTTAATAATAATGCTGGTAAAATGAGTTCCCTGTCACTAGAGAGATAAGTTAGAAATTCCCGGTTTGGAAAAAAAAATCAAGTTTTATTTTTGCCACAGTTAAGAACTGTTATGTGTTGAATCATGTACCCACCCCCAAATTCATATGTTAAACTCCTAACCCCCAGTACCTCAGAGTTTGGAAACAGGGACTTTGTTGATGCAATTAGTTACATTAAAATGAGGTCATCAGGATCATTACTAACACAATATGACTAGTGTCCTTTTAAAAAAGGGGAAATGTGAGCAAAAAAAACAGGCACACAGAAAAGGAAATTGATGTGAATAAACACAAGGGGGAGACAGTCATCTACAGGCCATGGAGAAAGGCCTGGAACAGACACTTTCCTTACAACCCTCAGAAAGAGCCAACCGTGACTGCATCTTAATTTTGGACTTCTAGCCTTCAGAGCTGTGGGACAATCAATTTCTGTTGTTTAAGGCACCTAGTTTGTGGTATTTTACTGCAGCAACTGTAACAAACAAATACAGAGTTGTAGCCTTCTGACAAAAAAACTTTAACCCATTCAGAAAATAAACAATAACTAAATATATTTATAGTGTATCAAAGAGTCATCTGTACTGAAGGGTTTCAGAACAAAGCTCCGCAAATGTGCCCTATTGGCATATTTTGAGCTGAAGTCATCTGAGACTTTGCGGACTCATGAGAAACTTTTACTTTTCTCTTAAAGAATTTAAATTAGGAGTCTTGTCCATTTTAAAAGTAATCACCAGAAATAACTTTTTATGGCTTATCATAAGGCGGGACAAACTTCTAATTACCGAATATCTGTTCTTCTTACCATCCTGCAAGTGACCTGTCTCCCCTTTGAAGCCCCATAGAACCTTACCAGCCTCATCCTTAGCTCAGAATGCCATCCCTTTTTGTCTCTGAACCTCTCATGTATGTGGCATCTCTGACTTTCTCATGTATATGGAATTCCCATACATACATATGTAATTAAATTTAGTTATTTTGTCTTGTTAATCTAATCTGTCTCATGTAGATTTAATTATTGGACAGAGAAGGGTAGAATAAAGTTTGTTCCTCCCCCACATTATAAAACCTATTTGGAGGTGTTAAAAGGGCCCTCAGGATTTCTTTCTGTTCATGACCCACGTTTACAGTTGAACCAAGATTGTGTTGTTAGCAGGTAGGGCAAGTTTTAGAAACAACTTTGACAATACCTTTAAAATTACCCCAGTAATGTCAGTGTAATATGGCAAATTTAACTCCCCTGTTGTGAATAATATGATGAGGAATTCTTGCTAAAATCCATTTTAACATATTTGGCACCACCAGTTAGCCATACTGAGAGTGCTAAATATTATCTATATGCAATGAGCCTTCAAATTTTTTCCAGATACCTATTTTCCAAATTAGGGACTTTTCTCATACAGTTAACAACAATCTTAGAGGAATTTATTAATTACTCTGAGGGTTCTCCTTTCTGAGTGATTACAAGATCAATCTTGGCAGAAGCTGCTTGTTTAGCATTAGCAGTCAGCTAAGGTTTTATCTTGAGATTGTGGGCACTTACCCTTTGAATGATGCACCACCTTTATTATAGCTATTTCCTTAAGTTAACAGCATCTAAAAGTTCTTTATCTGTTTTTGTTAGTGATCCAGCCAAGGTCAGAAAACCTCTTTGTTTCAAAGTATTTTAAAGTCAGATCAACCTAAAACTATGTACTTACTATTACCATAAATATTCTTCTATCTTTTGTCAGTTGGTAAGTCTAGGCAAGGGCAATTCATTAAGCAATCTATACTGATTTAATTTTCATAAGTTTATATTTTAAAAGAAAATTTAAGTCTGTGATAGCATACCCCATTTGTAAATTTTTGGTTTTACTTTGTATGTATGAACAATTAAACAGTTAAATCAGCATCACTCAAGGGAGTCTCTAGGAGGTCTGTGCAACATATGGATTTTTTAAAGGGGTAAGAAATTATGGAGTCTCCTTATTCAGGCAAAGGAAAAAGGTTGGTAGTGTTGCAGCAATGAATAGTGATGAAGGTAGGTAACAAGCTAAAAAGTGATGAGCATTTTTCTTTAAATACGACAAATTTTACAGCACTGAGAACCAATGAGTTTAGCTAGAACTAAACTAACTGAAGTTTTCACGTGTTTTGTTACTGCTGTAATAGCTCTTAAACAAGGGGGATATGCTTTGGCCACTGGGTCTAATGAAAGACTAAAATAAGCAATAGGCTTCTGATGTTTCCCATGTAACTAAGGCAGTATTCTTAGTGTCTACTCTTTATGAACAAAAGGGGGAGTAAGCTTGTGAATCTAGAATTCTAGAAAATCTTTGTGGTAAACAGTTATTGTATCAGTCTTTGTGCTTATACATAAATATGTTTCTTTTACTTTGAAAAGTAGTCAGTCATTGAAAAATATCAATGCATAACCTAGTCCTAGTCCACTTATGTCATAGTTCAGGACGTGTCATAATAGGTTGATTAGCACACAATAGTGCAATTTAGGTGGGGCCAGGGTATCCCTGGGATATCTCAGACACTGAAGAAGAGCCTAGACGAAGACTTCAGAAACCCAACTTCGTGGCAAGGCTCATATCCAGAGAATTATCAATATTCATTCATCCACCAGGTGAGCACCCTTGAAATTAAGTCCCATCAGAAGAAGCAGGCTTGGCCAAAAAGAGAAAAAAAAAACAAGGTAATAGGAGGTGTGGTGGATGGGGTTCATAGAACAAGTAGCAGAGTAGTCACCAAGCTAGGGCTTAGTGGTGAAATTCTTGAGAGAAAATATTTATTTTCTTGCTTATTAATTCATTAATTTATTCGATTTGTCCCCCCCACACACACACACACAAAATTGGAGACAGCATACAAGGATTCATTCAATATAGCAATCTAAATAAATTTTAAATTAAATAAGAAATAGAGGGTAAGGGATAAAAGTACTAAGTAGGTAATCTAGTCCGGGAATAAGGTAAAGATTCAGTTCTGACACTGGGTGTCAATTCAAAGTAGCAGCAAATGGATAGCATTTAACTAATAGGTAGAAGGCTTAAAAGAAGATGATGACCTTGGACTTTGAAAGATAAGTGGTATTTGTATGGATGGAGATGAAGGAATACACATTCCAGGACAAGGGTGAGCATTAATACCTACACTAGGCCTGGGTAAAGTACCTGTAGCAGAGATGACGGGGAGGATCCTTGGGAAATACTTGACACTGAAAGGGGAACAAGCAACAAATGAGAAGGATCCTGAATGCCTTCTAAGGGGCAGGACAGGACTCCATGTGATAACTCAGCAGGTTTCAAAGGTTCTGGAGATTGACAAACATAGATATATGCCTGAGAAAATATGTTTGATAATAAGGTAAATGTTGTGCCTCAGTGTGACTGCACAAATATCGTAGGTATGAAAATGACAGGGATGAGTGTCTTTACAAGGGTTAGCTGGCTACTGTGATGTAAAGAGTCCTTGAAGCAACAAAATAGTAACAGGGAGACTGAGTGGGGATATGAGGGGATGAGGGGAAGAATGGAAAAGAGAAACTTCAGAGACCTCTCAGTTAAAAAATTAATTCTGTATTTGCATTTCATCCAAGAAAAGCTGTTTGAGGGAGAGATACATTCCTCGACATGACCATTTATAGGTGAGCAAAAGATGCACTCTAAGTGGCTTAAGGCTCCCATAGAAGGGAAAATGCATGATGTATCCATTGTGAGGCATTGCTGTCTTGACACAATAAGGGGTCCCCTTGGTGGAAGCTGGCCAGTGACAGCCTCCTACTTAACCACATGCAGTGTATTAGCAGCCAAAGTACTTCATTAACACCTCAGCACCTACTCATAAGGTAGAGAAGATAAAAGGTGTAGGGATACCCCTAGAAAGTAGTGATCATTCCTATCACTTCCGTATTTGTATGCTGCACCCTGCCCTAGGAGAAGGAGTAGACAGAGGCAGAGGACGTGCATGACATTGCTATATACATGAATGCAAAAAGTGCTTTCTAAGTGGCTAATGGACTCTCAAGGGACAAACAGTGAGGGAAGAGGAAGGAGTCCTGATGCCTCCATGCGAGATGTTGATGGCCTGAAAAACTAAGGTCCCCGATTTGTGGAAGCTGGCAAATGGTTGCCCTTCCACTTAATCACAGAAGGTTTATCAACTACAAATTTACTTCGTTTGGACCTCAACACCCATATCATAGGGTAGGGCAACTATGAAAAACAGGGATGGTACTAGATGCTAGGGCTCGCCTTATCACTTCCATATTTGCACACAGCTCCATGCCTGAGGGGAAGGAATACAGGGCGGGAAAAGATCCATGATATCACTGTTGAATTGACAGCACAAGGCGCTTCTTATTGGCTGAGGGACCCATGGGCAGTGAGCCAAGAAGGAGGAGTTATGATGCCTCCAATGTGAGGTGTTGATGACCTAGCAATCCAGGCCCCTCCCATTGGTGGAAACTAACCAATGGCTGCTCTCCGACTTAAGCAGACAGTTTATCAGCTGCCAATGTGCACATTTCCCACTCGACAGCCAATATCATAGGGTCAGCACATTAGGAGATATAAGGGTAGCCTTGGAATGAGGTAGTTCCCCAGAACATACATTTCCATTCACTAGACCTTGCCTTTGGATAAAGGCCTGAGCTTGTGGCAACAGTCATCCCTGACATCACTTCCTATGTCCGCAGAAGGTGCTCTCTGAGTGGCTGAGGAACCAACGAAGGAGACAGGGTAAGTGGGGAAGGGGGACTGGAGTCCCATAATGTCTTCATTGTGAAGCGTTGGTGTCCTGACCTAATAAGGCATAACACTTCTGGGAGCTGGTCAATGGCTTCCTCCTACTTAACCATGACCTCTGTATCAGTAGCCAATGTACTTCATTAGCACTTCTGTCATAGGGAAAGCCAGTTAAGAGAAATAGAGACAGCCCTAGAAAGTGGTGCTCGCACCTATCAATTTTATAGTTGAAAACTTCACCCTGCCTTAGTAGGAGTGAACGAATGCAGATGACATCCATGACATCATTTTTTTACATGAATGCATAAGGTGCTCTCTGAGTGGCTAATGGAACCATGGGGGGAGGGAAGTAAATGAGGGAGTAGGATTCATGATGCCTCCTCTGCTAGGTGTTGATAACTTGGCTAACTGAGGTCTCCAATTGATACAACTTAGCAATGGCTGTCCTTCTTAATCACAGATAGTCTCTCAAGTATCAATACCCATCAATCACACCTCAGCATCCATATAAAAAAAATAGTCATGTCCCTGTAAGATCCTATTAGCCCTTATTACTTCCATGCTTGCACACTGCACTCTGCCCTAGGAGAAGGAATAGAAGAACACAGAATTCATCCGTTAAATCACTATTCACATGTGAGCACCATGTACTCTCTGAGTGGCTGAGGTTCCCATGAAGGAAGGGGAGGTAAGCGAGGGAGGAGGAGTCATGATTCCTCCTTCGTGAGGTGTTGATAGCTTGGCAAACTGAGGTCCCTCAATTAGTGAACCTAGCAATGGCTGTCCTTAAATCACAGATAGTCTTCTCAATTACCATGTACTTCATTTATACCTCAGCATCCATATCATAAAAGAAATAGTCATGGCCCTGTAAGGTCCTATTTGTCCTTATCACTTCCATGATTGCACGCTGTACCCTGTCCTAGGGGAAGGAATTGAGGAAGGCAGAGGATATCCAGACATCACTATCCACATGAAAGCACAAGGTGCTCTCTGATTGGCTGAGGGGCCCATATGGGAGGGGTGATGAGCCAGAAAGGGGGAATTATGATGCCTCCAATGTGAGGTGTTGATGACCTAGCAATCCAGGTGCCCATTGGTGGAAACTGACCAATGGCTGCCTTCCTACTTAAGCAGACAGAATACCAGCTGCCAATGTGCACAATTTCCCTCCCAACCGTCAACATCATAGGGTCAGTACATTAGGAGATATAAGGGTGGCCTTGGAATGAGGCAGTTGCCCAGAATATTCATTTCCATTCACTAGACTTGTCTTGGAAGAAAGACCTGAGCTTGTAGCAACAGTCATCCCTGACATCACTTCCTATGTCCGCAGAAGGTACTCTCTGAGTGGCTGAAGAACCAACGAAGGAGACAGGGTAAGTGGGGAAGGGGGAGTGGAATCCCCATAATGTCTCCATTGTGAGGCACTGGTGTCCTGACACAACAAGGAATCACATTGGTGGGAATTAGTCAATGGCTTCCTCCAACTTAATCACATCCTCTGTATCAGCAGCCAATGTACCTTATCCACACCTCAGCACCCATGTCATAAGGTAAGCCATTTATGAGAAATAGGGTTGGCCCTGGAAGGTACTACTCACACCTATCAATTTCATATTTGAAAACTGCACTCTGCCTTAGTAGAAGGAGTACACGGATGCAGATTAGATCCATGACATTTTATTTGCAGGAATGTACAAGGTGCTCTCTGAGTGGCTAATGGAACCATGCGGGGAGGGGATGTAAGCCTGTGGGTAGGAGCCATGATGCCTCCTCTGTGAGGTGTTGATCACTTGGCTAACTGAAGTCCCCAAATAGCAGAACCTGACAATGGCTGTCCTTCTTAATCGCAGATAGTCTCTCATTTACCAATATCCTTCATTTACACCTCAGCATCCATATCACAAAAGAAATAGTCATGGCCCTGTAAGGTCCTATTCGCCCTTATCACTTCCATGTTTGCAAACTGCACCCTGCCCTAGAGGAAGGAATAGAGAAAGGCAGAGGACATCCAGACATCGCTATTCAAATGAAAGCAGAAGGTGATCTCTGATTGGCTGAGGGGCCCATATGGGAGGGGTGATGAGCCTGGAAGGAGGAGTTATGATGCCTCCAATGTGAGGTGTTGATGACCTTGCAATCCAGGTGCCCATTGGTGGAAACTGACCAATGGCTGCCTTCCTACTTAAGCAGACAGGATATCAGCTGCCAATGTGTACATTTCCCTCTCCACAGCCAACATCGTAGGGTCAGCACATTAGGAGATATAAAGGTGGCCTTGCAATGAGGCAGTTGCCCAGAACATTCATTTCCATTCACTAGACTTGTCTTGGAAGAAAGACCTGAGCTTGTAGCAACAGTCATCCCTGACATCATTTCCTATGTCCGCAGAAGGTACTCTCTGAGTGGCTGAGGAACCAACGAAGGAGACAGGGTAAGTGTGGAAGGGAGAGTGGAATCCCCATAACATCTCCATTGTGAGGCATTGGTGTCCTGGCAAAACAAGGAATCACACCGGTGGGTGTTGGTCAATGGCTTCCTCCGACTTAATCACGTCCTATGTATCAGCTGCCAATGTACTTCAGTAACACCTCAGCACCCATGTCATAGGGTAAGCCAGTTAAGAGAAATAGGGATGGCCCTAGAAGGTAGTGCTCACACCTATCACTTTCATATTTGCAAACTGTACGCTGCCGTAGTAGACGGATGCAGAAGGTATCCGTGACATCGCTATTTACGTGAATGCGTAAGGTGCTCTCTGAGTGGCCAATGGTACAATGCAGGGAAAGGAGATAAGCGAAGGTTGGAGTCATGATGCCTCCTCTGCTAGGTGTTGATAACTTGGCTAACTGAGGTCTCCCAATTGATACAACTTAGCAATGGCTGTCCTTCTTAATCACAGATAGTCTCTCAAGTATCAATACCCATCAATCACACCTCAGCATCCATATAAAAAATAGTCATGTCCCTGTAAGATCCTATTAGCCCTTATTACTTCCATGCTTGCACACTGTACTCTGCCCTAGGAGAAGGAATAGAAGAACACAGAATTCATCCGTTAAATCACTATTCACATGTGAGCACCATGTACTCTCTGAGTGGCTGAGGTTCCCATGAAGGAAGGGGAGGTAAGCGAGGGAGGAGGAGTCATGATTCCTCCTTCATGAGGTGTTGATAGCTTGGCAAACTGAGGTCCCTCAATTAGTAGAACCTAGCAATGGCTGTCCTTAATCACAGATAGTCTCTCAATTACCATGTACTTCATTTATACCTCAGCATCCATATCATAAAAGAAATAGTCATGGCCCTGTAATGTCCTATTTGTCCTTATCACTTCCATGATTGCACGCTGTACCCTGTCCTAGGGGAAGGAATAGAGGAAGGCAGAAGACTTCCATGACATCACTATTTTCATGATAACAAAGGCATTCTCTGAGTGTCTTAGTGTCCCATGGGCAGAGGGGCTGTGATCAATAAAGTTAGAGAGAGTCAGGATGTTATTTTTTTGAGGTTTTTGATAGCCTGACAAAGGTCTCCCATTGATAGAAGCTACTTAATGGCTTATTTCTATTTAATTACACTACTTTTATTAAAATGCAAAGTGCTTCATTCATACCTCAGCAGTTACATAATAGGGTGGGAAAGGTAAGAGGAATAGGGATTGCCTTAGAAGGTAGTAGTGCTTGTCCCTATCACTTCCATATGTGCACAATGCACCCTGCCCTAGGTGAAGGAATACATGGAGGCAGAAGACATCTATGACATCACTCTTCACATATTGACACAGGGTGGTCTGAATCGCTTATGCACCGATGAGTGGAGGGGAGGTGAGCAAGGAAGGCGTCATAATGCTCCAATGAGGTGTTCCTGGCCTGGCAAACTAAGGTCTCACATTGGTGGGTGTTGGTCAAGGGCTTGCTCCTATTTACTCAAATTCACAGTTGTAGAAGCCAATCTGCTTCTTTACCACCATAGCACCCCAAATTCTGTTTTTTTCTCTTAACGCCAATAGGGTTAGTGTTGAAAAGAGGTGCTACTTTATGAAACCAATGTCCTGTGTAATCCACCATCGTGAAAAAATTCAGAGTGTTTCCAAAGTCATCCCTGACATTACTCTTCACATGCCTGACCAAGGTGTTCTCTAATTGGCTGTAGGGACTTATTGGCAGAAGAGCCATGATGCCTCCATTATGAGTTGTTGACTGTCCTCTGAAGGTACATATTCCATTGGTAGAAGCTAGGCCAATAGCTAGCTACTCTTCTACTTAATAATATTCTCTCTCTGCCAACCACAGTGGGGGTTCGTGTTAGATCTAAAGGTGAAAAGGTCTCTTCCCCATTACCACTCTCCTGAGTATATGAAAAGCATAAGCGGGTTTAATGAAAGAATTATTATGTCTTGAGACATTAAGTGATAAATGTCACTGAGGGTTTGTGTAATAGGATAGAAATTGGGAAAGAAATTTTTAAATCTTTCTGCATAATTGTATGTGTATTTATATATAATATAGATAAATTTACATACTATATAAACATGATATAGAAACATTACCTATCAGAAAATGTATGGGTCTTTCCCTGACCCCATTTGAATCTTCAAAACTGATTTTAATTTCCTTTTGGGGTATATATATATTCATATATATATATATATATATATATATATATATATATATATATATATATATTCATATATATATATATATATATATATGAATTGGGCCATGGTTGCTATGGAAATCTCAAAACTCATCCTAACTTCTCTGTGGTTATGTCTGAAATGATGTCTTTGGGAGATTCAAATTATGAGAACGAAGACTGTGGGTGTCTGCTTCTCAAGACGCCACTTTTATCAGCTACCATCATCTGCTAAACTAGAAAGACTCATAGATTTCCAACCTTAATAGATGATTACATTTCATAGTAGATCTTTTATCCTGTCAACCATCCTGAATAACACACCAAATTAATTTGGGGCATAAATGGATATGCTTTTTAGGAGAGTTTGGCTCTATTTTCGGCTATGAATTATGCATTAGTAAGAATTATTTGGACAGCATTCATCATCATTTCCGAAGTTAATGAAATTCCATTACACTTCAGTGCATTTTCATTTCACCCAGTGGTAAATTAATTCTCCCTCACTCTTTCTATCTCTGTATCTCACTCCTCTTTTGCATCATATACAGCAGTTACAGAGGGAACATAAAGAGGCTGCATAACTAGAAAAAGTTAAGTAACAGCCAGGAAAGACAGATGTTACTGGTTCCCTCTGCAATGATGATGTGCTTTATAATTCAATGCCAAGGTGAGCAGGGTTGCTTGTTTCTACAGCTGTTACTGCATTTCCCAGTACTCAAGAATTCAGGGCAGGGGCCCAGTTGAAGGACCTAGCTGGGCTATACACAGCTTTCATTGTGAGCTACATGCAGCAGCGTCATGTGCCACCCAGTCACAACACCAAATAGATTGCTTGACCTGGGGAAGCTCCTTAGTAAAATGAGAGGGCCTATAGCATTGCCAAGTCCAGCTTTACCCCACTGAAGAGAAGCAAACCTGGAGCTCTCCTAGGTGCTGGATATTTAATTATTATTGCCTTATCTTTCCCTGGTGCCACTCTGCTTCCAGCCCTTTGTCACAACTCAAGCCAAATCCTGCTCCCACAGGTACCTTGCCAAATGGGCAAGAGATCTCTCCTGTCTGTTTTTCTAGCAATTGACCAAAGCATACCCTGGAAGCTACTTTGATCCCCACTCACAGGAGGTTCTGCATGTTTCTAGACTCTTCCTCCAGCTAACAGTGTAGTGGGTTAAAAGGGCGCTCTGGCTCTGAACTCAGAAAGACCAGGGTTAGAGTATCCTAGAGTTTTGGGGAATATTGTCGAATTCTGTACCAACTTGAGTCCTAGTTTCCACAGCATGAAATGAAGATAATATCTCTCTCACAGACACATTATGAGGAACACATGAATAATATATGGGGAAGTATCACACACACAAGGCCTGAAACCTGGTAAATGGCAGTTATTATGATTATTACTAGCTCATTCTAATGATGCTCGCTGACTGCTTTCTGATTCTCTGCACCTTTTCCCTTCTATTTGTCGTTGTGCACAGCCTCCTGTCCAGCTCTCATGAGGCTTAAAGGGATAATGATATTACTAAAATGTGACAGGTCCAACCCCACTCATGCTAATACGCCTGGCTTCCTAGTCTAGGTCAGTCTAGGCTGGCCTAAGCATGCTATTTTTTTTCTTCGCCATTCCCTCACTCTCAAAAACACCTTTGTTTACATCAGTTATTTGGACATTGACATTCTGCCTACAGAAAGTTTGGAAAGGATAGGGCTTCTCTCATTCTTTTTAACAATTTCATTCAGCTTAGCCTTGAGTCCCATCGGTTACTGGGCTAGGCAATATATATATATATGTTATATATATTATATATATATACTGAGCACCTGTTCTATTCCAGGCAGTACACTAAATACTAAAGATTTAATAATAAGCAAAATTGGATATGGCCCCTGTTCTCATGGAGCTTAATCTAGTAGAGGAGAAAGATATTAATAAAATAAATGCATTAATGATTTTATATCTCAAAAAACTAAAGTGCTCTGTAGAAAGATTTTACCATAAAGCTAAAGAAGGCAATAAAGCTTTGGTAAACTTCAGGGTCCCTCATTTGAACAGGTCCCTGTAAGTTCTGGGAGTTGCTGGGAGTCATAGAATATTCTTGGTGGGGAGGGAATATAGATATTAGAGTAGCCCCTGACTGTTTAGTGATTTAATCATACAAATAATAGGTGACATAAATTTTCAGCTTTTAGGCAGATGTATATTTTTACAAAGAAGAATGAAACTTTTGAATCATCAAGGGAAAGGGATCCAAATTCCTAAATATCAAAACTTGTTTGTATACAAGTCTGTTTCCATGGCTGAAAACTTCCTCAATCAATCAATTCTGTCAGAAAAATTAGAAAGGACCACAGTCAGCTGAGTCATTTTCTGGTCAATGGTATTCAGCCAAAATAGCCAGAATAAAACCAACCAGATGGCAATCCTGTTGATTGTACATTCATCACTCACTTTCTAGTCCAGAAAATGACCCCCACATGAACAATTCTGGTATGTAATAACAACATGGACCCTTATTTATACACAGTACTCATCACTTCAGATTACTTTGCAGCTTGATTTAGTTGCCCTGTATAACACAATGTATTTTTATTCAAAATTATTTGATGCTCTCTGTTTTAATTAACTTCAGACAGGTCCCCTTCACAGGTAAAAGGCAGAAAGCATAAGTTTATTTGCCTACATTAACCAAATTGGCAGATAGTCAGGCAAACACAATCATAGCAATATCTGTCCGGTAAGTTGCCCAGAGCTCCAAACCAGGAGGGTGATTTGAGTCAAGTGGTGATAAGAGGATAACCTTGATTGTAATTTATAGTTATCAGGGAAATGACAGAACTGGGGAGAAGCCATTAATGAAGGGAAGTAATCAGTATCGATTGTGAAAGGTATAGTAAATCTTGTGACCACATGCATCCCCTTATAATCAGTATCGATTGTGAAAGGTATAGTAAATCTTGTGACCACATGCATCCCCTTATCTCCAAGAGTCACCAATCCTGGGAAGCTCAGGTTGCTTGGACTAATTTGGAACACAGCAAAGCAAATCTGTACATAAACCTGAAGACTAAAGATAGCATTATGCAGTCATTAGAGGGAGCTCTGAATGAGACCAGGCACCCAGAGACCCAGGCACTGGTCCTGCCTCCACCACTGTGTAACCTTAAACCAGATCTTTCTCCTCTCCTCTGGGCCTCACTTAGATCTCTCTGCAAAAGAGTTGCATCACATGGTCACCAAGGTGCCTCTCTCTCTCTCTCTCTCTCTCTCTCTCTCTCTCTCTCTCTCTCTCATTCTACAAAATCCTTTCTACTAGGAAGTTCAGTTTCTTAAAATTAAAAGGCGATGTGTATTCTCTCAGTGGTGGAAAATAGGTTTTCAGAAGTATGTAATTTTGATAGAATATCAAGCAAACTCTCCCCTTTGGACCAGGCTTCAGGCTGAGATTATGAATTTAGTCTTTCTCCAGTGTTCTCCATTTTACTCTGGAGTGATTTAGTCACCACCTAACATGTGGCACTATTGGTTTTAGCTATTGTCCCTGTCAGGACCTGCTTATAACAATACTTTATTTTCGCACCTGATGAGAAAATTTCCATTCTAGACAAAGACCAAATTATTACACATTTTCATTTGCTTTTCTTGAAGAATTCTCATTTCATCAGCAATGTACGAGAGGTCCAAACACTCTGCATCTTTGCCAGCATTTGAGAGCATCAGTTTTGGTTTTCTTTGTTTTTGTTTTAGACAGCCTGATCGTTATGCAGTGGTGTCTCACTGTGACTTTCATTTGAATTTCCCTAATGACTAATGAAGTTATATATTCATATGCATCTTTGGGTGTCTGTGGGAACTTCTCACACACCACACCATGTAAGTGACTACAGCCTTCTGGTAGTAAGAATTGCCCTCATTCTAAAACATGCTAAAACAATACTAGACAATCTGGGGGGATTTAATGATGTATAAGACAGAATCTCAAATCATGGAGGGCATTTTGTGGTCTGCATGTACCTTGGGCTTATTTCAGGACACAGCTGAAAATTCTGCCTATAGTCCAGACTTGGTGCGTGAAGTCTAGGCATAAGGTGAAGCCTCTTTTTTTTTTTTTAATAGGCCTTTTTTTTTGATGATCCTCAGAACATAAAGCTTCCTTTAGTCTCCAACTCACTTCATCTTTCTTAACAGCATTCTCAGCTTGTATTCAACAATTTCCTATTCACATTTTCTAAATGCCCTTGTTTATTATTCCCTGCCTTAAAAAAGCTACAGAGACACAGCATAAAATGTTATATAAGCCTCGCCATGTATTCTTAGACTTAGGAACCAAAAAAAAAAAAAAATGTCAAAAGTGGGAAGGGATGGGTCAAGAGTAAACTTATTGTTGTGTATATTTTGTTCTTATTACATATGTGTGTGTGATGATAGGTAGATAGATAGATGATTGATAGATAGACAGATAGATAGAAATTCATTCTTGGTTACAGAAATTCTTTAGCTAATTGATAATTTAATGGAGAAAAGGGGGTTCATATTTGACGACAAACACTGGAAAGAAGTTCATCCCTTTCAGTGAATAATTCTGCACATGCTTGTTTATTACTGAAGAGAATTTCGTGTGTATGAGAGGAAGGTTTGAATCATTTAACTACATAGTCAATTCTTAATTACCCATGTTAATAGAGAGAAGCAATTGCTCTGATAAGCTGAAACAAGAGATAATCAAAAATTCTTCCCCTTAATTAGTCACCTGCCCTTCTACAGTCTGTCTCCCCCCACCCCTCACCCAGCAAACAATTTGTTATAAATTAGGGAAAATGTTTTCCTGAGGTAATCTCTCCCCCTACAGGCAACTAGCCTACCAAGCTGATAGATCAGTTCCCCAAGGAGAGTTCGTGTGACTAGAATGCCCCTGCAGTCATCCACAATGGGATCTGTGGTGGCGAGGTGGGAACCTTTTCCTTGAGATACTAGACAATATACCCATCTACTAGCCGAGGCGTATGCACACACCATCTGCTCCCTGGATTTAGTGCATCTGGGAGGCTCAGCTCTCAGGAAGGAGGTGGTACAGGGTACTGATTAAGGGCTGAAATAGTCAGGGGTGCTGTGGGACTCTGGGTAAACTGCTCTCTGAGCCTCAGTTTACTCAGTCATAAAATGAGGATCGTAGTAATTATTACCTCATTGAGCTTTTGTTAGCTGTAAGTCAGATAATGAATGCAAAACCCCTGACTCAATGGGTGCCCTTGGTGATGTCAGCCACTATTGTTGTTGTTACTGTTGTTGCTGCTGTTGTTGTCGTTAAAGGTTGTTGACTACAAAAAATGATTACAAGAATAAGTGGATCTCCCCAATTAGGGGCTGTGAGTTTGTTGCGAGTGATTTATTATAACAGTAAAAGCTTTTGACTTTTAAAAATACATTCTAGCAGATGTGAGTTACCCAGCAATAATCTTAGCTTTCATTCTCACTTCCGTTACTCTTTTCTGTTGGCATGAGAAAAGGTAAGATTACACCTGATGCACTGGGAATCCCGGAGGCTCCCCCAAAGGTGAGAATTCCTGACTGAGGGCCTCCGGAGTCCCAGTGAGTGAGCCCTTTCTTCATTCCAGCACAAAGCGTCTTCTAGTGCTTAAAGCTCTCCGCATCAGTTCCTCCAGGTTTCCAGCCGGACCAGCCATTTCCCTCCACAAAAAAGACCAAGGCTTCCTTTAAATATGGAAATGTCTATGAAAATGTCTTTGATTACATCTCCTAATCTCGCTCCAGGCTCAGGAGCTCTGTTAGCTTTTGAAGATCATCTTGCAAATATCTAATCTCACCCATTCTGGGTGGATTTTTATCATACCAGCTTTTTACGTTCCAAAATCAGTTTACTGTCACCCCTGTCTATATTAACTACCTGCGTGACTTTGGTCAAAACACTTTTCCTCTGTACTATGAAATGGGTTGCCCTAGGAATTCTTGAAAATGGTTTCTTCCTGCTCAGACCTTATAGGGTTTGGAGATTGGAGTGGGGAGAGGGAGAGATTTCAGCACGGGGAAAAAACACAGTACATACACATTTGGAGGAGACTAAAGATGGGTTATGTCTACTTAATAATACCGCCCAGAGAAGCTCTTCTCTCAACCTCACTTTAGTCAGAGGGAAAGAGACTGACTTGCAAAAACACTATAAGATTTTTGCAAGTCAGTCTCTTTCCCTCTGACTATCTGTGAAATCCCGTAAATTATCTGGTCAAGAGGATGGTTTCTGGTAGTTGTACCCATAGCCGCCTCCAGAAGGAAGACATGCTCATTTTCCTCACTAGGTGGCAGCAACAGTTAGCTTTGCCAAATAAAAAAGTGTCCTTTCTCTTGTCATTTCTATGATCATCTCCATCACCTATATATTTGATTTGGGAACTCTTCAATACTTTTTGTTTTGATTTTCCTGAATAACTGGACAGGTTTCATTCCAGTTACAAGTAATCACAAATAATGGTACAGATTTCAGGAAAAGGCATACAGTGTAAAGTCAGGAAAGAATTAAAGCAATAACTGAGTACGACCCTTTAATTTGTAGACAATAAAACAAAACTGGAGTGACTTGCCCAGTGTGGTACCTATCGCTAATGGCGGAAAGGGAACTAGAACTTGTCTTTTAACTCTCGATCCCAATCACTTCCTCTTTCCTCCTTTGGGAGGTAAATATGCTTCATAGTTTTATTTAGTAACTGTGGGCCATGGGGCAGTTAGTTAACCTCTCTGGGACTTGAGTTCCTTATCTGTAATATGGGTATAATAGTATCTACCTAATAGGGTTTTACTAAAATTAGAGACCATGTATGTATGGGACAGGGAGGCATGTCACACTCAGGCAGGCATATCATAGACAGGCGTGTCACAGACAGGAGGTACATCACATACAGGTATGTTTGAAGGTATTTTGTTCCATAATTTCCTATGACAGAGTCTGATATAATACATTACGTACAGTTTTCTTCCCCCCCCCCATAGTCCATGCATTCTTTACAAAACAATAAAGCAGCATTCAGAAAATAAGAAATGAGAAGGGTCAGTGTCCAATAAGAGGATATCTAAGTCCCTTTCAATGCCAACCATCTCCCAACACTCTCTGATTTGGTTATTGAGGTGAACCGTGTTTAACTTCAGGTTTCTCCCTTAGGAAAGAAAGTGAGAAAGACTGTGTCTCCTTCGGTTATTATCCCCCTCTTTGTCACTCATCCACAACATTAAGACCCGAAGTAGAAGAGTTGAGCTTGCCCAAAGACATGTCTTCCCATTACCACATCCAGTCTAGATCATCTGACTCATTTTGAAGCATGCATAAGACCACCAGGAGCACCAGCATCAATACAGGTGAGTCTCATCTTTCTCCTTACAGTTCTGTTGTGGGGAAGCACTGCATTTAAAAATATCATAGTGTAACTATAATTGGGGACAAATTTCTCAGAAATTGTGCATAAGGTAGAAACTACTGAGTTTCTCAAGAAAGCCTAGGGTCAGACCACACTTTGAGATTTCTATTTCATTTGATCCTTGAAACAACACCTGAATCAGTATGGCAGGTAAGTCACCATCTCATAAATGAGAGTGGGGAAGTAAGGACAAGTTCAAGCACAAAGGCCTTTGAATTAATCAGACCTGAGTTCATATCATAGCTCTGGCACTTTCTAGCTGTGTAACTCTGGGCAAGTTAAATAATCTTTCTAAGTCTCAGTTTCCTTATTGGTAAAATGGGAATGACAATAGAGTTCACTCCAAGGGTTGTTATAAAGGTTGATTGAGATAATGCATGGCAACAAAGGGGCTTAACATTCAAGATATTACTTATTATTATTAAATCATTGACAACTTTTAAACAACAGAAGTCAGAACAGGTAACCTTAGTCCAGTGGACCAAATTCAAGCACATGGATATATATTGGTACACGTTAGGCTTTTTTTAAAAATTAGATCATTGAAATCAAAATCACATTTTTGTGCATGATGGAAACTCGCAAGTGAATCGCCAACATTTTATTTGTTGAAGAACTTGGGAGAGTCACTTTTCCTTGTGTTGCTTTTGTTAGACTTTGCCTTGTACTGATACAGAAACTGTTCATACAGTTTGTATTAGCATGGTCACTTCTGCTCCAAGACTCTGAGCAGAAGGAGGAAGTTAGAAAAAGGCCAGGAAAGCACTAATATTGCAAGGGTAGAGGGGCGGGGTGAGTGGGATGGGGAAGGAAGCTTCAGCCAGGAATCTCCAAGTTCCTTTTCTACGCCTAGAGATAAGAGTCAAACCACTTCCCCACCCCCGACCGCCCCCCCACCGGCCAATTATATAGTTTCCCATTACTGGTGACACAGAAACACAGTAAACTGGTGGTATTTCTCTGACGAGCAATCTGGTTTGAAAGCTCTTTCTATGTCTCATTCCATTTTTGAGAACATATTCCAAAGAAACACCCCCAAGAGGAGGGTGATAAGCTATGTGAGGTTGTTCCAAGACCCGCTATTTATAATGGTGAAAAACTAGAAACAACCCAAATGTTCAATAATGGTAAAGTATCTTAAAAAAGTAGAGCCTACCAGCCAGATGGAATATTCTTTAGGCATTAAAATGGTAAGTACACAGGCTGTGTTAAGTGAAAAAAGAACACAATGTGGTATAGACACAAACATTACAACTCTATAAACCTAAAATATATGTGGACATGAATATAAAGAAAAAATGTGTAATGGATAGAACACTTTAATTTAGTTGTTTAGCTACTGCACATACTACTTTACAGATGCTGTCTCATTTAATCCTCATTACAACTAATTATCTTGTCAATTTCTACACACAAAAATACCCCTGCTGGGATTATGCTTTGGATTGTGTGTAACAGCATTTTGAAAATGGAACTTTAAAACATATGGCCCTGCCATTAACTAGCTATGTGACCTTGGACGAGTCACTCCCTCTACATTCCTTCCTTCGTAAAATGAAGAGGAAGCTGACTAAAGTTTAAATGTCTAGCTCTCAAAATTTAGTGTCTATGAGTTATCAAATTAGTTGTAATTTGAGTTTTTCTTTCTCTGGTGCTTCTGAAACCCCTGCTCAGAAGTGGCCCGTAACAGCATGTAGTTTTGAAAAGTGCAAAATGCCACTGGGGAGAAACATAACCGATTTTTCTATTTTAAAACAATACACAATTCAAAATATTACATTGCCGTCATTTATATTTCCATGAACTATGGAGACTGGACTGTAAGTGCTTCCATTCTACCACACCCAGAGGACTGGCAGAAATGGCAAGGAGGGGGAAACATACGCAGAAAGAATGTGGAATTATGCACAGATAGAATGCGTAAATAACTGTTGAAATTTGTGCTGTGGCATCCCCCAGGCCAAGTGAAAGCTTGAATTCAGTTTGCAGTAAAATAACCTTCTCCGGGAGGAGGCACTAAAACAGTGTAGCTGTTTTTCTGAGTTGAGTGGAGCAGTGTGCTTGACCACAGTGACCTGGGTTCACCCCTCCTAGACCTGGTGTTCTTCAAGGCCTGTGTGCTTCTCTCTGTCATAAACTCCTGAAGCTGACTGTGGTCTTCTGGTTCTGATTCTTATTTGATGTGACTTCAGGTTTTGCCTTACTCTTCAGGGAGACATTCTCTTCTTGCAAGATCTATCTTCCAATAAGTCCATTTCCATTTGTAAGAAATGAAGAGAGTGAAAGCATCCTAGTGGCTGCATCTACGTGTTTTGACTCTATCTTCCTTCTTCTGGTTTCCCCACAGGCACAAGAGATGTGCCTGGTGTTGGGGGAAAGGGGGTCTGTGTCTGAAGGACATGCTTTGCTGCCACCTACAGGAAATAGACCCTACCTTGTCCCTTTCTGAAACAGGCCTTCTCCTCCCTAGCAGCTAGGGGAAATGCAAAAGGAAGGGGGGAGGGAACAGAAACACAAAGAGTACTGACACTCTGTGAAGTTCCGGTGTTCTGGTTTAAAAAGATTTCAAGTATGTGGATGACTCCTGTGTTGTTTTCCCCCCAAGCAAGCCTCTTTGTTAGATAGTTACAGAGTATTTTTATTCACATGAAAACTTGATCTGATCTCTTGTCTCTCTGGAACCCCTCTTTCAGCATTTGGGTTGCAAATGTTTGCTTTCTTGGCCTCCTATCTTTATTCTCCTATCACCTGGTAAAAACATCTCCAGCCCTCTAGCCACAAAAACTCAGTGGGGGAAGGTGTGGGGCGAAATGGGGGAGGAAAGACAGGCTTAGAAAGCTTAGAATTATCTGTTCTGAGCTGTGTGGCATATTCTCACTAAATAGTATTAGGCATTTTAGGGGGATAATTCTACTGACCTCATAGCGTTATTATCAGAACTAAGAGAGACAATATAACAAAAGTGCAAAACTCAGTGTCTGGAACATAGTATGTATCTGTAAAATATTAGCTATTGTTACTACAATTTTATATTGAGCTCATACTGTATATTGAACACTGTACCTGATGCTTTATGTCAACAGATTTGAAGATAAATAAAAGTTTTAAACTATTGTCATCCTCATTTTACAGATGAGGAAAGTGTGGCTCCAGGGTCAAATAGTCTAAGTGACAGTTGTGGGACCCAGGCCCAGATGTATTGAGCTACAAAGCCCGCACTCTTTTCACCACATTGCAGTTGGTAAAGGGCATGCTGGTGGACTTCACAAGGTAGCCAATCTATTGCTCTCCTAGCCAGTTAGTTACTAAATTTCAAACGCTTATCTAATGACAACATTTCTCTCTGAAACAATTTTCTTCAAATGTCATTTCCTCCTTCTATAAACAGGCTGAACACATTCCTTACTCACATTCGAACAAAGTCATTTCACTTTTCAAATTTTCTTTCCCCTTGCAGTCAGGCCAATGGCAAGTCCACAGGCCCAGGGCCAGAATCCAGCTTAGTTTATAGTGGAGGATGTGTGAATACCACCATAGTCTAAGAAAATAGTATGAGACCAACTGACAGCAGTCCCCAAAGTGCTATCTTACCCAGCTGTTTCCCAAAAGGCTGTGGATTAAAATATAAATGAACATATGGAGATGGGAAAAAGCATATGTCAGGCCTGCTGTGGCCCATGTTCCTGTCAAGTGCACATACTGGGTCATTTTTAATCATAAAAACATCACCAAGCAGGTTTCCCAAACATTTCTACAAAACCAAAATTAAAATCACTGCTTTATTTCTCACATCTTTCTTCTGAAGTCAAGCCTTATTTGCAGTATCTCAGTATACTCACGTCCAGAAGGAGCCAGAATTTAGCATACGCACCCCTCCTCCCAGAAAGAGAACTTGTTAGTTCCAGAAGACAGAACAGTTCCTCCTGAGTATGTTTCAGTTGAATTAATTATTCCCAGACATAATAATAAATAGCAAAATCAACAACAAAAATATATCAAACATGTACCTTCTATAGAGAACTATGCAGAGTTCTGAGGATAACACATATAAGAATTTACCATATGATAAATAGCAACCATTTCAAAAGCCTGGGTTTAGGAGCCATTTCTTCCTGAGGCCTCTCAGGCTATGCTAGTGCTTGGCCATCTCCCCTATTCCCACCCCATTCCAGATTTGAATAGCTGTTTAATTTTGCTACTCTTTTCCTGTGGCACACGCTGCCAGGCACCGTTCTTAGCAACACTCTCTGCTCTGGCTCCTCATAGTTCTGGAAAGATGGAGAAATCTGGAGTCAAATTCTCCTGAATCTGAATCATACTTCTGTGAGGTAGGGGAAGAGTAAAGATCAAGAGAGGCACGTGTGAGCCCATGTGCTTGCCTGTTTTGCTGCTGCAGAAAAGGGTTCCTGGGAGGAAGTAGAATGAAATGAGGCTGGAGCAGCCTCAATTAGACTCCTCACAAAAATAACAGTTGTTAAACATCCTTTAAGTATGCTTTTCCCAACTCAGTGGGATCTCCATCTACTTCCCTTGCATCTCCGTTTCAGTTTCATTGGGAGGATATAGGTCAAATTCCAGCTGGATTACATAATGGTTCCCAGCACTGGATCAGCAATTCTCCCTTTTTTTCCTACAAAAGATTGTTTGGACAGCCTTTCATGTATGTGTAGAGGAAAAAGCATTCCATAGAAGACCTGGGTTCCAGCTGTGGGAACTTGAGTCAACACCCCTCTCTGAGCCTCAGGGGAAAATGAGAGGACTAAACTAAATGGTCTTGAGGTCCTTCCTAGCTCTCACATTCCATGATCTGTCCTCAACAGTAATATCTGGAAACTAAAGAAAAGCAAAGTCAAGGGTATGTGTCCCTCGTGAGAACAGAGAAATATGGTCTATTTACCCATCGGCCTCAGCGATATCCTGCCCTTTTGCTTCTCCTCTCCATCTACCCCAAGAGTCTTCTATGAAAACTCTCTTTGGGGAGGGGGCTGTTGGGCTAACTTGACCCTTAGAAGTTTAACCCAGTGTTGCTGAGTCCTTCACCTCAGCTGCGTGCAGAGACGATGAGAACCCATTGGTGAAACCTGCTTTGGCTCTTGGCTGCCCATGTATGCATTCTGATAGACCCACGTGCCCTGAAGAGTGTACACACAGGTGCTTTTGTACTCTTGAGCCTCTTTTCCCTCTCAAAATACACATCTCTAAATAGATATGTGAGGTGGCCATTAAGAAACAATGAGGTTTACAGTGCCTTTTTTTGATAACACAACTGTATCGCCCATTGACAAATAATTGAATTTTGAAAAGAGAAATCCTCAGTAAAAGCCTAAGGACAGATATTTTATTTTTGCCATCGAAATGGTTTCAGCTTGAGTCTCAAAGTCATAAAGATCTAAGAATTTTAGAACACCATGTAGTCCCAGTCGAGCTTGATTAACAAAGTGCAATATATAAATATGGATGAGATTCGTTCCATCCACACAGGTTTCAAACATCCAGTTCAATATGAAAAGCAACAAACCACTCCTTCTGCTGCAGATGCATCTGAGTTTGCAGTATGATAAACCAGGGGTTGAGTGTAGTGGGTGAAGGGACTCAATCTGTCCTAAATCTGACCAGTCAGAAATGTCTCTCTTGGGGCATGAGGAAAGGGGCTTCTTCTGCATTTCACTTACTGTGTGTGATCTGGATGCCTCTGCTTTCCCCTCAATCATCTAACTAGCTCCTTTTAACATGTAGGTGCAGATGTGTGCTCACTGTCCTATGTGTGAGGTGGGGGAAAGAGAAGGAAACTGTATTTGTAGTGTGCTGTATCAGACAGTTGCAGGAAATTGTGGCACAAAATGTCCTCAGGTACCTCCTTATACATGATGCCCTCTCTCCATTGTGATACCCCTCCTCTTGTGTGATGCTCACAGGCAATGCCTAGGCAATAACTTGGCTTTCAATGTACCCTAGGGCAAAGCGAATAGAATCCTTGGGAATATTGTGCAAAAATCTGTGTTTTAACAAACCATCCTGACTCTTGTTCTCTTCTTATTTTCTCCCATCAGATTTTGCGAACTTTTAGCTCTATTAGAAATTCCAGAGCATCTTAAAGGGCATGCCTTGAAAATTTATGCTTTTTGGCACCCTTCGAAGCTTCCTTGATATTACAGGCCTGTATTTAGAATGAGAGGACGCAGCTTATGTTTGCTCTACTTTATTTGAAGTCAAAGGAAAAAAACGAGGACATTTTCTTGCCCTTTAATAATTTTAAGTCTAGACCTTTTCAACACACTGGTGGACATTCAAAATATTTTCATTTCTTCTTCCTTCAATACTGTGGAAGCTTTTAGTACTCTTTTAAATTCATCCAACAAATATTCATTGCAAAATAAACAGTGTAATAGCTGTGGCACGTTTTCCTTTATGCGTGCATTTTGAAGTCAGTTTCTGAGTACTCAACACTTATTGACTCTGCTGAGCCTTCCTAGAAGGAAGGCTCCTTAAGAGGAGTCATTCATCCCCATTGCAGGACATAGAGTAAACACTCATTTTTAATGGTTTCTTACTGAATAGTTTGAGTCAATTCTATTAAAAGCTTGAGAGATAGCTATACTGATCCTTGGGTTGCAAGATGTAGTTGTAGGAAGACCTTGCCAATTATTGAAAAGTGCAACTTTGAAAAGGCTCAGTAGCCTAAGTGTGGGGACTGTATCAATGAAGAAGAGGAAAATATGGGTTAGGAATTAAGAGGGGATTAGGGCTCATCACCTGGTAAATCAGGAGATACAGTGGAAGGAATACTAAATATACATGGGCTTGAATCCTGGCTCTGCCACTTCCTAGCTATGCTAACCAGGGGCAGATTAACCTCCCTGTGCCTGTTTCCTCATCTGTAAAATGAAATAATAAGACACTCTCTCATAAAGTTGTGGTGAGGATTATATGAATCCATGTAAAACCTTTAGCAGGATATTTTCCCTCAAACTGGTGGTAGTAGCCTCTTCTTCCTCTCCTCAGAATCTCACTGCCCCTACCCCAGTGAGTTAAGACCGTGAGAATCAGCCCCCCACCCCAATCCAGATAAGACCAGGGACTCCCTAAAAGGAGAGGGTACAGAGAGCAAGGTCACCTTGGTCCTCCTCACAAAGGGAAAGGGAAAGGAGGGAGGGGAAGGAGTGCTGAAGGGTCATTGAGGTGGGGTGTGGAGTGGGGTGAGGTGCATGATCCTGCAGTAGGAATTCTGGAGCTGGGAAGGCTGCCATCAAACAAGAGAGAAATGACCGGAGCCTGAGGTAAGTCTGTAATTTAGGAGAGAAGAAAAGTGCAGATTTGGGAAAAGAAAGGAAAATGTGAGTAGATTTGGTAAGAGATGAGTCCAGAATGAAACATCACTCTTCCTCCTGCATCACAGCCAAGCTGCAACAGATCTGAGGTAAGAGAATGGAGAGAGAAAAACACAAAATTAGAGCCCTGTCTCCACTGTGTGTATGATGGATGAAAATGACAGGTAGTTCAGGATGGAGAGGAAAAGCCAGATCATTGCTGTGAAGCTTGAAACTCAGTGCTGTGGTGGTTGTAGTTTAAATATAAATTTGTCAGACTTGGTAAGTCCATCAAATGTTTATTATAGGTGAGTTCAATTTTTAAAAACTTCATTTAATAGAAAAAACAAACAAACAAACCTGACAAGTCCTAGACCTATTATGACCGTGGTTTCTGAATATATTTCCTGTTGGTGTCAGGTTTAAGGGGGAAAAAAGACAAGTAGGAAAAAAAGTGAGGATTCCAGTTGTTTTTTGTTCACTGGGGAGCATAAGGCTTTCCAAATACGGGAGAGGGGAGGAGCCGCTTGGGTTTTCCCAGCTCTGAGTCTTGGTTGGCTCCTGTATATACTTGCTCTCCCAAAGCTAGGAGCCTTCAGTTCCAATATTTTTTTTCTGAGAAATGTACAGTTTCATGGGGTCTCCTTAGGGAGCAACTCTAGCCTTGAGGAAACATCTATGGGGGCCCTGACATCTAATTATTAGCTTAGAATCAATAAGGACAGGGCTCTTTCCCAATCTCTTTTCCCCCAACCTGCCAGTCAGGTTTCTCTGAATGACTTACCTACTGAATGAATAGATGAGTGCTAAACTTCATAGTGATGTTATAGAGAAAGCAGGGTTAATCTATAGATTAAACGATGCTTATAAAACATATCAATTAATGCCATGTGTGGGCCTTGTTTGGATTTTTATTTGAACACAGAAAATGAGACAATTGGGAAACTTGAACACTGATTAGATATATGATCCTGTACCATGTTTTCCAAAACTTTTAATGTTCTCATCATTTTAAAATAAGAGATTTTACATTAAACTCCAGATTTCTGGCTTATTTTGAAAAATGGGAAGATCTTGCCACAGTTGGACCCATCTCTTCACTCAGCCACCATGGGATGGAATTAAGGAGAGATTGCTTTCTTTTGGGCCTCAGGTCCAGAATAAGTGCCAGTTCTTCCATAATGGTTTTTCTGATGGCTACAACGGAGTGATTTCTCATCCTGCTGAGTTTTGGAACATATTTTAATTCTTTGCTCAGCTCCCAGCATATGCTGCATGTATTTTTTTTTTCCCCAAAGACCTCCTATTGTCCCAGCTCCCCCACACCTGGGTGGGATTAAGGCCTTTAGAGGCTTTAAATACTGAAAAGATTATGCAGGGTGCCTCCCTATACAGAATTCCAAATCGGATTTTATTTTTCAAAGTGGTGGCATTTCCAAGTGAGCTGAAGACAAATTTCTAAATTAAAAAAAAGTTCTCCAACTTATTTTGAAAATTTTCAAATCCACAGAATCATTGAAAGAATGGTAAAATGAACATTTCTGTAACCATCTAGATTCACCAATTTTTAACATTTTGTGATATTTGCTGTTTTTACTCTATACTGCTAGATGGTGTTTCAGACATTGTTATGCTTTAACCCTAAATTCTTCAACATTTATTTTTTAAGAAAAAGGACATTGTCCTACATGACCACAGTATCATTCTCACACCCAAGAAATTTGACCATGAATACCGTAAGATCATCTAATATACAGTTTGTATTCAAGTTTTCCCAGTTGTCCCAATAATTAAAACCTCCTATTTAAAAAAAAAATCTAGGTTCTAATCAAGTATCATGTATTACACTTGGACTCTAACCTCCTCTGATTGGACAGATTCTCAGATATTTATTTTTAACCTTTCATGGCATTAACATTTTGAAGCATCCAGGCCCATTGTTTTGTAGAATACATTACAGTCTGCATTTGTCTGAATGCTGCCTCATTATTGGATGCATTCAATATCAAACAATGAGTTCAACGTTTTCAACATTTTTGCAAGAAACTCCAAAGGCGATGTTGCATTTTTCTAGATTTTCTATTTGTGAAGTCCAGATAAATTTATCAAAGCTGAATTCATGTGTGTGTGTGTGTGTGTGTGTGTGTCCAGTACATGCTTTGCTAGCACCTTAATCACACATGTGCCATATTAATAATCATAGCTACCATCATGTAGGTCGTGCAAAGCATTGGTCTCTGTATATCCGTAAGAGCAAGATTTTGGATGTTACAATGCCAAATTCTTTCCCTTACTAGTATTAAGCTACATCCTCACCAGCACTTACTTGTAATCAGCTCTTTAATTTTTGCCAAATCTGTAGGTGTAACATGATACCTTGTTGTTTTCTTTTGTATTCTTTTGACTGCTAAAGAGCATCTTTTCTTATGTCAATTGACCGTCTGTGTTTTCTCTCCTTTGGAAGGTTTATGTCTTTTGCTCACTCTTGGAAGGTTGGCTTTTTCTTATGTGTTTTTAGGTCTTTATGCTTATGGATACTAATAATTTTGAATTATATAGTATATATCTCAACTCTCATGAAACAGTATTGCACACGGATACTGTGGTCAGATGTTTTGTGCTCACATTCCAGTTCTGTGTGACTCTGGATAAATTATTTAACCTCTCTGTGCTTTAGTTTTCTCATCTATAAAATGGGGATGATAATTGTACCTACCTCATAGGGTAGTAGGAGGATTAAATGAGTTAACATGATGCAGTTAGAACAGTGCCTGGCACACAGTAAGAGTCAATAAGTGTTTGCTCTTATTAGCTTTTACCATTTTACACCTCTCATGTAATTTTGAGACACAGTGGGCTCATCAAAGTGCTCATCCCGCAAGAGGTCTCTTACCACATTTGGGGGTCTCCTGCACCATACCTATGGCTTCATCCATAAACTGCTCCCTACAACTGTGTGCCACACCACGTTAATAGCACAACTTTTGCACAGGCAAGCACCCATGACGTGATGTTTGCCCCTCTAAGGCGCATGGGGTCAATAAAGTTTTCTTTGTGGGGGGGGGTGGACATTCTGCAAACTCTAAGGGCTTCTTCCAAAATCTGGAGCAACTAATGCCATTAAATCCTCTCATTCACTTTAAAGACTCACAAGCACCTAATGCACACAACTTTGAGACCTAAAGGTGTTATGGTTAATTCTGCAGCAATTTAAAAGTGTCTACTCATGATAGGACCCCTACCATGTCACAGGAACCTCTCCCCACCCCCAGCCTCTCCTGGGGCACTTCCCCCAACTTGGGCCTTTCTTTGTGTAGAGTGTTTCAAAGACTAGCAAACTTGTGATACAAGCGCACCCAGTTGGCACTAAGTAAAAGCTTCCTAAGTGAACGAATGAATGAAGGAAGGAAGGAATGTTACTGGTTGCCAGGTAGAAGTGATGAAAGGAGTAAAGGAATGTTGGATGGCCAAGCCTCGTGATGATTGGCTGGCTGCCACAATGGGAGTGCGGGGACAGCAGGGAATGTAGGAGACGGCGTCTTTAGACAAGGTGGTGGCTGCCCAGCCAGTCACGACGTGGTGCGTGGAGAGCAGCGCTGTCCAGTTTGCGGGTCCCAGGTGGGCGGGGCGGCCCGTTGGGCCCCGCCCCGCCAGGGCTGCCCCGCCCTCCAGCTCAGCGGCCCAAGCCCAAGCGGCAGTCGCGCCGGAGTTTGCGCACTGTGGCCTCGAGACAGCTGCTGCTCAGGGCTCTACTGCTTGGAAGATGGCGGAGCGCGCTATCGCGAGTAACACTCCATCCCTGAGGGGTCTGAGGGGACGCATAGGTGAGCAGACGGCGGGGCCCGGGAAGAGGGTGGGTGGGGCTCGGGTCGTGCGGGATGCGGTGTTCCTGTGGCCCGGAGACCGTTGGAGCAGCGCAGAGGGCGCAAGAAAACTTTATTCCGGAGTCGCCTCGCGCCGTCCGGTCCTCCCTTCATCCCCATTGGACCCCCTTGGGATGGGATGGGAGCTGTGGTGGGAGAGGGACGCTAGGGAAAACGCCTGGCCAGCGCCCCCAATGGCCAAACCCCCTTGGGCAGGACTCTTCAGAACTAACGGGCACTGCTAGGCGCGGCGCGGGGTGGCTTAGAACCCCGGACCCGGCAGACAGTCCCGAGTCTGCCTGCCTGTGCGGGGCGGCGGGCGCCGTACGATCGCTGGAACGGACGTGCCACTGCCCGGCATATGCGGGCGCGCACGGGGATCCCGTGCGCTGGGACCGCCCCCGCGGCCGGGGCAGCCCTTCCAGGCGCCGGTGGTAGTAATTTTCCCTCAGCTATGAGCGCTCGCGCTCTGACTCTTTCCTGCGGTCGCAGTTCTTGCCTTTCCCACAGGCTTACCTCCCGCACTCTCCTGGTCAAGGTCCGCTGAGGAGGGAGTCGAAGTTGGGATGAAACTTAGCGCTCTGTTCCTCCTGATTTGCCTGTGGTAGCACATGACATCGCTAAGATGTCACCGTCCCTGAGACATCTTGCAGACCCTAGGCTGAACTGATTGAGAGTGCTTCTCCTAAACTGGTCCCAACCCCCAAGTTATTTTCCCCTTAAAATCATTAACTTTGTAAAATTTGGCAGCGCATTGCTTAATTAGCCCAGGAGACTGCTCCACTACCTGAGCGAGATAGTATTTCTTGTTTGTGGGAGGTTGCTTTTAGCCAGTTCTCTGGCTAGTTGCCTCCTACACCAACTTGAATAAAACGATCTCGTTGATTTTATTGAAATCCTTAGGGATTTTTTTTTTCATTTGCAATTGAACAATTAATTTAGATTGGCTGCGATTGAGAGGCTTTGTTACTTCAGAACGCTTTGAGTCAATTCCCCAAAGAATGTGTCAGAAGCAAATACACTTTCATAGTTTTTATAGGGAGAAAAACTCTTTTCTGTCTCCAGCCTCTAATAGTTCACCTAGAGAGTCTGCAGTAAATTCAGGTTGCTTTATTGGTTATTGACACCTAAGGCTTTCTGACATTGGTTTCAGTGACTTAAATTAACCAGCATTCCAGATATCCCCCGCTCAAAAAAAAAAAAAAAAAAAAAAAAGACATTTGTTTGTATATTGAACATCGTAAAGTATTTTAAGACAGTTGCTTGAATTCACAGTATTTCAAACCAAAAACTTAAAAAGCTATGCAAAAAGGTTTAACCTAGATCCATAGTTGACCTCCTTGCTGCCATTTTATATTAGAAATTTAAAACATCACATGCTAGACCAGAACAGCCCTCAAGGTCTCAGCGTTTCCTGAAGAGGGGACAAAGGGTCAATGAAATGTTTTGCGACTTTGTGGCAAATGAAATGGGGCGCTTTGTGGTGGTTGCTTCTTTTCTTTCTGTGGTCCACATAACAGTATTAGATCTATTAATCTGTAAAATTAGTTTAATAGTATGATGGTTCTCTGCCACAAATATAGCCCTTTTTATAACAAAAACCTGTTCAATCATTTTTTTCCAAACTATGCCCTTTCCTCCTAATAAAAATTTTAATAAAAAATAGTTTATGTGCTCTATTATTTCTGGCGAGTACAGAAAGAAGGATCTTGGAGAAGAAAGGTTGTGGGGAGGTAGGGCTACAGATTTTATGTTGAATTCTGAGAGTGATTTCAAGAGCAACATCTCTGGCAGATGATACTGAGTATGAATGGGGATATGCACTTATTGACATCTCATGACATTAAGCATTTTGGTTGATTGTGCTTGGGTGCAGCCTTAGGAAAGATTATTACCATTCTTGAACCAGTTGTCATTGAGTGTCCTTCCTTCTTGCATTTAGTTTGCCTTAGTGGAGCAGAGCTCTAATGACACAGATCGTGTGTCACTATGTATGTATGTATATGTGTGTGTGTGTGTGTGTGTGTTGTGTGTGTGCGTGCATGCATGTGTTGAGAAAGGGAGGGCCCAGAGAGAAGCATAAATTTTTCCACTGTATTGAGGTCAGTAATGAGCTAAAATGCTTTATGTCCAAAAGGGACTTCAAAATTTCAATGATGTCTTTTTAAAACCTAGTAAATATAAAGCATTCTTTAACTTTGGCATCCTAGTGATGCCTGTTTTTGGTTTATTTCATTCTGAGGCTTTTCTTGGTCTAGGTAGGATGATTGATTTTTTAAGTTTTCCCCTGGTAGAAGATGGTTTTCTTGTAATTTCTTTTACATTTGTTCTTTAAACTTAGGCCTTTCTTAGCCACAGCATAATAGTGCTTTCTTTAAAAAAAAAAAACGAACAAAAACAAAAAGAGAAATACTTTATTTAAAAATCATTCTATTGCTTATTTTCAAAGTATAATTTAAACCTAAACCCATATATTTCATTTATTTCTTGCTGAATCTATACAGTAACCTTAGAAGGTAGCTGAGAAGAGAATATTGAAGTAACTCATAAAGATTAATGTGGGTTTTGTATAATCTGGTTCTTGATAATTATGTAATATTTAAAAGTAAAGTTGCTTCTTAATCTACAATTGAATAAAGTTCTGGCTTCACCATTAATATCTGTGTGATCTGGGAAAGTTATGTTTAGCTTCGGTTTTCTCATCTGTAATAAAAGGAAAAAACAGTAATATCCATTTTATAGGATTGTTATGAGAATTTACCGAGGTAATACAAACGAAAAGAACTTTGTATATCGTGAAGTGATATACATTATTTGTTATGGCATTTTTTAGGAAAGTATGATAAATATAGATTAAGATTTATAATTCAGTTTTTAGTAATAAATACTACACATTTTCTTATTTAATCTCCAGGCAAAGGTAACTTTTAACCTTAATTTAAGGTTTAGACTTAGTAGAAAAACTAAAGAAATACTGTTGTATATACTTCCTGCACCTTATTGTTACTTTAAAATGAATGGTAAATAAATACCCTCATTCCATGGAATTGAATAAAATGTTCACTCTGTTAAGACCAGATATAAAGGCTTTCTCCCATTGCCTGGAGATTTTAAATAATGTTTAGAGCCTGCCCTTTTGGTGAATGTATTTCTTGCCAGTGGGAATTTCAATATAAAGGTCTAAAAATCAGATTTGATGTTACATTAACACATTAATCTTTATCTGATTTGGTTCCTTAATCTCATCATAGCTAATTCTAAGGTTACTTCTGTTTAATAAGATCTTTAAATCTGGTAAAATTGTACATTTTGAGAGAAATTACCAAAATATGGACTTTACTTAGGACTCTAAGCAGGAAAACCAAACATGCAGAAACAACTTGTTTTCTTTATTTCCCTCAAATTGGGCTTATAGTTCTTATATTTCATCCTTATTGAAGATATTTTTTTTTAATTTAAGTATAGTTGGTATACAATATTATGTTAGTTTCAGGTGTATAATATAGTGATTTGACATAGTGATTTGACATATAGTGATTTTACAATGTGATCACCACATCGTCTAGTAATCATCTGTCACCGTGCAAACACACTATTATTGACTATATTTCTCTCACCTTTTACACCTATTCCCCCTCCATTGAAATGTATTTATCACTTTTCTGCCTGTTTATACAGGACATATGTAAATTTGTGTTGTATAATTTTATGTCTGCTTAACATTTTTCTACTTAGAATAATGCCATCTAATTGGAAATTCCTTGAGTGGTCTTCCGCCTTAACTGTGCATCAGAATAGAGCTTTTAGCAACTGCAAAGGCCTGGGCCCCACCCTCAAGAGAGTGGGGGCGGGAAGGGGCAGGCATTGCTAAATTTTTTAAAAGCAACTTAGGTGACTGTAGTATGCAGCCAGGGTAGAAAGCCCCTGATCTAGATCATTTATAAATATATTCCTTAATATTGGACCTAACCTCTGAGGAGCTCACTTTTGCTTCCAAATTAAGATCCATAAACTCCAAAATGTTTTCTAAATTCCCAATTTATGGTGAGACATTTTTTCCAATTCCTTGCCAGCTCAGTTTTTCTAGTACTTGGCGTAATGTCTCATCTGAGGCATTTTTTAAAAGCTGTTAATCATTAGCTCCTATTCATCTGCAAACTGGTGCTGCTGCTCCCACTAAATAACTATATCCACAGATATGCTGGCACATTCACAGCACACATTTTTAATTCTTTCTGAAATTTTTGTCAGACATCATGAACTCTCAGTATGTCTTTGTTAACCCATCATGATTAACCCATCATGACTTCATCTTAAGGAGGAGATGCTATCCTTTATCATCAAAGACACAATTGGCTGTTCTTTGCAGACCCTGTATTAGCTGTTTGTATTCTTAATATCTAATTACTTTATGTCCCTGTATTTTAGTTGCTGCTGCTCATGCCATTGCTCAGGAAAGACGGAATCAGAGCAGCTTTAGCTCTCTTCCGTTTCAATCCTCGAATACAAATCAGCATTTAAACCAGGTATGATTACTTGAATGCTTTGGGAGATGTCAGAGTATCTTTATTAAAATTTGGGATCTTATTAATGTCTAACTCTTCTTTTTTTCAGTATTGGACGGATCTGTTCTTAAAAATGATTTAAAACAAAAATTAGCAAAGGAGCGCAGGGAAGAACGGCGACGACAACAAGATGGTACAGTTTTGACTTTTTTTAAAAAATCAAAATGGATGAATTTTATATTAAGGTTATATATTTCCAGAGTGGTTTTACTTACTTTTCCTATCTGTTTGTATGATAGATTACACTTATAGTATGCATCATATTGGATTAAATGCTTATACTAAATCAGATAAAGAAGGCCCGTGAAAAGTGTTTGACTAAATTGTTTTTTTTCAAAGTAGTAGTTTCTCTTAGCTTTAATTTTCTGAAAAGTAAAGTATGAAAATTTCTCAACATTTGTAGAAATAAGCAGAATGGGATTTAAATAAAAATGATACTAAACGTGAAAATGAAGTTGCTGAAAAATTTCTAACATAGATACGGTATCTTTCACTGATTGCTTTACTTCTCAAGTGTAACTTTTATCAGTTAGGATCTAAAAGAATAATTTTTCTACACCTTGAGAGAATGCTTTTTCAACTGTATTTTCTTCCCCTGTTCTTGTAAATCCACTAACAGTTCTGTGCTCAACTTCATTCAAATGGAATATCAATTATCTTTGTTTTGGTGAGGAGCTGTTTCTTCCTAGCTCTTGGTAGGGGGGTGCATAGCTGCTCTCCAGGATTAAGCGAGGGGAAATTTGAATAGAGGAAGACATCAAAATGTGATATGTGACTAAGTCAATGAAAGAAGTTTCTTAGCAGAAGGAAAAAAAAAAAACATTCTGGCGGTTTTTAAAAAATTATTATTTTCAAGTACAGTAGTTTAAGCTGATGGGGCTTGACTTTACCTCAAGTCAGCAGAAGTATCACAAGTGAAACTATTTCTTCTTTGGAATTTTGGTTCAGGCAGGATGGGAGTCATGTAAGTTAAATGAATACCCAGTGAAAATGAATCTTTAGTGGCCATCTCTGTTCATGTACATAACATCTTTAGTTATCAGCATAGATCATTGTTTTTAAGAAAGAAAATGAGAAATATTAATTCTTTCCTCCTCTGTTTCTAATATGGAAAATGTAAATATTTTCTTGGCTCTTACACCTTGTGTTTGGAATATTTCAGCTAATAAAGAAATACAGCTACTTGAAAAAGAAAGAAGGTCCAGGATCCGATATGAAAAACAAATGGAAGAAAAAAAACGAAAGCTGCGGGAACAAAAAGAAAAAGATGAACAGCGGAGAATATCCGCAGAAGAAAAAAGAAAACAAAAATTACGAGAAGAAAGGGTATATGTTTTTCTGGCCTGTTAATCAAATCATACACTGTGTTACCTGGGTCTGGAATACTTTTTTTTTTTCTTATCCTTTCTCTGCCTTTACTGGTCCAACCTGTGGAAAGGGAATCAATCCCAATTCTTTCTTCTTTCCTTAAGCATTAGAGGCTCTTGCCTCTGTCCCATCAGATCCTTGGAGTGTAGACCCACTGGCTGAGGTTAAGGGGAGCTGTGCAGATCCAGGAAGAGATCTCTGTGCACCTTCAGGACATGGCACACGGGGTGCTGAGTTTGCTCTAAATGGCTCTCTCTCCTACCCAAAAGCTTCCAGTGTTGGACCAGTTACTGATATTCACAGACCCACTGTCTGGTCCTCCCTGACAGGCCTCCCATCTCACAGGCTTACTGCTCACAGCTCCTCTGATGGTGGGACTGTGTGCACTGCTCTCAGTTATGTATTCCCCTGGCTCCCTCTGGTGTACACCCTCTCTCACCTTCCTCACATTTCCTTCTTTTTTTCTGTTGTTTTGTGCCCCACTGCTCTCTTTTTCCTTCTGTATTCTGTTGGTGTCTTTGGCACTCTCTTGGTATAAGTCATTGCCTTTGTGATGCCCTCTCTTTTTCTCTTCTGTCCCTCTTAAGTCAGTTTGCATTTCATTGTTTGTACATGGGCACTTGGCTACCTGTCTCATTCTGTGTGATTCTCTCCGCCACGAAATTTTTCACCTGTAGGTCATTCCACTTCTTCACTCTGAGTATCCTTGACTCTTCTGAATCCAGTACATTCTCAGTCACACCATTCTCTTTCTTGCTGGCATTCTCTTTTTCTTTATTCCAATAACTCTAGGATCCCTAAATAATTCTTAGTCTGTCTTCTGGTTCTCTGTTCATCTCACTTTTCTTTCTGCTTTCTTTGTTTTAGCTTCTTTTTTTCTCCCCATCTTTGGACTTTCTGCCTGTTCTCTAAGTATGAGTGTTTTTATCTTTTTTTCTGTTGCTCTAATTTTTGCATTTCTTTTTCTCTTCTCTTTAGCTTCATTTCAACCAATGTGCCTTCTTCTTTGCCTCTTTTTCTGTGGTACTCACTTTTTCTCCTTCCTTGTGCACGTAGTTGCTCTTGCATATGCCTTATCCCCAGCTGTCTCTTCCTTCTGTGGATCTTATTCTGGGACTGTCTTTATGACATTTCTTCCCCATCCAGACCCAGTACCACTTTATCTGTCTTTTTGAAACTTTTTCTATGGTTGTTTATGCTATCGTTTTTCACATTCCAGTGTTTGATGGACTCTCATTGAGTATTTCTGTTCTGTCACTCTTCATTTTTCTCTGTGAAACATCTTAATTTACTTAGGTGTGTTAAAGAGAATGAGGGAGAGACAGAGACAGAGTAGGTAGGGTAAAGAACCCAAATTTTGGGAATGGGTGATACATCTTAGCTACAGATGCATGAAGGAACCTGAGAGCACAGAGGGTCAGTGCATTTGGAAACAGGTATGGAATTCTTAGGAATCAGGAATGTTTTACTAATTCAAGATTAGTCTCTGTTTTTAGTCTTTATTATACTTTATGGGTTTCTAAGTAATTTAGAATAATTTCCTGTTAGAAATATAATTTTAAAATATTGCCATTAGATGTGTTGTTTTATTTTAAGAATTGCAGTTGCTGTTCTCTGTAGAGGATATGATGATTCTCCATTTGCTGGTATGCTTACCCTCTTTGGCCTCAGAGAAATAGTGGGGATATTATAAGTATGATGTTGCTAAGAAACGGTTGTTGTCAGAGAAAAAATAGAAAACCGTCTGACCCAGAATTTGATTTGCTTACCTGAGTATAGCCCACGGTGTGTTATAGCACAGGGATGAAAAATATTTAAGAAAAGTAAACCACGTCATTTCTGGCAGTGGAGTTGTTTGGCCACAGTATGACATTTAAATTTGTATAGTTGTTATCCTGAGCAGTTTAAATTGAGTCGAGGTCAAGACCAACTCATTATTATCTTTTTAAAACTATATTAACACCAGAATTTAAGATGTTATAAATGTGGGTAAAATAGATGACTCTGGCATAGATTTCACTCTGTATGTGTTAGTTGACTTTTTTCCTTCTTCATTCTAAAAAGAATTTCAAGTGTATTTTTAAAAATACTTACTACAACCAGATGATAAATGTTTGAGGGAGTCAGAGGGGAAAATTAAAGCATGAAAAAAATTAAATATAAGGTATGATTAGCAAACACAAAAGTGGACCATTCAGTCTTCGTATAGTTTCTAGAAATAGGCTACAAATTTGGTTCTAAATTTCCCAGTGATATAGGCAGAAGGAAGCGTGATCAGTTCCTTGATTCAGATTCATAAGATTAAAACATAGTTATTCAGGAGAAGCATTAATATTGATTGATATCTGAAACATGTCTCTATTTTTAACTTTTACCTGATACAAAAAACTTTGCCTGATATAAAATGTGATGGTGGTATTGTTTTATAACCCACAGATCAAAATTATACTAACCATTATAAGGAATGTGTAAAAATTGTTGGCATTTATTTTAAATAGGAGAAATTCAGAGCTGTTCTCTCTCGTACATTGGAGCGGAGCAACCGTGTTGATCAACGTCAAAAAAAATGGTCATGGGAAGGTTCTACAATAGTAAATTCTGGAAGTAAAACTGGTAATTAATACAACTATTGAGCTTGAAGTTCATTCATGCTCATACTTAACTATTGGCTATTACCATAAGCTTGCATTTACAACAAGGTTTTGAGTTTTGTATCTTCAATGAAAATTCTGCCATGTACTCTGGTGTGCACAGTATTTCACCTGTGTCATGAGATTACAAAAGAAACTGTAAATTTTATAGTTTTATTTTATCTAATACATCTAAAATCTTAACATTTAAACTTGTAATCAGTATAAAAATGATAGTACACTTTATACAGCTTTATCCAATGCACATTTAAAAAATAAATCTGCCCTGTTTACTATTGATGTACTGTAAATTTTCATGCGTGTGGACATAATTCTACACAATTTTGTAAAACATAAGTTAAATATATACAATTTTAAAGAAACGATTGACAATGAACATTGTGTAACTAATTAGTGCATGTTTATGCTCCATAGAACTACATCATGAACTCATTTTGTTTCAGCTAATGATGCTTTCTTAAAATATGTATATAGTAAATATTACATCTTTTTTTCTCAGTCAATAAACGATCTGTATCTACTGAAAAAACTGAACAGGAGACTTCTGGTTTGCAAAAACAAACGACCATGTCATCTGCAGGTCTTCAAAATTCTATTGCCAAAAGTAAGTAGTTATTTCATGTATTCCACTGAATTTCAAATAAATCAATTCTTTATATGTATTTTTACAGTACCACTTATTCTTTATATTGTGGAACATTTAGATTGATTTCAGAAGAGCAACATCACATTGTTTTACAGTAGATAGAGATGGTCATTATCATTTTGTACTTAATTAGTATACCAATATAAATATCAATATATGCCTGTGTATATAAAATTAAATATATTAGTATAAGTATCACTATAAACCCTCATTTTGTGATTTGTGTATTAATCATATCAGATGGGTTTGTAGGGCTCAGGTCGCCCAAACTAAAACATTTCAACCAAAAGACATTGCCCTTGAGTGGCACAATAATTTATTTTAAAATTAATTCATATTCTTTCTAACCTATAAACAAAATCATTTTTTTAGGGACTAGTTAGACTACTCATTCAGTTTTCATTAAATTTTGTGAATAATTCCTTATTTAAGGAAAATAATAGCATATATATAGCAGTGGACAGATTGATCTGCTTCACATATATTTGTTATTCACAACGACCTTGTAAAATCGACAGGCAAGTATAATTACCTTCCTGGTTTTGTAGTTAAGATCCCAATGAAGTTACCTACTATGGATACTTCAGATACTTTTGCTCCTGGTATTTGTCCTTTTATTTGGTGTTCTTTATTTTTAAAAAAAATTATTACCTGAATATGTATCATTGACCATTTCTAGCTTGTAGTACATGGTGCTTCTCACGGATAATTAAAACAAATTAAGCAACCATACCCATCAAGCAAAAAAAAAAAAAATACTTTTTCTTTTGAAGATAAAAATAGAAGTGATACAAGTCAACACCAAAAAAACAAACAATCCAATAAAAATACAGGCAAAGGACCTGAACAGGCATTTCTCCAAAGTGGGCATGCAGATAGCCAATGGGCATTTAAAAAGATGCTCAATGTCACTAATCATCAGAGAAATGCAAACTAGAACAACAGTGAGATCACCTCACACCTATCAGAAATGGCCATCATCAATAAATCAACAAACGAGTTGGTGAGTGTGTGGAGAAAAGGGAACCCTCATGCACTGTTGGTAGGACTGCAGATTGGTATAGCCACTATGGAAAACAGTGTGGAGCGTTCTTAAAAATTAATAATAAAACTACTTTATGACCCAGCAATTATACTTCTCGGTATTTATCCAAAGAAAAGATATATACATCCCTATGTTCACTGCAGCACTATTTACAATAGCCAAGATATGCAAGTTCCCTAAGTGCCCATCAGTAGATGGTTGGATAAAGAAGTATACATACACACACACACACATGGAATATTATTCAGGCATAAAAATATGAAATCTTACCTTTTGAAACAACACAGATGGACCTAGAGGGTACTATGCTAAGTGAAGTAAGTCAGAGAAAGAAAAAATGCCATATGGTTTCACTTACATGGAATCTAAAAAAAAAATGAATGAAGAAAATGTAATCAGATTCATAGATACAGGAAAGAAACTGATGATTGCCAGATGGGTGGATGGGATTGGGACTGGGTGAAAAAGGTATAGAGATTAAAAGGTACAAATTGGTGGTTACAGAATAGTCATGGGGATGTAAAGTATAGCTTAGGAACTGTAGTCAACAATATTATAATAACTATGTTCATTTAAAGCCAGGTGGGTACTAGACTAATCGGGAGCATCACTTTGTAAATTATATAAATATCTAACCACTATGCTGTATACTTGAGGCTAGTATAAAATAATACTTAATGTCAACTGTAATTGAAAATAAAAATTAAAAAATAGAAATGATCAAGAAGGAAGAAAACATGGCCAACATTATATAGCATTCCCTTAAACTTAGTCAAAAGAAATACCACTTTTGTGCCTTATGAATGGGCAAAAAAGGCAAAGTTTGGGGGTTTTTTGTATTATTAGGTGCTTTGACATTTTTTCGAGCAATGCTGATTGCTCTAAAAATTCCAGTACAGCAAAAGATTCTGGATCTCATTTAAAGTATAATTAATTGTAGCAGTAGTTAACTTAGTGGGAAAGATTTTTCCATTTTTGTCTAAACATTATAGTTGCAATATGTTGGAAGTGATTTTAGCTTTATTCATTCTTACATATGTTATTTGTACTTTTAGGAGTCATACAATTTCTAACAATGAACTTGCATGCAAGGTTTTTCGTTAGTCTGGGTGCATCACATTTTCTCTTGTAATGTTCTAACGAAAATTGAACCACAGTTACCTTCAATATACTTTCCCGAAGCACTTTTATGTATAGAATAGGTCCATTCATAGATTAATGTGGGAAGATTTTCTCTAGCACCTTGCTTGTCATATAACAAAATTAGTTTCCACCAACTCAATCCTGTAGAAAGATTAGATAACATTCACATCAATGTCATGTTTATATGCTTTCATTTTAATATATCTTAATTTTTCACAAGCATTAACTATGTTTTATTATCTCATTGCTTTGAGGAATTAGCAAAGATTTCTTCCAGAGATACTTACTATATTTTTAATATAATGAGCAAATACTAATATGTTTTCAATAATATGCATACTTGCCATATTAGTGAAACATGTAAAGAGAAGGGACAGGTGATTACTTTCACACTAATAATTAGTTAAATTGCACTGAAGGAACAATTCCAAGTAACTTTTTAAATGATTTCTTTACTGGTTTTTAATACAAGAAGGTATGTGGAAGATACTTTGTGAAATAACTTGCCTAAAGGTACAGTATATTGCACACCCTGAAATGATGAATGTTGTAATCAGTGATTCCAGGGGAAATAAAATCAATATTGGCAGTGGCTTATCTTTGTAAAATCCCGTCAAATTTAAGTGAAACCTATTCAATCCAGAGATGAGCACTTCAAACTCAAATGAAGTTCATAATATAACCTGTAATATTTTAAATAGCCCTATTTTAAATCTTGGCTGATTCAAATAGTCTACTTTTCTTCTGCTCATTGCTGACTCATAACTTTATAGCATTTTGACATTTCTTGCAACATAATAATAAAGGATGTGTGATTTAACCACCTGACTGAATCATTCACACTTCTGTGGTTCATGATGCTCAATTATATTATCAATTCAGGAATTTTCAAATGATGCTATATTGTCAATGTGTACTTTAATTTGTCCCCAAAAGAAAAGTTATTCTTTAAACAGACATTCCTTAATTTTCTGAGCCAGAATATGTCAAGTAAAATGGAAAAGTATCTACACAAAACATATTATTTTCCCTATGAATGATTTGGGTTGCTAAAATTGTACATCTGTACCATGTGGTAATTATCATTTTTGTTTTAAAAATACTAATTATAACTAAAGTATAAGTCACTTTAGCAGTAGATAATCATGGATTGTATCCAAAATTAAAGGTTGTATACTTCTAATTTGGGAACTTTAATGTTGTCAAGTTGTATCAGACATTTTCCCTCTTAATTTTTACCATTTTCTAAATAAGTTTATTTCATTTTAGATAACTTAAAGAGTTAAACTAGTTTTAAGTTTGGGGATGTAGAAACTCTGCATAATTGAAATTTAAATTCTTTACAAGTAAGTGCAGATAAAATAGAAAAAGTTTGAAAAAAGGAGTGACTCACTTCTGAAATAATATATTCAAACAGCTTGTAAAATATAATATTCTTTTGCCTTTGATCTCCAGAAAAAACAGAAAAGAGGATAAACTCATCTTTCAGAAGACATAGGAAACTGCGTTCACCTACAGAGGAAGAGCAAATGGAAGGAAAAGCAGGTGGTTAGTTACTTCTAAGTACCTGTTTTAAATAGTGGTTCAAAAGAGATGTGAATGTCAACATTCAGTTGCTTGAAAAGTCATTCCTAAATTTGGAAGCCAAAATATCCCTTCTTTAACTAAAAAAATGTACTTTGGTGCCGTGCTTATTTGGCTGAAGCCAGAAGAGTTAAATAGATAATTTTGCCATCATCTGAGCAAGGAGTCTTTAATGAAGCTGACAAACTAGATGATACATGTTGGAAGAGATAGATTTGTACTAGAGGACTTGCCTCCCTTCAAACATTTCATCAATTTCCGTGTAGCAGTTCTAAATTACTGGCTACATCTTGAACTTCAAAGCTTTGCTTTGTTACTTCATAGTATTACCCCAACTCTATCCTTTGTGTATGTTTTCTCTGCTGATTATTGCATGCAAAATTTCACAATTATTACTGAAGTACTTCTTTATTTAGAGTAATTTCTAACACCTTTCCCTCTAACTTTTCCCTGGCAAACATGATTGCTGCTTTTTGTTTCATACCGAACCATTCACTACAGAAGACTCTCCACTTCACTGATTCAGATCAAATCTTGTTATAACAAATGCCATTGTGACAGGGATCTTTATGAGCATAATATTGGAGCAAGATATTTACAACAAGATTTACTTTTAGAAAAATAATTCAGTCAGTCCTTTGGAGCTTTTGGCAATGGACTTGACCAGCATGACCATAGAAATCCATGTCAAAGTTGTTTTTTCATTCCTCTTCATAGAGATTCCATCCATTTAGTTTGGTTTTGTTAAATATATTACCTAGATTCCTTCATTTTGGTTATTGTAGTATGCTGGGGCTTTTCCCCCTTTATTCAGGTACTCTTCCTTAACAATGCAGTTTGGTCAGGTGGCAGTTTTCACTATTACGTATGTCTTGTTTTCATTGCATCTACTTTTTGGTGGAGAAAGTTACTTACAGCAGTTCACATTAGTCTTTCTAGCTTTTCAATATTTTCAAGGCCTCGAATTGAATCCTTTTTGTTTTTTCTCATCATATAGTTCAGCAGCTGTATACCGAACTTTGGGAGAATGATTTAATAATGAGCCTGATTGTCCCAGCAAAAGCAGCAATAGCCAGAAGCAAAAGTGCTGCTTCATTACCAATCCCTGAAAAAGATACTCCAGGTAACAGGCATGGTAGAAAGCTGGAAAGTGCAACTTTTTGCACTTAAAAGAGTAGATTGTATCACTTAATTTGTCACAGTAAGGCATACATTTTGAATCGATAGCTTTCAAATGAGTGCTTTTTACCCAATATTGTATGTTGCATATTTATTTTATGACTTGTATCATGGTAGAGTAGTTATCTGGGTAATAGGTAATTCATAGGATGAGATAGGTAATTTTGGTGGTTATTAAATTTTAAAACTATGGGTTTCTTGACCTGTGCTTAAATGTTACAGTATTGTAAAAGGTACTGGATTTTAAAAGTATAGGAAACTTAATACCAAGGGAGAAAGTGCCCTACTCCACCCTCCTTTTTTTCCTGAAACATGGGAGAATAATATTGAGCTGCTCCTCAGCTTTTATTTGAGAACATAAAGATCGTTAGTGAAATAAAACAAATCTTCAGGGATATGTGGACTTTCTCATTTATAGGTTACCTATATAGTATTAGACATGCCCATGGGTAGTTAGGAGTTCTCAGTAATGGAGAGCTCGAATGCATTGTTCCCATCATTTGTTTTCCCTTTTTTTTCTCCACTTTTTCTTTTCCAGAATATATCCCACCTATTTTTTTTTTGGTCAATATTCATATGATTAATAAAATAAGATGTTCTCACAGACTTTCTGGTAGTCCAACTTCTTTTGATTTTAATTCCTGACTTTGCTTATGCCCAGTTCTATGTGTATCAGGTTATTTTCAACCAGCCTCTCTCCAATCTATTGTGAGATATTTCTAATTACTTTCATATTATTTTAATATATTACTTCTGTAAAAAAGAATCAGCATTTTGTCTTAAATTTTTATAGGTAATAGAAATCTAGTTATACTTACTGTATTTTCTGTAGCACAAACTATTGGTATTAAGCACTGTGACTGTTTAGGCACATACAAATATGTTAATAAAATATTCTCCACCAAAGATGAGGGACTGAAAACTAATATTTAATTTATTCATAAGTAGTCAATCTTTGGTAATTTGTTCTATTTTTATTATTTGATGAGATCATATAAAAGTTTGCCACCCATATTTAAAGATAATGTGACAAATTTACTGTCTTAAGAAAGCCACCACCAAATACATTTTTTAAAAATAAAAAATATTTATTATATAAGCAATAAATATCTAGAAATTTTAAATATAATTCCCTATTATTTCAGTACTCACTTATAACTGAATATTTTTTGTGTTTATATATTTTTTTCACAAAATGGGATTATAACCTGCTTTTGTTTAAACTCAATATACATTATTCTTTTTCTTTAATTAATTTTTTATGGTGACATTGGTTAATGAATTCCAATAAGTTTCAGCTGTACACTTTAACAGTAAGACATATATATATTTACACTGTGTATTTATCTCCCATAGTTAGATTCCTTTCTGTCACCACATATTTGATCCCCTTTATTCCATTTACCTCCCCTTTCCCCTACCCCCTACCCTCTGGAATCACTAGTCTGTAACCCATTTCCTTGAGTCTCTGTTTGTCCTGTTCATTTGTTACTTTTAGGTTTATATCCCACATATAAGTGATATCATGTGATTTTCAACTTTTTCTGTATGTTATTACGCTTAGCATGATTATCTTGAGGTCCATCCATATTGTCAATATATATTATTTTTAATGCCCCCAAATTACATATTATTACTTTTAATGACTGCCTTAGTGTAGTCCAAATTTCCTCTTGAATATTTGGATTATATTTTCAACTGTATCAGTATTATAAACAATGCTATATAATAAGTAGTCTTGTACATTACATTTTCATTTATCTGATTTTTTTCTTAAGTATAAATCTAGAAGTGAAATTGCTGAAACAAATAGTATGTACTTTTTTAAATGGCTTTTGATACGTTATCATTAAAATGCCACCCCAGAGAGCACATGCAAGTCCACACTCCTACCAGCAGTTTATGAAGTTGCTTGGTTACCAACATCAGTATCAAGTTTTACCGTTTTTGTCCATTTATTAGGCAAAAAATATTTAGATTGTTAAAGCTTGAAGAGACCTTGGAGATCCAGTCCATTCTGATTAATGACTTATTATAATTTTTTAAATTAAATTTACTGGTGGGTGTGACATTTGTTAATAATAAGATTATATAAGTTTCAAGTGTACAATTCTGTATATAATACATTGTCTGTATATTGCATTGCATGCTCACCACCCAAAGTTTAGTCTCCTTCTGTAACCGTGTATTTGACCCCTTTACCCTCTTTAAACTCCCTTCATCCCTTTTCCACTCTAGTAACCACCACCACACTGTTGTCTATGTCAATGAATTTTTGTTTGTTTTCTTTGTTGTTCTCTGTTTTACATCCCACATATGAGTGACATCATATGGTTTTTGTCCTTTTCTGTCTGAGTTATTTTGCTTAGCACAATCTTCTCGGGATCCATTCATGTCTCAAATGAACAATTTTTAGTATGGGAGAGAAAATGCTCTTTTTTACATTCTATTCTAAAACAATCATGTATATAGTGTCTTACCTAATCACCAGTAATGGTAAGTTCTCTGGTTCTGGTGAAGTTGTTGAAAGTGTTGAAAATTGTATAATTTTCTATGAAAATCATTCTGAATCACAGCGTGATTAAAATAGAAATGGCTTATTGCAAACATCAACTTTGGAGAAGCATCTTATCTTCATCCCTAGTGGATTATTGCTTTCACAATGCCTCTGTTGGCAGTGGTACTTCTGAAGAACCAACTTTGTCATGCTTCTGGGCTATGTCTGTGATTCATTTCACTAAACACTTCTGTGTTGTGTGTAATCTCCATCATTTCCTAATAAACACAGTCTCTCTCTCTCTTCTCTATTTCTGTTTTCATACTGTTTCATGGTGTGTTTCCATTTTGTCAGATTTCTAACTATAGAATTTCATTTTCTCTCCTCGTTCACCCACAGGCATCCACAACCCTGTAATACGGTATACAAACATGCCTTTGCTTAGCCGTAGCAGTGATGAATTGAAGAATGCTGTAGTATTTTCCAAGTCAACAGGGGCAATGCCTACCCAAGAGAAAGTAGAAATGCCCCTCAAGGCTAGCATGGAAGCACCTCCTGAGGTGAGTGTGGAAGCACCCCCCAAGGCGAGTGTGAAAGCACCCCCTGAGGTGAGCATGGAAGCACTCCCTGAGGTGAGTGTGGAAGAAATCCCTGACAGAGAGGAGAGACATCACCTGAGGGAAGCTTGGATGTGTCCCTTGGGAGCGTGGATCCATCACCCGAGGTGAGCATGGACTCATCTCCTGAGGTGAGCATGGAGTCATCCCCTAGAATGGCCATGGAAACATTATCTGAGACCAGTATGGACATATTCATTGAGGCTAGCATGGAAACAATCCCTGAGGAGAGCACAGAAGCAATATCCGAAGAAAGCAAGGAAGTACCCTCTGTGGCAACTGTGGAAGTCCCCCGAGTCATCCCCTGAGGTGAACGTGGAAACGCCTTCTGAGGTGAATGTGGAAAGACCTGAGGTGAACGTGGAAACGCCTTCTGAGGTGAACGTGGAAACGCCTTCTGAGGTGAATGTGGAAAGACCTGAGGTGAACGTGGAAACGCCTTCTGAGGTGAACGTGGAAACGTCTTCTGAGGTGAATGTGGAAAGACCTGAGGTGAACGTGGAAACACCTTCTAAGGTGGATGTGGAAAGATCTGAGGCGAACGTGGTAACATCTTCTGAGGTGAAAGTGAGAGACACTCCACAGGTTTGTCAAGTGTCTTTTATTGACCAATCTTCTATTAAAATCTGTATATTTAATTGTATAGATTGTGGGTAGGTCACGTTTCCCAATATTAACAAATTATTTATAGCATTCTGCAAAAAATTATTAAAATGGGATAACTAACTTCAATGATTTTATGATTTTAAAACCAGAGTTTCACCCAAAGCTGAAATATTAATTTTTAGTAGAAGGGAGAAGATGTAACAGTTTATATGGACTGTGCTTCTAAACTCCGAATAAATGTTTGAGAAATATTGCAAACCCTTAATTAAGATTTAGAAATAGAATTAGGTTTTGAAGTAAAAAAATTTCTTTTAAATTAATTATTTCTACAATCTTGCTTGAATTGTGTAGGATGAATTGTTAGTCTAGAATTGTTAGTCTAGAAGAACGTATCTCTACCTAATTCTCATGTATAAAAGGAAAATTGAGAGTTTAAGGAGCTATAATTGTGTTTTAGTCGGTATTTTTCTCTTAAAAAGAAAACCCAGCTGCTGTAAGGCAAATGCTAGTAATTTCTTATCTGAGTGTATTAATCTGTTTAGAAGTCGGAAGCAGACAAACAGACATCAAACCTTGTTACCAAGAAACGCCTGTCATCACACATACCATGTTATAAATGGCCATCTGCAAGTGGATGGCATCCACCCTCTCCCATCAGTGCTAAGTAAGTAGCTTATTTGCAACTGTTCCTGATACTTGTTTTACCGGGATAAATTTTATATCAGTGTTTCATAATTGAAATAATCTAGTATGCATGGTAATGTAAAGAAAAAAACCTTTAATAGACCAAGGTTTTGTGTATTATAAAATATCATTATCTCATATATATTTTATGAAATAGTACACTAAAAATTAGTTGGCACATATTTATTACAAAACCATATCAGACTTCTATTAACTACTACTTTTTCTCAGCAGGCAAATCCAAAAGAATCACTCTCCATCACTCTCACCTACCATGTCAAAACAATCAACAGAATCTTCTCCTTCCTATAAAGTAATTCGTGTTCAGCGTACCCTATTTACACAAAACACATTAAGTAGCAGTACTACTGGAAAGAAAAAAGCAGTTTCTAAAATCACTAGCAGCTCTGAGTCTGTGAATCAAAAGCATATGACCTATGAAGGTAAGTTCCTTCACTGAGAAGTTTATATTTTGGCAATGTAGAAAATGGTTAAGTGTGTGGACTAATCAACTTCACTTTATTCCCCAATTCAGAAAACTTTAGGGAGCAGGGTTATTTTTAGATAAAATTTAACCAATCACTGGCACACTGCTTACTTTTCCTTATCAGAGCTTCTTACCTCTACCCAGTCTTTGTTTTGGAAATCCATTTTGGAACTGATGTTAAAAGTACCAGATAGATGAATGCATTGGTCTTGGGAATCCCTACAGGCCCTTCTAGCTCTGACAGTGGATGGTTCTCTGAATGGCCCTATGATATTTTCCATCCTTGGAGAGAGCACATCTAGCCATTTGAGTCTGAGCTGGTTTTGTTCAGGAACTGTAGGTCAGTTGCCATACATAGGCCATACTATGTGTCTGGGTTCCTGAAAGTACTGTATTGGTATTTTACCTGTCACATGTGTTTTTATTATCCATTGACATTTCTTAATTTTAAATACACTGGGGAATTTTACTCTTTAAAGGAATTCTATGGTGAATTCTTTATAACAAGAACAGTCTTTTTATTATAAATTATTCATTCCTGATGTCTTAAAATTCTCATTTTTATAGGTGGTTTATTTAAAAGAAATTAGTCACATGGACTAAAATATTATAATATGCCTTAATGTGGTCAGCTTATTTTACTGATAGTCTTGGTTTCTTTGGTTATCTAAAGTTAGCCACTTTATGATCAACCAAATATCATAATACACTATTATTAATGGTTAGCTAAATAGAAATTGTTCAGTACAATTGATGCACAGATTTTAAACTGCCTGCTGGATATTTTTTTGTTTAGTCAAGTATTTAAGATTTGTACACTTCATTTCAACCGAATATAAAGCTTGTTTTCCTCTATATTTAGTATGTCTTAATCCTTTTTTCCCATAGGATCAATTTAGTCAGGTATCTCAAAACAGATAAGCCAAAGTAATGGAAGTACGTTATTTCATTTTGGAACAAGTAGTTATTAAAAAGAAAGTGGTACTTCTTTTGTTGGGGAGGGGAGTTGTGGTTTTGAACAAAATCTTTTATATAATCACTTATAGATTGCTTTTATTAAATTTTAGACCATGTACATGTTGTTTGCTTTTTATATTGTTGGTTGTCTTGTACCTCTTTATTGGACTGAGAGGCAGTAAATTCCCTAAGCTAACTGTGTCCCGTGTTAATTTAAACTAGAGTCTGGTAATAAAAGCACACCAGGGACTATGAATGCCGAGGAGGCAAAAAAAATTTTGGGAGAAAAACGACGCCTTGCTCGTGAACAAAGACAAAAAGAAGAACGGCTCCAAAAAGAAATAGAGCAAAGGTTAGCACAAAATTATCCTTTCGATACTATAAATATTGGCTGGAGCCCAAAGTTCGAAAGTCAGAACTAACTCTCAAGTTAGGTAGATTATGCATTCTCAAAGAGTGAATTGACTTTCGCTTCAGCTCGAATCAGAAATTAGTCACTGCCTTCTAAACAAGTGTGGGAAGCAGGTCAAGCAGAGAGGACACTGGTGTATAGATGACTGGGTATAGGCCCCTATCATCTTCACACATCATGTGCCCTGAAGGTGTGCTATACAGGTGTATAAGGAGACCCAAACTCATGTCAGGGTCCCAGATCTCAGCAGTAGCACCTGAGTTATCATATGGACAGTTTCTGTTGGCATTCACTGGTGTCAGCCCCTGCCTTTATTTCAGATGTCCTTTGTAACTTTAGAATTTGTAAACCTGGAAAGTATACTTTCTCGTGTTTTTCTAAGGGTGCTTTCCAATGACCTTTGGGATACCTGAATCTCTTCAGTCATTGCTGGATTTCCTGTGGGCACCAAATCTCAAGTAGAGTCATGTGCATTCTAACTTGATCAAAAGGTTTCTTGATCCTTCATCTTTAGGCCCATTTGAGTTGGGGCTGTCATGTAAACCTCTGTCCCCTGCCTGTAAAGAATAACTATAGTTCTTACTTTGTTTTTAAGTATTAAGTGTTGTTGAAATGCAATCACATGCATTGCATATTCTTTATATGGATTTGGGGGAAAGGAGGAGAAGAGGGTATTGTGAATAGTAAAAATTTATAATTTGAAGAATATTATTCATTGTTTTATGTAAAAATGCCAATTTAGCATTTTTAAAGCCCTGAATACTGGGCAGTGTAGACTGGGATTTCTTTCTCTGGGCACCACCAGACCCTCCTCTAAATTACCCCTGTTACACCCCCATGTGAGAATGGGCGTGCGTGAGTGGTAGGCCTTTTGGAAAGTCCTGTGTGTCAAAACCAGTTAAGAAGGAGTAATATTCTTTTCTCCTTCTTGTGTTTTGAGATGTAAAGTAGTCCACCATGGGTTAGAAGTCTTTTTCTACTCTCAAGGGCTAGTTTCCCCCATTTTTTAAAAAAGGGTAAAATTGTGCAAATTCTGTGTAGTAACAATAAAGGAAATGTAGTGAATCTGGTTTAAAATATAAATGAGTTGTACTTACTGTTAGGTGCATATGGTAGAGACCAAGACAAATACTGAGAATTATTTAAGTGTTCTCTGTCATTAGGAAAAACAAAGATGTGGCGAAGAAAGTAGTTGAAGGCCAAGAAGAAGATGATGGACAACAACAAAAGAAAATAACAAAGAAGAAAGAATGTCAAGATCAAAAAGACCAGAAAGTGCTATTACAGGTTTGCTGTCTCTGCACTGTATCAGGGCATGATCGGGTTAAAAATTAGGTTGAAAGCCCAAGCAAAAATTTATTTCTCCAAGAAAGAAAATAAGTAGATGCTACCTTCTCTGGCTTCATTTTTATATTAGTCTTGCTAATACCCCACACCACTGCAAGTCATTCTCAGCCAGCCTTGGAAAAATTCTAGAATGTTTTCCAAGTGAAACAAAAGCAGAAAGAAGCAAATTATAGATTAGCAATCCTTTAGTTTATCTACATAAACAATATTACGGCTTGGTTTCAGGAAATCTAAACTACTCACACAGTTTGAACATCCTATGTGAGTTTTCCCACCTGCGTTCTGTTGGTGTCACAGATGTACCCCCACATACCCTAATAGATAAGATAAAAATTATGAATACCTCTAAAATTTTAACAACGTCATCAAATTCACCAGTAAGAATGTCTCACCCATGTTAATTCAAATCACCAAGTAAGTAAATCCCCAAACTGAGCTCAGACTATACTTGGTTTGAATAGCCTCACTTGTACTCAAGTTTTACTGTGTCATTCATCAGAGTCAATTACATGTCACATAAATGATTGTATGCATTTATGTTCCTAGAGAAGGTACCTTTAAGAATCCTCTCGGTGCTTTTGAAAAGTGTTCAGACTTTTGGCTCTTCTCACTATGTTAAGGAATAGCTACACAGTCATTTACATACTTTGAAACTATAGTGGTCTGATAACCACAATTAATGATAACCCTGAGGTTGGAGGGGACTAACATGCCTTCTAAATCCTCAAGATAATAGCCTAGTTTTGTACATTTTAGCTACTACTTTGAAAACTGATAATCCATATATGTTGTATATATAGATAATCTCAATCAAAAGGTAATATTCTTTTATGCTGGATAATATTTTACTGTTTAACTTTTTAAACTAGTATTATCTGATGTCATTCAGATTTATTAAGATGAAATATTTTTACATAAATTTCCTAGGAAGAGGACGCCAAAATAAAAGCTCAGGAGGAGGCTGACAAACGCAAAAAGGAACATGAAAGAATTATGTTACAGAATTTACAAGAGCGGTTAGAAAGAAAAAAGGTAGACTCTCGCTTTCACTCTCTGTTGATTCTTTGTTCAAAACAATGATATCAAAAGACCGTTTTGAAAATCAAGTGATAGCCCCTGGTTGTTTTCCCACTCTACTCTTTTTTTCTTTACCCAAGGATCTAACCTCTTCTACCATACATCTCCCTCATGGACCACTGATGACTATTACAGTGATGCCTCAATATAGCAAGCCTCTGGGAACAAAGTTCCTTTGAGCAGAATTACTCAGGTCAAAGTTGGGGTTGGCAGAAGTTAGAGTTTCTTCTAAACTGGGCTAGAAATTGCAGCTGAGTGAGAAGAAGCAGGAGTTGCAGTTTTCTCTGAGAGGCCAAGGTGCAGACTGTTATGCAGGACCTCATTCTATGTAACTCATGAGGCTAATCTGGGAGCAAGGTAGGGCCCCGGTCCCGGCTGAGGGGCTGCAAGGCCTCTCTCAGGACACTGGTCACACTGAGGAGGTCAGATAGCTGCAGCTCTCCTCACTTTAAGGGAAAGAAGTATACACTGGGAAAAGAATGCTTATCCCTCCTTGTATGTGTGCTCTTCCTAGTAACAAAACCTCTGACAGTGTCACATCATTAGGGTACATTTTTTCACTAACATTGGCTTCAGTCATGGTCTGTTCAGACTAAAATTGTGATACAAGTTCTAATTGGTTTACAACAATATGTGCTTAGTCTAAATAATGAATTTTGAAGTCTGCAAAATCAGGAATAAGAAATTATTTGGATTTCTGTGTTACAATAATAAGTACAACAATCATCATTCAAGGCATTTTCTAGATGACTTAGACATCGGGGTTGGAAGAAGGAACCCAGCTGCTGCCCAGGGTCTTGTTTTGGTTAAGTCTGTGGCTTTGGAGCAGTCACTGATACTGTCCACTTCTGGAAAATGGAAATAATCAACTTTTTCAGGACCACTGTCTTGTTTTTTAATTTGTTTTTATGTTTGAAATTTTATTTTCCTTTAAATAGAGAATTGAGGAAATTATGAAGCGGACAAGAAAGACAGATTCGAATGCCTCAAAGGTAGTCTCTGCTCCTACCAGCAGTGTATAAAATTCCTGTTGCTTCCCATTCTTGCCGACTTTTTAAGTTTTGCCAATTTAGTAGTAATGAAATAAAATATATTGCATTTCTCTGATTATTAAAAGGTTGAGCATGTTTTCATATCTTTAGTTAGCTTTCATTTTTTTTCCTTATGTGAAATGCTTGTTTAGGTCTTTTGCATAAAACTTCTGAGCTGACTTGTCTTTTCCTTACTAATTTATAGTTCTTTCAATGTTCTAAATACCACTTTATTGGTTACATGTGTTACAGATTGCTTCTTCCACTTTATGGCTTTGTTTTTTTTCTTAATGCTGTCTTCTGCTGGATAGAAGTTTTTCAGTTCCACACTGTTGAATTTATCAATATTTTTTATGACTAATGAAGATGGTTGCCTTTTCATATGTTTATCAACCATTTGGAGATTTGGTTGGGGAAGTGCCTTTTCAAGTCCTTTGCCTGTCTTTCTTTCTGTTGGGTAGCCTGCCTTTTTCTTATTGATTTCGTAGGAGTTTTCACCTGCTCTGGTTATGAGCCCTTGAATATATGTATCGCAGGTATCAGCCCACACACTGCAGTTTATCCCACAATCTCATAATGTCTTGTGATGAATAGAAGTTCATTTGAATGAACTCAAATTTAGCAATTTTTTTCCTATGTGGTTACTGCTTTTGCGGTCTTTCTCATAAGGATTTGCTTACTTCAGTGTCCTGTCTTTTGATGGATCACATGCATCCAAGGCCTTTTTCTCCAGATTCTGTGTCCTTTACCCTCTGTGCTACAAAACTGATGTTTTGCCTGTTTACCATTGCCCAGTTGTGGTCATTCCTATCATCATGAAAATTTAGAATAGAAATGTCATTTCTGAAAAGTTTTGGATCTCAAAGTAAAGGATCTCAAAGATCATTTAGCCCATTGGCCTGAGAAGTTTTACCTCAAGCAGCAGCCAAAAACTGTTTTAGCTGTTCACCAGCTGGGACTACGAGTAGGTAAAGACCACATGCCAACCCAAAGCTCTTTTCCCTTGGCTTTCAGAGAAGTCTTTCATTCTTGAGTGTCTTTCCCTAGCTGGAAGACACAACTAGAGCCACCTGTCTTGTCTCCTGTAGATTCTTGGAGGCAAAGAGGTTAGATTATTTTTATCTTTTAATTGAAATGATGAAAATTAGCCATAAATCCAGCTGTGAAATCTTTCTTCTTTGAAATAACTAAGTCAGGATGATTTAATATTTAGATGTAACCACGATTTTTTTTTGTTATAGGCTGCAGAAACATCCAGCAGTGACATATACGAGGAGAACGAGGCAGATGATGAGGACGAGTCAGAAAGTGATGACAGGGATTCCTTTGATGACTTGCATCCATCAGGTTTGCTTGTCTTTTAAGTTTTGTTAGTCACTATTTAAGAACTAGACTTCCTAGGTTCATACAGGGGCAGCTCCGCTTCTGAACTGTGTGGCTTTGGGGCAATTGCTCAATCTCTCTGTGTGCCCAGTTTTCCTGTCTGAAAGGGGGGAAGCTATTATTGTCCTCCTAAGGTGGCATGAGATTTCAATTGGATGATCCATGCAATGCTAAAAAAATATTACCTGACACATAATAAGTTGTTATTTTACAGTTTGTGCCGAAAGACTGCAGATGGCAGCTCTTTCTCAGTTAACTGTGAAGCTTACTAGCGTTTCATAGGTCAGGACCTCCTAAGGCATCATGAGTAACCACAGATGGAATGCCACTTCCTACCTCATTGAGAAACTTAAAATGATGTCATCATTATGAGTCCCCTCTAAAATTTATTGTTGATTCCCTTATGAGTAGGTACCACTTTATGCAGAAGTAATTGTCATTTGATAAAACACTGTCCACTCTTTATCGTACAAGTCAAGCACTCTACTAGGTACTCAGATACAGAGATGAAGACATGGGGCCCTCAGCTTTGAGGAACCATAGCCAGTAGGGAGGCAGGCATGTGAGCAAAGAGTGACACTACCACAAGCTGGTTGCATTGAAAGAAGTTTGGCCAAAATGCAATGAAAACAAAGTGGTAAGAGCATAGTGGGTGTAGGGCCTGCCTTAGGGCACCGGAAAGGTTCAGGTAGCAGGAGGTAGCATTGGATGTGAGACTGAAATCAGAGATGGATTTGGCTAGGTGGGTAATCAGGAAGAGGGTACAGTCCTGTCCTCAGGCCTGGCATTCTTTCCTGGCAAAGGAGGGAGAGCAAGTTCCTTAAAGGTGGCCCCCTCATGCTTCGAGGACAGAGCAGGTAGGTGTGCTGGGCAGTGGCCCAGGCCATAACTGTACGAAGGAGAGCAGCTTGGAAGCTGCTGGATCTGCCTTCTCAGAGGACTGCCCATGATTCTTCCTGCCTTCAGACAGACGTCCCTCCCCCCAGCCCGTCAGGATCACAGCCTTCATTCTTCTTATCTTTGTTGAAACTCTAGTTTTAATTGCATTCCTTTTTTTTCACCTAGCCTTTATAAATGGCATGGGTACATCCAAAAAACTCAAGACAAAATTTAGAAATGTGAAGAAGAACCCCCCCAAGCTGGTGTTTTTAGACGCCAGTTCTAGCCAAATCCATAAGGAGACACAAGCATCTTTTAAAAGTGACATGAAAAACTTCAGACAGAATGTGAAAGACTCTTTGACTCAGGCCAAGGATACCAGGTGAGTCACTTGGTGACCTTATCAGAATAAACTTGGCATTATTATTGACTTTAGAATGATACACAAGATTATTGACTGGGTGCTTCATTTGTACTAAGCGCTATGTCAAACAGTTGACTTACAGAAACAAAGTAATCCCCACAATAGCCTTGCTAGGTAAGGATTAGCACCCTCATCTTTACAGATGAGGAATCTAAGGCATAGAGAAGTTCTGGACCTTATTTGCCTAACATCTTAATGTTAAAGAGCAGAGCCCAATCATACCCAGATACATCCGACTCCAAACTGTGCTTCCGTTCACAATGGTTAATGACATAAAATCAGAGAAGTTGTCATTGACTGAGTGATTGTTGTATACCAGGCGTTTTACATTACCAGTTTTAATTCTCATTGCACCTCTGAGTTTGATATTAATGTCCTCATTTTACATGTGAGGAAACTGAGGGTCAGAGGTTAGATCGGAAGAAGGGGAACAGAGTCTTAGAAAGGAAGGCTCTTTGGGTGATTGCCTGAAAAACCTTAACCTACACAGCTCATGGAAACACTCCACTAAGAGGCTTAGCAATGGTTTGGAAAGAGCACGGAAGCTAGAAAACCCACTTTCGTCCTTACTTCACCTTATTGGCCATGTACCAGGTCAGCTTGAAGTAGGGACAGGGTTCTTGGAGCCTTCACCCTTAGCTGCTCCTAGCACCTCAGCATGTCCATGGATCCTAGGACTTTGTAGGACACAATTTGGAAGCCAGTGTGTTCTGTGATCTTCAGGACACCTTCTTATGATTTGGAAAGTTCATTTATTTCCAAGGCATTTCTTAGAAATTAAAGTATGAAGCTTCTTTCAGGGCAAAGCCCTGGTTTTGGGATAATCAGGATTCTAACCAAAACATCTTTCCAGACCATCCACTAAAAGAATGACCAACCGAGTAGCAAAAAACAGAAAGACAATTGAGACTAGCAACATCACAGAATCTTCCAGGACTGTACATTCAAGGGAACAGGATTGGATTTGTGAGAAGATTCAAGATACCGCAAGCGAGACCGAAACACTCATATCCAATATCCTTCCTGATAGCCCAAAACACCATCTGAAAAGTTCCACACCATTCCACCGAAGTGAGCAGACACCTTTAGAGGACAAGAAAAGAAGCAAATCTGAATCTTCTCAATCCGGTAAGTCTTCATCCCATCTTCACTTTGCTTGAAGGGCAGTTGACCTTGAACCCCTCCTCTGCTTCCTGCTATTCCAGGGCCATCTTGATACCATGTAATTTTGGAGATGAGAAGACAGTGGTGGGTCTAAAAGCTAGGTTGATGTCGAAGTGTCTTCCATCAAGGTTGTTCTGAGAGAGTAACTGCCTTGATTCTCATTTTTATATCTCGCATTTCCTGCCATGTAATACAAAATAGGTTCTTTTCACACCTCAGATCCCTTAGATTCCTCTGAGCTCCTGATCCACTGGCTGCTTTTTATAGCACACAGATTATCATTTGGAGCAGAGAGTTAGTGAGGTCCGTGGGATTTGCCTCTCAACCTCTTTCCAAAACCCAAAGGCCTCTTTTTTTTTCTTTACCTGAGAAGCTCTTTTTGAAATTGAGAGGCAGCATGGGCTTGTTTGTGGTTGGCGATTTAGGGGAACATTTATAAGAGCACCAGTGTGTTGGCAGCTCCAGGGGGCGCTGCCAAGGGTCCTGGGCCCACCCCCAAAGGCAGACATGCAGCAGACAGGCCAGAGCCCAGTTACTGTGAGACCAGCATCTTCTCTACTAATATTCTCTCTTTTCTTTTTCCCTCTGGTCAGATATGTAAAACTCATGTGGCCTGGAAGAGAATTTCTCCTCCACTCTGGGTTTCAACTTCCAGGCCCATCTCCCTAAATTTCTCCGCCTCCGACTTAAACGAGACAAAAAATGACCATCAAAAGGTCATCATAATGGATCTCAGAAGATGCTTGTATTATCTGGACTCTTGTCCACAAGCAGGAGTTCTGAGTAAAGAGTTTTCCTGAAAAAAATCTCCATTATCTCTCATTCTTGCCATGTGTGTGAGTGTGCATCACAAGAGTGTTTTTATAAAAGTTACCCTTGAGCTTCTAAAAGAATCTCTACTGAAAGAATAATTTTTTCTTAATACTTGAAATCTTAGTGTTTATTCTATTGAACAACTACATTAATTTAGCAATTAAAAACTCAAATTTGATCTTGTAGAGAATATAATGGGTTATGTGAGGAACTGAAGATTGCTCACAGGAACTTTTTTGGATTGTTTCTAATATACCAGTACTGAAAGTTGCAAAAATATAGTAAAGCACATTTTACCATTATGTATGTGTATTTTCACTCTATCATAGTCTGTCAGCTGAGTGCACAAGCACTGATAACCCTGAAATTCTGGGAGTCCTAGAAAATGTGATCTTGAAAGAGTTAGCATGTTTTGTGCTCTTGTCAGTATTTCTTTTTGAAGTACATATTGGGGTTTCCCTACAAAAACGTGTTATTTTTATTGTGTACATAAGACGGTATTAAGCCATTGTCTGGTACGGTATGTTAAATCCTCTAAATGTTTACTGCATGTAATCTTTTTCTGTTTGTGCCCTCCCGTCCTGCCCTTCAGTATACTCTCATTCTTGGGATATAGAACCAAATTTTGCTTACCTTTCTCTAGCCACTGACTGCGAGTACAGCAGCAGTGTTATCCTTCAGTCCCTGTGATAGATAGGCACACAGACACACACACGTATACGTGCGCGTGCACACACACGCACACATGATATGTTTCCTATAATTCATCGAATCCTGCTTAAAACTATTAACGAAAACTTGAATGCCTATTGTCTTATTGCTAGTGAGTTTTCTGATGAGCCACAAATAGTTTGAAGTAGGCGTATGTTCATTTCTAGTCACCAGGGTTGGATTAGTTAAATGGAGTGATTATTCTTTCTGAGATCCCTAGTTCTTTGCTATTCAGAGTACTGCACCTTTGTTACAGATTAGAGCTATTTTTATATACTAGTGATTTTATATAGAAGGCAGAGACAATCATCCTAGTGATATTTTGATGTTTTTCTACACAGACGTCATGTGTTGAAATACTCTGTTACACCTCCATTTAAATGTGTGCTCTATGAAATAAACTTTTCAGGTAAAGCCAGGTTTTCTTTTTATTATACTAACACAAATGTGGTGGTAGTATAAAGGTAACACCAATGGTTCACAAAGCTGTGAACACAGGCAAGCGGCAAGTTCAATAAATAGTAAATGAATCCTCTGGTGATTTGGCAGAGTTCCACATTCAGATGTGAATTTCCAAACTCTGGTCTTCCTGTACCTATTTAAGTGCTTGTCACTCTTCCACATGACAGCTCTGACTTATACTTGAGACCAGTGATTAAAGTATCTTTACTGTGGTAAAATTCACATAAGTCACCATTGAGTGGTATTTAGTATATCCACAGTGTTGTGCAACCACCACCACTATCTAGTTCCCTGCAAAGAAACCCCAGACCTTTTAAGTAATTGTACCCCACTCCCCTTCCCCTAGCCATTTTAAACCTCCCATTTGGTGCTTGCCATGAATGAGGAAAACACACTTGCTTTTTAGTCTGAGTGTGTGCTCAGGTAGTAATCGTGTTCCATTATAGACACATCTCTTCATCACATCACTATTACTGTGCTTGACAAAACATTTTCTGATCTGCCCATGAATGTTTAGGTTCCAATCTTGAAATGTTCTATTCCACTAGTTATTGGTTTTGATAAGACGAGGTCATGTTTATCTCCAGTCTTTGGGGTCTGGTGCTTATGAGAAAGGTGGCATATCATTCTGTTAGTCCTTTCCTTGGAGCTGTTGAACAAGGATATCCCCTGGCTCACACACAACCTGAAACTCGGTCAGAGCTCCCTTTTTACAGCTGCAAAGTTATGGACTGGGTATACTTGGTCACCTTCAGTTTCCCTTCCTTTCTGGATAGCCTCTTGTTGTCCTCTCCCATGAGAAACAGGTCCCTGGCCTTAAACAATGGATTCTGAGGATGAGCACATTTCCTCCACTTATACCATGAACACCGTGTGGAATGACGCCTTTTAAAGACTCTAATCCCTGGCAACCACAAAATGCAATATGGGATACTGTAAGGGACGCTAGACAGGGATCTAAGGACCTGAACCTTAGCCAGAGGGCTGTGAGCTTGGGTATGCTTTTGTGTACATTATGGCTCTTCTGATCCCTCTTATCTGGCAAGCGAGGGGTGGGGCTACACTACAATCTCTGGGGGCCCTTTGGTTCTGAGGAATCACTAACTCACTGTGGTGAGAACCAGAGGATCAGGACTCAAGGTATAAAACTGCAGCTAGTGCCAAGAATGAAAAGCCTGGAGGCAGACTGTCACGTTTCATCGGGTCAGTTCCCTGTGTCATGTTCAATGCCCCCACCCCAACAGGCCAAGTTTGTTGAAGCTCAGAAAGACCTTGCCCTTCATCTTCCCACCAATCTAGTTCCACTATTTCCAGGAGGGTGTGTCTAATAATTTCCCCAACTATGTTGTAATAACTGTAGTTAACATTTACACATACTACATGCCAGATACTTATAAGCATCACTTTAAACCCTCACAAGAATCCTATGAGAGGTGGATATTCATTTTTACCTAGGAGTACAACAGATTTATGGAGATGGGTATTTGCTCAAGGTCACCCAACTAGAAAGAGGCAGAGCTGATATTCAAACCCAAGTCTGTCTGTCATTCTAAAGCCAACATACCATACTGCTCAGGGACTGTCCTGTGGCTTGCTTGATAGTTAATATACTGTTCTGTTGATGAGGATAAAATAATTGCTGAAGTTTATTTAGTGCTTTTACTGTCAGTCACTCTGCTAAGCACTTGTATTACCATACAATGTACATGATTCGTCAAGATAGGAGGAATTCTAAGTCTCCTTTTACAGGCGAGGAAAAAAACCTCAGAGAGGTTACATAAGTGGCCCAAGATCTCTACAAAGCGGCTGAGCAGCCAGGATTTGAACCCCGACAGTTGGGCTCTAAACCCACTCTATTAACAACAAGTAGATACGTTCTTGATATCCTGCTCCCCTTAATTACAAGAGTTTTTTTTTTTTTCTGCTCAAAGTTCTGTAACTAAAATTTCCCCTTCTTCCTCCTGAGTTTTATTGTCATCACTTAAAATTAAGTACTAAGCACTGTGCATGATAGTTTCCTCATTGAGATGCGTCAGACACTGCTCATGCCCTAAGGTGGTTGGTTCCCTGTTTCTATGGTAATGCAGCATCATGAGTGATAGGCCCAAGGTGGTGATTCGTTACTAGTTGTGTGAACTTAGGCAAACCTCCTAATTTCTGAATTCATTTTCTCTTCTGGAAGATGGGGCAAGAGTGCCAGTGCTGACTGAGGATTCAACATAATGTATGCGAGGTGCTTACTTCTCAAAATGCTCAGATGTTAAAAGCAGGCATTGTGTGGCAAGCAATAGCTGGAGGCTGACTCCAGTGGGCCTGTTTCTTGGGCAAAGGTTGGTGGGGACAGTCAGTTGGAAATAGGAAGTGGCGGAGTGGTGACACAGGGTTGAGGGCCTGGCAGGAGTTCCTGAAATATTGGTGCAGTCTGTGATTGTGTGTCTTTTTCTCAGCAGAGCTCATTGGCTCTGGTGTGGACTCTGGTTTTGCAGGTCAAATGGAATAGGAAGGCAAAAATAACAGGATTGAGGGAGGGATAAGAATGGTCAAAGTGATAGAGCACAGAATCTGGGGCAGATAAAGAGGGAAGAAAGGGCGGAAAGGCTGAGAAGAAATGAGCTCTCAGTGAGCTAAAGGGCAAAGAAAGAGCTCAGTGACAATAAATAGGACAAAGAATGGAAGGATGCATGGTTAGACTGGTGAGTCTGGATGCTGAAAGATTCAGGGTTTAGTGAAGTGGAGCAAGCACGGGTGGGAGGGCATCGGAGATGTATCATGGTCTCTTCCTAAGAAAAAGAGCATAAGCTGTTGCCCAAGTCTTGAGTGAAGGTGGGACTGGCCCGTCTCTAACCCAGGCTTGCCTCCTCTGGGTCTGTCCCTTGCTGTAGTCTCAGGAAGCAGACCGGTGACATCTTAATTCCCCACCCCACCTGTTTCCTTGGGGCCCCAAAAGATGACCAGATAGACTCTTTTCATTGTTTTGAGTGTTTTAACTGCTAATTTATCTAAGTAAACACAAAGGAATGTTTCCCATTCAAAAAAATGCTCATGGCTTTTTACTAACAGGTTCTGATTCCCTTCTAACACAGTAATATTAGCCCCCAAGGGTTCTGCCATTTGCTTTTGTTACCCTGGCCCTGGGGCTCATCAAAAATCTACCACCCTCTCCTTCAAACTCCTTTAGCTGAAATGTAGTTTGACCAGGTGCCCGTATAGCCTGGTGACCCTTCCATTGTGAGGGAGAGCACACAGACACCTGTTTGGGCCTCCAGTGCCATCGTGTAATGACCATGTGTGTGTGTGTTGTGTGTGTGTGGTGTGTGTGTGTGTGTGTGTGTGGAGGGGGTGTTAAATGGCTTAATAACATGAGACTCACATGTGTGTGTGATCTAGAAGCGGTGAACTCTGCACACCCTGATCGCATGCCCCCCACCCCTAACTGAAGTCTGTGGGCCCAAATGACAGCTTCCCAAATAGGCACCATCCACAAGGGGAGTGAGGTTCTCCCAAAGGCAGAGGGTGGCAGTTGAGAACAGCAGTGTTCATCTGGGGTCTGGGGTTCCAGAAGGCACTGGGAAAGGACCGCCAACAAAGTAGGGGCCTTGATGATTTCTCATGGACATGCTTCAGCCTCAGTTCCCTTGCCACCCCTCACCGTCCTGGCCAGACAATCCATTTGCCCTTTTTAAGGGATGGGAACATCTGTGAAATGCTATTTTGGGTCAGAACAGGTTGTTTTGAATTGGATCCAAGTGCTGTTATAGGTTTGTTTTGTCTTGTGTGTAATTCCTGTGTTCCATACAATTACACTCAACTGTGACTATGTCCTTGAAGGAAAACAAGTCATTCAGGATTCTGGATCAGTAGCATCTATCACCATATAGCAATTCCGCCAGGCAGAATTAAAAGACAGGAGGCAAGTTATTTATATGCTGCTTTATTTCTGTAAGAATACACTGAAACATCAGATGATAATAGCTAATGACAAAATGTAGAAATGAGGCATCAGTTTCTCTAACCACTGCTACGAGAATGTTAATATGTATTGTCATTACATGTTCACTTTTGATATCTCATTCTACTGTGTAATATAACAATGTAGATAGAATACAGTAAGTAGGTGATCCTGCATCTCAGGTAAGCACTACATGGAAATCCGGTTCTGCCTTTGAGGATGGTGGCCTCCCCACTCCCCCCTAGAGATCCAGATAAGCTCTTGAGGAATAGTCCTAAGAACCACAAGAGAAGGAACTTGGTGGACCTCTTTAACACATGGACAAAGAGCAGACAACTACTATGTTACAAGGGGTTCAACTTGTCACTGTTCGCAAATATCACATCTGTGTCAATGACAGTCCTGGTGCCTGCTCGGTTACCCCTCTAGAGTTTTATGGTTATGTCTGTAAGATGATTTCAAAACTGCAGGAACGTTTGAGGGGGCTAAAATGTTTTCATGCAAGTCTCCAAACCCATAAGCTATGTTGCTATTAATTAAAACAAAAAATATTTTTTTTTAAAAAAGGACAGCTGGGTTAGTTTTGTTAAGCTTCCAGAAGTATTTGCTGTGGCGACGATCCTCTGAAACAGGCTCATTTTCTCAGATCTGCCTACACTCTCCGAATCACCTGCATGTTCCATGTTTGAAAGTGGGAACTTTCAGAAAACACGCCGCATGTGGAACTCAAACATTAGTATGGGGGAAAGGTCATTTTAGAATCACAGCTAAGTGCAAATGTTAATTTTCTGGAAATTTGTATTACTCATTCAAAAGCACAAAAGAACAGAAGGAAGGTTCTGATGAGGAAGTTAAACCATGCATTTTGCCAAGTTCTCTTTCTGCTCACAGAACAGGGTGAGCAGTGAGTTGGAGCAGCCGCTTCAACTCTTGTGTGTCATGTGATGACACGGTGGCTCCCAGCTGAGCCATGAAGGGCATCTCAGTGGGGGCTTTATCTCTTAGGCTTCTTGCTTACATCACTAAGCGGCTAAATGGTTAGCACTTTTCTGCTCTATGATAAACATGCAGAAGAGTCAATCTAAGTGTTTTTAACTGTAGCCATCACAAAATTAACTTTGCTGCAGAGTTGCTTTTTTTGCTAAATCCTAATATCACTGTGTGCCCTTATTTGAGTAATACTGTAAAATGGGAGAAAAGACAGAAGGAGCAACTTTGAGGAGGTGAAAGGCCGCTCTTTCCCTATAGGTGGTGCAGGGCAGAGGGCGAGGACACAAAAAACAAGACTCAATTCCATTTTACAGGACAGGGCCCCTGTCACTTTACAGCTTTTTGGCACAGTCAGGGCAATACACTTGCTCCTGATGGAAAACAAAGCGCTTGTTGGCCAGGTTCATGGAGCATTTTTTGCAGTGGAAGCAGTAGTCGTGCCAGGATTGTCCTTCATAGGCCACCACACTGGAGCCTTTACCAAACCCTGTGGAAAACACAAAAGAGAACAAAAGAGACAGCTGAGTGAATACAGGTGAGAAACATGCCACCGCTTTGCCAATTCATAAAGCCAACAAGCACGCTGGGGCAGCATCTGCCCAACTCCCAGGCCAACCCTCCATCGTGCACTGTCCCCCAAGCCACGCTGCCGCAACCCTGCTACGGCTCTCAAGGACCTGAGGAGATGCCGGAGCTCAGCCAAGGCCTTCCCTGATTTAAAAAAAAAAAAAAAACCCCACATTCCCATGCTACCGCGGTTGCCCTTTGACGCGCACCGACCTCCCAGCATAACCAGTCTCTGTGATTTAGGTCAGGGCCATGGCATCAAATTGGCCACCAGGAGGCAAACTTGAGCTGTTCGCGGGGTGTGCACTTACCGGGCCTCGAGGAGCTGCTAAGCTTCGATTTTTTCTATAAAGAACCACCACCCACGAGGGACAAGTCCTCTCTCCACCCGGATGCCTGCCCCGGAGGTTGGCGCTGGGAAACAGGGTGAGAGGCAAGCGTTTCCCGTGGCACACTGGGGCTTCCTAGCTTTAGAGACTGGGTGGCTCACTCTTGACACAGTCCTTTTCCCTGAGGATGGCAAAAGTCTTCTCAAATGTACATTTCAAGGCTCCCCGGGGAGATGGGAACAGTGGAGGCAGGGAAAGGGCCCAGGGCACGTGGATCGCAGCCGCGAGATGATGAATGAAGTGATTAGCTTGGCTCCTGATCGCAATATAAGCAGCCCATAGGCACCTCTGAGCTAGCCTTCCTCTACGGGTGTTATGATCCCATCCTATGGCTCTCCAGCCTCCCCTCCCTTTCCCCTTACATCTTCTCCCTCCCGCCCCACTCTCCACCTCTCCCACCCCTACCCCACAATCAACGCGCACGCACGCAGTGCCTGCCCGTGGCCATGGGACTCAGGCTCATGAAATCCGCAGCACAGCATCGTTAGTCAGCAGCAGTCAGGAAGTGTTCTGTATTGCAAAAGCTAACCTGGCCTGGGGGAGAATCCAAACTATTTGAGAAGCTTTGGGACCACAATGGCAGGGGGACAGGGTATTCTCTGGGGTCTTTGTGGATGAAACCGACACAGGAAAATGAGAGATGGTTACCATGCGCAAAACCTAGCCTGGCTTACTTAGCAAGGACTCTTTAGCCTACCAGTGATGGGGTTCTTGCATCCAGCACACTTCTTGGCCACAAAGTTCTTGTAGCAATCCACGCAGTAATACTGGTCCTCCACAGCGGTGAAACGCTGCCCAGCCAGCTTCTTAGAGCAGGTAACACACACAAAGCACTCGGCATGCCAGGGCTGATCCTGGTAAGTGATTCCTCCAGATGTGATGGCCTAGACCAGGGAGTGTAGCACCGGATTCAGATTCAACAACCATTTTGTTGAATGCCTACTACGTGCCAGGCACTGTGCTGGGCGCTTTGGTCTACAGTATCTCATTTAATCGCCACAACGGCCATGGGAGGCAGGTGCTATTATTATCCCCGAGTTACAGATGAAGACACTGAGGCTTAGAGAAGGCGAGCCCCTAGGCAAGGTTACATAGTCACTAGGTGACATAGGCTGGCCCAGAGAGCCAGGGCCGCCCGCGCCTCCGGGGTGAGTGCCGTCAGACAGCCTGATTTGGCCCAGGCACTGCTTTCTTCCGACCACAGTCTCCTCATCTGTAAAATGAGCATAATAATTCCCACGTCACAGGGCTGTCGTGGGGATGGAATGGGATAGTGTGTGTGCAAGTGCTCTGCCATCTGTCAAACGCTTCTAGAAATAATGGTCCACACAGAACTCTCTTGACAACATACCTTGTTGCACTTCACGCAATGCTTGGCAAATTTGGCCTCGTGGCAAGTTGCGCAGTAGAAGTCTTCCCCCTTAGGGAAGAAGCTTCCAGTCCCAATGACTTGCTTGCAGTTGCTGCAGGTGAAGCAGTCTTTGTGCCAGACGGTCCCCTTGTACTCCACGTTCTGGTCTCCTGTTGGGGGCGGAGAAACAATTGGATAGCCCCACTGAGTGTATTCTGCAGGGTCTGCATCCACTCGGCTCCCACCCTGGGCCCTCCAGAGGTGAGGGAATGCAGGCCCTGCAGTTACTGGCCCCATGCTTCTGATGAACCTACTCGTGAGGGGTTCTCGACAGTGGCCTACTTGCGGGTGTGCCAACCCAGATCTGTTGGGGAGGGGACCCCAGATGTGTTTGAGGAGTACATGCCTGAGTCCCCACTCCCACTCCCATGCCCTTTGTGGACTTAGAGATTCCCTAGGGGACTGGCTGGCCCAGAGTTATACCCTAAGGAGGAAGCATGCTTCAATGACTTACTATTCCCAAATGAGAAAGTGCTACATACTTTTCACTTCCTTCTGTTGCCACAGACAGTTCTCTCCAGTGGTCTTTAGTTTCCGAGTGTGTGCGTGTGTGCGAGCATATATGTGTACGCATGTATACACGTATATATATGCGTGCATATATATGCTAAAAGCTAAGAGCAGCTCACAGTAGCATTAGCCCCATTTTCACAAGCAACCCCCCCCCACCATCTCTGCCCTCAGGTGTCCTCCCTGGCCACCCCGGGGAGTGAGTGTGGGCAGTACCTGCCACGATTTGCTTGAAGCAGCCCTTGCACTTGAGGGAGTCCTCCCGCGTGGTGCACTTGTTGCACAGGATCTTGTTGTCCTTGGCCACAAAGGTCTCATTGGCCAAGGGGAAGGCACTTGGCACAGCGGAAGCAGGTGTCATGCCAGTAGCGATTCTTATAGTGCACCTCCTGGAAACCAAGCAGAAGGGTATGGGCTGCTGTGAGTGGCAGAGTGGGGGGTGAGCAGGGGCCAACTACTGAGATGACACCACCCTTAACACCCCGGGGATACACCAAGGTGAATGTTCTTGTAATATGAAGGACGCTGAGGTGAGGATGGAAGACTCAAAGCTCCTGAAACAAGAGTATGACCAAAAGAGCTGGCATGGGCCTCGGCGCCAGCCAGTCCAAGCCCCACATAGACAGCTGCCTGCCCTGCCTTCCACACGGGTGGCCACAGTGATGAGAACTCAGCAGAAGGCCGGCTTTTGTTGTCTCAGCTGCAGGAAAGCCACTGTCCTGTCCCCATGTGCAGACCAGTTACCTTGGAGTCCGCACCAATAGGCTTGCGGCAGTCGGCACAGGTGTTGGCGCAGAACTTGTCAAAGCACTTCAGGCAGCAGTGGTGGCCATCCTTTTCCACGTACTTCTTCCCCTGCAGGGGGTCTCTACAGTAGTGGCAGTCAAATTTCTCGGCCATGGTGCCCACCTTGTACCTGGAAGGACCTGTGGGGGCAAGCAGGCAGAACAAATGACCGATGGAAAGGCCAGCGTGCTTCACTGCAGAGGCTCCCCGGGACAGCTGCTCAAGGTTGTGCAGGGGCTGCAGGCGCCAAGGTAACAGATACTTCAATATGACTCCTGGGAAGAAAGAACCCCTGACAGTAGCTTACCAGGAGCCAGAAGGCCAATGGCTAGTAAGTCCCTGGGGACTTGAGAGACACCCCTCCTGGCATATCCCACTGTGCTGCTTCATAGGACACTGATGAGGACAAGTAAATCAGAGCTTGTGTTGGCCAGACAGGGCCCCTGGGCTTTGTGGTGGATCTGAGCAGTGATGTGAACAGTGCAGTGGTGTGATGGAGCAGGAAAGAGAGAAGGAGTTGTTTTACACAAAGGGACACACAACTTTGGGCACAGTCTGCATGCAGTAGCTGCTCAGAAGAGAGATGCTCGGCCCGGTGACACATTGGCTGGCTCGGTCGGCTTGTGGGAGGGAGGTACCCAGACCTTCTGCTTTAAGGGCTGCGTTCTAAATAGTGAGCCATAAATGTCCCTGCCAGTTTCTAGTTCATTCTCCATAACTTGTTTTGTAGGGGAATAGCATCCTCTGGAGTCTCAGTTTCCTGTCTGTAAAATTCAGTTCGCCTGAAGAAAAACGTACTGCTGACTCTAGACTTTGCCAGGCATACAAGCAATCCATATTAATCTGTTCAAAATGTCTGCATTTACTTTAAATATGGCAGAACACTTTTTAATCCCGGAATGATCTTAAGGAATTTTGTCCAAGATAGTTTACTGACTTTTGAGACCTGAACAATCAAGCAACAGAGGATTTATAAAAGTAGCATTCTCAATCAGTACTAGCAAATTTTGCAACTATGAATTACTTGTCACAGGGATGTGCAGTTTTGTGACTCGCCAAATTCAAATCCTCCTTTGTTCAAGGAAATGAGGATAGATAAAATCTGTGAAGCGTTACTACTTAGGACATGTGCTGTTTTAAAAATTGCAATTTGAAAGTAAAATCTGAGGAGGATGACTTTCAAAAAATGTTACTCAAGAACCCCTTCATTGCCTTCACATGAACAATCCCCTTGTCCCCCTCCCCCACCCATCCCTAACCCTAGACCGTCTGCCTGCACTCACAAGCATTGCTAAGGCACTCTGTTAATCCTGCTACCCAAAAGGTACCAAATGTGAATAGCTATTAACTCTCAACTTCTTTAAACATACACTAACTTGTTCCTTTCTCCCCGGAAAAGAAACTTACATGGCCAAATCGATAACAATTATTTAATTTGCGCAGGAAACACGAGAATGAATACTATTTTCTCCAACTTACCCACAAGCATGGTTATTGTGCTAGCAGACATTCCCAGTGTAATTTAGAGAAAAAAGAATGAGGGAGAAGTGAAGAGCAGTTAATTGCCCGGTACTTACCGCAGCTCTTCCACTAACTCGGTGGCCCCAACTCTCACTTTGGGTCTCATTCCCAGTTTTTTTTTTATATATACACAAACACATGTCCAAGTTGTTTGGATCCTGTTGCCATAGGCGACCAAATAGCAGAGCATGAGCTAAGGAAACCACACCCTGTGCCTCAGACCACGCCTCAGTGAAGGCTGGTGAACTGTCAGTCAGAATTTGGTCAGTTTCTGAAGCCAGCCCCCAGACAGAATCGGACCACTGACAAACATCATGTTCTGGGCCAGCCCAGCTCCTACTCATGCTGGAACACAGACAGAGCCCCCTCATCTCCATAGAACTGATGACTGAAGCAAATAAGTGGCATTCTTGGACAAAGACAATTACGTGAGACATCATGTCACAGTTCAGAGATTTACTGCAACCAGAGAATGGTTCTTAGTGGCACTTTCACCCCAAAAGGAAAGCAGGATGTTCTTTCCCTTACATAATTGTGTTAGAAATGAAAAGTAGAGACCTGGTGAAACCAGGGTCCATCTCCTTGAACTATCCACTGTTTATGTAAGGCAGCTTTTAAACTGCCTTTAGCCTCTGTGCATATAGAAAAGTGTCTGTCACAGTGATAGCATGTTGAAAATCACTCTCCTTAATTCATTCTTGTTGGTCTTTCACATGTCACATTAAATCCTTGTCTTATTAGCTTTTCCATATTGAAACTGTGTATTCGACAAAGATTTGCTTTCTTATTAAGAGCTGAGTAGAGGAACCAAATAAATCTCCAGTAACAATAAATGCCAGGAAATTATCAGTGACTCCTAAACACCATTTGGTAGGAAATCAGAATCGATAAGATTAAACAGCACTGGCTTCCTATGTGGCTAGTAACCTTAGCTGGTTTAGCCTTTCAGAGATTATCTTCTTGGACCATACCAAAGTCTCTATTTAGGAAAAAAAAAAACACTTTGAACCCTACTCATTTTAATATCACTCTCTTTTGGTGTCTTTCAAAGAAGAAATGATTCCAGATATTTTTATATTAAAGTACCGTTTGGAGTCCCACCTAAGGGGAATCTTATCTCATGTTATTTCTGAGTCCTAGTTTTACGGTAAAAATACAGGTATTAGTGTCACACGAAAAAGAAACCACTGGAAAACAAATGAATTCTATTTAGAGATATTCAGAAGTTTTGGTTCACAGTACCAGAGAGATCTTACCTGCCAAGCCTTTACCACTTTAAAATATATACTTTCAGTTATTTTACCAAAGCCAAGTTCTTCATTGATTACTTTCATAGTTCTAGAACACGACTCCCTCAGAGTTTCTAGGCATCCAGATGATGAAATAATCCATGGCTCACCAATGAACATGGAAGTACCAGAGTGTGTTGAACATGGAGTCAGTCAATGAAGTTGCTCACCACTTTATCATTCCTATAGCACAGGGTCTTAAACCAAGCAAAAGGAAAATTAAATGAATCTACTCCAATTTAATGGCACCATTAAGGAAAGTCCCACCTCTTGGTGTTTTGGGGCCCTAACTCCAGGCATTATTATTTTTCCTTTCTGCAGTGTGAAAAATCCAGGGTTATCTTATATTTCCCATCACTGTACACTTAAACCCAAAGAGCCTGTGTCCAGATGGAGAGACAGATTTCAAAGGGCATGTCCTTTTAGAACTGATTTCCACCATGAACTGAAAGCCTTTCTCATGCATAGAAACACTTGTTTGTCAAGATAAGATAGGCACTTCTAGGAATGCAGACTTTATTGCCTAATAAGTAAACAGGCTGGAAATACTTAGAGCATGTTAACAATGTCGATGGCAAATTCGTGAACTTTAGTACTCTTGCAATAAATCCAATTAAGTGGAACTCTGGGCAACCTGAATTAGCTTACCTCGTGTTTTTCTAACCTTATAGTTATTTGGTCCGAAATTCTTCCAAATCAGCACACAATGCACTTAGGAGGAAGCTGCAGTAATACATTCCCGCTGACAAGATAGTTACCATGTCAAAAATTCGCATAAAATAAGGACGATGTGTACAAGAGCAAAATATTGTTACTGCTTATCTTAAAAGAAGTTAACAACTCTAAGAAAACAGCTTATAAATGACAATGTTGAAAGGATCCAAAAATATAGCAAATACCCTGATTTGTGGGCTCCACCAAAATGAGCCATAGTTAATCTCTGACTTCAAGAGGAAACAAGAAGCTTTGTATTTTCCTTCCTTTCCCTTTCCTTTCCCTTTGTTGGAAGTAAGAGAACAGAGAAAAATGAAGATGGCATTTACCTCTTCTTTGGGGCTCTCTTTAACCTTACTGAATGACATATACTTAGGTTTTTATGTCTTAGGGAATAATTTTTATCCCCTTAGCAATTTCTAGGTACATGAAATCCAAAGCTTTTAACCTTACAAAACTTCCAGATCTTTTTGTATTGACCTATTGCTGTTCTCTGGGAAAGGGCATGTCATTTGATCATTAAATGAAACTTGGATACATACTATTACAGTGCCGCTTCCCTTCCTGCCTGTAGCTTTCCAGGCCATGTTTGCTCTAGAGTAGCTCTTTGACTAATTTTAACCTCACAGTGTGGCCCTCACCCGTACATAGTAAAGAGGTTTCTCTATCACAGAAAAGTCTGCCAATACATTAGGAGCCTGGGACCTAATCCAGGGCCTTGTACACACGAGTTACATAGTACATGCCTGTTGATTGACAGATGGAGATAAGTCACCACTATTAAGCCTCTAAAACCTCTTTTTTATTAAAAGCATTTTATAGCAAAGATTTCTGTTTTAGAAAAGCAGGGGGCAGCTCCTGTGATGTTAAGGTGCAGACATCTAACCGAGAGTCCTGTATAGACTTATTAGGTTAGATGGAGTTGCAAATGTGACTGGGCGATCCAATTTTAAATATTTACTCCAAGATGGTGGGGTGATTTTCTTGCTATGCCTGCTTCAAACACACATCACTCTTCACTTAATAAACAAGCTTCCTCTTTCGGAAAATTCCTGAACTACATCCAACATGCTACGAGGTGCCTACATAAACCTCAAAATCTCAATAAAAAGTTTTGGTTTTTATTTAACTGTGCACATATACAAGTAATATATACATTGCAACCTTTTTTTTCCTACTATAAACCTCTCATTAGAGAAGATTCAATTTGTATTTAATAATCTTGCTTATGTTTTTATGTGTATTTTCTCGCATATTTCTTGCTAATGTTCATTTTTCCCCTCATGCCTGAGTGGCTCAAAATAAGAATATTTAAGGAAAAAGTGAGTATTATGACTAGGTAGCATTTTTCTAGCTATGTGCTTTCCCGAAATGGTATAATGTACAGTGTAAACAATGAACAGCAACTCAGAAGGAAAAAAAATCAGGTTATTTCTGGTCTGTTAATTGCTAAGTCCAACATACCAGTATTTTAGTCACCCTGTGTATAAATATTGGCTTCTGAAGAAAGGGTATATTGCTTTCCTGCAATATACAACAAATGGAACATTCAACAAATGGAATGGAGCCTTAGCCGATGAATAGGACGCTTGTGTAACAGACATGCTCACGCACCTGGAGATGTCGTCAGACATTTGAGAATAAATACCTAAATAGCTGGAATGAGACGGAATTCATGAGTCACAGCTGAAAAGTAGTCTTTCATAGAATTTCATAGAAAATCAGAAAGTGTTTTTTACCCTTAAAAACAGAATGTGTACAGAATGATTCAATGTTATTTGCAACTTCGCTTGTATGCTCCATTTAGTGTGTGTGTGTGTGGGGGGGGCCCTTGTTTTTATATCCATGATATAAATATATCCACACAGTATAAATCTCCTGTGGATCACTGATAGACAGGTAACAGTTTAGATTATATCTGGTATCATGAGGGTTGAACAGATTATTAAACAAAAAATTATGTGCCATTGAACTTGCACTCAACCAGATTCTATTCTAGTGCTATTCTGTCCATAGTCGAAGGTTTTCTTAATGTTGCACATATTATGTGCAGCACATTTATCTTCCGTATAGGAAAAAAGTGCTTCCAACCTGGCAGTAATAGAACATGTGTTTCTAGTTTCTCTAGTTGTGGTGAAGTAGTAGGGCCGTTTGGTAGTCATTAAGAGTACAAAATGTTCAGCTTCACCCTTGACCAAATCTTCTGACTACCATTCTTCAGTTATTTTAAGAAGCCAATGCAGTTTGATTACTCTCTCTCACCCCACCATTTCATTTTTCGTCCCCACCCTGAAAACAGACCGCTGGGGGTGTGTAATCCACAGGGTAATGGCTGGTAGAGAGAATTAATGGCTGTATAATATGGCACCCCACGTGATCTTCAACTCAAAAGGCCAAAGGGTAAAGGATTTGAATATACATAATTTTGCAGACTGTAATTATTCAGTAACAAAAGTATAAATTCTTATCCTTGAAATGTCCTCTCAGTATGTTGATGGTCACTAAAAATGGATTCAGATCCAATTCTGTCCATACAAAGCCCATTTCAGGGTAATGTAAGAATTTTTCTTTCTGAGGACTTTCATCTGCTTTTATGTATCTATGAATCTAATGCAATACAAAATAATAACTCCTGATTTTAAAAACTCATCTAAAAAATGACAGTTAATTTGTCTAATTTAGTCACAGTTATAGCCTCTAGATTATATAAGCAAGAATAACATTAGGATTTGGTGTAATTGAAACCCAAGGTCAGTGTGTTATAATTATGTCACTTTTAAATATACTATTTGACTATTCTGCCACTTAATTAGTAAATAAAATGGGGACTTACTCTACCAGTTAACATGCATTCAAGGCTCACTGGAACAACTGGTACAGCTGAATAGTTTGCCTACCCCCGAGAATGTGTGCCTTGGCCAATACCACAATCTCAGGCAAGTGGTACTATGTTTATAAAATGGCTCCTGGGTGGTGGTGGGAGCGGGGAACAGAAAGGTTTTGACACTTCAGAATAAGGGAGACTGCATATTGATTATTAAAAGCAGGGAATTCCATTGTAGCATATTGTTTTAAAATACCAAGGAGACATTTCCAAAAGTGTTTCCATTGTTTAGATATTGGCAGGCAATTACAAATTTCAAAAACATTTTTCCCAAAAGACTGCCACTAATAACACTTTGTCCCTTATCTGAAAGCTGGGGACAGAACAAAGTGCCTGGTTTCTGAGAAAGGGACCGTTACTTAGGCAGAAGGCAACAGAGCAACAGTAACATTCCTGGCTTTGGAGGAAAGACAGGCAGAAAGCTGAGTTGAGAGAACCAGGCTTTCTGAGGAGACTGCCCATCTTCAATCCTTTGACCCCTATTCCCTGGCATCTTATTCATGGCCAAGGGCTTCCTTAACAAAAGGTTACAAAACAAGAAGATGACTCTCCTGGTAAAGATGTTCTAGAGCTTCAAAAATTTTGCCCCTTTTTCTGATCAGAACAATTAATACCCTAAGTGCCATATCAAAAGGATCCTAGCTGTTTCTTCTTCAGGAAGACTGAAAAGATTGTTTAGAAAAAGGGAAGATATGTGGTGTCATTACAGATTTAGTTATACATATTCTTCCTTCCAGTTTCATATTCAATTGACCTTTTCTAAACACCTTGAATTCAACTTAAAGCACTGTCAAGATATAATTTGTATCTTACAAATAATAAAAATTTCTAACCAAAAAAACTCTTCTTTCCTCACATAATCTCTTATAGTTTCATAAGATGTCCCGAAAAATATACAACTATTTATTTACATATATATATACATATATATATGTATATATATATATATATATTTTAAATAAGACATTCCAACTGCTAATTTTACTTAATTAAGAATAATCTTTTATCTTTGAAACAGCATTAGAAGGACAGAACAGAGACCAGCTATGTCTTATTTACTATTCAGATGAGACTAAAATCATTTAATCAAAAAGTGTGATGGATTCACTGCCCTAACAAACTTGTGCTCAAGAGAAGATAAAGAATATGAAGCTTTTACCTGAGTGTCTATGGGAAGCCATGGTTCAGAGACCAAGTTCAGGAGCAGCACCTAGACCAGTCCTCCCTCGACCCCACCTGAGAAGGCTGTGGCTCATTTGTGAACATACATTTAAGGGGAAGCAGCTAACACAAAAATAACCGAGAGCAGATGGCCCACCCCTCCCCAGAGATCACAGCCTTAATCCCACTAGAAAATTCTTAACCATTTTAGGTGATCCAAGGGAGAAGAATAGGACCCAGTAAAAATACCAAACACTACATATAAATACCTGTGGCGCTACTCAGCATCCAAATTAGCTCCAGAGCCAGAGAGGCCACATAGAAAGTCATCCTTGTACTGGAAAAAATTTGGAATCAGCTCTGGCATAGCTTAACGCTGAGCCACCCTTGTTAACCCACTTTATATGCCTAAAAGAGCTTGCATCTGCCTGCAAAGAACTCACTTTTATGCTATTAACAATAAAGTAACTATAAGAGATAGACTTATATTACCACTATAATTTAAAGGGATTAGACACTATGAATATAAATATCAAGGGTATTATCTACTACGCCTCCTTGATTTGTACCACAGACAGCAGAAATACTGAAAAGAGCAATTCTAGCCACATATCTCTTCAGTGTCAGACAGAGTAGGACAGGGCAGACATACATGTGTATACCTGCTATGTGCAAAAAGAAGAGGCTCTGTCTCCAACGAAATCTCTTGCTTTTGATTTCGCTGTCAAGGCCAATAAAAGTAAAAATATGGATGAAAATGAAGATGGCAACCTATCATGCTGTAATAGCTCAACAGGCCATCCAATGGCTGGAGGCTGGCCATTAGGAACAAGCTCTAGGAAAATCTGAGGTCCTCAGGATAGCCTATAAGTACGCCCATGACCCCTGCTCTGTTTCTTCTCTGGCCTCATCCCTTCAACTCCAACCTCATCGGCCTCGGTGTTGTCCCATGCACCCTGGGGACATGTCCCACCTTAGGGTCCCAACACTGATTTCCTCAGCACTGAGCCTCTCATGGTTGCTCTTTACTTCCTTCAAGGCTTTGTTCCAAGTCACTTTTTGAGTCACATCTTCTTTGACCATCCTATTTAATACTGCAACCATGTTCCCTGCCGCCAAGCTCCCTACCCTCTTCCCAATTAGTTCCCCACAATAACTATTTGTTGAAAAGAAAGAAAGAAATAAAGCAAAAAGTGTTAATCAAGTCTCACACAGAAGCAAAACATAGTTCCACCTGGAACCTTAAAAGTGGCTTTGGCCGCTGAACTGCAAAGAAGGTAGTCAGCCTTCACTCTGGGACAGACCCTGGGCTCACTACCTTAAAGACACTGTCTCATCTAGTGCATGTCACTGGTTTTGGCCCTATTCACACCTCTCTCCTACCAGGCTGAGGGCTGGGCATATGTTTTATTCCCAGCATATAGCAGGGAAGCAAAACATGCTTCATGGATAAACGAATGAATGAGTTTCACAATTCTTATTTTCTAGGCATTTAGTGAAAAGTTATTCTAAAGACAGCTGAAGTTGTCAGTAACTCCTAGTTAGCTGGAAAATAACAATGAAAGCCAGGATGTTATGGACAAATTTATTACATGATAATGTAAAAAAAGCCTTGGAAAAGAAGGGAAGTGACACTGTGTTCTCCTCCATGCCTCTCTAGCCTTTCTTATCTAGCCTGATTACAATTATGGCAGAAAGACTGGCCATCTGAGCAATACCACACCCCTAAAATAAACTTAAAATTTTCACCCTAAGGAAATGTTCTTGTTTTATTTGATGATGAACCTTTCTGAACCTAAAATTTTAGTTTTTAGTGAGGTATATTTTTAGATAGAGCCAAGGTATTTTTAAATGCCTCTCTTATAGTACTGTGAACAATAAGCTTGGAGTGTCACATGCTTTCCTCTAGGAAGTCAATTCTAGTTTCAAGCCAGGTACCAGGAGCTGTATTCTTTTAGCAAGTGTAGTAGTTCCATTAGTTATCTGATCATTTTGAAAAAAACAATAGAATATGGACAGACTGACAGCCTTAAGAAGTTAGCAAATAAACATAAATCTATTTTGCCTGAAACACAAGAGAAAGCACAAAAACAAGAGAATGACTTCCTGACCATTAATTCATCAACTACAACAAAGCACTGGGAGCTTAGCCGTATGACAGCATCTATTCCATCAGCAAAGTACTTCAACCAGGTTAACGCTGCCTTCCTGAAAACTTCATGAAGTGTGACCACTGCCTGCTCTGACATTTGTCCCCACATCCATGTCCTGAAATCACAATACTACAAATTTCACAAAAACAAAACAGAAAAGGCCCTTTGTGAGGTGAAAACCAGTTTTTCAGTAAGAATAGCTGCTAATTTTGCCCTGTCTTGGATCAGTGGTTTAGAAACCTTGGTGGTTATTTAGCACACACCAGAACAATCACTGGTTCATTAGCATCTAAAGCCAACTTCATTATGCATTAACAGTACGATGTTAATAATATCCTTAATAATCACTGCACTGTTTACAAAGTGCCTTTATATACTGTTGGTGGAGCTGACTGGTGTGTTTTAGTGTCTGAAGGCCACATTTCGGACCTTTTAGTTTTTCACACTCCAGCATACATCAGAATGATTTTTTTCAGTCAGTGTTAGGCATCAAAAGTCTTAAGCTCTCTCTTGCATGTGATCCTCTAAAAGCCATTTACTTCAGAGGTAATCTACACATGCTTGTCTTCCAACTACTCAACAGTCACATTTTTTTTTTAGTTTCTTACTGTTATTTGGGTTCTATTTTTTAATTAATTAAATTTATTTTTATGGTAACACTGGTTAATGAAATCCATTAAGTTTCACCTGTATACTTTAACAGTAAGGCATATATATAGTTACATTGTGTGTTCACCTCCCATAGTTAGATTTCTTTCTGATACCACATATTCGACCACTATTACCCCATCTACCTCCCCCTCCCTCCTTCCCCCTACCCTCTGGTAACCATTAGTCTACTGTCCATGTCCACTACTCTCTGTTTGTTTGTCCTGATCATTTGCTGCTTTTAGGTTTACCATGCTAAGCAAAATAAGCCAGACAGAAAAAGTTGAAAATCACATGGTATCACTTATGTGGAATCAACAGTTACATTTTAACCTACCCTTGGGCCCCATCTGTAGATGATATCACCCCATCTATTCATTTATATTATAAAATTCATACTTACTGAACAGATGTCCTACTATGTGGTATAGTATATTTTGCTGCTCAAAATATACTACAGTCCTTCCTTCCAAGTGTACTAAGATCAATATACAAATGACTAATAAAAAGTGGTATTGATTTATCACAGGCAGTGATTGTATCAGGTTTGGGGGGATCAGACAAGACCTGATGAATGTGATAATATCTGGTCTCTGAAGAATGGGGAAGACTTTCACATGAGGAGACGGAATTCCATGAAAAAGCACAGTGTGAGCAAGGGTGTGAGAACACATGGTCTGCTCCAGAAGTAGGATGCAGCCCAGTGGGCGCAGGAGCATAGGATATGAAAGTGGTGGCACATCAAGCTAGGAAGGCAGGGAAACCCAGAGTATGGGGGGTCTTTTTGTAATTGGTACGAGGGAAGGGTGAAATCATGGTAATGCAAGCAGTGATAATGGATCTTGGGGAAGGGTTTTTGGGGGCAGGAAGAGTCTAGAAGCGTATTGTGGTTGTCCGGATGAGACATAAGAGTATGTGTGTGTGGGATGTGTGTGTGTGTGTGTGTGTGTGTGTGTGTGTGTGTGTGTGGACTGAATGAATGAGAGCAATGGCAGTGCACACAGAAGAGAAAGGAGATATAAGGGACACTGTGGGGCAGGACTGAAAGAACTGGTTAGATGAATCAGAGGGGAAGGAGCTGGCAATCCCTCTGATGTGGTGATTCTTAGTGGTAGGGACATAATGGGGAATTTGGGAGGCAGGGCTGGGTTGGGGAAGATTAGCACTTTATTTGAGGCTTTATAATGAGGTTTTTCTGAGATGTCAAGAACTAACCCAATGGGGTACAAATCGCCAAGAGAGAAATGGGGCTAACAGTGAGGTTATGATGGAATCACACTTGTGGAGATTCTCGCCCCGCATCATAATCCCAGCCTCTCTACCTCAGAAACACCACTGGGAGGATCAAACTTCCAAAGTTCAAAGTAGTGCAACCTAAGAGTCAAACACAGCAAATTCAGTGACCTAGTTGGCCCACACCTCAGGAGTTCCTCGTTCACAGCTTGGCTTGTGGTCATCCTTCTCCCTTTACTATATTTTTCTTTTACTGAAGAAATTTCCAAATGGCTGAAAACTTATTCAGACAATCACTGGCCATTATTCATGGCCAGAGGCAAGAGGCTTCCAAGAATCTGGAATGGATTCTGTGAATTTATCAGTGGTTTGATCTTCATTTTTTTTTTACATTATTCTTATCCTCATGCCTACTACCAATAAATTAATACATGGCAGGTTTTTTCTCAATATAACTTTGTCGGGCTACTAGTCCCTCTGCCAACAATTTTACTGAGTGACTCCAATTGCGAGCTTAAGGCATCCAGTCATGCACTATGATATGATGGGATTCGGTGCTGAGCTCTCCTGAGTATTTCTTGTCCTATGAGTTCTTGCCAGAAAAAGGCCAGTACAGCTTCAGCCATCTCAGGTTCCTGTCAATCTTTAGGGTAAGAAGAGTATTTTTTTCTTACTGACAAGTCAAATCTTGCAAAGTCACTGCTTAAATGTCACAATTCAGGGTGTACCCATCAAAGAATAAGACAAGAGAGCCCACCCCCTGAACCACCTGAGGGGCGATTTCATCATGCAAGATCCAAAGGAAAGCAAAACTGGAATTCTTCCTTCCTAAAGGGTCTGAGTTTCAGAGCAAAGGGAAAGACCTGTTACAAATGAGTAAAGTACATGAAACACAGGACCCCGTAAATAGCAAAACACCTTGAAAAATGCTAATTCACTCCGGTGGACTTGTTAATTCCACAATTAACCAGGGCTTAGAAAGCTTTCCTTGTAATATTCAACAGAGATTAGGAATTTAAACATATGCCATAGCCTCTGCCATTGCATTTTTAGAAATGTCATTGCATGATTCACAACAGTTTTAAATGTCTCTTGTCCCCAAAGTTGGCCCCTTCCTACACTGACTGCTAAGAGACTCTCACCAAGATGTACGAACTATCCCAATTACATCCTATGTATATTTTTATGGGCCCTTAATCAGAAATTAGCATCAGGACAACACTGAACAAATGACTTTCAAAGCAATCCACTAAGATGATTTCGGGTTAAAAAAACTGAAGTGTCACTTAAAAGAGAAAATACAGAGAAAATATGATAGAAGGAAACAGCAGCTCAGAAGGAAATATATAATAGAAGTACAGAATCTCAGATCAAAGGAAAATGAATGTATCATGAAACTGAGAAGCTGGTAGGGATAAATCTTTGTCATATTTTAGGTGTTAAAATTCTCTTCCAGTCTATTTCTACCACCTACTTGAGACATATCTGTTTTATTTCCATGTTGCCATGTGCCATGACTCAAAACACCCTTTCAATCATGCTAAGTCCTGGCATTCACCAAGGCCACCTGTTATGGACATTTCAAACCTGTGATAGATGCTTGAGGGCTAAACATGCCATGGCCCTCATCTCTAATTTACCCAGCTGATTAATATCCATAACAGGAAAAAAAAAAACAAGCAAATCAAATAAGCTTCTACTTCTTCATTCTTAAAACTGCTAATAGAGATCAATTGCCTCGACCAAAGGTGTTATCATGATACTTTATGAGCCCTGCTTCCTGGTGTGAGATCTTAACTAATAACATAAACTGTCTTCATTTACCAAATGACAGTAATGAACACGTTACCTTATTATGCATTGGTGTTTTCAATTCCCCAACAGGGGATAGGCCTGGATTTCAGGGTAAAGGTCGGAAACACTCATGATAGTAGTTCTTTGGGTCTTGGTCCTGATGCACAGAACTGGGAGTGGAAGCACAGGAGGAGGAAAGAGATCAAGCAGTGATCAGGGTATCACACAGAAAGTCTAGATTTTGTTAGGTAGTAGGATTGATAGAAGGGGCAATCAGATTTCTAGAGGACTGGAAGCACCTAAGATAAAAGCCTCACTCAGTTTCCCCATCTGCTAAATTTTCCCAAGGGCCATTATATGTCTACCTGAGCAGTGTCTCAATCTGGATTTGAAGCATATATTCACAAGGACGACCCAGGAGGGTGGCTGCCACAGTGAGTCATGACTGAGAGCAAACACAAATAACTTTCCATGAAAAGCGGTATTCTGTTTGCAAGGACAGGCACTATTATGTGAAAACACAGCAGCAACAAGACCGAAGTAAAGGCCAGGGTGATCTTGCGTGTGGCCTGACATGAGGTCACTGCCCCAAAGGATACCTTATTTTCTCTGACAGTCTGGACAGAGTATAATGGAATGGGGTCTGTGTGTGCTTCCATCTTCATAATTACAGAGTTGGAAACACCTCGGATACCATCTAGTCCAACCACTTCATTTTACAGATGGGGAAACTAAGGCCCAGAGAGTGAAGATGACTTGCTTCCCTGCATGAACAGCAGCTCCAGGTCTAGAACCTAAGTGTCCAAACTCCCAAAGTGCTCTTCCTAGCACCATATCAAGCTGCTTCCAGCAAGGGTTCTTTATTGATGACAATGTAACACCTGAGAATACAGTCTATGATAAATTGGGATCATGGTCCCTTGATTTCTGATAATCATCAGCAGAGGCTAGGTGTCTGGGACACAGAGTTCGAGACTTAAGGGACAGCTATATGATCTATTGATGAAAACTTTGTAGATTCTTTCATGCTATAGCAAGAGTGGAGTCAAGGAGCCCATAAATTTCAGCTGAGAGAACTGAGAAGTTGCAGTTTATACAGAGCCAAGAGAGATAATGACCATGTTGATGGAGGAGCAGAGGATCTGCCAAAAAAGAGGACAATCAAGGAACACGAGTGAGTAGCGTCAAAGCTCTTGAAGTCAAGCAGTCTGTTTGCCATGCTAGGCAGCAAGTACATAAACAGAACAACAGTAATACGAAGATCGGCAAATAGAATGGAGCGAAAGTGGCAGAAGCCACCAAAGGTCATGCACTTGAAATTATTACATCACATTTACCTCAAATCCCAACACTTCTTGTTCATTTTCAAGCAGTGTGATAACTCAAAGAGAACAAATATGTAAATATGTACCATAGTGTAACTAAGACCAGATTGTTGAAGGTATGGAAAACTAAATGAAGAGTAATGGTGATTATTGCAATCCAACGGAATTCAGATAAAATGGTTTAGACTGAATCACAGCTATTTTTGAAGATTTCCATGAAAGGAATTGTAGTCTCAATCTTATATATGAGACTGGTTGAACACTAACATTGTTCTAAGACAAATAATAATGGAATTTGCCCTGAGTTTAATATCTATTTTATCAAGGTCTATCTATTTTATCAAGTTTCAAAGGAATACAGTGTAGTGGCTAAGGGCATGGGCTCTAGAGCCAGAATGTCTAGAACCAAATCCTGCCTCCACCACTTATTGATTGTGTGCAAGCAAGTTCAACTTCTCCGTGACTCGATTTGCTTACCTATAGAATGGGGATTCAATAACACATATATAAATAGGGATGTTCAGAGAAATAAATAGTAAACATTTGCAACATTTAGAACAGTGGCTAGCACACAGTGAGCACAAAATATTATTCATTCAATTACATTCTAAAAATATGAATGTCCCAAGTAGCAGATTCCTGCAAAAGAGGAATTTATCAAGTTTAGCAGTTCACAGAGGATATGTGGAAAAGAGATAAGAGCTCAGGATCTTGGCTAAGAGTCCAGCTGTCAGGATTATGGCCTGAGAATGCTTGGGGCACCACAGAGCAATTCTAAAAGTCCTGGGAACTCAGAGGAATCGACCTCTGGCAGCAGAACAGCCCAGAGGAGAGAGCTATATACCCCCACATGGATAAGGAGGGTTTTAGGAACAGATGACGAAGACCCAGAGAGGACAAAACACTGCTCTCTTGATCCTCTAGTGCAAAGAAAAGACCTGCTAGATCTAGGTCACCTGCTCAGTCTTAGAGATGAGGAAGGCTCTTCTCTATATCCCTCCTACCAAGTAAGGGCCCAGTGAGCCCAATGGATTAGACTGAAAACGGGCTTGCTGTGATATGACTAATTAATGAGGCTGCCACCTGTGTGGTTCATGCCTCTGATCTTAAGTCGGCCTATGATGATCAACAACAAAAAGAGGCTATCTATACCAACAGAACAGTGGCTCCAGTCAGAACATAGGTTAGTTTTACATTATGTGAGTTAATTCGGAATGAATGCTAAGGACGTGGATCTTAAAGACCCTGTATTATTAGGTCACTTAAAGGACTCAGCAGCTTAAGTGAGGTAAGGCTGCTTGTTGGGAGACCTAGTTTCAGTGAATACAGTAATGCCTAAAGGTCTCAGGGGTGGCAAACTGAAATATGTATCATGTACCCCACTCTGACCAAAGATACATTGTGATCATGCCCACCCCAAGATGAGTTTAAGTTAAAGTACCTGGAGTTGGGAAGACTGACAGAAGACTGGTACTCAACCAACCTGTGGACAGGCTACATTCTATGATAGCAACTGTCCTGCTGGACAACAATCTACAACAACCTATGAACAGTTGGTGACTATGGGAAGAGAAGTTGTATTGTCAGGTCCACCAATCTCTCACCCCAGAGCTCCAAAGCTAATCCCCTATTAGGAAAGGCTCCTTAAACCCCCGAGACTCAGCTCCACCCAGGAGAACATAGGAAAGAGATTAAGGGCGGCTCACCAGCCCAGGGAGGCGGGATAGAGAAAGGGGCAGCAGCTCTGGGATCAGTTGTGGGGAAAGAAATTGCAGAGTCATCTTAAAGAGTCTCTGAGGCTCCTTCAAAAACTCCCATAGGCTTCTCTCCTAGTGGCAGGGTCTGGGGAAAGCCTGCAGCCACATCTCAATCCCATATAATTCAAATTCCTTTTTTGAGGGGAGGTCTAAAATTCTATCAATCATGGCTCCATTTGGGTTAACAATATTCCCCTGTAAAATGAAAAGATCACTGAATGTTAGTGAAAGGAGCTAAAAGATATGAAGTCCTCTGGCACCATCTGTGATACTATGCAAAATATTTTTATAGTGGAAATATTAGGTGGAAACTTAAGAAAGTTGTTCATTGTTTTGTTTTATTTATTGAGATATAGTTTAGGCACCATAAAATTCATCTTTTAAAGTGTACACTTCAGTAGTTTTCATAAAGCTGTGCAACCATCACCCCTAATTCTAGAACATTTTCATCACCGAAAAAAACCCTGGACCTCTCAGCAGTCATTCCCTATCCCCTCCCCCCAGCCCCTGGCAACTACTAATCTACTTTCTATCTCTATGGATTTGCCTATTCCATACATTACATAAAAATGGAATCATAAAAGCTGTGACCTTTTGTAACTGGTTAACTTAGCATGTTGTAAGTACTCAGCACTTCCTTTTTACAGCTAAATAACATTCCATTGTATAATATACCACACTCTCTTGATTCATTCATCAGTTAATGTACATGAGTTGTTTCTATTTTTTCGCCATTATTAATAATGCTGCTGTGAACATTCTTTGGTGTGTGTGTGTGGATTTATTTCTTAAATATGTATTTTTGAAAAAGTACGAGAGGGTATATAGTGAAAAGTCTTCCTCTTCTGCCTGTGCCCAGACACCCATTTCCCCTCTCCATCAGTAACTAATGATACTGGTGTCTAACATCTCCAGAGATGCTGGGCATATGAAATATAGCTAACTATATATATTGTTCTTTTTCCTTTTTAAAAAACATAATGGTGATATACTATACATACTCTTCTATACCTTGCCTTTTCTCTAATATATTTTAGAGAATTTTCCATGTTAGCACATTAAAAGTTTCTGCTTTAGTAACATGTACATAGCATTCCACCGTGTAGATATACTACAATTTACTTCCTCAGTCCCTTATTGAAAGACATTTAAGTTGCTTACAGTCTGTTATTATAAACAATGCTGTAAGGAATATAAAAGTTTAAAACAATGGAGTGAACCAACTAAAAAAGATAGTAAGTTAATCAGATTGCTTTCCTCTAGTACCTAACAGGGGCCAGCTGCATTAAAGAACAAGAGTTATGATTTACAAAGGAATGGAGAAAAGGAAAAGGATGAAAGGATCTCAAGCGGATTGGATAGCACCCACCCGAACTTACTGAAATGGCAAATTATTTTTGTTCTTGGGGAAAAGACGCCATGAAAATCCTATGCCAACTATGCTAAGGTTACCCTCAGTTAACAAGCCATCCAGACAGGAAATGGCCTTTGATTCCAAGTCTAGTGCTCTTTGCACCAAACCACAATGCCTCGCCAATGAATTATAAAACAATAAACTCAGTAAAACACTTATCTTGACAAAGTACACATATGATCATGCAGTGCTGGACCATGACAGACTAGAGGCGATGGAGGATTTACCTCTCAAAAATAAGGAGGCACTTAATGTTCATCAAGTTTTAGACTGAAAAGCTACAAAGTAGATATGGTATTTGACTTTCAAATACTATATAAAATAGTGAAAGGTAGCTTCTCGGCTGGGGATAACGGAGCAACCTGAGCTGGGCACAAGCCCTTTTGGACTATTAGACTGGCAACATGTCAATGATGCCTATCACCAACCAAGTGCACAGCTCTGAGTCATAGGTCTGACCTTAAAACTGCCTGCTGGGAGAACAAAACACCATACTTGTTCGTTATGCAAACGTGTCAGGGATTTTTCAGCTCTATCTGTATCAGAGTTTTAAATTAAAATGTCTGTAATCAAAAATTAATTTTTTGAAGTAGGCACTTTTTAAAGATAGCAACATAACTAACTGAAGCCAGGTGACTTGTGTTCTATTTGTCACTGATTTACCAACTTAGATTTTAATACCCTGTTTCTATGGAGAACAAGAAAAAGAAATGTCACCAGTACCCTCACTCCAATCTCAGAGCTAACAAGTAAAAAATTAACTCTTTGGATTTTGGGAGAAGGGGTTGATGTTTGTAAATCAGCTTAATATACGTAAATCATTTTAAAAGTATGTCTATCAACTATGTTTTTTAGATGTTAAAACTGGAATTGTCAGTCACAGCGTTGTGGCAATTCAGTGTGGTGAACCAGGGGTATTATAAAAATCACAAAACCAATTTTCATTCGCTTCAAATGGTGTACTCATTCAATGTCACAAGTCAGCGCTGAAGCCTGTATAAATGATCACATTGGACATGGAAGTATACAGAGGAGAGACTAATTCTGTTCTGAAACAGTGCATTTAATTTTAAAATATTTTTAGCAAGTACAAAACTAATCACAAGTTAACTTTATAAAACTAAATTCAGACAATAGTCTTAATAATTAAATGAATTTTAAGCTTTTATTTAATAAACAGTGAATGTTTGGTTGACGTTATTCTTTTGTAGCTCAAGGAATGAGCAATAGACAAGTAATAAAAAAATCTCAGATAGAATCCCTGACTTTGGTGAGCTGCTCATCAGCTAATTTTTCTTCCTTACTGATAAAATGAGAACATTAATGCCTATCCTACTTTCCCTATAGAACTGTTTTAGGAACCAAATTAAATCATTTGTCCAAGTAATGTATGAACTGAAAATATCAAAATATTACATTTGTAAATGAAAAATATATACATAACAGTTGACCCTTGAATAATGCAGGGGTTAGGGATATTGAACTCCCTGTGCAGTCAAAAATCCAAGTATGACTTTTGACTCCCCAAAACTTAACCAATACCCTTCTGTTGACATTGTCTTACTCAACATAACAGTTGATTAACACATATGTTGTATGTGATAAGTATTATATACTGTATTCTTATAATAAAGTAAGGCAGAGAAAAGAAAATATTAAAAATCATAAAAAAGAGGAAGTACATTAACAGTTATTTATTGGAAAAAAAATCCACCTACAAATTAGACCCAGGCAGTTCAAACCTATGTTGCTTGAGGGTCAACTCTATATAAATCAGGCTTTATATCTAAGTAGGTAATGTCTTTCAATTTTTCAAGTGGATTTAATTTTTTATATGACTCACTCATTTCACAATAAAACATACATATTTATCATGCACAATAAAAATATAGTAGCAGATCATTGTGAAAAGACTCACAATGTCCATGATAGGGATTCTCTTTCAATTTAGTCCAAACTTTGAAGACTACAGAATTGAAAAAAATAGTCATATGGGTATTTTAGTTTTACTTAGGGTCTAGCTAAGTAATCCCTTTGATATTTAGTTAATACTTGATTCTTTGCAAAGGCATAAGTAAGTAGCTGGGAACAAATGCATAATAAGCGCCACATAATCTTAGTTCTCTGCTTTGATCTAAAAATTAAAAGCATACTCCTCTACTTATTTGTAGAGGGTAATTTTAGTTGCTTCCAGGAACTGACATGGTTTATCCTTCACTCTTTACAAAGAGAATAACTTGGAAAGCCCTCAACGAAAGAACAAATTTAAGACGAGTTTAGCTAGAAGACTTTTATTCCAGAAAAAATAAGTAAAACAAGGAGCACTTTTTTATTTTTGTTGTCAAAAGGGCTGGAGATTTAGTAACAACTTGAAGAAGTGAGTTAATCCTTTTGTAAGACATCCAAGACAAGAGTTTATTTTCCTACTGTTATGATGGTAACTTAGAACACACAGGACAACAATATCGAATATCAATTCCCTCCAGAGTTGTAACTTTCTAAATGTAGTAATTGCTAATTTGTCAAGATTATCATTCAACATACAAATAATTTCTACCTAGTAATTTCAACCTTCAATGCCACATTCTACATTAAGTCCTCAAATACTATCAAATAAAAACCAAGTACTATTTTCATGAAATAAGACTACAGGTGTTATAGGTGGATAAACTGAGACATTAAAAGATTAAATGTCTTGCTTTAAGGGAGGGGAGCAAGGTCAAACTAAGAATAGAAGCTCGAGTACTGTCACCTGTCCTAATCATAAATCTAGGACACTTTCCACCTTCCTGCTAGCAGTAAGTACACAGTATGATCAATTTGTGTCTTAAATACATTTTGCAGTAATAAAATGGATCTTCTAAACTGATTTGTGGAAATATCATTTAATTAAGGGTGGTACTGTATATATGAACTATAGAACATAAAGTATTTATACACGAAACTTTTTCAAACGATATTAAATTTGAATGTTAATATCAAAATATTAATAAAATAATTCCAAAAACTTGAGGCTTAATGGCAACTAGATAGTATCTTAAACTTCTCTATTATACTATATGCAGTAAATCAGTTTTATTATCAGTGCTTATGAAACCATCACAGAACAAATCAGTCATTCTGAGATCAAAGGACAAGTCAGTGGTAGAGGGATCAAACCCTTGCAACCTAATAGTCTCTTCCAAGACCAAAATACATATTATTCCATGGTGCCAAAGTATTTTCATGGGTTTTGAATGGTAGTGTGTCTGTCTGGTGGCGGGGCGGGTGGTGGTGGTAAATTCTCTCATTCTCTCATTCTCTCATTCTCTCTCTCTCTCTCTCTCTCTCTCTCTCTCTCTCTCTCTCTCTCTCTATATATATATATATATATATATATATATATATATATATATTAATTCATGTTCTACTGACACATTTAAAATATGTCTAATTGCCAAGTTCCCCACTTATGTGCCCACCTAACCCCTGCCTCCAAAGATTTTTCTGTTCTAACTTTTTGTTCTTATACATTAAATTTTCTTGGAAGGTCCAGAGATTGGGAACATAGTGGAGATCTGTTGCTATTTAAGCAACAGCAGCTGAAACCGAAGTAGAAATTGCAGGATTAGCTCCTATAGGGTGTGGAAAAAAGTGCTTGGAAATGCTTTTAAGGAATCTCCTGCCAGCTAACTCAAGAGTGAAAGTGAAGACTTCCAGAAGGAAATACACCCAGCCAACCCCTGGGCCAAGAGAGAGTGTTAGGACATGACTCTGGGGATTGAGAATAAAGGGAACAACGACTGGGCTTTGCAAGAACATAGGGAGGGCAAAAGCCATACACTAATATCTTTCATCTCCAACCTGATCTCACTGTTCCACTGTAACAAGAGTGTTGTGTTTTTTAAAAAATAATTTGCACTTAACACCTTGACACCGGGTTTGGGATTGGATCCAGCATAGACCAAGTTAGTCCTCAATTAACTCTTTCTCTACTTTCTAAATGCAATCGCTTTTGCTGGAGTGACCAACACTTGATGTTTTAACACTTGTAAAGATGATCCTGTCTCTCTATAAGAACTGGAAGTTATTTGGCTCCCTTCTCAATGATGAAAACGAAATTTACAAATATACCCCTTTTTATTAGGGGTCAGCGATGTCTGAGTGACAAAAAATTTCATATTTATAAATTAGCCAGTATTCTTCTCCAACTCCATGCTAGAATTCAGAAAATGTTACTTTAAAAAAATAATAAAAGAAGTCACCTAATTTTCCCCAGTAAAACAGACATTTATTTTACATCTCTCACAGGACTCTATGATAATTGAGGCACATTTTTGTAATGTTTGAAAAGCCAGGTGCCAAGTGTGTAAAATATATGAAGTTAACTGGTGAAATCTACATTTCCTTTGAAATACACTTGAAATAATATGGAAGAATGAATAGAGAGATGGTAGATATGTGATAAAACAAGTATAGTTAAATGTTTTTAATGGCAGACTCAATGATGGGTATACAGGTATTCACTGCAAAATCATTTTGACTTTGAAAATCTTTATAATAAAATGTTAGCGGAAAATAAAATATAGATAAGCAATGTTTTTTTATTTGACTGCAGCTACACACAAGCAGGTACTGGCTTCCAAGAGGCATTTTAAACTACAGGCACAGAATGTGGTATAAATCTAGAATGAAAGAACCAAAATGAGTACCACGGCTTCTAAGTGAAAGAAATCTGCTAAAGCCACTGTAGGGCTTTTCAGGCATAAGCAAACAAGCCCTGAAAATCTCATAATGAACTGCAACATCGCACAACAGACCTTCAGACTTATGTTGAGTAGTTAGAGCTTTTTGAAGGTTCCCTAATCCACTCACATAGCCCATCTGAGAGATGACACTGGAGCCAGTCTCGGCCTCTTAACTACCTTTACCCTTTTATGGTTCTTTCAAGTTAAAAGCAATAGTCATCTGTTTCCAGATTTCTAAAGGTACCAGAAAAAAAATCTAAATATAACACATGTATCAGTGCTCATGGTAACTAGAAACCAAAGTGTAACTTCAGCTTTTGCAGGCCAGTGTCTTAACACCATGGCTTTTGTGTAATAGTCTTGCAGAAGATCTTTTGTCTTTATTCCCACAACAGAAATATTACCCTGGCTTTGATGAATGATAGATAAGAGTTATTCAAATTTTTTATTTTAAGCTGACATTAATAACATTTACTTATTTTAAAGTCAATCAGTAAATGTTCTCAGGAATGTTAAAATTTACTACAAAATAGATGAGTATGTCTGTCACTTTCTTCTTTTCTTTTAGTTTATTAAACAGTTCAATCAATACACTTTAAAAATCTAATTCAAATGTTGGTGTAACTTCTGAAATAGTCTATGGATTCTAGTGTTCCACGGAATATAACGTGAAAACTACTAGAGTTGAACAACCCTCTATATGTATTGTTAGTGTTTATTAAATCTATGACCCTTAGGTAATATAAACAGCCACTAAACCCTCTCTAGACTTACATATAAAGTAAGTGGTAACCCGTGGGTAACTTCCTGATTCTGAATCTCTTTCCCCTTGCCTTCTAGTATCTAACACTAAACTTCTGCCCCACTATCCTCAACCATATAAACAAGCCCTCAACTCTATATCCTAGGTTGGTCTTCCAAGTTTCAACAATACAAACAATGTGACTATGTAACATGTGGGTAAAAGGGCTGTGATATGTATGTTTGTGTACTTGCTGGTAGTTAGAAACAAAAACTCCCCTGAGTCTGAAAACAGAGCTTATTTCTCATTCAACTTACCATCTCTTCTTAGTCACCACTAAAATCAATGTCAGAATCTTAGCAAATCTGATAGCTCTAAGCATGTCAAAATTGAAACCACACATGATATGCATGCTGACGTGTTTAGGGGTGAAGTGTATGGATGCCTGCAGCTTACTTTGAAATGCATACAAAAAATTAAGAAGGACCAATCACAAATTAAAATATGTGACAAAGCAAATATAGTATAATGTTTAACTGTAGAATCTAGGTTGTGGGAATGAGTATCCACAATTTAACTTTAACTTTTCCATCTGTTTGCAGGACCATTGCATTCAAGAATGTGCTCCAATGATGTCAGGGGAATAGGCAGTCAAACAAAGATCCTGAGAATGTCCTGTGTAATACCACAGTAATGCTATGGTTTGTAATTTATAAAATGCCTTTCACTCACCTAATTGTAGCTCTAGTAAATGACTACTAAACCTCTGGCACTAAATAATAAATGATATGGAAGACACCAAAGAAAACTCAGTATTCTCGTTCCAAGGAGCTTCCAGCTTCCTCGGAAAAGCAGAGTACAATTTAAGACAGTAACCCCAACCAATCCTTGACTCTGTGTCTTATATTGTCCCCATAATAAAAACTGAAAATGTCCAGGAGAGGACCAAAGAGGTTGGTCAAGATCCTGTGTAAAGTCTATGAGGACTGACAATACAGGAAACATAGCTTAGAACATAAAGATGGGCTAAAAAATAATGGAATATACTCTATTGTTTCCAGGGTCAAACCCATCACATGAGCCCAATGCCAAGGGTGGAGCTCATCCTAGCATTTGAACCACTTTAGTGAGCAAAAGGCACTATAGATTACGAATCCCCTAGCCCATGTATAGTGACAACTATGTATGCAAACTCTCATCAGAAATCCACAGAAAATGCTCCACTGGTTCTGGGAAAGAAACACTTGGAATGCCTTAAGTAAATTATTAATCTGTAACCCTGAATATACGCATAAAAATGGTCAATCACATGGTTTGGAGATACCAACAGACTCACAAGACCACAATTTCTCACCAAACTACCTAAAGACCACTGCTTTTACTACTTAGGTGAAGAACTCTTAAATAAACTAATTGTTCATCCAATAAATGGATATCCTTCATTGACAGATGCTATACAAAGTGTGTGGCTTATCTGGCTGATAGGACAGGAGAATGAGGCCACTATTCTAAATGGATTTTTTATATATTTCATCCTTTTTTATTTAAATTGATTTGATCCTTAGAGCTGTTTAAACAAAACTGAAATATTAACAATTAAAGAAATAATAAAATAAATTTTAACTATTATTAGTTAAAATAAATTTTAACTATTATTAACTATTATTAGCTCCATACTGGGCTTTCAGCACATAAGACTGTTAAGAAAATAATGATAATGACAATGATTAATGATGATGATAAACATGCTATTCTTTCTCAAGTATTATTAAGGGCTTTGGGTCTTAACATTTTGATTTCTGTAAAAGTTTTGACCTTAGCTATGCTTATTGTACTGACCATAATAAAATTTATATGATTTAGTTATGACTGTGACCCAATATATCTTCTAAGTTCACAGTTACAAAACAGGCAAGGCTTCAAACCCAGAACTTAAAATGAGTATCCAACATTTATCTCACAAGTATGGATCTCTTCTACAAGTGAGCATCTGTTGTTGGCTTCTCAAGTCTTTGTCCTATTAATAGAAGAGCTGATGATGGGGGAAAATCTTAAAACAAATTCCGTACCCATTGAATTTTACAAAGTTAAGAAATCTTAATAAAAATATGAAGTATTCACAAGTTCCTAGTAGACTTAAACGGAATTTGATGACAGATCTGAACTCTAATATTTTATTGGAGAATAAGAATGTAGGGGCATTTACGTTGCTTTGCTCATCTCAGCCTTTGTGCAATCATTTTTCAAGGGGAACAGAACACATTATGAAGGGGGTTGCTCTTGACTCTTTGCCTGCCCTTAGCCTCCTTGAGCATTAGTATTTCTTTTGGGCCTAGTTCTGTTTGGTTGTGTAGTCTTCATCGTCAGTTATGTTTAGACTCCTTGTTCTGATTTTTAAAAAATTCATGTATGTGAGTTTGTTCCTAGAGCAGATGAAAGGACTTATAAATGATCCATGAGTAAACTAACACAGTATACACTAGCCTTAAATAAAGTAAAGCACTCTGACTCAATTTCAGATAAATTATTAAATTTCCTGAAACTGGAGTAACCTTGTAAACTCAAAGGATAATATGGGAGAGGATAAAAAAAGTTTAAAGGGTCATCTGAACCAAATGAAGTCCAAGATGGTTTGACTTTAGCCACCTTAGAGATCAAATATCCATGTCTTCATTTCATGTCAGTTAGGTATAGATGGAACACTAGATTTGAATTTCAATGTCCAGATCTGACATCTTCCATAGGAATCCTAGTCAAACCCAACCATTACTGTGGACTTCCATGGCACAATACAATTGAACTCTGAAATATGGTCTGAACATATATATGCAAGTAAATTAATAATCCAATAATGGATAAAGGAGATACAGCTCATTTACATTAACTAAATATTTTATTTCGCTGAAAAGAAAATTATTTCCTGGGTCCATCAGCAATGTTGTATCTAAAAGACTTCTCAGCTTTCTTTACACGTGCAATATTACATGAGCTCTGATAGAAGATGGCATAAGAATTGAAGACTCTAGAGATTCTACTTTTCAAGGGTCCAGTTTGGACTTTTTCTCTAAATAGGGCAGTTTATCTCCTAAAGTGAAAATGAATTCCTTCTATATCAGAGGCTGGGAAAGTTAGGGAGATGCACAAGAGGTCAAAATTAAGTCCATTAAATCCCAGCTCCGGATTTAGTCACCATAGAGACAGGGGAGATAAATAAACCAGTAACCTTAACAAATGTGCTGCACCTTTGCCAGACATATCTCTGATTTACCATTATTTTTACTTAAGTATCTTTCAGTCCAAACATAACTAACGATGAAGAGTTACAAAACCAACAGAACTAGGCCCAAAAGAAATAGGAACGCTCAAGGAGGGCAAAGGGCGGGCAAAGAGTCAAGAGCTACCCCCTTCGTAATGTGCTCTCTGTTCCCCTTGAAAAACGATTGCAACATGAAGCTCCAGAGGCAATGACATATGGGGAAAATATGTGGTGCTAAAGCCAGAGGAAACCATGTCAAAAAAAGAAAAACAGACATGAAGTAACTGACCTAATTAAAGGAGAAAAGCATACTTACAACAGGAAAATAAGCATATCTGACTGAAATAGGGAATACAACTGGATGGGAACGGATGCTGAAAGAAGGAGGCTCATGATGACACTAGAATTTTTGTTGCTTACCTAAATGAAACCAGAAGATGAAATACGCACTACCCTTGAATTACAGCTCCATTAAGGTTCTACTTCACTGTACACTGAGCCTTTAGATGTTAAGATTCACTCTCTCACACCTACACACTAATGAAAAGCTCTGAGACAAATATTTATACTTTGTCATGTGGGACACCCAGATGCCTCTGTATCAACCATATAACAGAAGAAAGACAAATGGGAGCTCAAGATGATAGAACAAAGCAGCAAGCAGGAACCATAACATCAGAACTCTATGCTTACGCTTTGGACAGCAGTCCTCACCATGTTTCATCGTTATTTACGAAACACATACTGTGTGACCAGTAGGAACAGTGCTCCTTATATGGAGTTGATTTTAGTAGGTAAAAGTTGAAGATCCTCAACCTCTTAGTGAGCAATATACTTATGGGAAGATGTACAAACGATAGGACAAAACAAATAAAACCTCAAATAAAGTATTACATTTGTCCATGTGCCATCTAGTCCTTGTCCACATGTACATATCTCTTTACAAGGTTAAAATCATAGCACATATACAATTTTGCATCCTGCTATTTTTAGTAAGGCAATATTACACAAATTCTTTCATACTGCTCTGCAAACATCACAATTATAATTTTGAACAGATTCATAGACTTCCACTGCATAGAGGTATCATAATTACTTAACCAAATTTATTTATTGAATAAATGAGCCATTACTCTAATGGTGGATGGACATTCTTTCTAATTTTGTGTCCTTATAAATAATGCAGTGATGAATACCCACAACATATAGTTTTCCTCTTAGAACAGTTTGTTTCTTAGAACACATTTCTCAAAATAGGATTATTGGATCAAGAAGTACCAAAAAGTCTTTGTGACTTTTGCCATATATTGCCAAAATAATATTCCAAAAGGCTTTTACCAACTTACAGTGCTACCAGCAATGAGTCAGTATTTATCACTTTCAAGGTAACCATATTAGCGTAGGGTTTTCTTTTTGTTTTTATTGATTTAATGGGTGAAAACTGTACTTTGTTGCTATTTGAATATGCTTGTTCTTGCATACCAGAGAGGCTGAACAGTTCTTCCATGCATTTATTTTGTGAAATAACATGTCTTTTGCCTGTCTACCTACTGCAGAATTCATTCAGCCAACAGTTATGGCACATCTACCACATGTCAGGCCTGTGCCAGGCCTTACGATCTATATGCACTCTGTGCATACACAGAAATTAATTATCTTGTCAAATTCATCACAAACTTTTCTTGGTGTGTTTTCCTTTTCACTATTTTTCCATCCATATTGAAGTATAATTCACAAAAAAAATGTACATATTTAAGGTATACAACATGATGATTTGACATATACAATGTGAAATGATTACCAAAATCAAGTTAATTAGCACATCCATCACCTCAGTTACTTGTGTGCATGTGTGTGCATGTGTGTGTGTGTGTTAAGGATACTTAAAATCTACTCTCTTAGCAAATTTTATATATTTCAACCTGTTGATCTCTTTCTGAATTCTATCATTTTATAGTTTACAAAGTTATTATATATCCAGGGATTTCATAGTTATTCTATTTTCTGTGGTCTTATTTATAAGTTTTCTAAAGAGTCTCATATATTCTCCTACAATTATAAAATGAAAAGCTCTAATCCCTATTTCATGATTCTTGAGTTTTAACATATCTAGCCTTTATTTTTACTAGAAGCACTTGATTTGAAACAAGTTTCAAAGGTTCAGTTTATCATTTATGCAGGCTGTGCTTTATTAAAAATAATTGAATTTTTTAACTAACCCTGCAACAAGAAGTGTATGCAGGCTTATCTGCAAAGACTCAACCCCCAGCCTAGCTAAAATCTCCTTCTTTCTCTCAGGCCAATAAAAAGATATTTAGAACAATCACTGCACTGCTGCCTTAAGATTGCTTTAGGGTAGAGTCCACTTGCTACTCAAAGAGAGGTGGGTCTCCAGACTCGCAGTAGTGTAAACTTGGTGCTTGTTGGGAAAGCAGAATCTCACACCCTCTCCTAGACCTGCTATATCAGAATCTACACATTAAAGTCTGAGAAGCACAGGTGTAGGCCACAGGAATCCTCTGAATTCTGTTGATGCTCCTTCTCTTAATCAGGCACCACCAGAAGATATTCCTCTGTTCAAATGTTTCCCTTAAACCCTTTTACTGCACCCCTTTAAAATGAACATCACTCAACATCATGTACCTGAAAAGTAATAAGCTGACATTTTGAGGGAAAAGATGAATCTAAGTTTGCAGCCTCAATTTCATCTAGACCTAAGTAAGGTTAAAAACACATGTCGGTAAGAGCCAAGCAAGTCTTACAAATGAATAAAAACATTCAGATAATGGCAACTGCCCTTGTCTTTAGTGTCAAGGAGATAACATAGTGGAGACTGTGGCAAATTTCAGAGTTCACGTCCCATCTAAAGATACAGCAGCAATTTGGCTTCAGCCTAGTGTTACCAAACAGGAATGCTGGCTCAATGTTGCCAGATCTGATATTTCAAGAGAAGCTGAAAATCTGTAATTTTTAAAAATGTGAAATCTCTCAACTTTTAATGCTGGCAATTCACTTAAAAATTTAAAAGAACACTTCTCTGTGCCAGATCCAGCCCACCAGTTTGAGACTTTGGCTCTAAACTGATGATTTCCAATCTCTTTAAGTTTTTGTAACCCATCTGTGCTGATTTTCATGCTTACTGCTAGTGCACCAAGGAGAGAGGTCGTATTAATAAAAACGGCAAAAATCCAATCTCTATGACTATTATATTTTAAAATTTGTTTTGTGATTATTAAAACTGCCAAATAATGAATATGTCCATATCAGTGATAAAAAAATATTTCCTAGATGTGAAATATGTTGAATACACCAATATCGTCCTTACAACAGAAACAAACACATTGAATACCCAGCTCATGTATACATTGAGAATTATGTTGTGTTCAAGTTTTGTTCCCAATAATTCCATAACTAAAAGGCAGCCAAAAAAAGTAATTTCAAGCTATCGAATTATAAACTTTATCTATGACAAATGCTGCATCCAACATAAAATGGGACACATTATCATTTGAAAAACAAAAACAAGAACAAAATATCCTCCCGTGGAAACTGCAAAGTCCATTTTCCTAAACTGTTCAATTATTCCAAAAAGATATTTAAAAAACAGAGTGTTAAATACACCATTTACATTTGTTTTCAGTTTGGGGGCATTTGGGTCTCAGGCACAACTGCATTCCCAGCAATTCCTACATATTTTATTATTTGCACATGCATCTATGGAGGTAGCATAAATCGCACGCTTGAAGAGCAGACTGGATATAAGGATTCTGAATTGTATCATGAACCCAAACTGGTCTACTTAATAGTGGGGAATTTAATTTAAAAAGGTGAATCAATTTTCAGTTTCTTCGTCTGGGAAAGGGAAAATAATCTAGGACTGTCCCACACTTGAAGACTATCAGACCAAAATGTGTTATTACTTTTGTTTGGCGCACTCCTACACTCCTGGCCTGGTACATAGTATGGCTGAATGAATGAATGAGAGAAAGAAAGATCACAAGATACAACAGTATTGTGACTGTTGAACTGTTTTACATCAGTCCTATATTTTTCCATCACAGTGAAACAGAATTTAACAGATTCTATTTAATAACTCACCTGAGAAACTCACTCCTCAAAAAGAAAACCCAAGTTTGGTTCCAATTAAAGATGTCTTTGGGTAGTCTTAATATCACAAAACTACTTCAAATATGTGTTCAAAAAACTTCAATTAAAGGTTCCATTTTAAGAATATAGCCTTGTACACACAATTTCTATTGAACTTTGACACTGATGAAGCTTGTCAAAGTGGCAGATGCTGTAGAATGACCAAGGGCATATGATGTATGTGAATGGCCAGGTTTCACCTAGTCGGCATTTCCAATTAAGTTGATGGGAGGATGCTTTACCTTTCTGTGTATCTCCTTAAACAATCTAGTATCTGTTTCCGTGGAAAAATAAGAGCCATGAAAGGGCTCAGAGCTAAAAATCTCCATTCTTTAGACAGAGCACTATGCTTTCCAACTGTCCTAGGAATGGTTTCTCTGAGGAGGGTGAGAGAGTCAGTCTCCTACTTGAGCCAAAGTAGTTCTGTTCTGGTGTTCTCTGCTGGGGTTAGACCTAAGATTTTATTTTAAAATAGGTTTATATCATTAAATTTTTTTTTCAAAACCGTTTTAGATAAAGTCCAGGGATGATAGCCATTCCAAGGGCTTAGACCCAAAGATGGAAGTCGATCTATGGCAGCTGAGAGAATCTGCTGAAGCTTCTGTCATCAGGCTAACGTAAAGCCCCATGCCCTAGGAAGGGCTTCCAACCTCTACCATGACTGATGAAATTAATAAAATTCATATTAGACAAAAAAATTCAGATTAGTAAAAAGCTGTCCTACTTTTTTACTCTTTAAGGTTTAATACATTCAGGTATTTGAATACATATTTTTTAAGCTGTGAATTATTCTGCACCAAGTTGATGTAATCATAAAGGCAACTATCACCACCTAGTGAGAGTACACCCTAACTGAAATAAAAGAACTCACACCAAATGTGGGACTGTGCCTGAAGGTGGGCGAGGTGCAGAGGAAGACAAAACCTTTTAGTGGATTAAACTGGAAATCCTAGCTGGTCTGGTGTTGACAAATGTTACAGCTTCTCATAAACATATGGAGACTAGGGCCGCTTGCCACTGTGCTTGGATGAACCAGCTTTGAGATGTCCCCCTTTCATTATTTTCAAAGGGAATATCTAGTCTCTCAAAGGGAGAAATAGTAATCTGGATCATCACGGAGTAGACTGAAGCCACAGTGGCTAAATGAAGAGGATGGAGGATGCCTAATGTATGTTAATGACAGGGCTGGTCAGTCTCACCGCTCGCACCAATGTAGCGGTGCTCTGAACTTTAGTACTAATTAGAAAAAAAAATCTGCTGGCCCATGTTAATGCAAGCCAATGGAAGCACTCTTTGGTGTTCCTAACACCAGATTCTACAGAGGCCTCCTGCACCTTGGCTCCTTTCACTGGCAGTTGACTGGGTCAGCCCAACCTCCTCACAGTTGTCAGCAAGAGTCTCCTCCTTCAACACCAGTATTTGCTTCATGAAGCTTTCCTGCTCCCTACTGTTCATGCTGTGACATGAGTAGATCTTTATTTTCAGGCAGACCATCTAACAGTTCTGTTGTGCTTGGCACATCCACTTTCCATGCCCCCAAATTAAAAGCAAATGAGATTTGTTTTTGCTTGAATAGGCATTCCCCAGAGAGCTAATATTTAGGGTAAGCAGTGATAATGGTTGGGTCAATTAAAATAAACCCTCTTAAATCTACTGTACAAATAAAGCTATTTGTACAATGTTGACCCTAACACCACAAATTGGAAGGCTGAGAGCAGTGTACGAATTTGTGGCAATTAGTAAAACTTACCTCACACTGGATGTGTGGAGAATGGGATGTATTCGACAAGGGGTGGATACAGCTGTCAACAACTTCCAATGTGCCTAAGTTAGAAAAAAGAATCAAGAGGCAAAGTTACCCTTTTAGAAGAAAAGTTTGAAATTCTAAAAAAAAAAAAAATAAAGTCAACTTCTTTTGAAATGGCTCATGGTCATCCAATCCATTCTACTTTGCATTTACAACCCTTTAAAGCTAAAGGAAAACTGCCAACATGTTCTGCATATTTCCCCAAATGTCTGTTTATCACATAACATTCTCACCGGCAGTGGATCTGGCCACCTCATTATCAAGCTGTATTAGCTCAAACACTCAGCATTGTTAGCGGAGTGAGCTCATGGCCTATTTCAGTTTTAAATTAACATTTGGCAATCACCCGGGTAATCAAAACAAATGACTCAGTCGTTTAGATTTATTAGTTGAGCCTTTTTTTCCCTCTCTTTTGACATCTTTAGAATATTTTGCCACAGGAGGCTCTCGGATCCAGACAAAATGTGGAGCACAAGTCACCAGAGGAATATTTAGAGGTGTTTCCATGGCAACGAGGTGCTGTGTGCCCGCTGAAGTTATCTCCAATCAACAACAGGATTAGGATGCAGGCCGGTGGGCAGGCTCATCCCTGTGCGGATGGTTCCGCATCACTAGGAAACAGGTGTACCCTGTGCTTTTCCCATCACCACACAGAGACAGTACAGCTCAACCCCACAGGCACAGTCACCCCCATTATGATCTGTTCCTCTGCCATTATTCAGAAAGGGCTGGCTGGGACTAAAAAGACAGGAAGTGTGATCTCTGTGTTATCCCCAATGTGTGAAATCCTGAAACTCATACCAAAAAGTACTTTTATATCAACTGTGAAGTGTTTACCAGCAAATGAAATCTGAGAAAAAGAGCTCCCTGAGTGGAGGGCCCATCTGTTCTGTTCACTGCTCTAATCCCATGGCCAGAACAGTGCCTGGAACACAGGAGGCTCTCAAGGAGTATCTACCAAATGAAACGGGGCAAACATAAACCAAGGATTATAACCAGGCTCAGAACTGAGCCTCTCTGGCCCCCCGTTTTCAGGCTGCCTACCAAACAAGGCATGATTAGAGATTTTAAATTGTTAATGTACTGGAAAATAGCTGGTCCAGTTACCCAAACAGGCTAATGGGTTCATCTGTTTAGAGATCTTAATGACAAATGTTATAATTGAAGATAAGTCTTCTGAACTCAAAATGGACAAGCCCGCTGACTACAGGGACAGGGTTCCCGTGTCAGGTCACAAGCCCAGTAGAAAGCGAATGCATGCCAGTGGTGAAGAGCTAATTTTCAAAAGTGAATGTTTGAAAGTGACTTCAAAGGAACCCCTTCTAGTCCTCTTCCTACCTAGACTTAAATAGAGATATTTTCATATTCTATCCTATGAATATGCGTTATTTCTTGTTATGTGTTGTTTGTCCTATAGAACTTAAAGTTTGTTGGTGGCAGGGACTGAAATCCCTTATTTTCTATCTGCCAGTGCTTAGAATTGCGTGTACATATAAAAGGCTTTGCTCAGTCTCATCTCCCACCATTCACATCCTGCTCATATGGAACTCACTGTATCTAGAAGTTGGTGCCACGCCCTTTCCTGCAGCTGCAAGAATGCAGCATGGCACAGCAGTTCAGAGCAAGGGCCCCAGAATCGAAATGCCTGCGTTCAAATACTGGCCCCACTTCATATTAGCTGTACAATCTCTCTTGACCTCATAATGGTGACCTACCTCAGCTGTAAGGTGGCAAGAGGGCAATGCATGTAAAGCACTTAATAACGCCACACACATGAAAGGTACTCACTGAATATGAGATCTATAATTATCACTACAATTATAGCGGGCACAGTACAGATGTTATCAAATTTGGATAACCATTTCATATGCTGCCACAAATAGTACCACATATACCCCTCTTAAATTCAATCTAACAAACTTGAAACCTGAATCCATCACACTTTAGCCTTAACATACTATTTCATTTTACTTACCCTTCCAGAATCAATTTTTCCTGGAGATGGATTTAATACATACTGGACTCCAATTGAAGGAATCTGGCTATCTGCTTAAAGAACCAGAATAGCTTCCTCCCTAAGACCCCAACCCTGCCAATATCTTACCTGCCTTATCTCTGTCTGCTCCCCACCTCTATAAGTTCAGGCTTTGAGGGACCCCTATGGGTGAGGGGCGGAGAACTTGTCTTTTAGTAACCACACCAAGACTGGCTCTCCCTATCAGAGTAAGTCCTTGCCTGTCATGCTCCCTGACACCCTCCAGAGGGCAGAAGAGGGAAAGGCCCAAAGGCTGAGCAGACAGGGCTCTCACACTGGGTTCCAATTTGGGCCCTGGCCAGGGAGTCTTTGGTTCCAGTTTATGGTTTCACCATGAATAACTAGACTGCACAGAATGATAAAAATGTTCAGCGAGATTTTAACAGCTTTTGTAGTTCTATTTCACTTTACTGTCTGTGCGAGTGTGTCTCATTTAACATTTAGTTGGAGTTGGGAGGATGAAGACACATAGCAAGCAGGTAGAGTTATGTGTATTTTTGAATCTCCAGTGTGTAACTGTGCCTCTGACCAGATGTAATACAAACTGTGTTGATGATATTGCGCAAGAATAAAAACATAACAGCAGCCAAACACACTGGGTAAAATGTGATGACAGCGAAGTAATCCAAAATAAAACCCAAACACTTTAGGGTCAGTCATACTTAAAAATAAATCATGCTAATCTTATCCCACCCTGACAGAATTAATAAGTAAAATTAGACAAACCATTTACATCATTCCAGAAGAAGCCAGTAGCTATGTTCTTGTGACATTTAACATACACAATCATTCTCCTTCAGGTTTAACAATAGTATTGTGGTCACAGACACTGGAGAGTCTATCACTACTGTCAGCCAAGCTTAAATGATCCCCAAATCACCAATTGGGTGAATTGTGTGGAAAAATAAAATCCAGAGACAGCAGCTGTTTGAATGAGCCTAAAAGACCAGCTGAATCAATCAAAATGGATGAGCCTCACAGATTCATTGTCTCCTCTAAATTCTTTAAATGTGATTGTCATGGTAACCGTTCCTTAATCATGTTGTTCAGAATATTCTCTCCCACCTAAGAAACCACAGAGCGGTGAGCCCCAAATATCTTCTTAATTAGGTACACTTGTGATGGTAACAGGCGGCTTAAACTTCTCAATTATTCTACTTTTATTCAAATGCTTACACTACCATGATAGTCGGAAACACTGGCCTATGCAGCATTCGAAATACAGATTAAATGTTATCATAAAACCTAATAAATACAAGTGAGATGGTCACTGGCTCACTTCTTTTAGCATAATAACTAATAAACTGGTTCTCATTCAGCAAAATAATTTACTGCTATAAATAAATGGTTCAGATGAAAGATGTCTCATTTTTATTAATTTCAACATAATCAAGATCTGTAAAATAATATCTTTAACAATATTAAATTAATAAAAACAAAAGGATATTACATTATAGTAATATAATAAAATCTAATTTTGCGTCCTTATATTAAGATTTAGTATATAGTATAAAGTATATCTGGTAGTGTGTATCTCATGATATACTCTATACTATGCCTAGAAGGTCATTTATTCTGCACTATTTCTACATTTATTTTATATAGTATAATCATAATATTCTTCATGATTTGGAAGGCAACGGTTTTTATCTTTATTCAGTTTGGGAAAAGATAGGTTATATTTTTAAAAGGTATCTAATAGATACACACTACACGTTTAAAGTTGTGATCACTCTAGATTTTGCTATAGTTTTTTACAGTTCCTTCAGAAACTAAAATGTGCAGCGCTTTACCGAAGTTACAGTGGTTAGCCATTTTTAAACCTTGTTCTGGAATATATGTAATCCTTCAAAACATCGAATTTGCTTTATAGGTTCCTAAACTAGTAAATAAAAAAGTGTCTTTCTTCCCCAATATGACACAACCTATAAACTCACTAAAGATGGAAAGATAAGCAGTGCCCCCACCTTGCCCCAACTACACACTCAGGAACTCTTTTTTTTATGGGCCACTTCTGGAGGTAAATTTAAATAATTTTTTGGTCATAGAGGGGTAATAATAAAATATATTTATTTTTGATGAGTATTAAAACATTGAGACTACTTTTGCAACAAAAGCAAAAATAAATAAGTGGAACTACATCATACTAAAAGCTTCTGCACAGCAAAGGAAAACATCAATAAAATAAAAAGGCAATCTACTAAATGGGAGAAAATCTTCACAAATCATGTATCTTACCTTATCATATATCAAATCATATATGATAAAGGGCTGATATTCAAAATATATGAAGAACTCATACAATTTAATGGCAAAATTTTTTTTAATCAATCTGATTAAAAAATAGGCCAAAGGTCTGAAAAGACATTTTTCCAAAAAGACATAGAGATGGCCCACAGGTACATAAAAAGATGCTCAACCTCACTAATCATTGGGGAAATACAAATCAAAACCACAATGAGAAATCACCTCACACCTGTCAGAATGGCCATCATCAATAAATAAACAAACAGCAAGTGCTGGTGAGGATGTGGAGGAAAGGGAACCCTTGTACACCACTGATGGAAGTGTAAACTGGTGGAGCCACTATGGAAAACAGTTTGGAGGGTGCTCAAAAAATAGAACTATCATATGATATAGCTATTCTACTTCTAGGTATTTATCCAAAGGAAAACACTAACTTGAAAAGATATATGAACCCCCATGTTCACTTAAGCATTAGCCAAGATATAGAAACAACTTGTGTCCATCGATGGATAAATGGATAAAGAAATTGTGGTACAATACATAATAGAACATTATTCAGCCATAAAAAAGAACAAAATCTTGCCATTTTCAACGACATGGATAGACTGCAAAGGTATTATGCTAAACAAAATTAGTCAGATAAACACAAATACCATATGATCTCTCTTGTATGTGGAATCTAAAACAAAACAAAACAAACAAAAATAAGTTCAAATACAGAGAACAGATTGGTGGTTGGCAGAGGCAGGGAGTAGGGGGGTGAGAGAAATGGGTGACAAGAATCAAAAGGTTTAAAAAAGACCATAGCTATTTTCTGTGTATATTTTTTGCATAATTTCTGGCTAATGAGCTTTATTGAAAATAAAGAAAAAATAGAAAAGAAAAAAAAAAAACATTAAGAATGCTTGATTAAAAAGCCATCAATAACAGGATAGAGGAAACTACAATGATTAAGGATTGGAAAGAAATGGGAACAATGCAAAAAATTAAATCCAATGGTAAAACCCAGCAAGAAAGATGGAGCAACAAATACTTGCTAAAGTCAAAAGTTAAAACCTTGAAATTCTTGTCCTTTGCCCTAATGTTCAATGGTATTTTTGTTTTGTTTTAAAAATATGGATTGATGTCTTTCAATGACAATTACAACAGCTCCAAATAAACAAATGATAATATAAAATTCACTTAATTGACTGATAGACTTGAATTACTCATTGCCAAGTTTACAACTTTCCCAAAACTTCAAGCATTCTTTCATTAAGAGAAATAGGGTTTTTTCCCCCCTGCCATGATGATCACAAGTAGCCCTCTGGGTGACTACAATTCTGTATTTTTATATAACTCACTGGGGAATACCCACTCCCCAAATTAGAACTCTTAAATCAAAACAATGGGGGACAAAAAAAATGAGGACAGATCCATAAAACATTACAATTCTGGTAGATGCATTTCAGAGAGCACTGGCTTTCCCAGAAGTCTGGAACTCCTGAGCCAGATATTCTAACACTAACCCTCACTCCCACGATCTTCACCAAGTCCCGCAAAAGAGCTTTCATACTTTTTCTTCCTCATAATCCATTTCTAAAATCTTAATTTGGCCCATTATCACTTCACACCTACACTTACTTCATCAGACTTAATTATGGGCATGCTCCCTTCTTCATATAGCTGCCAGAATAATCTTTCAAACATACTACCTTGAATGTATCATGCTCCCTTTCCCCAAGAGCTTCCTCCATTGTAATAGCATGGAATTCAAGGCCTTCCAATCAGACCCAAAGCCACTTTTCACTTTCCCTCATACTCAACACTGGCTTTGGCTGACTCCCTGCCACTGAGGTTTGTCACCACTAGAGAATTACAGGTTCTTTGGCTTATGCCACCTCCCCGTAAAACAGTGATTCCCGAATTGGGTGCATCTGGGGAGCCAGAACAAGTTATATCTGGGTGCTCTCCAAGTTCCCCCAGATGAATCTAATGTGCAAAGTTTGAGAACCACCCCAAATTCCTATAGCCCATAGTGTCAAAGTTTAGTGGGTATCAGAATCTCTTGAGAGTGAGGGGGTTGTTAAAACATATTGCTGGGCCCCACCCCTAATGTTTCTGATTTAGTAAGTCTGGGGTGGACCCATGAATTGGCATTTCTAACAAGCTCCCAGGTGATGCTGATGCTGCTTGTCCAAGGACCCACTTTGAGAACTGCTGCTCTATAGTCATAATTAGTATAATTATAGAGTACATATACATACTGTATACAGGAGGTCTTCAAATAACATCATTTCATTCAATGTTGTTTTCTTATAATGTTGATGAGATGCCTCAGGAACCTAAGTCTTGTGTATATCAAATAGCCTACGGCAAAATTGGTTTTGTTATATGTTGTTTTCACTTAAAGTTGCGGAACCTATCAATGATGTTCAGCGGGCCTACTGTACATACAATAGGAACTATTTATGTGCACTTTATTTGGCAAAACTAAAATGTACCATCTTCTGGAATCTCTTTTATTATTGCTTTGTACTGCTAGTTTAACTTTTTAACATATTTGTTTATGAACCAATCCTCAGAATGTTTTAAGAGATTATCTACTCCAATTCCCTTTTTATAAACTGAGACCTTGAGAGGGGAAGTGATTTGCCCAAGGATCAAGAACAAGATGGTTATTGGCAGAACTTGGGCTAGGATTCAAAACTCCCAATTCTCTACTCACCATCCCCTCCGCCTCAGTTCAATATTCTTTCCACCACATCTTTAATGCATCTCTAACAGCTCCAATTAGGATGGATGTCCTTCGCTTGAGGAGATCACTTTTGTTTTTAATATTCCCCAAAGCATCTAGCAAGCCTTAGCAAAGTGCCCTGCACATAGAATAAGCACTCAATAAACATTTGCTGATTTCATTTTATGAAGTACTCTGCCTCATACTTTATAAACTGTGTTTGGCACAGTGCTTGCAATTGGGCAGTCCTGCTCCAATCAATTAGCCACAGAGTAAATCTTTCACATCAGTCCACACATTGTTGGTATCTGCTCTATGGCCAGTAATAAGACATAAAGTCAAATTATAGGGTTTTAAAAGTGGAAGGAATGCTAAGTTTATATGGAGACACAATTCAACTCTCAATTTATGTGTCAGAAGACGTTTACAATGTACCCTATGTTCCATTTTATACCTAAAAAGCCAATGCAGCAGAGAAACCTGGAAGTTAGGGAAGTCAATGTCCTCTGCTCTGGTAGTTGAATACTAAGGCCAATGGTCCCCTAACATTTGTGATGAGGCCCTCCTTGTTCTTAACAGAAAACCTACAAGTAACTAAATTAAGAGCAAAGAGGAGTTAGAGAAAAAGGGAGATGAAGAGGAGCCAAAGGGCTGTGAGAAGCAGTGGGTGAGCAGCAAGGGGCAAAAAGATGTTGTCAGACACCTGCCTTGTATGCCATGGTCATTACACCTCCCCAGACCTTCCAGCTATTTTTAGCAGTTTCACTAGGAGAAGCATGACCATGCTAGGCCTCAGGACTGACTATGCCCATTTATACCTTGTGATTTGGTCAGATCAATATTTTGCCATCTTTACAATGGACTGGAATTGCTGTACAATATCAAGTCAGTTACAGAATGTGGTATAATTGTGAAGGTGACCACAGGAATGCATTCGCTGTGCTACCATTTGGTTCGCTACTGGCACAGAGTAACCTGAGATCTTGGCAACTGAACTGGAATCCCCAGTCTCCATCATGAATTGTGACTTGAGAGAGTTATTCCTGTTCTCACTCTTTCCCTCTCCTCTGTTAATATCTACTACTTCTAACAGAGGTAGGACCACATGTACAGTATATTCGATCGGATAGGCAGTGAAGCCAAGAAAAATTATGTAAAAGTTTGTCTAGTAATAGGTATAACAATGAGTATATATAACAGATCCATATATAAGTTACTTCTGATAGGCAAAATAAATTTTAATAAGTTAAAATAAGTGAACTCTATAACCAACTCTCTCCTTTATTAGTATTTTTTCAGGTAACTGGATGCAGCTTTTCACCCTGGGTCTAATCACAGAACTAATGGACACATTCCTTAAACAACCACTTCCCCAAGATTCCATTCCTTGAGTGATCACCCTCATTCATGTTCTAATCCTTGATGGTTTGTCAGTTTTTTCTCTTCCAGTGACTTTAACATCACCACAACATTTCATTTGCTTATCTACCTCACGTTTTAATGTCTCTCTCAGATCCAATACCCCCACCCCTGCTTACTACCACCTACCATAAAATGGTTTTTTCACAGCCAACTCAAGAAAGCAACATATGCTTGTGGTTGCTCATAATAATCACCCAGTTCCAATTTATAGAAACCTTTTACAATAAGACTTTTAAAAATCTAATCTTTTCACATGGGTTTACTGACCACACTGAGTTAACTGCACAGAGGTTCTGGTGTTAGGGGCAATTCTTCTACAAGCCCTGCAATAGCCTTAGGCCCAAAGCAATCAACTCTGACCTGGATATTAGCTCAAAGAGTTGCCATAAGTTTACCAAATGTCACTCTTGCTAGTGACACCACAAATGCATGGGTCAAAAAAAGGACTCATTGGGTTTACAGGGCAGGAAATTTGTCAAGTCTGGGGCTCCACTCCATCTCAAAGATGACACAATGCCCTGATGGCGGCAAAGTCCCAAACCCAATACTAACACTGACCTGTCCAGTAACTACTGTGCAACCCTGATGGTGGTTAGCCAGAGCACGGGCACTCTTTCGAGAAGCTAGCACACTTTTCAGGGCACCTGTGATATAAGTTATGTCACTCGAGGAGAAACACTTCTCTTATTTTACTAGTACTAAGAACAAATGCTGGCACTTGTAATCTACATGTTAATAAGTGCCTGACATATTCTTGGTGTATTTCTGAATCCCAAATGTATAGGTTTTTTTCCTAAAATACAGATTTTTTTAGCACTTTTAGGTTTACAGAAAAACTGAGCAGAAAGTACAATTTCCTTGGACCTCAGCACTCCCTCCCAGTTTCCTCTATTACTAGTATCTTGTGTTACTGTAGTATATTTGTCACAAGTGATGAGCTATTGTTCATAAATTATTATTAACCAAAGCCCGTAGTTCAGTTTAGGGTTCATTCTTGGTGTTGCATATTCTACAGATTTTGACCAATGTTGAAGGTTTTTCTAAAAAATCCTTTACGTTACATTTTGAGGAGCAATCAATCACCTTACCTGAAGACAACTTTGATTGCTTTAGTTTTATAAAATGAAGTTTCAGAGTTATCATAATGTAAATCGTTCATTTCTTTTTCATGATTCATGGTTTCAAAGACTGTCTATAACACAGCCCTGCAAACATATTTGACTTTATCTGAAAATCAACCATTCACAACTCTCAAACCTCCAGCATGGCTCCAAACTTGAAAGGAGTCTGAAGAAATTATTGGACCACAATACAAAGAGTAAGAAAACAGCCTCTAAGATGATATCTGACATGGGGAAATTAGTCCGTTGACAACTCAGTCTGGAGATATTTATAAAAACAGCTGTATCATGAGAAAGCAGGCTAACATAAGGGCAATATCAGGAGACAGAATAAGATGAGGAAGAAAATGAAAGAAGAAAAAAGTAGAAATCAGATGTGGCAGATGGAGACTGGATGCAGGAAAGGGTGATAGCAATAGAACAGAAAGCCAGCTAGACATAAAAGCAGAGTTACATGAATTTTTGAAGGGGTGAGTGAAGAAGGGATAAACTGCATCTCAATACTATAGCCCTTAAACTGCCTAATAACTGTTTGTTCAAATGAACGTATCAATGAGAAAGTAATATTTAGCATATTAAAACCTTGCTTCTCATGTAAGTATGTAAAGATGATACATATATGCACAGAAAATTCCCTCTTAAATCTGTTTAAAATATTTTGAAATCCCAAGGGATAGGGTTATTCTTGCATAATTATATACATACATTAGCTGGAGGAATATGTATTCTCATTTTTCACTTTTACTTTACAAATACACATGCAGTCAAACTCAAATTATTTTATTTGTCCCGTTCTTGAGAAATCTGACTTCTCATTGTAGCTACTTCAGCAGAACATACACCATTTTTCTATTTTATCAGAATTGTTTCTCTTTTTGCTGTAATTTCCCTTCGATTCAAGTATGTAATGAGACTAATAATGATGCTGCAGTTTACTTGCATGTAAAATTAGGTATTTATTTTTACACAATTGGGATAGCATTACTTTATCTTAAACATAGAGAAGAAAACTGCATTTTAGATATAAATCTAGACTTTGGCTAGAGAAGGATCCACAAATTTTCAAATCTAAGTTCAGAAAGTGGTTCTCACACAAAAGCAGCTCAGTGGTATGCCTGGGGTTATGCACAAAGAGAAGAATGTACCATAAAAGAGACCCAAGGAAACTTTTGTAGGGGTTTGTGGCAGTAGTTTCATGGTTATTTACATCTACCAAAATTCATCAAATTATATGCCTGAAGTAGATAGTTTACTGTATGTAAGCAATACTCAATAAATTTGATATTAACTTACCTTGATAATGATTCCACAATATGTATATAAAATCATCAGATTTTACCTTTTAAATATATATAATTATATTTGTTAATTATTCTTTAATAAAGTAGGGGGAAAGTTGATATTAAAAAAGTGGCTCTAACAAAGGCAGATTGCTTTATCTATAGATGCAAAACAAATACAAGCGTTTGCCTCCTATTGGTTTAGCCACTTGGTTTCTTTCCTTACTGTGGTTAGGAGTGCTTAACAACATTGGAAAATTCCTTCCTAGCTCTTTCCTTAAAAAGAGGAGTTCTTGTGGTCTAGAAGGGAATGGGCCTAGTATCTGAAATCTTGAACTGACCCTGGCATCTGGAGATACAGAATCTTTGCCAAGGGACTTACAGTATCTCCTAAGCTTCCGGAAGCTATCTGGCTGAGGCCTTTATTTTTTCATTTCAAGTATTTGAAACTATAATTATTTACAAAGTATTTTTTTAGAAATGGTTGAAAAACAGAATTTTGTTAATTCAACTGTTTAAATTCATTACTGCCTTAGTGATATGATATTTGAGACTTCATAATTTATGGTGTGTGTGTGTGTGTGTGTGTGTGTGTGTGTGTACTTTTAAGTCTCTAAGTAACCTTGGAGGATGGGAGCCATCTGTTATTTCCGTTCACCTGGCCACATGAGAATCCAGATGATTGATTATGTCTATAGGCAGACACTAGCAATCAGTTTCACAAGCAAGAATGATGTGTAAAGCTAGACCTGGCAGAGAGTCACTGAAAAATCAATCCTTAATGTCTTCCTAACAAATCACACACATTTAAAATTCGGCAAGAGTCAAACAGCCTTATCCAAATTCCAAAACTAAAAGTGAATGACAAAACTTATTAATTAATGGAGCATAGAAATTTAGTTTTGTAACATCCTTGTCAAAACAACCTTGATAAAAACCGCCGCGCCCCCACCTCTCATTTCCTTATTATTGAAAAGTAAACATAAAACTGTGTGGGTATTACAAATTCTTGTGATTAGAGAGCATATCTATGGACCACTTTATGTCTTAGAATAAATATAAGATCTAGAGAGTTTTTATGTGGGTAAATAAAATAAAAAGTCTATAATCAGTAGAGTTATTTTGATGTTTTCTTTTAGGTTTCATTTCATTAAAAAACAGTATACATATATCTTCTATCTGTGCATTTTATACTTATAGTACTTCAAAAATAAAGTACAAGCAAATCTCATTGGTTTATATGAGGAAAACCCATTTTGTAAGAGATGTACAGTGTGCTATGGGGAGCTGGAAGAGCTGGTTGCTCACTGACAATTCACACACTCATTAACAGGCAATAATGAGGAACAGGCATGAAAACTACTTAAGAACACACCCCTAGGCTAGGGTACAATTTTTTGCATTTGTTCAAATAGGAAGCCCCTGGCAATGAGTATCCCATATTCATTATTTCATGGAGCTTTGGCATTTGCTGGGGCCCTGGCTGTAGAGAAGGGATGATTTCGTGTTCATACGAAATGTTTATGGAGCATATGTAACCTCTGGTCGTATTTTGTTTAATTCTGTTCTATCGCTGATAGAAATGACACCAGCTCTTCTCAGCGCACACCTGCCAGGCTGAAAAAGAGACCTGTCCCAGTCCAGGCTGGGGCAACTGTAATACTGGTGAATGTAGGAAGAGGGAGATACAGCAGCAGATGAACTTGATGTGGATACACAGAGAGCCAGAGGGAAAAAAAAGTAGAATCAGCTGGAAAGTCACCCCCAGAGTGAAACAGACATACACACAAAGGAGACACAAAGAGTGAGCCACATAACTGCAGAAAGAAATGAAAAGGGCAGGGAAAGAGAGGGAGGAAAGCTAAAGAACTTATTTTTTAAGAGTGCCAGATCAAAACAATTTGTGTGTGTTAATGACCCAGTGTTTGCTACAATTTGTTAACTTCCTATCTAAGTTTGGAATATGCAATCTTTAAAATTTCTTTTCCATAATTTTAACAGATCTCATTTTATAAAGAAAAAAAAAATTGTGCAGCAATAGCTCTAATTGTGGTTTTCCAGGCTACCATGTGTAAAGACTCATACGAATTCGTTTTTCATTTCTGCGACTACAGACATGTTTGATATGCCTTGGTACTTGGTACTTGCCCCATAGTTCAGGGGAAATTAAACTGAGGGACAGATGCACAAAAGAGGTTCTCCATCTCTAATCTTCAATTTCAATAAAGCAAATAATTTGGAAAATTCCTATACTGTTCACAACTGGTTTGACTATTTTCTGAAATTAGGAAATACTTGTTCTTTTTGGTATCCTCTAGTACAGTTCATACACTTCCACCATAAAAGCTTGTTTTTTTCAGGGACAAGCCAACAAAAAGTTCTTGACTGTGCAAAGTTTGTAATTAGGAAATAAAAACTTACCTACTCTGGAGGACCTAAAACTTCTGTTGGATCAGGTACTTGACCTCTGTGAGCCTCCAGTTCCTCATCTGTAAAATGAAGGGGGGGTAGATACTGACAGCCCCTTCTAGCACTGAAATTCTATCACTCAAGTTGTAGAAAGAGAAGTATTAAGGGGATTACATAAAGAGGCCACAGGACAGTTCTCCAACTCCCTGGCAGCATTCTCATTTCACTCCTTAGAACCATGACTTCTATCTAGAGATGAAACGATAATTCAGAAAATCTTTTGGTTAGGTTTAAAAAATAACTTAAGATTACATTTTTAAGTTGGAGATTTTGCAATGGACTTGAGTCCACCATTTAAAAAAATCACTGCATTTTAAAAAGAAATCTGAAACACTGTCACTAATTTCTGGGTGGTAGATTATAACTGATTCGTATTTTTCTTCTTTAGGCGTTTCTGTATTTTCTGAACTTCTCTACAATGAAAAAGTACCACTCTATTATTAAAAAAATTAGATTTTCAAAAGGATTAGTGTTTTACAAAGTCTTATCAGATCTCTCAAGTCTACTCTGAAATGATTGGCAGCGGGTAGCAGGGACGAAATCAGGCAGTATCACAATGTGTGTCCATAACAGTGGTTGATTACCCAAGTGGCTGATTGCTGTAGTCAGAATCAAGACATTATTATTACAATCAGAATCTATGTCACAGTCCTATATGGAAATCAAAACATGCATTTTATCTAAATAACATTTCTTTTTTCCCCCTGCATCCTGGGGCTTGAGAATCATGGTTAAAATTCCTTTCCAATTTAAAGTAAGTGAAATGAAACATGAGGTCTTCTTCTACCCACGAAAAAACTTGCCAGACAAAATATGATCGCTAATGGGCTGTTTCTTATTTTTCCTCTTTTTATGCTCTAAAACATAAGACATCAAATGTTAAAATAAATATTTACCTGTCAAAACAAAACATAACCCCCCCCCCCATATGGAAAACACACGTATGAACCTGATGACTTTTTTTTATAAAAAGAACTTCCCACAACTTCCATGACAAAAACAAATGTTTAAACTATGAAAGACAACAAAACCAAACTCTACCATTACTAAGTTCTGTACAACAGTCCTAGAAAAGGTAGAAGGTGAGTTTCAGAAAGGATCTAAACACCAATTTGATAACCTCCATTTTTATGGTTATCAAAAAAGTGTTTTAAAAAATTCTGGTAAGACAGAGAATGAAGTTCTCCTAAATGACAATGACAGGCTTGGTTTGGATAGATCTCCAGATCAAATTCCATGTTCAACTCCGTTCTCTTCAGTTGAGGAAGGTACAGTAATTGACCTTTCCATTTTCTACCTAAATATAATCCATCATCTATAAACGTTACCTCTGAAATTATTTTTTACAGGGCCAGTTACTCACCTTCCTGCAGCCTCCCTCAACTCACACCCTTTACTAACCCCAAGTTTTAAAGCAAGCAGCAGGGGACAATGACTTAGTCACGGGACTTAAGTTCAAATCCCAACTCTGCCAGGTATTAGTTGTGCAATCTTAGACAAGTTATTTAACTAACCTTGTCTGTGAAATGTGCATCATAACCACTTTGCACAGTTGTTGTGATGATCGAATTACATAATGGGTTTAAATTCAACTGGAGTATTTCCAAAATTATAGTAGGCCTTTAAACAATGTTAGTTCCCTCTCTCCTCCCTACTCCTGATGACTTACTCCAAGTATGATCAAATTTAACATTCGTGGTTTTAATTACTCTCAAACAAGCTCAATGGTATATAGGACATTTAGCGATTTTAATTTTAAGATTTTGAATAGAGCATGCCATAAGGGAGACAGTATGACACTGTGCTTAAAACCATGAACAATCTCTGACCAACCATGAGAGTTAAGGCAAGTGATTTTACCTCTCTGAGCCTGGTTCTTCATTTATAAAATGAAGAAAGTGTACCATATATACAAGTGCCTGGCACAAATTACCATAAATGGTAGCCGTTATTGGTCTTTTTAATTACTCAGGTCCATGTATGGAAACTAGTCACATTTAAGACTAGAAAAGTGAACTCAGCCAACTACTCAAGTCACATCAAGATACCGTCATTGTTCTCTACTCTCCTGAAGTCTGAAATTATGTTTCACTGCATATCGTAGAGGAAATTACATCAACATTAGCACTATTAACTTTTTGGGTCAGATCATTCTTTGTTGTGTGAGGGAGCTGCCCTGTGTGCTGCAGAATGTTAAAGCAGCATATCTGGTCTCTCAGTGGCATGCTGCACTCCAAATTGTGACCGCCAAAAATGTCTCTGGGTGTTGTTCAATGTCCCCTGGGGGCAAAATGCCTCAGTTAAAAAATTGTCTAGCACTATTCAAAACCAGGAATTCTCAGAGACCTCAGAAGGTAGCCCTGAAGGAGGACAAAGGTTTACTTGAGCTGCTATTTAGTATTATCCATTCTTCTGCATTCTGCTGAATTATTATCCATAATTCAAAGTTTACCACAAAAAAATATTCTTTTTTGGCCCGATTTGCTGTCATAAGATACTTTAAGTCACAGGAAGGAACACTGGCCTGGCCGTCCTCTTCTCGCTCTTCTATACAGAGATACAAAACACTGAACTAAAATGTTAAAAAATCTGCTATGTCATATTTTTTTACCTAAAGCTTATCGTTTTTAAAAAGGCCACAGACCTTAAGATGACTTATAAACCATATTATTACACAAAATGGAAAGTATGTCTGAGTTGGGGAGGTGAGATAAAATTTATGCAGTGAACAATTCCCTGAAAAGAAATGACTCCACTGTTTGCATGGCTGAAGCATGTTTAATGTATAAAAAGTGCTATGTTAACACCAAAAAGACTCTGTACAACTCTTGGTTATTCACAACAAATTCATTGTCTATATTACATTTAGTAAGTGCACCAGAAGGCAGGAGCCATTACTTATCCACTGTGCACCCGTGCACCTAGCACAGAGACTCCAACAGAGGTGGCAACTCAGTAAATGTTTGTTGAATAAATGAATAGTCATATATTCTGCTTAATTAAGTACTCCATTTACCAAAAAAAAAAAAAAAAAAAACCACACAAACCTTTCTTTGCTCTCATCCAACAGGAGCTGAAAGAAAAGATCTTTTAAGAGAAAATAATTAGAGTCTACTCCCTTTTACCCCAAATCTAAACAACTGGAAAGTTCAATTAACCAAAAAAATTTTGTAGGCAAAAGTTGGGGAAAGCAGCCAAATAGATAAGGCCTAAAGTTCAAGCAAGCGCCAACATTTGTTCAACTCCCACAGGGTTATAAAAGCCAATGTTGCTGGCACCAGAGGGGAAAAGGGGAGGGGTGTGGGGAAGCAGGGAACTGGGAAGTGGAGGGCAGGAAAACCGAGATCAGTCTCTTAGCTTCCATTCTTTCAACAAACTTTTTTTTTATGTCAAAACCTTAGGGGCGAGGGTCAATTTCTCACACAAAGTCTTGATTTACAAATCACTTTTCAAATGGATGTTAGCAAAATCTTTAAGGTTACTTAGATATTTGATCATATATGTGATAATTTCTGAATGTCTTCACCTTTTTTTTTTTTCTCTCCTGTCCTTCAGGGGAAACAAAAGGTTCTCAAAAATCTTGGTAAAAGACACTCCATTTACTCTTTTGTCTACAGAAACTTGAGGACCACCACCCATCAACATGCTTTGCTCTATAAAAGATTTTACCTCTCTAAGCACTCTATTCATAAGAAAAACAATCAGACTTAAATTGTATTTTTAAAGGTACAGTTGATCCTTGAACAACACAGGGATCAGGGGCACTGACCTCTGCATAGTAAAAAAAAAAAATCCATGTATAAACTTTTGACTCCGCAAAGACTTAAATGATTACTCGGTATCATGGGGGGACTGGTTCCAGGACCCACTCCCCCCAGATACCAAAATCCACGGATGCTCAGGTCTCGTATATAAAATGGCGAAGACAAATGCATACAGTCAGCCCTCTGTATCTGTGGACTCCCGCGGGCAGACTGAAAACAGTTCAGGTATTTACCAAAAAAAGATCCATGTATAAGTGGACCCCGCAGTTCAAACTTGTGTTTTTCGAGGGTCAACTGTACTATTTTTAGATTGCTGCCTATGCATAGAATGTGTATCACATTAACATTAGAAATGGTGCATATAATGTTTATTTAAATGTATTTTCAACAAACTTTAAAACCAAAATCTCTATTTCCACTTAAACATTTCCAGTTTAGCACTTTCAGTAAAACAAATAACTATTTTATTTAGGTGGTCCAGTAGTTTGATACTTACTAAATTAGTTCCAATACAGTGGTATCATATGAGGAATTTTACCAATTTAAATCTTATATATATATATATTTTTTTAATGTTTCACTCAAAAATCTAGACTTGGTTGAAAAAAAAAAAACAAATAAACAAATAATATTTTTTTATCCAAAAATTCAATACGGGAATGGTAGCTTAGGATTTCAAAAACCAGATATGACTACAGAACCTATATGGTAGTATTAGACTATATACTTATTGAGGTGGTTTGTACAAATCATGGCCTATCTGACCAATTTCTTGTTGCATAAAGATTATATTTGCTCTTAAAAATGTTAAATTAGCATTTTTAAAGACTGAAGGTAAAGACTAGATTGGAACCTTATGTAACCAAAATGGGAAAGCACGTATGGCCTCACCGCATTAAAGGCCTATGCCTTCGCAATGCAATACGTATTCTTCTTAAGCAAATAAGAGCATGGGTTTCCAAAGGCAATGCTACCATCCCAGAAGCCCTTGCTTCTTCAGCGTAAAGAATGGGGTGGGTTCTGTTCCCAGAGAAGACAAGTTTAGGAGGGAAAGGCTTTGCAAATTTTCAAGGGGCCCATAATTCAAACTTACACTACTCTGCAAATGTTCACGTTTCCAAGGAACAACATAAAACTTACATTAAAACTGTCTTAATCAAGATAACGGAAAAAAATTATTCCTGCTGCTCTATAAGCTTGCCATAGATTTGATAACCCAGGGAAGAATTACAGGCAATTACAAAATGATGGCTCCAATTAGGAACACTGGATCTATTCCAAACTCAAATCAAAGGGGGCTCGGATAACCCCGATGGAATAATTTAAATGATTATAGGGGACCTCCCAGCAAAGACATACGACGTTTTTCTATTTCGACCTCTTCTGAAAGCTGAGCAAAATGCTACAACGACGGATCTCTTGCCCTTTAGTAAATTCAAAAACCAAACCTGGAGTCCCCTTAATAAATCTTGTTCTTTTCTTTTCCCAAGGGGTCTCCTTGGTACGGGGTTTTTATTGTAAAGGGCAATCAAAACAACCCCAAGAAACTCGCACAGCCCCAAATGCAGAAAATAACAGCACTGAACCCCAACCACACAGTCTTCCTTAGCGGATTTCCAAACGTCTACCTAGTCCTGGACGGTGAGAAGCCACGAGGGATGGACGGGAAAGAGAAACTTCGAAAGCAGAAAGCGCTCTTCCAGAGCCTAGAACAGACGGCACCTTGCAGGCATTTCACGCTTTTTGAGACGGAAAGCTCACAACATGCAGTTTTGAAAAACCACCTTTTAAGGCTCAATCCACGTGATAGAACCTTCCTCTTGCTCCTCCAGGTTCCACACTAGAGGTGAAATCCCTCGTTTTCCCCACCCCCACTCGCCAACACCAGCCGCTCCCCCGCCACTCCATTACAGAGAAGCATAGTGGGCTCTACCCCTCCCTCCTAATTCTCCCAGCACCCCGCACTCCTCCGACCCACTCCAGAATCTCCGTGGAGAAAAGTCAGGCGAGCCCCCTCACCTCCACTCCCTCGTATCCCCGCCCCTGCCATCCTCGTGGAGCAAACCACGGCAGGTCCCACCTCATTCCATTCCCTGTCTCCGCCATCCTTGATGAGAAAACCAAGGGGAGCCCCCCACTTCATCTTCACCCGCTCCCGACAAACCCTGCTAGCCACCCTTGTTGAGAAAACCAAGAGGTGCCCCCGCTTCGCCCCACCCCCACTGCCCGCCATCCAGGGTGAGAAAACCAACGCCCCCCCTTTCGTCCCTCTCCACCATTCCGCAGAGGCAAACACGGAGCCCCCTTTCGGTCCCACTCCCTCCACCTCCACCCTGCTCCCTCCCCAGTAGCTCCCTATTCCCACCTCCCCGCCACCCCTTTGGCAAAGCCTAGGGGAGGCCGAGGCACGCACCAGAGGGGAACCCCTAGCCGGCGTCCCGCAGCCTGCAGCCCGGTGCGCCCCCAGCCCCCTCCCCGACCAGGCGGCCGAGGCCCGGAGGCCGCAGGTAGCCGGCTCAGAAAGGCCAAGCAGCCCCGAGCGGCGGTGGCCGCGGCAGGGCAGGAGGGCAGCGGCTCCCCGGGGACTCAGGCCGGCCGGCGGGAGGCACACACGCATGCACACGCAGAGAACGCGGGCTTACTGCCTGGGGATGCTCGGCAGCACAGCTGTCCCAGCGGCGGCCGCTGCCTGCACAGAGGCCGAGACGCTGCGGCGCAGTGGCGGACAGAGCCCCCTCGGCCGGGCGCGGGATGTAGGGCGCGGGAGGGGCGTGAGGGGAGGGGCGGAGAGGGGAGGGAGCGTGCGCAGGGGCGGCGCGGGCGCGGCTGGCCCTGGGCGGGGCGGGGCGCGCGCCAGGCAGGGCTCTGCCCGCGGGGGCTGCGGTACGGGACGCGCGCGCGCGCGTGGGGGCCGGTCAGTCAGAGGGCCGGGGGCGGAAGCGCCACGCACCCCGCGTGCCCACGTGCCCCCGCCTCGGGAGCGGCTGCGCTGCCAGCAAGTCTCGGGCGCGCGGACAAGGTAGCTGTGAAGAGGCGGTGGCGAGCGCCTCCCCAGAGGGCCGGCTCCAGCCTGGAAAGGAGGGCGTGCTGGGGGCGCCCAGAGCCCTCCTCCCCCGCGCCGCTGCCTTCGAGCCCGGCGGGGAGTCACGAGTCACTGCAGGCAGCCTCGCCCAGGGCAGGGGAGGTGGGAGTAACAAAGGAAGTCGAGCGAAGGTGGCCTCACTAGGGGCCTCTACTAACCTGTGTAATCCCTGCAAAGCGGCCCCGGTCCGGAGCGCACCCCGTTTCGCCTCAGATTGCGGGAACCCGTGGTTTGGAGTGCCGCCGAAGGATCCACTGGTGACCCTTCCCCTCAGTAACAAGAAGGAGGGAGTGAAAGGAGCCCCAGCCATAAGCCCAATGCCACCATCCACAGGGTTTTAAATTACTCAGAAAAGCACTGACGGCAGCGGCACGTGGTTATTCATTCACTCGACATTCAGTTTACTGAGCCCTCACCATGTGCCAAACACTGTGCCACGCGCTGGGAGGACAGCGTGTATGTAATCCTGAAGCATACTCTCCACCCTGCCCTGGAAGCTTGCAATCTATCTAGTCGGGAAGACAGACGATAAAGAATTGAGAAAATAATAAAATCTGGGATAAGACCTGTGCAGGAAAAGAGGGTGCAAACTGTATGGTTAGAAAGTAGGCGGCGGCGGCGGCATGTAAGCTGAGTCCTGAGAATTATGAAAGAAGCAACCGTAAAAAGAGCCAGGGGGGGGGGGAAAACCCCTCCAGAAAGAGGTACGAAAACCAGAAGAAGGGAACAAATCTTGATGTCTTGGAACTTAGGTGGTTGTAACGGACACCAGAAGAGCTGGGGAGAGCAGCATATATAAGATTGGACGGATTGTCAGGGTGACTGCTTCCTAGTCAATGAGCAGAGCGTTTTATTGCAAAATAAATGGGAGGCCATTGAATGAATGGCTTTACCCTGGGGCATGACATGATCTGATTTCTATTTCTATTTTCTTTTGGGAACATCGTAGACTGACATGCTTTTGTAAGAAATAAAACAGAGATCCTAAGTACCCCTTAACCATTTTCCTTCAATAAAAAAAAAACTATAATATGAGATGACAGCCAGAATATTGACATTAGTACAATCTATCAATCTCATTCAGACTTCCCTGATTTACTTTTACTTGTGTGTGTATTTAATTCTATACAATTTTATTACCTATGTAGGCTCATGTACCCACCACTACAGTCAAGATATAAAATAGTTGCATCATTATAAGGATTCATTCTGTTGCTCCTTTATAGCCAGAGCTACCTCCCCAGTCCCCCCAGTCCCTCAACATTGGTGATCATTAATCTGTTTATTATTATTATTATTATTATTATTATTATTATTATTATTATTATTATTACTGAGTAGTATCCCAGGCCTGACATATTTTCAAAAGGCAGCCTTGACTACCATGCAGAGAAAGATTCAGAAGAGATTGAAAATTGAAACACGGGGACTAGTTAAGAAGCTTTTCAATAGTCTCTGTCAAAACTGATGGCAATTTAGATTAAGATGTGCCCGTGGTGGGAAGTGGAAGGGTTTGATGCAACATGGTTGAAGAGGGAATTGAAGTTGAAGTATGGTATAGTATAGGTAACTGTTTTGAGACATTTCACTGTACAGGTGAACAGAAGTAGAGTGGAACAGGAGGGACAGGTAGGGACAAAAGATTCTCCCTTTTTAATTTGACAGATGAGAATACGTTTAGGAACAATCAGTAGGGAGGGTTTGTTGATGAGAGAAAAGGACTTACTAAAAGAGTTGAGTCCCTGCCAGAAATGAAATGACAGCTGGATTCCATAAGGAGGGATGGACCCCCCCCTCCCACCTGCTGAAAGGCATTCTCTATTATAAAGACCATGGAGATATTTGCCGGTCAGGTGGTTGGGTAGGGAGCAGCTGGCTGTGTGTAAAGATCAAGCAAATTCAGTCTGATGACTCCTATTTTCACCACAGTGCACAAACTGGGTGCTGGCCTCCCTTAGGAGAGAGCACAAAGTAGGGGCTTGAGCCTCTCCTTTTCCCATTCCAAACCCTCAGAAGCACTGAAGTTTGGTCTTTCTGGATGGTCAGAGAAGCTCCAGTTTCACACTTTCTAGGAAAAACAGAAGCTGATCCACCCCACCCTGATCCCAAGAACAATCAGCTCTGGAGCAGGTAACTCCCCAAATATAATACCAGCCCAGCCCCCAGCCCCAAAATAGCCAAGAGGTGCCCAAGCTCAAGGGTTCTGGATGAAAGATCTTCCAAGGAAACTTCTGGCCATCCTTTGACACTTCATCAGTCTTAGTTATGGTTCATTCCTCACAAGACCCCTTTTTTGTCTCCTCACTTCCTTTCTCCATCTTTCCTTCCCCTTCTATTCTGACCTCCACTTTCTTTCATGCCTCCCCCACTTCTTTTGTCTCTTCCTCCCTTTTGCAGATACTCATGATGTGTTCCTACTAGCTGCAAGGCACGAATCTCCCACACTACCCAGGCTTGGTCTATATCCAAAGTCAGTGCTGCCTGCCTCTTAACATTTCATCTCCTTGGATATGAACTCAACTTTCGTGGGTCATGGGAACACATTGTTCCACTTAAAATATGTGGGGGACTGTGTTGTCTCTTAGTGTGACTTAGTTCACTTAGCATAAGCAAAATGAATAAAAGGAAAAAAAGGCTTCCCAAACTGTGAATTTGTGTGCTACATTCTGTTAATGTTTCCAGCATCAAGGAGCAAAAAAAAATTGTTTAATTTTTTTCAGGATGACTAGATTCAGATATATGATCTCAGATCTGATCTTTTTCATTTCTGTTTGAGTAAGAAAATAGGCATGAGGAGAAGGGTCTTAGATTTCAACAGAATTTAAAGCACTCTTGGAAGGAAATATGAAGCATTTATCAGCATACACAAAATAATCAAGTTCTTTGCCTTCTTTTCAAAATACCATTATGACTAATGATTCTAAGGTATTGAAAGTGTAATACATACCATACAGTTTACATGTATCATTTATTTACTCTGCATTTTATTTACTGTTCACGTTAGATACTATTATCCCCACTGTGCAGATGAGAAAAGTGAGGCCGAAAAAGTTTAAGCAACTCTGGAGCCAGGATTTAAAACCAAGCAGTGTGGCTCCAGAGTCCACAATCCAAACCAGTATACTATACTTCTAAAACATTGACAGAACAGACTTAACTACTTTTACTATGGTCATCCAAAGTGGCTGCTTCTTTCTAGGAAGTGATTTTTTTTTTTCAAAGTAATGACGAGTTTTCCATCTCAATGACTTTTTCCTATCAACGGAAATCACAGAGTTCAAGTGTCTCCTTCCACAAGGGGCCTCAAGCCTATAGCCAATTGCTCCATTTCATGATCACCACACATCAAGGCTATGGAGAGAGCCCGGTGTAACACATCTACCTCTCCAGACAGCCTTCCCTCCCACTTCTCTCTCAGTCCCTATGGGCCATCAGCCTAGGATCTAGGAGGATTTTGAAACACATCCTGTACATTCCTTACTCTGGAAGCCTTTGTTACTGTGGTTCCTTCTGCCTAGAACAGAGTTTCAGTGACTTCCTGGACATCTGTGCATTTAACAGGTATCTATCTCCCCTTTGCCTGCCCCCACCCTGACCTATTTCTCTTCCTGTATTCCGTATCTGTGTTAATGGCATACCACCCCTACCCCCTACAGGGGCCCAAGATAAAAGCTTCCTACTAACCTTTGACGCCTTCTTCATGTACAATAAATTGCCAAGTCTTATAAATTCTACTTGTGGAAAAGTCAAACCTCACCTCCTCTTCCAAGGCAATACAGGCAAACTCAGGATTAATTAGTGCATAAACCATGGCACTTGGTTTATACTGTTAGTATAGCAGGTAATTGTTTACAAACCTGATAATTCCAGGGGTCTGCTTCTTCCACCTGATGATAGGCTTCTTGAGGGCAGACGATACGTCTTTCCTATTTATACCTCCAGTTTCTTAGAACATGGTAGGCATTAAATTAATATTTCTTTTTTAATATTTCATTTTGATAAATTATAAACATATTCAAAATAGATAAAGTGGTATTATGAGCTTACAAGTACCCAATGTCCAGCTTCAACAATCATCAACACAACCAGTTTTGTCTCATTTACATTCATCCACTCATTCTCTCAATACACACACTAGACTTTTCTAAAGCAAGTGCAACACATCATGTCAGTCCACTCAGAAACATTTCAGCATATATTACTAAAAAATAAAGACATTCTTCTTCTTCTTCTTCTTCTTCTTCTTCTTCTTCTTCTCTTTTCTTCTTCTTCTTCTTCTTCTTCTTCTTCTTCTTCTTCTTCTTCTTCTTCTTCTTCTTCTTCTTTTTTAACAAAGGCGTGATGTCATTATTATACCCCAAAGCAATGGACTAAAATTCCTTAATATCAGCAAATACCCAGTTAGGATTCAGAATTCTCCAAATGCCTTTCAAATGTTTTTTACAGTTTATTTCAACTAGGATACTTTTAAAGGCTCATTTATTATATTTGGTTGATATGTCTCCAGGTAACGGTTCTTGGAGAATGGATGGATGAATAAATGAATGAATCATTCCTACCTCCTCTTACCTTCAGTCATCCGTAGTCCAAATTCTGCCCATTTTACAAAGACCCATCTATCTGAGGCCAGAAGCTACTTGAGCTCCTCCCTGATTCCCTAGCTAAAAGTAATCTCTCGCTTTTCTCATAGCATTTTTCAAAACGTCTCTTTCTCCTATTACATTTAACCTTATATAAAGATTTTATGAAGGGAGTTTATCTCTCCTATAAAGTTTTCAGCTACTCGAATAAAATGCCTTAATCACTATTGTATATCTAGCGGCACCCAGCACACGGCCTTGTTTGTGTTAGACAACCACATAAATTGTTTCTAAACTGAATGGAGTTTAATTAAAACCAGCATTCATAGAATCCTTAGTTTCTTGGGTATAGTCAAAGGACCACAAGCTTTGAAATCTTGCAGACATGTGTTTAATTCTGAGCTTGGCCACTTATAGGTTGTATGGCCAAGGGCAAGTTATAAACTCAGGTGTCTTCAAACTTTTTGCTAATGACTATACTAAAAAGGGGCGGACTAAAAAATGTATGTCGACGGAAGAAGACTTGACTTTAGGTGGTGAGCACACAATGCAATATACAGATGATGTACTATAGAATTCTACACTTGAAACCTGTATAATCTAATTAACCAATGTCATCCCAATAAATTTAATAAAATTTTTTAAAAGTTTTAAAAAGACCAAAAACAAACAAAAAAGTGCTTGCTCACACGCTTTCTAAAATAATTTTGAAAAGCTGTTTACCTCCTTACATATAGTAAATTGATATCTTAGCTGTTTTCATCCCATGCTTAAATAGTTACAAAGGACAATATTTTTAGTATATAGTAAGTACTGACATTTTAAAATAAAGAGGTTATGTCACTTTTTTGAGTCTGTCTAATTGAATATGAATACAATAGTTGTTTCATGCCCACCATCAGCTATTTGAAAAATACATGATTAATATATATTTAACAGTTGGAAATTTTACATAATTCCTTTTTTCTTCTTAAACCCATATCTCCATTCCACTTTTCCCATATAATTTTGCCTTAATGTATATATTTTATCATTAAGTCTATTTTTGATTTTTGGCCTCCTTCACCTATTTCTCCCACCCCCACCTCCTGCTTCTGGCAACCACCAATCAGTTCTCTGTATCTATGAGCTTGGTTTCTATTTATTCGTTTGTTTAAGATTACATATATAAGAGAGGTCATATGGTATTTGTCTCTTAATGTGACTTAGTTCACTTAGCATAATGACCTTAAAGTCTATCCATTGCTATCGCAGATGGCAGGATTTCATTCTTTTTATAGCTGAATAATATTCCATCCTGTGTGTGTGTGTGTGTGTGTGTGTGTGTGTGTGAGTGTGAGTGTGTGTGTATCTCACATCTTCTTTATCCATTTATCTGGGGATGGGCAGTTAGATTGTTTCCATATCTTGGCTATTTTAAATAATGCTGCAATTAACATGGAAGTGCAGATATTTTTTCGAGTTAGTGTTTTGGTTTCCTTTATATAAATACCCGGAAGTGGAATTGCTGGATCGTATGGTAGTCCCATTTTTAATTTTTTGAGGAACCGCTATACTGTTTTCCATAGTGGCTGCAACAGTTTACATTCTCACTAACAGCCATAACAATTAAAATTAATTTTTAAAATTTCCTATCACTAGAAAGCTTCATGGTTTTTAAAGAAAACGTTTTGTGGATAGACTTATCCTTAGTACACAACAGATAAAACACTTTATTTTATAAAACTTGATATATAATTCAAATATGCAATGTAAACATGTTTTGGAATTGTATCTTTTAAAGATGTATGAGGTGTTTTCCGATTAGTTTATGCATTTGTGAATAAATATTGCCTATTGCTAGAAGGAGATAGGGTTTGGTATTATTATTTTATCTTTATCATGTTTTACATTTTAAAAATGTAAACCCTAAGAAGTTTGTTCAAAGAACTAGGTAGAAGAAAATAAAAACAATTTTCTCACAGCATTGTCCCACAATTCTTTGTATTTCTTCTGAGTTACGTATCAAAATCCAGTTGTGATCTATCATCAAATATTAATTTTAATGATTTATTAGCTGACAATTCTTTTAGATCCTACAGCAGTTTTCTTGAAAGCAAAGCAAAAGATCTTGTTAAGCAGTGATTAGGATCATTCCTTTTTCCACACCAACACTCTTATTTTGGCTTGCCCCTTTGTTCAATACCGGGAGGTCTCTGCCCTGCTTTCCCCCACTCCCATCCCCCTAACCCCCAGGCAACGCACCAAAGTCAGATTAAGGAAGAGGAGTAGGGGGAGAGGATTGTTTTTCTTTTGTAAAATGAAAGAAGGGCTGTTGGGAAAGAGGAGGTGGGGAAGGAGAACCCACCTGCTAGAGACTCATTGTTCTCAGATCGATTTTAGAAAACTGGGAGTCTAGACATTGATTTCTTTACAAATGAATGTGCCACCAGACTCCTAGCAATTCTTCATGTATCTCCAATGATATTCATAACCTAGGTTGACTTAATTTACCTCACCCTAATTTCCACATCTGCAATTTGGAACTGGCATTCTCTAAATCACAGGATTAATATGAGGATGAAATTAAATTACATACCACTCATAAAGCACCTCGCACAATGTCAGACATGTAGTAGGTATTCAGCAATTATTAGATTCCCTCCCCACCTTTCCACCTTGACATGCCCATTTTTTACACAAGTATGATTATTAATCGTTTCTTTTTACAGTCTAAAAACCATGTTAAATAAAAGTTATGACTTGGCTAGGATTACACATGAAATCAATAAAAGTGGGTTGAAAATCGAATTCAGAACATTTCCCTGTGCTTTTTTAACTTCCAGACATTTTTTAAAAATACAAAGAATAGCATAACAAACACTCATGCTCCCACCACTCAGAATTAATGGCTGTTAACAGTTTATAGTTCTCTTTTTCAGAAAATGAATAAGTTAAATATTGCAAATAAATATTTAATATTTGCCACTGCTGTCAGCCCTACTCCCCTTCTATCTCTCTCGAGTCAACCACTATTATGAGTTGATTTCTTTTATGATTTTATGTTTAATGTACATTAGCAGTACCATTAGTATACATAATTTTCAACTCATTTTTGTTTATCTGTTTGACTCATCATCATGGCTTTATTTATTCCCCTTCTCTACACACCATAATCATTTTAGAAGTTTATAGATTTTCTTTATATCATTTACTCCAATGTAATGAGTATCTCTAGTCTTCTCCCAAGCAATTTCTCTCACCTCCCCCAAACTCTGATATTTTGGTTGTTTGTAATTTTAGTTCTACTTTTTGTTTTGTTTTTGTACATGTTGACTTGATACACTTATATATATTTCAGTGTGACTGCTGTTGTAGCCTCAGCTAACACCCGTTTGTTTTTTAAATTGAGATATAACCACCTCCCATAAAATTCACCGTTTTAAGGTGTATAATCCATTGTTTTTTAAAAGCATATTCACAGAGTTGTGCAGCCATCGCCACTATCCAGGACATTTTTATCATCTAAAAAGAAATCCCACTAGCAGTCACTACTTCAGCCATTTCCCCTTCTCCCCCTCTTTCCAGCTCCTGGAGATCACTGATACTTTCATTCTCCATGCACTTGCCTATTCTGGATGTGTCATATAAATGAAATTATATAATATATGATCTTCTGTGTCTGGCCTCTTTCACTTGACAAAATGTTTTCAAGGTTCATCTTTTATATTGCTGAATAATAGGCCATTGTATGGATATTTTGTTTGTCTGTTCCATTTTGTTTATCCATTCATCAATTGAAAGATATTTGAAGAACGTTTGGGTTGTTTCCCTCTTGGGCTATTATGAATAATGCTGTTATAAATATTTGTCTACAAGTTTTATATGGACATATGTTTTTAATTCTCTTGGATATATACCTAGGAATAGAATTCCTAGGTCAAATGGTAACTCTATTTTTAAGCTTTTGGGAAACTGTCAAACTGTTGTCCAAAGTGGCTGTACCATTTTATACTCCTAATAGCAATATATGAAGGTTCCAATTTCTCCACATTCTCATCAACACTTGTTACTGTCTGTCTTTTTTAGTAAAGCCATATTGGTGTGTGTAAAGTGGTATCTCATTGTGGTTTTGATTTGCATTTCCTTGATGACTAGTGATGTTTATCAACTTCTGCAAAAAAATAAAAAAAGCCAGCTGGGATTTTGATAGGGATTGCATTGAATTTATAGATCAATTTTGGAAGTATTACCATCTTGATAAATTAAGTCTTCTAATTCATGAACAATGAATATTTTTCAATTTATTTAAGATTTGTTTAAATAATAGTTTATAGTTATCAAGAGTATAGGTTTTATACTTTTTGTTAAATTTATTCCTGAGTATTTTGTTCTTTTGATGCTGTTATAAATGAAATTGTTTTCTTAATTTCATCATTGGATTGTTCATTGCTAGTGTGTAGAATTATAATAGTTTTACATATTTACCTTGTACCCTGCGACTTTCTTGACCTCATTTATTACCTCTAATTGTGAGTTTTGTGGGATTTCTCACGTCATCTGTAAGTAGTGATAGTTTTACTTCTTTTTTAAAATCCGTATGCCATTTATTTATTTTTCATTCATTCATTCATTCATTCATTTTTTGCATGATTACACTGGCTAGAACCTCCAATATAATGTTGGGTAGAAGTGGTTAGGATGAACATCTTTGTCCTGTTCCTGATCTTAGAGGGAAAGCTTTCAGATTTCCACCATTAAGTATAATGTTAGCTGCGGATTTTTTTTCATAAAGGAAGATCTTCTCCATTACTAGTTTTGTAGAGTGTTTTTATCATGAAAGGATGTTTGATTTTGTCAAATGCTTTTTCTGAGTGTACTGAGATGATCATGTGTCCTTTATTCTATCGATATAGCTAGCCTATATCAATTCTATTGATATGCCATATTACATTAATTATTTTCTGATGTTAAATTAACCTTGCATTCCTAGGATAAATCCCAGGTGTATAATACTTTTTATATGTTGCTGAATTCAGTTTACTAGCATTTTGTTGAGAATATTCACATCTATATTCATCAGAGATATTGGTATACAGTTTTCTTGTGATGTCTTCCTTTGGCTTTCGTAGTGGGGTAATACTGGCCTCATAGAATGAGTTAGGAAGGATTTCCTCTTCTATTTTTCGCAAGAGTTTGTGAAGAATTTATATTAATTCTTCTTTAAATGTCATAAAATTCACTGGTGAAGCCATCAGGTCCTGATCAGGTCTTGGCGTGAAATTTAAAAATTAATAATTCAATCTCTTTATTATACTTCTATTCAGGTTTTCTTTTTCTTAGTCAATTTCAGTAGTTTGTGTCTTTTTAAGATTTTTTTCTATTTCATCTAGGTTATCTAATTTGTTGGCATATATTTGTTCATAGTATTCACTTATAATCCTTTAAATTTCTTAAGGTCATAAATTCTCTCTTAGTTAGTTTAACCCCTTTTTTCCTTGGTCATTTTAACTAAAGCCTTTCAATTTTGTTGATATTTTCAAAGAATCAACTTTCGTTTTGTTGTCTCTTTATTCTTCATCCAATTGGTTTCTTTATTTTTAAAATTATTTTTTATTGCATGTTCTAATTTTGAAATGTATTATTATAACTTTATGTATGCCAATTTCCTTTTTTATCTATTGAAATTTGTTTTTTTTAATTTCCGTTTGTTTTTCTCAACTTTTTTTTAAAATATTTCAAACCTTTAGAAAAGTTGTAAGAACAGTATAAAGAAAACCCATATACCCTTCTCCTAGATTCACCAATTACAATTTTTCCACATTTGTTTTACCTCTGTTTAGATACCTGTCTCTCTATCTATACATATGAACTATTTGATTGTCGTAGTTGTAAATGATACTTCATGATACTTCACCCTTAAATACTTCAACATTCAACATGAATTTCCTAAAAACTAGGGGATATGCCTACATAATCACTGTACATCTGGGAAATTTAACATTGATATAATAATATCATTATCACATTTCCCCAGTTGTTCCAATAATATCCTTTATAGCTGTTTTAAATCCAGAATCCAATCAAGAATCAAGCATTACATGTCATGTCCCTTTAGTCTGTTTTGATCTAGAATAATTTTCCAGTCATCTTTGTTTTCACAATATTGCCATTTTAAAGAGGTCAGATCAGTTTTTCTTCTAGAAGTTCCATAATTTGGATTTGTCTGACGGTTTATGTATTGGTAGGAATACAACATAACCGATGTCTTCTTCTTAGTGCATCACATCATAAGGCACATGATGTCAATCTGTTCCATCATTTTAATGTGAGATTTGATCACTTGATTCAGGTAGTTTCCACTGGACTTCTTTATTTTAAGTGTTACTTTTCCCCTTATAATTAATAAGTGATACTTTGTGAACTGATATTTTGAGATTGTGTGAATGTCCTATTCTTCAACATGATATTTTTAGCATCCATTGATGATTTTTGGCTGAATCAGTTATTACTGTGGTGGTTACAAAATGATTTTCTATTTCTGTGATTTCTTCTACATTTATTAGTTGAAATTCTATAAATAAGAGCTTTTCCTTTCCTCCTCTTCTTTTGAACTTCTTTTCAGCATCAGTTTAGACTCATGGATTATTTATTTATTTTTATTATTCGATGAGTTGTAATTCATTCCTGTTCTTATTCATTTTGATGCTTAAATTATCCCACATTTGTCTAGTGGGAGTGTCTTCTAGCTGACTCCTGTGATTTTTTTTTACATGAGTCTATCAATTTTGGAGCATTTCCTTGTTTGTCATATGACATGATATTTCGAGCTCACTTTGTTCCTTCCATGCCCTGGACATAGAAACAGCCATTTCTGCAAGGATATCTAGCTCCTTCATGAGATCAGCATGGTAGACATGGAGATGTGCTGTCCAGGTCACCTTTCAGGAAAAGACTTCCTTCCCAGCTATGGGGACTGTGGTCAGTGGGCAGCCTCTATCTGTCAACTCCTTCAGGGCCTGCCTCAGCTGCACAACCACTTCACCTATGTGCTTGACCTTCCTGGAGCAGCCCACATCCAGTGACTGAGTGAGACAAAGGTATAAAGGCCCAGCTTTTCAACTTGTTGTGGGACACTGTTGGGGCAAAATACCAGTTCTAGAGCTCTGTACTTGGTTGACTGGAGCTTTGTTGGGCCTGGAATCTTCTCTTCTCAATCTTGTTTCCTTTCTCATCTTTATACTTTTGTTGATCTCTAGTTAACATCTTCTACTTCAGACTCCATCCTAGTGTCTGTTTCTGGATAACCCAACCTGAAGCGTGTGATATTGACAGTTTGAGATCTAGGTACTGTGTGCTCATTTTGACTGGGATGTCATTGCTTCTAGGCCCTTTTAGTAGACAGATATATATTTTTAAATTGTGACTTCATACTAATAGCTATATTCCAATCCAACATCATGTGTTTTTTCCTCTCTTTATCCCATAACATAGTTTATATTTCCCTTTACCCACAGGGAGAACCCTGACTCCCAATATACTTACTTATTTACAATGTACTTACTTATTTGCACAATCCAACAATACACACAAAATACCTTCAGAATTACTACAGCAATATATTACCAATAATAAGCCTACTAAAAATGTTACTGATAGCTTTGCAGCTATTTTTTATCTATATAATATATCTCATTGAGGATATACAGTGGGAGTACTATCAAAAATATTGAACTAATTCCTTTTTATTCTGCCGCATAGTTATACTTTCAATGTGATACACAGGTTAATTTATTTGTTTATACTGAATTTTAGTTTTTATATTAATTAATCTTATTTTTTGAATATGTAAACTATTAATGTAATTAACTGAGAAAATATACAAAAATAAATATACTCAGAGAAGTCCCATTGCTCTCCCTTGCATTCCATTCATACCCACTTTACCCAATAAATTTCCTTACTTTCTGGTTAATGTTCCTGAAAAATATATTTAATAGATATTAGCAGATAGATAAATAAGTATTTCTCTTTCTTTCTTATGCAAAAGGTAGCACACCGTACATATTTGCATCTTACAAATACAATATAGTCTTGAATATTTTATACAAGCTTGTTTGAAAGTCCTTTTTACATTGTTCTGTTATTTCCATTTCCTCAGATATTGGCTCTGTTCACCACTTTATGGTGCCCAACTTCCCATAAATTGCAGTTTTCTTTGGGAACTAATCTTCTATGGGGATTTTCTTTGGCATGTCCATCCCTGTGGGAATGGTTTCTCAGTTGCCTCAGCTCAGCTCAGGACTTCTTCCTGCTGTATTTAGCAGTTCTAATGTTCGTACCCACATGACACAGACCCAGGTATAGGTCTCATGTTAGAGTCTTCTGCTTCAGCTGCCGCCTAAAGTAAGCAGGAGATCCTGGCCCGATCCCAGTGGGTGCAGAGCTCTTTCAGCCACTGCTTCCAGGGAGAAAGCATAGCTCTAGGCCATAGCTTCACACTGGGATCCTGCTTCCAGTCCTGTACCACACAGTGAGCAAGTTTATCCCCATTGTCCCATGGACTTGAAGCCATGGCCCCAATTGCTCCTGGCTTAACACTTAGTTTCTCTCTCTGTTTAGGTTCAGACCAATTTTCCTCTCTATTTGATCAGGATGTTCTTTCAAATATATCTTTAAAGACCATCTAGATCACTCTTTTGTGTTTGAAATAGTGTGGGGAGAATTATGCATATGCTCATTTCACCATCTTGACATGAAACCATTCATTCATTTATTCAACAAATATTTATTCAGACCTGCTATGTGCCAAGCATTGGTCCAGGGTCTTAGAACACCAAAATAAAGAAATTATAGGTAATCAAAGCTCACTTTTTTCTCTTTACATTTTATTAAGAATGTTCACCTTGAATTCATAATACAATAAAACTTTTAGATATATTAGGATTGCTAGACTCTCTTGAAGGAGTGCCCATCTCACCCACTTCCTCCTCTCCCCAACCTATACCTGGATATCACTTGCAAACACACACACACACACACACACACACACACACACACACACACACACACAGCTTTTGTATAGAAAATAAAAACTCACCCTGAAAAAAAAAAGCTTTCCATTTATTCCTTTAATCCTTCCCTTCAATTACACTGATGGTACCCTGGAGCCCTTAAATGCTAAAGTAGACTACATGAAACTGCTTCTAGAAAAAAATCCTGCCACTTACTCAATATTCTTTATTACTCCCTAGGACTCTTGTGTAGATAGGAGTCTTGACTATTTTTAATGGTAAATTATTTTAAAGAATTCACTTGTGATGAATTCTGGTTTCTAGACAGAACTCTTATATATGCTGCCACCACCACCACCACCCCAGCATTCCTCTTCTGATGAATGTGTATTTAGACCGATTATTGTGTTTCACATCTTTTTATCCTCCTCTGAAAATGTTAAAATTAGATGCATTTTTGGTCTCTGGTTCAATGCTGAGACAAAAGGCCTCCTCTGCTCTTTGATATTTAACAGGCTGATGTGCTGACTAATTCTGCAGCAGTTTTCTCTATTAGTTCATTTGCTAAAAATAGCGGTGGACGTGGTGTCTGATAAAAGCAAGCTAATTAAAGATTACTTTCATCCATTAATTTTTCAGTTATTCACTTTTAAAGAGCAAACAACATCATTGATAAAAAATTCAAAATGAAAGCACAAACACATTCAGAGTATTTAAATGTAATACTCAACCATTTTTCTGTAACTTCAGAACAGAAAGCCACTGATAACTGTAAAACATTTTTTTTAAATGCGGTCACACGCATCATAAGCTAACATTCCCTTTGTAAAATTATGAGAGATATAGGAAGCCAGAGAGACCCACTGAGGAAGAGCCAGCTTGGTCTTGGGAGGTCTCCTCTGTTTGAGGTTAAATTTTGTCAACGTAATTATTTTCTTCTTCCAGACTGCCACATGCAGACTTCCACCATATATGCTCATGATATGAATACACATAGCTTCTCTCAGCCTGGGTTTAAATAGAGCAGAGAGATGGCTGAATATTAACAGCTGTTGAATTCTAAAGAGCTAGATAATTTATGTTGTTTACAGATTAATGGTTTTGGCAAAATCGAATAAAAATGGAGGCATATGAATTTCTTGACTTGTCTTCTAGACTAGAACGATTTAGGATTGAGAGCCATTTTCAGTTGAGATTAGGCCTATATTAGGCCTTTATAAAGTACAGCATAAAAAGTATGGTCAATAACTATTATAACTATGTATGGTGTCAGATGGGTGCTAGATTTATCAGGATGTTCACTTCATAAGTTGTATAAATGTCTAATTACTATGTTGTGCACCTGAAAGTAATAATATGTCAAATATAATTGGAAAAAAATTAAAAACTCATTATAAAGATAGCAACAAAGTAGAAGACAGTGACTAAAATTACCATCAGTTTAAGGAGTCACTTTTTTTCCTGCTCACCTCCCTCAAATTTCTTAGCTCAGATAGCACATTGTTAATTACTGGTAAGTCAATACAAATGTAAATTGCCTAAATTCTCTGTGCTTTTTAAAACAAGGCAGGAATTAAGAAACAAATAAAAATAGTTAATGTTTGTTGAGCACTCTGTGCATTCTGGAGATGTATTAGCCTCATTGAATCCTTACAATAACCGTTATATAGGAAAATACAGTACCTTCTTATAGATGAGCAAACTGAAGGTTCAGAGAAGTTAAGCAACTTGCCAAGGGTCACACAGCTGTTAAGAGGGGTTACTGTTATTCAAGCCGAGGCAATCTTACTCACTATGCTTGCATAGATAGACTCCTTTTCATATATGTGTTCCTCATCATTGCATATATATATTTTAAGAGATGTTGGATCATGATTTGACTTATATAATTGTTTGAAGGGAATTTTTGATCATATATCAGCAAGAGTCCCTCTTCCTGTCACTTATAATAAATCAGCAAATGGAAGGTTCAGAACTCAGAGACTGCAACAGAAGTTCTCAGTGGAACCCCTTTAGAAGATATTACTTAATAATTACCACGTATGGATTCTCTGACCCCTGTTGGGAGGTTTGTCTAACATCCAAACTATTTCAAAGGTCTGAGCAGATCCCAGCAGCCAATCCCCTTCACACACACACACACACACACACACACACACCATCAATTTCAGTCCTCTGAGGGCCAGAGTTAAGAGGCTTGTTACACTGGAACCCCTCCTGATCACTCACTGCTCCTCCTCTTTGAAGAGACCAGTTTCTATCAGTCATACCCAAGACAATGGACACTGACGACATACAATTACAACAACTCCTTTCTCATTTGAGGCTGTTGGCGGGCTTGCTCTTTTTTCCACAGAGTGTTTCAGGGTTCTCACGACACCATATAAGATGTAAAGACTAAATAACTCCTCAGGCTTGCTTCTAGTCCCCTTATTTTAACCTAGGGAAAAAGTCTCCTGCAAATGGAGCGTTCCTAAGCCCTATCATACCAAGTTCTCCTAGTGACGGCCTGCTTCTAAAATATTGTCCAGGGTTCTTGAACTAATAATCGATCGGCTTATAATTAATAAGTATTTATTCACTTACTACTATATGCCTAGCACTGTGCAGTCTGCTGCAGAAGATTCAAAAGAAATATAAGGCATGGCCACTATAATGGAAACCCCGTCAATGGCTTCTAAGGCAGAATAAAATCTAAATTTCTTGCCATGACTTATGACCCTCAAGGTCCTGCATTCCTGGCCCTTGCCTCCCTCTCCCATCTCACTTCCTACCAGTCACCCCCTTTTCCCCTGTGCTCTACACTGGCCTTTACTTCATTAAACACACAAAGCTTATTCCTACTTTAGGGCCATTGTAAATTTTTTTTTCTCTCTGCATAGAACAATCTTCCCCTTTCCCCTCAAATGGCTGGTTCTTTCTCCTGAAGTTTTCTCTAATTACCCTATCTAAATAGCACCCACCCTCAGGTCACTATCACATTATCCTGTTTTTATATCTTAATAGTGCCTATAACTAGCAGAACTGGTCTTGTTTATCTACTTTTTGTCTATTTTTTCCCCCTAGAATGTAAGCTGCACAATGAATTTTGTCTCTTGTTCTCTGTGCTATTCTAAGTGCCTAGAACAACACTTAGCATCTAGCAAGTGCTCAAATAAATATTCATTGAATAAATGAATGGTTAAGTACTAATTTACTTTTTATCCAGATAGGTAAGTAAAATCATAGGAATTCAGGAGAAGAGGAGATAAATGAAAGTGGATAAGATTAATGAAATTTTAGAGGTGGTCAGAATTAAACTGAGAGACAGTTTTTTAAAAAAATGATGATTCAGAGCACATTTTATTTTTTTAGATGTGATTAATCTTTATTTGTGGCTTCTTTAGCTCCTCTGACAATTATATTTTAAAAACCTAAATACATCAACAGGGATGCCATTCAAGCAAGAAAATCCTTTGAACATTTAGAATAATTAGCTCTTCCCTAACTTTATCTGTTTATAAATAAGACTCTTCGAATTTGAGTCAAAACAAATTGAGAAATTGATAACTAATTAGCTGTTGACAAATTTTGAGCAGTAATGATTTTTCCAAACCTCAGGAGGGGATTGAATTAGCTCAGAAGTCATAGACTCAAAGGCCTCCCGGGGCCGGGAAGGTCATGCAGAGAGGAACACACATGCCTCCATATATGCCAAGAAGCAGTGTGGGCCTGACATGGTCAGGTTTTATTTTTTCAAGAAAAGCCAGAAATCCATATTTTTATGGTAAACTGCCTTAATTTTCAATGTTGGCAACTAATCTAAACAGTTTTTAAATATCACAGGAGCCAAATAAAACATGTCTACAGACTGAACTTGGCTCACAGAACCCTGCCCTGGCTTTCTAAAATTGTTTTCAACTTCTCAAATGTCTTTAGTCTATGAAATTTCTTTTTAAAAGTTGATAAAAAATCCAGGTAAACATTAAAAAATACTTATTAACATAGAAACCTTTTTTAAGATCAAAAGAAGACATTCACAAAATAAATTAATATTCACTGTGCACTTGAGTTCTGAGAAATATACTCGATGTTTTGATTAAGTTGTTCACTATTTCATTAAGCACAGAGCAAGGAGAACCAGAAATCTAAAGAGAGGAAAGTATGTTAGCTGTGATGTTTTAAGGACAGAATAGAGAAGTAATGGAAAGATTAACCTCTCCATTAGGTGAGGGGTTGGTGTGAAATTATGTCAAGTGCAAAAAAACAAAATTCATCCAGAACTTTAACAGCAGAGTCCTCTTGATCTTGATCTTTGAGACAATTTTAATCTCATTGGATTATATTCTCAGTTCATTAAAGAAAGTAGGAGATTAATACTAGCACCCAGGAATTTTCCATGTCCTCTAGAAAAAGGATGATATAGTAATACCCAATCATCCAAGAAGCATATAAAATACTTTAACTATTAGCAGACAAGTTTCTGGAAGAACCAAAGTAAGCAGTTTCTCATTAACTTTTCTCAGATAAGATGAGGTTTGCTTGAAATTGTCATAATAATATTAAATCCATTAGTGAAGTTAATTATTTCTATATTACCAAAAATATACTAATGGGATAATTTGTAAAGCTTTATTATTGTGCAGAGCATTGTAAAACATTGGGACCCCTTAAAGCAACAACCTAAAAATATTAACAACCTTGTTTTAAAACCCAGAGCTTGGTCATAGTGATTTTTAACCTCTAGCTCAAAATGTTATAGTAACAATATGAAAATTAAATTAAGAAAAATTCCATTTTGATAGTAAGAAAAAGAATAAAATACTTAGGGATAAATTTAACAAAAGAGGTTTAAAATGTGTACTGTGTAAAGTACAAAACATTGTACAAAAAATTTAAAGAAGACCAAAATTAATGAAAATACATTCAAACATTCACGAAGCAGAAGATTTAATGTCGTTAAAATGACAACACTCCCCAACCAATCTACAAATTCAATGCAATCCTTACCAAAATGCTAACAGCCATTTTTTTCAGAAATGGCAAAGCCCATCCTCAAATTAACACGGAATCACAAGAGATCCGAAATAGCCAAATACTGCTGAAAAGAGAAGAATAAAGTTGGAAGGCTCACACTTCCCAATATCAAAACCTGTTACAAAGCTACAGCAATCAAAACAAAGTGGTACTAGCATAAGAATAGATGTACAGAACAATGAAATGGAATTGAGAGTCAAAAAATTAACTCATACATCTATGATCAATTGATTTTCAACAAGGGTGCAAAAGAATAATCTCTTTGACAAATTGTGCTAGGACAACTGGATATTCACATGCAAAAGGATGAAGTTGGACCCCCAGCTCACACCCTATACAAATATTAATTCAAAATAAATCAAAAGTCAAATTGTAAAAGCTAAACTATGAAACTCCTGGGAGAAAACACAAGAGTAAATTTTAGTCACCTTGAGTTAGGCAAAAACGTCTTAGATATGACACCAAAGGCGAAAAATAAATAAATTGGACTTTATTAAAACTAATGACATTTGTGCCTCAAAAGAGCACCATCAAAAGGATACCATCAGATCATCAGGCATTAGATTCTCATAGGAGTGTGAGCCCTACTGTGAACTGTATATGCAAAGAATCTAGGTTGTATGATCCTTATTAGAATCTAATGCCTGATGAGCTGAGGTGGTGATGCTAGTGCTGGGGAGTGGCTGCAAATAGAGATTAACATTAGCAGAGAGGTTTGACTGCACAGAGACTATACTAAATCAATTGCTTGCAGACTCATATCAAAACCCTCAGTGAGTGGCAAGTGACAATTAAGCTGCATCTGGTGGCAGGCTTTAAGTTAGATCCGACACTTATTTTAGTCCATGTGTGGCCTGCCCATTATTTTATCTGCCACTTCCATCTGCACCTCTTTCCTGCACTGTGCACTGTCTCAGTCACAGTTTTGGTAAGCCCACTGGCTAACCCTAGCCAAAATGAGTAAAAAGCAAACGTCACCAGAGAGCTTCTTTGAAAGACCCAATGATGAGACAGCAGAAGACTCTAAGACTGCCAACAAAAAAAAAGCTGCATTTAAAAGAAAACACCAAGAGTCCGACTTAAATTACAGGTTCATTGCAACAGGTGGTTCACATTATCCAAGCCCACTTTGTGTAGTATGTGGTGACGAGCTATCCAACCAAATCATGAAACCTTCAAAACCTTACCATATGGAGACCAAGCACTCTGTATTAAAAGACAAGGCTTTGGAATTTTTCAAAAGAAAAAAAAAATAACGTGAATACAAAGAACAGAAGCAATTATTGAAGGCCACCACTTCATCAAACGTGTCTGCACTGAGAGCATCATTCTCAGTGGCTAACCGCATTGCTAAAGCTGAGAAGCCCTTTACTATTGGTGAAGAGTTGATCCTGCCCACTGCTAAGGACATTTGTTGTGAACTTTTAGGAGAGGCTGCAGTTCCAAAGGTAGCACGTGTTCCTCTTTCGGCTAGCACCATAACTAGATGAATTGTTGAAATGGCAGAGGATATTGAGGCACAATTGTTAGAGAGGATTAATGATTTACCATGGTACACAATCCAGGTTGACGAGTCTACAGATGTTGACAATAAAGCAACAATACTTGTTTTTCTGCAATTATGTTTTTCAGGAGGAGGTACATGTGAATATGTTACCTGTACTTTTGTTGCAATCCAACACCACAACTGCAGAACTATTCAAGTTTTTGAATGATTACATATCAGGAAAACAGAATTGATAATTTTGTGTCAGCATGTGCAGTGATGGAGCGGCTGCCATGACTAGATGGCTTTCTGGTTTTACTACCTGGGTCAAAGGAGTCGCTTCTGAATGTGAGTCTACACACTGTGTTATCCATAGAGAAATGCTAGCTAGCCAGAAAAATGTCACCTGAACCTAACAATGTTATGTAGGATGTGATTAAAACTGTCAACCACATTAAAGTACATGCCCTTAACTCACGTCTGTTCGTGCAGCTCTGTGAGATGGACGCAGAGCACACGCGTCTTCTCTTATACACAAATGTGAGAGGGCTTTCTAAAGGTAGATCACTGGCGTGTTTGAGTTATGAGACCCATTCCAGAGATTTCTTTGAGAAAAACAATCACCACTGGCACCACTTGTGTGACATATTCAACCTGCTTAACCAACTCAACATATCACTTCAGGGGAGAATGACAACCTTGTTCAAGTCAGCAGATAAAGTGGCTGCATTCAAAGCCAAACAGGGATTATGGGGGCGATGTGTGAACATTGGGATTTTTTACACATTTCAAAGAACAGCAGAGATTTTGAAAGAGACTGAATCAGGGCTTCTTTCTCCCAGCTGATACATGATCACCTATTTCTGCTTTCAAAAGAGGTTGAGCATTACTTCCCAAGCACAAAAGACCTCCTAACTGGGAAGGAATGGACCTGTGACCCATTTGTGAATAAGCCAGGTGAATCGGCTTTGTCTGTGCTAGAAGAATATCAATTGCTTAAGATTGCAAATGACGGTGGCCTTAAAAGTATGTTTGAGACAACTTCAAATCTCCCTATGTTCTAGATTAAAGTCAAAGCAGAATATCTTGAGATGGCCACAAAAGCTCTGAAAAGCCTGCAGCCATTTTTGACATCCTATTTTTGAGAAGCAGAGTTTTTTGCAGTGATAGCAAACACGACGAGATTACAGAGTAGACTGTAATAAGCAACACACTTTGGGTGTCACTGTCTCCCCTCACCCCCAAATGGGACTGTCCAGTTGCTCAGGGCTCCCACTGATTCTGCATTATGGTGAGTCGTATAATTATTCCATTATATATTACAATGTAATAATAATAGAAATAAAATGTATAATAAATATAATGTGCTTGAATCATCCCAAAACTATGCCCACACCCCAGTTTGTGGAACATTGTCTTCCACGAAACCAATCCCTGGTGCCAAAAATGTTGGGAACCACTGACATAAATTATACTTATGACTCAATAATAAAAAGACAATGCAAATTAAAAAGAAATGGACAAAGACTTATAGACATTCCTCCAAAGAAGACAGACAAATAAATGGCCAATAAGGTCATGAAAAATGCTCAAAAATCATTAATTATTAGGGAAGTGCAAATCCAAACCACAATGAGATATCACTTCACACCTGTTAGAATAGCTATAACCAACAGACAAGTAATAACAAATGCTGGAGAGGATGCAGTGAAAAAGGAACCCTCATACACTACTGGTGGGACTACAAATTGGAATAGCTGCTATAGAAAACAGTATGGAGGAATGCTCAAAAAACTAAGAATTGATCTATCATATGATCCAGCAATCCCTCTCCTGGATATTTACCCCAAAGCCTTGAAAACCCAGATCCAAAAAGATATTTGCACACCGATGTTCACAGCAGCATTATTCACAGTGGCCAGGACATGGAAGCAACCAAGTTGTCCTACGATAAAATATTGGCTAAAGAAGCTGTACATATATACAATGGAATATTACTCAGACATAAGAAAAGATGGAATACTGCCATTTGCGACAACACAGATGGATCTTGAGAATATCATGCTAAGTGAAATAAGTCAGACAAAGTTGAGAATAATATGATTTCATTCATATGTGAGATATAAAGCTAAAAGCAACAAACAAACAAGACAAACAAAAAACTCACAGACACAGACAACAGTTTAGGAAAGGAGGAGGGCAAGGTAGATAAGGGTAAAGGGGATCAAATATATGGTGACCAGAAGGAGCTTTGACTTTGGTGGGAAACACAATGCAAATATATATGATGTGTGATTGAATTGTACACTTGAAACCCTACATATTTTTGTTAACCAATGTTACTCCAATAAATTTTTAAAATTTAAAATACCAAAAATGAGAGAGTAGGTCTTAAAATTTCTTATCACAAGAAAAAATGTAACTATGTGAGTAAGGGATGTCAACTAAATGTATTGTGGTAATCATTGCAATGTGTACATGTATCAAGTAATTTATGTTGTATACCTTAAACTAATAGTGTTATGTATTAGCTATATCTTAATAAAACTGGAAAAAAATAAAGTTGAAAAATCATTTTTTAAAAAAAATAATAAATTTGGAGAAGATGTGGAGAAATTGGAAACCTTGTACATGGTTGATGGAATGTAAATGATGTAACCACTATGGAAAACAATATGGCAGATTCTCAAAAAATTAAATGTAGAATTACTCTATGATCCATTGATTCAACTTCAGGGTATATGTGCAACAGAACTGAAAGCAGGGCTCTCAAAGAGATATTTGTACACACATGTTCATACCAGCATTATTCACAATAGCCAAGGGGTGAAAAACAACTCAAGTGTCCATCGATGGGTGAATGGATAAACAAAATGTAGTATATACATAATTTATGAAATATTATTCAGCCTTTAAAAAGAAGGAAATTCTGACACATGCTATTACATGGATGAACCTTAAGGCTATTATGCTAGTTGAAATAAGCCAGTCAATAAAAGACAAATACTGTATGATTTCACTTATATGAAGTGCCTAGAGTAGTCAAAATCATAGAGACAGAAAGTAGGAATGGTGGTTGTCAGAGGCTGGGGGAGGGGATGGAGAGTACCTGTTTAATGGGTGCAAAGTTTCAGTTTTGCAAGATAGTAAGAGTTCTGGAGATGGATGGTGATAATAGTTGCACAACGAAGTGAATGTACTTAATGACACTGAACTGCACACTTAAAATGGTTAAGATGGTCGATTTTATCTTATGTGTATTTTACATAATTAGAAATATTTTTTTAGATTGGGGCAAAGGGATCTGAATTAGATTATTTCTTTAAGGAAGACATATAAATGGCCAATAAGGATGAGAAGTGATGCTCAACATCATTAGCCACTAGGGAAATAAATATCAAAACCATAATGAGATACCACTTCACAACTACTAGGATGGCTATATTCAAATAGACAATAATTAATATTAACAAAGATATGGAAAAATTGAAACCTTTTCATTATTACTTGTGGAATGGTAAATCAGTGCAGCCACTTAGGGAAATAGTTTGGCAGTTTCTCAAAAAAGTTAAACATGATGTTATCATATGTCCCAGCTATTTTACCCCAAGGTATATATCTAAGAGAAATGAAAATGTATGTCCACCAAAAATAAATAGTGCTCATAGCAACATTATTTATAATAGCCAAAAAATAAAAACAAACTAAATGTCAGTCGACAGATGAATGGATAAATAAAATGTGGTACATTCATACAATGGAACATTATTTGTCAATAAAAAGGAATGAAATACTGATACATACTACAATATGGATTAAACTTTAAAACATGCTAAGTAAAAGAAACCAGTTGCAAAAAAAACCCCACACATTTATAGTTTCATTTGCACAAAATATCCGGAATAAACTATCTGTAGAACCAGAACATAAGCATTTGCTTAGCACTGGGGATTGGGGTGGGGGAATGGGGATTGTCTGTTAATAGCTATAGGATTTCCTTTGGGGTGATGAAATGTTCTAAAGCTGACTGTGGTGATGGTTGCACAATTCTATGAATATACTAAAACCATTGAACTGTACACTTTGAAAGGGTGAATTGTCTGATATGTGAATTGTATCTCAATAAAAGCTGTTAAATATGTGATGATATTCTTCCACATTTACAGAAATGGCAAATTTATTTATTTCACGAACGTTGATAGAGTACCTACTATATGCCATGCACTGTCCTAGGTTTTTTGGAGCTAAAACTTTGCATTTTAAATCAGAACTGTCTCAAAGAGCTTTCAGTACAGTACCTGTGCATCGATGACTATAATACATGGAAGATAGTGAAGACTGAGCCTGAAGAAGGAAGGACCAAAAGTTATGATGATCATAAGATCAGTTCTTAATGGAGGAGGTACCATTTGGGGCACTGAAGGGTAATGGGATGTTGACAGGTATGGTTCAGTGAGAAAGACATTCTAGTTGTGTGTGTAGGGAGTGAGAATGGGATGGAGTAGCAATACACAGCAGAAACAATAGAAGTGAAAAACACCTATTGCCCTTAGGAAATGTCAATTACCTCTAATTACCTTTACCTGAAGGCAAAAACTTGGGGATAATTACCTCTAAAGCAGAACAGGTAGGTTGGGTCATATCCTAGAAGACATTGAATATCATGCTAAAGATTTTGGATTTGCCTCACTAAGCAAGAGAGAAAAATGAAGGCTTTTGAGCAGAAGGATTACATGATCAGACCTGGACTTTAGACAGATACTTTTGCCCCCCACCCTATCCTTACCCTATCCTCACCCTTACCATGAATGACACTGTGTCAACTACATATCTTATCCTCAAGAGAGAGATCTAAACAGATGAGCTAAAGAGGCTCATGACTTGAAGACACCAGGCATAGACAGAAGAGGCTGAAATGTCAGAACAACAATGATTACAAAAATATCTTAAAGTTTCTGGAAAACCAGTCACATGTAATACAAAGGAGAATTAGAACAGTATCAGGCTTCTCAAGAGCATCACTAGATACTACAAAATAAAATTGAGCAATAGCCTTAAAATGTGAGAGAAAATAATATTCAACCATGAATTCAATGCAAGGAATGTGAAGGATCAGAAACTTTATCTTTCTTGTATCTTTAGTACAAACTACTGGAGGATATACTCTAGCAAAGTGAGGGAATAAAACAAGACTGGAGAAGAAATGGGATTCAGGAAACTCGATTCCATCTAGGAGAGTGGTGTGGAGAAGTTTCAGAATGACAAGTATGTAGTGGAACTAAATAGCAACCAGTGCAAGAATATGGGTGAAAAGTGATTTCTCAGGAAAAAAAAAAAGAGGACTTGATAGAATATCTAATACTGTGGAGATATTATGAAGGATTTAGGACATGTGGATGATAAAGGTAAAAGAAAATAAAGCAAAAGGTAATTAGAAGTTCCAGAAAAAAGTATACTACAAGAAAAAATAATCATATTACTCCGCTCCATGATAAACAATGCTAACAGTTGTAATAGTGTAAACACTTGTTTTATTTTAAAGTATAATTCCAGTACAACTGTATAGTGTAAGATTGTTAGATCCTCATCTATTTAGTGATTTTCTAGCCTAACAAAAAATCAATAGGTGATGTCTGAAACTGATGAATCTAGAAGTACTAATAGAATTATACTCTAAATAAATGTGGTTAATAATTGCTAGAAAAAACAGCTAAAAGTATTTAAGTGGTTGCTTCTGTGGAGCAGAATTAGGTGTGCTAAAAGGTGGATTAAGGAACTGTGGTTTTTCATTATGTGATATTTGATTTTGAATTATTAATTTTTATAATATTCATATATTATATAAATATATATTTTTAATTATGCAATTATACACAATCTAACTCTGGATATTCTGTGAAGGTTGATCTGCAGAGGGTCAAATATTAATTAGAAGGATAGTGCAAGATTCCTGAAATAATAAGGGTCTGAGCTAGGCAGGTCAGACAAACAAATGTTCAATCACATTAATTCAATTTATATTCATAAAGACCTTTTTCTGTTAGGAGTCGCATTAGAATATCTCCAGAGGCCAAATTGCTTCCTTTCTGATTCCTAAGGTGATTCTCGTTTATAAAATGAACACTTCCTTAGATGGCAACAAAACAATAGCCACATCATTCTTGTTTCTCTTTTCCCAAGAAAAGGCAGAATAGAGCGAGACTCTTAATCTTATAGGAAGTAGAGCGATAGCTCACTTCAGGAGCACAGACAAGATCTGTAATGCTGATGTGCATATTTCCAGGTAAAAGGTTGGAGGGGATAGTCATAGGGCTTGTTCTATCTGGACTTAAGTGCTTTAGGGTTTCCAAGATTCCATTCTCTTTATCTTTATCTTTAGCAGGGTTGAAAAACCATGATCTGGATATTTTCAAACAAAATGTTTGAACAAAATTTTGTACAGAATCCCTATAGGCTTTAGCTGAAATTTGAGAAAAGAATAGTTCAAGAAGCTAAGCACCTGAAAAGTATTAGATTAAGTTATACAAGTGTCTGTAAGCAGTGTCAATGGAGTTCTGCATTAATATATTAGAAAATAAGGAAGAGATATTGGTTACCTCCTAGATGAAAACAACTGAGCATATATTTCATTAGCAAGCTCACTTCTGAATCCTCTTGGAGCTCTGAAGTTCTAACTTTTAAGCAGATGTTCTGGTGGTAAAAGACACAAACAAGGCTGGAATCTATATAAACCCACCATCTCATCAGTTGCTAGGAAGGTTATAGACTAAATTAGTTCATCCATATGTAGTGGTTGCAAATCCCTAGACGTTAAAGCTTAGGGTCTTTTTTATTTGAGTATGACATGATATCACACCTATAAATAAAACATATCTGATAATTTCATAAAACGCGTTACCAAGGCAAGAAGACAGATGCGGGTGAGGAAGACAAGAATCATGTTAGTGGCAGTGGGGTGCAAGGTGGGAACTGCACTTGGTTTCTCCTTCCCTACTTGACTTCATTGATTTCTCAATATCCCCAGCCAAGTTCACTACAACACTGTTCTCAATGGCTGCTCCACCTCAAAAAATATCTCCTTTGAAATTTGAGACCTTCCCAGTTTGCTCCAACTTGTTGTAGTTAACACTGTTAATTCTTGTTAACCTCTGAAATTTCTAAGCTAGTCAATGTATCTTGTAATACATGGTTTGGTTTCATTGCTACTTTTGTAATATGAAAAAGATTTTTAAAATTAAGAGTTGAGAGAATGCTCAAAAATTAGAGACTGCATTGTCACAGTGCATACAAAGCATAAAATGTTTCTCAATATTGCTGTTAAGTAACGTGAATAGTTATCTGGTCTCCTAAACATGTGCCTGTGCTCTTCAGCATTCTTATGATACCATTCCAAAGTTGTGCTAAGTCCTCCATGATCTCAGTGCACAACAGGGATAGGAAGATCATATCTCATTTCTTCTTATACCTTTTGCTACACACTAAATGTTTGTCTCCTCCCCCACCCCAACTTGTATGTTGAAATCCTAACCCCCATTGTGATGGTATTAGGAGGTGAGACCTTTGGGAGGTGACTAGGTCATAGGAGTGGAGCCCTCATTAATGGCATTAGCACCCTTATAAAAGAGTCCCAGAGAGCTCCCCCACCCCTTCTGCCTCATGAAGACACAGCTAGAAGACACTGTCTGTGAACCAGAAAGAGGGCTTTCAGCAGACACCAAATCTGTCAGCATATCAATCTCAGACTTCCAACCTCCAGAACTGTGATAGTTTCTATTGTTCATAAGCCACCCAGTCTGTGGCAATTTGTTATAGCAGCCCAAACAGACTAAAATACTTTGGAATCAGCAGCCAACACCACGGCAATTCTAGACTGGACAGTTAAAAGCAGGTAGTATTTACTCAGGAAGAGATGACTGTGGTGTTAAGGCTCTGCTATTCATCCAGTGTCAGGGCCTGTGCTGGGCACTGGGGATAAGGAAGTGAAAACAGACCTGTTCCTTGCCCTCATGGAGCTCACAGTCTAGTAGGGAGAGGCAGATGATAAATAAAAAAACAAATAAATAATACTTCAGGTTGTGAGTAGAGTTATGATGGAAATAAATAGAGAGGTATGGTAAAAGTTACTAGGAGTGGGGAGTCTGCTGTGGAGGTTCAACATCTTTCATGTGAATAAGACAGCCTTGTGAGGAAGACAGACTAAAAACAACTAGACAAAAATTAACCTAATTGTGAGTTATCAGAAAAGAAACAAACAAAGAAACAAAGGGTGGTCAGAAAAAGCCTCTCCCAGGAGGTGCTGTTTCAGCTGAGGCCTTCTGGGTTAGAGGGAACTAGCCAGGCCCAGAGCTAAGGAAAGATCATTCCAAGCAGTGAAAACAGAAAACCTAAATCATCCAAGATGGTAAAATGCTGATCATTTCCAGAAAGGCTAATGCGGCCTAGTGAACAAAAGGTAGATTGGAAGGACTGAGGTTGGAGACACAAGACAAGGGCCAACTCTAGTCACAGGGAGGAATGGGATTCTTATTTTGAGTACACTACAAAGATGAAGAAGTTGCTTACGTCTACTGTTCCTTGGCCTTCTGTTTCCAAATTGGCTCTTTTTCTGTAAACTTTCATTAGGCAGATGGGCACAGGTTGTCAGTGAGGAATGTGAAATGTCTGAAAACACAATAAATTAGCCTTGGCTTTAAATATTTCACAGATATCCTGCTGAATATTTGAGCACTGTGGTTATATATTAACCTATTTTTGTATATCATCATGGCCAAGTAACCTGATAAAGCCAAGCAGAGTTTGAGTCCATTCCCCCTTCACTTTCTCTAAAATGGTTAGCAGGGATAATATTTTCCACATGGAGTAATATTTGTTATGTTCATACTGCCTTCCTCTGTTAATAAGTAACCACAGTAGTAGTTTGCTCAGTTACGTACTCCCTCTCTTCCAAATAGGATGTGAAGTGGGTCACATAAATCCACACACTATAATAGGATAAGAAAATTATCAGTAAAGTTCATGACCAAGGGAGAATATGGGTAGGTAAAAAATGAAACTGAAAGAAAACTTCAAACATTATGTTGAAATGCTACTAAGTAATCACAAATCTAGATATGGGATGCCTGGTGGACAAAGGAAAGGGAAACAAGACCAAGTTGATACTGCCTATAAGATTGTCAACTGATGGTTGTTGGTATCAATTCAGCACTAACAGGAATCCCCAATTTGGGGTTCAGGGAAACTTCATTGAGAGCAAACACCTCAATTGTGATACAGCACAGCTGCAGAACAGCATGGCTTTGAAACAGTTCAATAGTCTTAAACTCAGTTATGAGAAAGCTTGGCTGGCTGTGGAACAGCATGGGTGCGAGGCAGCCCTACAACAAGGCACCTCTCCAGTAGACAGGTCTGCTCCCCTCTGCTCTGCTCTATTCTGCCTTTTCCTGGTCTGGTCTGGTATGCTCTGCTCTACACTATTCCTGTCTACTCCACTCTGCTCTGGTTTTGCAAGATGTCTCTGATGTTTCGCCTCTAGCCAGGGAGATGCAGTCTCCAGTCTTAGGTGGAAACAAAAAGTGTGCTCCCCGAGCCAGCGGTGAGATGACTTACATGGAAAGAAGTCCCCATTCCAGGTCCCTGATTGATTCATCTTTATGCACATGAAGATCCTAAATTCTTGCAGTTCAATTGGTCCAAAAGGCACTGTCCTGATTGATCAGTGAAGATAATGATGGGGATATAGCCGCATGGCTCTGATTCCGCAGGGAAAGACTCAGTCCTATCGGTGGAAATACAATTCAGGAACTCCTTTATAAGGGTTGGCTCAGATGGCAGGAACACAGTGCACACAGGCAGTTTAGTGCTGGAGGCAGGTAGTTTAGTGCAGCTTTCCCCCTGGAGCATAATTTGGGTGGAAGACCCTTGTTTAGAAATGGCCTCTAAGCTCTGCTTTTAAATTTGAGCCCAGGTAACCACTAGGAGCCCTTCTTGGTAGGTATCTTCTTTCTTGGGGTCAACAAAATAACATAGTTTTGCTCAGTATAAAGTGCAGCTTTTCCTGGTATAGAAGCCTGAGAGAAATTTTTTCTGTTTTAGTGTATGTTCCTATGTCCCTACGTTTTCTTAAAGACTTCTACATAAGAACACTTAATTGGAGGACAGAATTATTATTTTTCCTTCAGATAAAGTGATTCATTGGGCAATCATACTTTCTCTTAGCAAATAGCTCTGTAGTTGTTAGCATATTATTTCTAATTACTAGTCTTAAATATTATAGCATTAGTTCCATTTTATACTCTGGATAGCCTAAGGGGAAGGGAAATTGAACAATTTAGCTGAAGTCAGACATTCTGCCAGGGCTAGACTTCAAAACTGGACTGCCGCTGCTCAAGCCGTATTCCAATTATAATTGCTAAATATGGGTTGATTTTCTCTGATTACAGATGGCTACTCTTGTAGTATGTTCATCTCACTCAATTGAAGTCCAGAAGTATGAAAGGGCTCCAGGAATTCAAATGCCCTTAAGGGCCTATTTCAGATTGCTAAACACAGATTAAGTGTGAGTAATGCACTCCAATGCTACAAATGAAGAAATAAGATGTTTGCTTCCTTATTTTTAGATAAACATATGAAAAATTTACTTTGAACCTTAAAAAAGTAGGTAGAACATTCCATCACATCAGTCTATAAATCAGTTTCTCAGAACTTCGTTATCATTAGTTAATGACATGTGCCCCAACAGGAATGTATAGATAATTGCTTACAAGCAGAATGTGAAATATGAAGGTATTATTTCAAAAGACCTTGATATTTTTCCAGAATGTATTAACAGAAGTATAACATGCAGTTCAAAACATTTGTTAATTCATCCTCTTTGTTTATCCAGCAGTTTTGAACTCCTTGCAAAGAATCCTACCAAGCCAAGCAAGGATTTGACCATTCTGGAGACCACGATTCTGGAAGCAGGACATGTTTATGATTTTTCCAGACTCCAGTCAGCATAGACTAAGAGCTGGAGAGAGACAGGAAGTCTGAGATCATCTAAGAACCTAGCACAGTGCTGGGAACATAGTTGGTGCTCAGTAATTGGATTCGAATCTGAACAATGGGGTGGGGAAATTTTCTTTACTATTTTTTGTGCATTAAAAACAAGCTTTTTGTTGAGTATAAGTGTAGAGCTTGGTGGGTTTTCACAAGCTGACCACCCCTGTGTAACCAGCTACCCATTTCCAATGGAGGTTTTTAAACAGTAGAATGAGCAAAAATGGGTAAGACCTGCCCTCTGCTCTGGAGTAAGGCATAGTCTAGTAGGAAAACATGACAAACAAAATGATTAGATAATTCATGAGCCGAGCGTGCTAATAAAAGTGTGTACATGGTACCTAGGCACATGGTGGAAAAAGTGGCTCCCTTTGCCTTGACTTAATAAAGTCCTCACAGAGAAGGGGAATTAGAGATGGATAAGATCTCATCGGTTAGAGGAAGGTGGAGAAAGAATTTTGCATGTGGAAAGAAAAGTATGGACAGAGGCAAGTTTGGGAAAACTTTGATAAAGACAGTGTGGCAGAAACACTGGGGCTTGAATATCCATTCATTGACCCCGCATATACAGTTCTTCCTGCCCCCTTCACAGACAAACTTCTTCAAAGGATCATCTACTTACACTGCTTCTTTCTCCTCAGCTCCCATCCACTCCAATCTATCTTCCAGACTGTCTACTACACTCTTGCTGAGGCAACCAACTTCCATGTTGGCAAGTCAAAGGAACATTCTTCTATCCTTATATTATTTAGCTTCTCAGCAATATCTAGAGGTCAGTCATTCTTTCTTAGGACAATCTTTTTTCTTGGTTTCTGTGACATCCCACATCTTTTTTTATTTTTTAGGTTTCTTTTTCAATGTATTTTGCTGGATCTCCCTCTTCTTTTACTCATTAAAAGAGTAAATAATACCTGAAAAGTGCTTAGAATAGTTTATGGTAAAGAACACCCAATAAATAGTATCTATTATTATTTCTGGTTTTCTCGTGGCATCTTTTTCATTTTTCCAGTCCTGCTATTGATTGATTCTTATTTTAAGTTATTACACAACTTCTAAATTTTGTTATTCCTCAGGGCTCATTCTTTAAATACCATCTATATAATTATTAATCATAAATCTCTATCTCTAGACTTTCTTATCCACTGAACCCTTTTTTTACTCAGCAGCTAAAGTATTCTTTTAAAGACTTCTATATCATTGTATTTACTGGTGAAATATTGAGCACTTTTCCACTAAGATTGGTAACAAGACAAAGATATCCACTCTTATAATTCTTATCGAACATCATACTGGAGGTCCAATCAGTGCAATAAGTCAAGAAAAAAAATAAAAGGCTTACAGATTGGAAAGGAAGAAGTAAAACTTTTTGTTCAGCTAATGTAATTGTGTATAGAAAAAAATGTGGGGAACCTACAAAAGAACTACTAAAACCAATAAGTGAATTAAGTAAGGTCACAAGCTACAAGGTCAAAATACAAAATTTATTTTATTTCTATATACTAACAGTGAAAAATTATGAAATAAAAATTAAAACATTATCATTTATTACAGCACCAAAAAAGCTCCCAACACCTAGAAGAATTCTAATGAAAGACATCAAGATTTCTAGAAAATAAAACATATTGCTGAAAGATTAAAGGAGACCTAGATAAATGGAGACGATACATCATGTCGATGGATTGGAAGAATTAATATTGTTAGGCTGTCAGTTCTCACCAGATTGATCTATGGATTTAATGCAGTCATATGTATAATCCAGAAAAATTCTCTTGTAGAAATTGATAAGCTGATTCTAAAATGTATATGAAAATGCAAAGGATCCAGCCAAAACAATATTGACAAAGAAAACCTTTCGATGATGCCCCTTATCTCAATTAATACTTACTATAAAGCTACTGTGTGATACTGAAATAAAGATAGACAAATAGATCAATGGATAAGGATAGAGTCTGGATTTATATTTGTGCATTTATATATATATATATGTATATGTATATGTGTATGTATATATTAATTGATTTCAACAAAGGTGCAATGGCAATTTAATGAGGAAAGGATAGTTTTGCAACGAATGGTGCTGTACTGGGAATAGTTAGATAAGCTTATGGAAAAAAAAAATGAACCTTAATTTCAGATGCATTTTTTTACCTAAATGTAATTTGATATAGTTAAAACTATAAAGGTTCTAGAAGAATACATAAAAGAACATTTTCATGACCTGGGAATAAACAATAGTTTCTTAGACAAGACATAGAAAACATTGATCTTAAAAAAAAAAAATGTAAATGAAACTTTACAAAATTAAAATTATCTCCTCATCAAAGGCACCATTAAGAAAACAAATGGTCAAGTCACAGATTGGAAAAAATGTTCACACTACATGTAATTGACAAAGGACAAAGGACTAAAAACCCAATAGAAAAGTGGGCAAAGACTTGAATAGACATTTTACAAAAGAAGATAGATAAAGGGCCAATAAACACATGAAAATGTCCTCAACATTATTAATTATCAGGGAAATTCAAACTAAAACTGCAATGAAATGCCATTTCACAAACTAAAATAAAAATGATTGACAGCATAAAATGTTAGCAAAGACGGGGAGCAATGAGAAACCTCACACATGGCTGGTGAGGATATAAAATGGTAAACTACTTTGGAAAACTGTTTAGCAGATCCCTATAAAGTCAAACACATATATTTCCTATGACCTAACAATTTCATTCCTGGGTATTAATCCAAAAAAAAAAAAAAAAGAAGGTAAGTGTATGTCCACAAAAAGGCTCTATAAGAATGCTGATAACAGCCTTATTCATATAGTCAAAATCTAGGAGTGGAGGACCAAAACATACACACATACATCAACAGGAGAAAGGGCAAACTGTGGTGCATTAATACATTGGAATATTAATAACCAGTAAAAAGAATAAACCACTGATACATGAAACAACATAGATTAATCTCAAAAATACTATGCTGAACAAAAGAAACCAGACATAAGAGTATATAACATATAATTTCATTTATATAAAGTACAAGAGCAGACAAAACTAATCTGTAGGATAGAAGTCAGATCATTTAGTTGAGGGAAGGAGGATGAAAGAATTTTCTGAAGGGATAGAGGTGTTTATGGCTTAATTAGGGTGTTGGTTATGTAGAGGTATACTAATTGTCCAAACTCATTAAACTTAAGATTAATGAATTTTTACAAAATAATAATGCAATTAAAATATAAATTAAAATTTAATCAAAGTAAAAAATAAAGCTGTAAAATCTGAAACAACAACAAAAAGACTTCATATATCTGACTACTTAATTGACATCACGACTTGGATGATTACATAGACATTTCAAATGCAACTCAGATATTGAATGGTGGTCTCCGAAGTCTATGACACCATGAAGAAAATAAAATAAGGTCATATAATGGAGAGTGGCTGGTCAAGGAGCTATTTCAGATTGGGTAATTAGGAAGCCATGAAGTGAGCTAAGGTAAGAATGTTCCAAAGAGAGGGAAAGCAAATGCAAAGACTGTAAGATAGGAATAAAACTTGACACATAACTAGAACTTAATGAACAAGGGAAAAGTGGTGAGAGATGATATCAAAGAGGCAGAGCCAGATTATGAAGGGCCATATAGGGTTTAGTGAAGAGGTTGGATTTTATTTTGTATGCAATGAGAAATCATTGAAGAGGTTTAAACAAGTCTATGTTATGACTTGGATTATAAAAAATCATTCTGTTAGATCTGTGGAGAATAGATTGGAGGGATAGAGAGGAATGGAAGCAAAGTGACCAGTCAGAAGGTGTGTTGGTTATCACCCTTAACCTCTTTGCCTCTTACCCCATTACATTATCTGCCTTTCTTTGACCCTGTAGACAGCACCTCCAAGACTTATTTACTGGCTGGTTTCTGGTTGAGTTTAGCCAGTGGGAGACACTGGCAGGAGATCAGAAGTTTAGAGAAGAGGGATCAAGGTACTCATTACCACTCCCCCACCCTGCCCCATTTCTTTCCTTCCTCAAACGAGTCCTGGCTGTGCCTGTCTTCCTGCAGCTCCTAGTGCTTCACCATTTTTTTGTTTGTTTTCTTAAGCCTGCCCACACCTTGATTAATAGTCAATAGTTAATATATATTTATTATATATGTATTTTATATAGTTATATTATAAAATATTACACATAATTTTATGTAAATATAATATTATGTAAAATATATTACATTTATATATTATAATTTATATTTAGTAGTCTATAGTAATAATATAATATATAGTAAAATAATATATAATGGATTATAGTTAATAGTTATTTGATTCTCTTTAGTAAATCTCTTTTGAACATACATTTGTTGCTTCCTGGTGCCTTGAATGGCACAGGTTGTTATAGGCAAAAAGACACTGCTGATGGCCTGAACTACAGTAGTAGTATTGGAGGTTGTGAGAAGAGGGCCGATTTGAGTTGTTTTGGAGGTAGAAACCATAGGACACCCTTATGGATTGGATGTAAAGGAAGGGAGAGAGGAATGGAAGGAAATTTCTTGTATTTGGGCTTGAGTGATTAGTGTTGCTTTTTATCAAGGCAGGAAAGTCTGAGGGAAATGTAGGCCTGTATGGAGTAGAGATGGTGAATCAAGAAATTCTTGTTCGCCATGATGAGTTTGAGTTGTTGATTAGACATCCAAATGGAGATGTCATTTAGGCATGTAGACATGAGTCTGGAGCTCGGTAGACATGTTGGCTAGAGACAGAAATTTGGGAGCCATCAGTATGTTGTAGTATCTAAAACAGAGGGGTAGAATGAGATCATTGAAGGAGAGAGTGTGTTGGGGAATCCCCTTTGTGTGAGTCATGATGGGAAGCAGAGCCTGCCTTCCACTGAGGAAATTGAAAGTGCCAGACATTCACTCTCCCTGACCCCTGGCAGCTGTGCACAAGCATGTGACCTAGGCTCAGCCAATCTAGGACTACTGTCCAGGACTTTGGATCTGGAGCCAAAGTTACAAAGAAGCAAGAGGCAGTTCCAAATTCATTCTGATGGTAGCAGCTGCAGCATCCAAGTGGTCATTGACAGTGGTTAGTAATGACAGTGTCAGCATTCAGTGTCCAATGGGCAAGGCTGAGACAGAGAACCAATCTGTTACTGTGGTGTCAGCTTGGCTGAGACCCTGACCCAAGCTGCCCTCAGTCTCAGACTATTTCCAAGCCTGGTTCACCAGCTTCCTGTCAATTCTGTTTGGTACCTGATTTCCTGCCAGTGAATTCCTTTTCTCCTTAGGTTAACCAAAGTTGGTTTCTGTTGACTGAAACTAAGAACCCTTTTAGCACAATGTCTTGAACTTGGTAGGCATTCAACAAATATTTGCTGAATAAGTGTCTGAATAAGTTTCCTCCTAACTTGAAATTACTCATCAAGGCATCCCATGTTTTTCCACCATGGCTGCAGTGGTCTAATGGTGATTACTTTTTTCATTGATTGGCAGCTTTCTTTGAAGGTTTCGAAGGGTAGAGAACAAGAGGTCAGCAGCTGAAGTAATTGTCATCCTAATCTCACAAGAATAAACATATTGACTCATGGATGAAGTCAATTTCTTTCTAAAAATAGCATATTCATGGGAGGGATCCTTCCTGGACCCTCTGGTATTTAATGATGCTCTGTATCAACCCACCCACCATTCCCCCTATTTCAAACAGTGGTTATAGAAACCCATGAACTCCTGACTTTAAAATATGTATCCACAATGAAAGCAAGGATGCATTTTGTCTTTTACAACTATAATAAAGAGATCACATTTTACTTTTCAAAACTTCTTAAGGTAATTCAATTCCTCCCTCCCCTCTAGTGCTTTTAAATGAAAACCAACTGTTGTCTTTGAAGAAACTTAAATTATTGAAACAGCTGAAGTCTAAATCTGCTTTGGCAAAAACAGAAAATATGTGGAATTATCCTACACTGTTCTAGTTTACATTTTATTGATTTTGAGCTGCATACAGGGCCATCTACTGTGGCTCCTGAAAAGAAACCAGCTTTCTCTCTACGGATAGCTCCAAACCCAAAGAGAAGGCCAGTTCCTCAGGTATAGTGTAAACCCAATCCTGGCAAGTGAACAGTCAGTTGGAACTCTAGTTGACAAAAAAATGGAGATGTCAGTAGATGCAGAAATAAGTTAATCTGAAAAGGATCACTATATCTAATGCTAAATCCTGTCAGTTCCACCTTAACAGATCTCTCATATCTATACCTTCCTGTCTATAACTATTTGGTCTTAGCCAATATTCCCCCAATTCTAATACAGACACCAGTCACCTGGGGATCATGTTATAAAGCAGATTCTGATTCAGCAGGTGTGTAGTGGAGCCTGAACTTCTGCATGTGTGATAAGCTCCCGGGTGATACACATGCTGCTGGTCTTGGACCATACTTTTAGTAGACAGGGTCTGGGTCGTCATAATGTGTCTTATCTGGATATTTACAGTAGCTTTTTAACTGGTCTCCTGCCTCCAGGCTTTTTAAATTGATTTTTCAATTGATATTTTACAGAGAAGATAAAAATGATTGGTTTTGAATCATTTCTATCTGGATCTGTAACATTCTCCTCACCTCTCTTAACTTAAATTCCCTCATTGGCTTTCAATGTTCTAAGAATACAGTCCAGACCCCTTACCACAGCACCAAAGTTCTCTATGCCTATGAGTCTCCAAACACCACTCTTCTCCATGAGCACCCTGTACTCCAGCCCCACCACCTCGGCTATTGCTGTGCTCTTTCACAGTTCTCTGTCTTTGCAAGTCTTATTTGTACTTCTTCAATTGTACCTACTCCCCTCTGTCTTCCTGGTGAATGATGATCTGGTAAGCCTTTTCTTTCCCTCCACAGTTCCTGCCTTCTTCGCATAGGGAGGACCTCTTCCATATGTTCTCACAGTACCCTGAAAATACTATCTCTACCACCAGTTTTACTAAACTGCATTTTAATTGTCCATGTGATTATTCCCAGTACTAAATTGTGAGCTCATTGAAAAACATAGACTCCCTCCTTCCTTCCTTCCTTTCCTTCCTTCCTTCCCTTCTTCCTTCTTCCTTTTCCTTTTTCCTTCTTCCTTCCTCTCTCCTTTCCTTTCCTCTATTCCTTCCTCTTGTTCTCCCTCTTTCCTTCCCTCCTTCCCTCCCTCCATCTTTATTTCCTTCTTCATTTCTTCCTTTCTGTCATACTGAACTATCTCAAATTTCTGAAATCTCTGGTCTATAGGACTCTACAACACTGTTTTATCTCTCTGGAATATCCTTTCCACACCTTCTAGATCTGGAAATTCCTATTTATTCTTCAGGATTCAGTTGAGATGCTATTTTTCCCAAGAAGTTTCATTAATAATTCTTATCCCATTCCACACCCCAGCCAGACTAGAGGTCCCCACAAAACCCCATAGAAACACATTATACTGTTGACTACATTGCATTGTAATTGAATGTTTACTTCACTACTTAGCTAGACTATGTACTCATTCATTAATTCAACAAATATTTATTGAGCACCTACTGTTCTAGGCATCAGGGATACAGAAGTTCACAAAAGAGACAAAGTCTCTGCTCCTGCTTCCTTGGAATTTATATTCTAATGGAGGGAGACACTAATAATATAACAAAATACATATGTCTGGTTGTGATAAAGCCTTTAAATAAAATATAAAGCAGGTCAAGATTAGAGAGGGGTGGAGAGGTATACTGTTTAAAGTGATGCAGAAAGGCCTCTTGGATAAGATCGTATATTTGGGCAGAAAACTTAATGAAGTAAAGGAGCGTTCTAGACAGAGGGAACAACAAGTGAAAAAGCCATGAGAATGGAGTATGCCGGACATTTTTGAGGAGCAGCACGAAAGCCAGAGTGGCTGGAGCAGTGAGAATAAGGAGAATGGTGAGAGGCACTGCTGAGCCTTGAAGCAGAACTGCCTTCAGAAATAAAGAAGATCTTGGACTCAGGAAGACAGAGAACTTTGCTTATATTAAACACCCAACATAAAATAATATTTCGTGAGTATCAAGAGTGGTTGTTCATTGCACACCTGCCGTGGGCTCATTATATTTAACACTCATAATATTCTTCCAGGGATGTGGTGTTAACCCAGTCATACACGTGAAGCAACTGAGGCAAAGTGATTTGCCAGAGGTCACTCAGCTAGTAGAAAGAACAGGAGGATAGGGACCTGGGTCTGTCTGATTGCAAAGCCTGTGCCATTTCTGCTACATCATGATGTGTTCCCTATAGTTAAAAAAACAATATCAAATAATATAAAAGCTATTTGGGGGAGTGAAATGAAACATTCTCATAGCTTCAATGGTAAAAAAAAGGTCATGGCATACAGTTTAAAACTTAGAAATATAATACCAAGAATACAATGCATGATGTTCTAAGCAGGACATAGACTCTAACGAACATACGTTCTGAATGAGAAGCAATAGGTGGTGTATTGTTTCCTGCAATTGCTGTAACAAATGACCACAAAGTTGGTGGCTTAAAACAACAGAAATGTGTTCTATTCTGAAGGCCATAAGTTCAACATCAAGGTGTCAGGCAAGGCTAAAGTCTCTAGGGGTTCCCGCCCAAAAGACCAGAAAAAGGGTGACCTAACAGAACAGAAACTCTTTTTAACAATGCTCGCCCTTCTCCAGCTAAACACTAGTCTGTGTCTATTCTTCCACCAATACCACACTGTCTTAATTACCAAAGCTATATAGTAAGTCTTACATTTGGTAGAATGATTCCTCCCAGTTTATTCTTCCTTTTCAAAATTGCCTTCAGCTATTCTAAGTTCTTACTTTTCCACTTCAATGTGAGTGGGCACTTAAATTATTGATTAGAGACATTTTCTCTTAATGTATAAATTTAGTGCTATAAATATCCCTTCAGCTCTGCTGTAGTTGTGTTCCACAAAGTTTGATGTGTCGTACTTTCATTGTCATTTTGTTCAATGTATTATTTCATTTGGTTTGTAGTTTGATTCCATTGTGGCTAGAGAACAGATTCTGTATGATTCGAATTATTTTAAATTTGTTGAGTTTTGTTTTGTGGCCAAAGATAGACTCTATCTTCGTGAACGTTACAAAAGTGCTTGAAAGCCATGTGTATTCTGCTTTTATTGGATAGAGTGTTCTAAAAATGTCAATTAGATATTCTTGGTTAATGGGTTTGTTGAGTTCTACATCCTTGCTAATTTTCTGTCTAATTGTTATATCAATTGCTAAGAATAGGGTGTTGAAGTCCCCAATTATAATTGTAGATTATCTCTTTCTCCTTTCAGCTCTATCAGTTTTTGCTTCATGCATTTTGAAGTTCTGTTTTTTGATGAATACACTTTTAGAATCACTGTGTCTTATTAACATAGCCACTCTTATTTTTAAAAATAAATTAATTAGTGAACATTATATTTTTCCCATCCTTTTACTTTCAACCCACTTATGTGGTTATGTTTGAAGAGTTCCTTGTACACAGGATATAGGTGCATTATGTGTCTTTATTTGCTCTGCAGTCTTATTCATTCATTCATTCATTTATTTATTTATTTTTATGGTGACATTGGTTAATGAAATACAATAAGTTTCAGCTGTACAGTTTAACAGTAATGTGTGTGTGTGTATATACACATACACACACACATACACACAATGTGTCTTCACCTCCCATAGTTAGACTTCTTTCTGTCACCACATATTTGACCCTGTTTACCCATCGACCTCCCCTCTCCTCCCCCACCCCCTACCCTCTGGTAACCACCAGTCTATTGTCCATGTCTATGAGTCTCTGTTTGTCCTGTTCATTTGTTGTTTTTAGGTTCATATTCCACATATAAGTGATATCATATGATTTTTGACTTTTTCCGTCTGGCTTATTTCATTTAGCAGGAGTATCTCAAGGCATTCTTCTTCTTTCAATCGATATATTTAGAGCATTTATATTTAATATAAGTATTAATGTGTTAGGATTTAAGTCTACCATTTTATTATTTTCTCTTTGTTCCCTTTGTTTCTTTTTCCCTGCATTCCTATGGATCATCTGAACATTTTTTATAATTACATTTTAATTTATTTATATTTGGAAAATGAAGAAAATAAAGTATCCTACAAACATTCTCTTTATGATGACATATTAATTATCTAAGATGATACAGGCTACCATGGTCCTGACTTCCTCCTGAGCCCTTCTGGCAGAATATTTACCATCCATATCAATAGCCTGTCCAAGCCAATGTAAGATTTTTCTATTATACATTTCAAAATTCTTCCAGCTTCTACCTGTTACCAAATTCCAAAATTGCGTCCACATATTAAGGTATTTATGACTCTCTTGGTACAAAATTTGTATCAGTCAGGGTTCAACCAGAGAAACAGCACCAGTATGAAATATATATTGAGATTTGACTAGGCAAATCTGAAATCCAAGAGTAGACCAGCAGAAAAAGCAGTCTGGATCTCTTGGTCATGAGTTGAAACTGTCATACAGAAGCAGAATTTCTTCTCCAGGGATATCTTAACTCTGTCTTTAAGGCTTTTCACCTGATTGAACCAGGCCCACCCAGATAATAGTATAATAATGTCTCTTACTTAAAGTCAACTGATTATGGACTTTCATTTCATCTATAAAGTACTTTCATAGCAATATGTATATTAGTGTTTGGTTGAATAACTTGGACTATAGCTTAGCTAAGGACACATAAATCTGGCCATCACAAACTGTAAATTATACAATCACTTTTTAAAAGTATTGACAGCATATACTAAAGCTAAACATACATGTACTCTATGACCCAACAGGTATCCTTCTGGGTTTATACCTAATATAAATCCATGTATCCAGCAAAAGTCATGTACAAGAATGTTTATAACAGCATTATTTGTATTAATCTGAACTTGGAAACAACCCAAATTTATATCAACAGGAGAATGGATAAACAAATTGTGGTACATCCACTCAATGGACTACTACTTAATAATGAAAAAGAACAACTTACTGCTATATGCAACAGTGTAGATGAATCTCACAATGGATGAGCAAAAAAAAAACCATTCATAAGTGAGTTCATTCTGTATGATTTCATTTATATGAAGTTCAAAAACAGGCAAAAACTAATCTAGGGTGTTATAAATCAAGACAGTAGTTACTTTGGGGTGGGTGTCATTGACTGGAGCAAGGCACAAGGGAGCCTTCTGGGTGATGATAATGTTTCTTGATCTGAGTAGTGGTTACAGGGATGTGTCTATGTGTGTATGTGAAGATCAATCATGCTGTATACTTAAGACCTATTCACTTAAATTATACCTTAATAAAATTGTTTAAAAAATAATAAAAAGATCCAGGCAGGCTAGAATGAGTTGAAACAGACAAGATGATATTTAATGTCTAGCAATTTTAAAGCAGAGCATGAGGACGACCTAATTTGGCAGCACAGGGAAAGACTTGGGGGCTTTAGGTGACCACAAATTCTGCATGAGTCAGCCATGTGACATGGCAATTTTAAGTGCATGTAACTTAAGCTGTTTTAGCAGATTCGAAAGCCTCTGTTATATTTCATCTTGTTGGTTTCAACCCATCATTTTCTAATCTCTTTGGATCTTAATTCTGTCATGTAGGACAGAATGGGGTTGTAGAAATAACTCAAGTATTAAAATAAAGTCTTGGAACTATCATTCTAACTAAGACAATAATGTTTAATATTGAGCAAAAGTCAAATGAGTTGTTTTCCTTATAATTGGACTTAGTTTTAGAGACCAGATGTAACACTCTTCAAAAGTTGTTAACAAATCTAAGAGTCCAGAGGCCAAGAGTTAGGATGGTAATGAGAGGTAGCCCTGCTATATACAGAGGAGCTTGAGACAAACAATAATGAAAGACAAAGGAAGGACATGGAAGGTTTTTTTAAAAAAATTATTATTCTGAATATTGGAAAGGCTGGTGTATAGAATAGGGCATATCTGTTCACTCCCAAAGGCAAAGCTAAACATGCAGGTAAGTGTGATGGTGAAGCTGACTTGGGTTTTGTATTAAGAAATGACTTTCTAATGCCTGGGACCCTACAAAAGAAAGAGAGCTAATGGTTATGGAAGAGTTTAAGCAGTCACTGAATGACCATGCACTGGATAGTGCTCAGAGGACTCCTGCTGCATAGTGCCTCCTTCCTGATGTGCAGAAGCAAACAATGGCATTGAGGAGAATGTAGAATCTCAAATATAATGAGAAAGGAAACATGCTAACATCTATATTCAATCATTATTACCCATTTGCAATTTTTTAAAAGTGGTCAGTGGAGATGGTGATAAAGATAAAACATCAAATGTTTTTTAACTAGAAATGGACTAGAAATAGAAGGTAAGATGATTGCAACTTCTCCACGATTCCTCTGAAAAATAGATCTAATATCAATTATGTTTTCAGAAGAGAAAGTCCAAATGCTGTCTAGACTCCAGTTTATTTATGGGGCCACCTATTTCAAAATCTTGCCTCTGTCAAATAACATAGAAAACAGCTTATTATGGCCCATCCTCTTCAACCACAGTCCCTTTATTCCTTCAAAACTAAAGCCCAGCTATGTGAAAAACCAGATCTTTATGCTCACAATAAAATGTTTTGGTTTAACTGTTTAATTTATAGAGTTGGCATCAAATATAAAAGACTATGCCAGCATGTTTTGGTCAATCTGACCTTGTCCAGAATGCAATGCTTATTTTATTATACAGCTGCAAAAATATTGTCACAAGTATCTATGACAATCCATGAAGTACATAAACTTATTAAAACACATTATCTTATTAAAGCTATATAAAAAATACATAAACAAATAAAGCTAGAAGCAAGATATTTCATTTACTTAAATAACACTAAGGACATCACTGAAATGAAGCTTCTGATGGGCTGGCAGGCAGCAGGAAGATAACTTCAGAGATGATATAATATGATAAATTGTCTCTGTTGTACACAATTTTCACTCCAAAAAATAATTTATCTTTTACTCCCATCACATTATTCTTTCCCACTGATGCATATGTCGGTTTTGTCATCTCTGGAGTCTGAGCCGGACAAAGTTTGTCCTTTGTGGTTGTAGCTCCAAAGATACAAAACCATGAAAGAAAAATAAAACCACAAAGAACAGCCTGCTTTTGGGCAACTTTTATCATGTAAATTTCATTATTTGGGTCCCATTTATATGTTTACATTGAGAGTCCAGAGATACTCATAGAATAATACTCTTTTGATAAAAGGCACCATGAGGAGGTAAGAGTAGCCACACTGTGACTCTATGGAAGCTTGATTTGGAGTTCTAGCACTTTCTAGATGTGTGAGTTTGAGAAATTCACTTAACTCTTCAGTTTCCTCACCGCAAAATATGGATATAATACAACTTCTTCGAGTTGTTATGAAAACTATGTGATGTCATGAATGTAAGGTGTCTAGCTGCACAATTTGTGACTGTTAATTGGTAACTGCTATTATTATTCAGTCATTTAACAAATATTTATTGAGCACCTATTTGCCAAGCACTGTTCTAGGTGCTGGTAATATAGCAGTAAATAAAGAAGCCAAAAATCCCTTCACTGATAGATCTTAAACCTACTGAAGGGGAACAAACAATAACACAAAATAAATAATTAAAACCTGTAGTTTGTCAGAAGATGATAATTGATATGGAGAAAACTGTAGCAGGGAAGGAGAATAAGGAGTGCTGAGATTGAGTGTGGAGTTGCAATTTTTGATGGGGTGGTCCCGTAAGATGATTGCTTATAAACAAAGATCTGAAGGAAGTGAATGAATTATCCATGAGCCATGAGGATATCTGGGAGAGGAACTAGCAAATCAAAATCTCCAAAACAGACTCATGTGTAGGGTATTCATACCCTACAGGCCTGTGTAGAGTGGTATGAATGACAGGGAGAGTAGTAGGAAATGAGGTCAGAGAAGTAATGGGGGCCAGATTATGTAAAATTTGTAGTGCTTGGCACGTAACAGGTACTATATATGTAATAAGTATTATATAAAAATATATAATGTATATATACACATTATGTACATGTGTGCATATACACATTATACACACACACACACACACACACATGTATCTTAAATATTTAAAGACCCATCATTTTCTGAGTTGAAACTATAGAAGGCACAAGAGTTGGTAATGGGGAAATAATTGAAATAACCAGATGGTGGGTTGGACAAGAGTAACAGCAGTTTAGGTTTGTGAGGCATGGTCAGGTTCTGGATATATTATAAAAGTTAGCACCAACAGGATTTTCTGATTTAGTAAGTGTGTGGTGTAAGCGAAAGAGAGGATTCAAAGATGACTGCAAGGTTTTGGTGCCTGAGCACCTGAAAGGATGGGATTGTCATAATTTGAGAAGTGGAATTATACAAGTGGAACAGATTCTAAGAGATCAGCAGCTTGTTTTGACCATGTTAAGTTTGAGATGTCTATTAGACACCTATGTGGACATGTTAAGTAAGAAGTTGGATATCCCTGTGTAGAATTCAAAGAGGCCCATGTTGGTGTTATCAGTGTATAGATTGTATTTAAAGCCACAGAACTGGATGAGAGCACCAAAAAGTAAGAGTAGATAAAGAAGAAAAGGAACTGAGCCTTGGAGCACTCCAATGTTGAGAAATCAAGGAGAAGAATAGGCAAATCCATAGAGACAGAAAGTAAATTCATGGTTATCAGGGGCTGGAGGTGGAGATAGAGTGTAGAGTGGTACTATTAGTGGATAAGGGGTTAATTCTGGGGTGATGATAATGTTCTCAAAATACTTCATTGTGATGATTGCCAGCTCTAGGAGTATACAAAAACTACTTAGTTGTACACTATAGTAAATTTTGTGGTATATAAATTATACCTTAATAAAACAAGAAGTCAGAGAGAAGAGGAGAAGAATCAACAAAGGAGACTGAGAAGCCATCAGTGAGGTGGGAAGAAAACCAGGAAAGTGGATTGCCCTAGAAGAAAAGAGAAAAAAACGATTCAATAGGAGTGTATCATATGCTGCTGAGACTTAACCGAAGTTGAAGCTATATCATTGGATTTAGCATCATGATAATCACTGATGGTCTTGACAGATGTCATTTCGGTGGAATGGTGATGATGAAAGCTTGACAGGAGTGAGACAGGGAAAAACTTATTGGTCATTGTTGGAGGATGCTAGAGACCCAACTCACTATTTTGAAAATTTGTAACTAGAGGGAAAGAATCGATCATCCCTCTGTCTTTCTATAGAGTTGGTACTAATATAAAACCTTATAGTAAATGTAGGGACAATTCTATGTATAGAAACTTTTCCAGCTAGTAAGTGAAGATGGAATGATGGAATTCTAACATGCATTAAATTAGTAATAGCAATAGCTGCTAACATCACACAGGGGAGAATTGTTATAAATGTGTCTTTGAGTAGGTGATAGAGGGTGGGACTTTAGTGAAGCAGTTGCCCTTAGATAGGAAACAAACATCTCTTCTGTTGTAACAAATTTGGTTATGGGAGCTTTTGAAAGTCCTTTTTATCTTCTGCTTGTCTCTATATTTCTCAATAAAATAGGAAACTAGATCACTTAATGAAGTGAAAATAAGGAAAGAGGTGATGAAGTTTTAAGGAGAGATGAGTAAATATGATATAGTCTACAATGGGAATTAGAAAGTGACTATCTAGGGAAATAGTTTGGTTGCCAGGCAACTCTTAGGGCCTACTTGTGGTTAGTGGTCATGAGTTTAAAGTGAGACCAGATATCATGGTTTTTATATTTTCTTCAGCCACATTTCAGCTGCATGTGCAGAGCAGGGAGAGAGGTGAATTTAACCAGGTTTGGCTTTTGCCAAGTAAGTTTGAATATGTAAGAAGGGCAACAAGTTTGAAGCGCATGCAGGGGAATGATTACAATGATTGAGCAAGGAATGTAAGCTTAGTAAGAAGGGAAGAGAAAACACCAACAAGGTGAGGGACAGTGAAAAAGTAGTAGGATCGATGGATGGGAAGTCTTATGGGGTCAAAAGATAGTTGGATCACTATGGGGGTGAGCAGGACAGATAGGAGATGCTAGTCTCCTATCTAGACTTGCAATGAGACATTGCATGTTTTGGTAGAAAAATAAGTAATTACTAGGTCTAAGGTATGATCGTGGAATTGAGTGCCTGAGATGAAACTGGGGGCAGATGAGACCATTTGAAAAAAGAAGGTCAAGGAATTGAAAGGCTAGGGGTAGAAGGCTCTTTCTCATGTATATTAAAGTAGCATGGTGATATTAGTAGAAGAGGCTGTGGTTGTGGTGGCAGCCCTAGCACATGTCGTTATTGCTGTCCTTGGGAGGAAGGAGACAAGTGTAATTCTGTAGAGGTTATATGTCTCTCCTTTCAGAGAACCCTTCCCTGGCCATCTTGGTGAAATGACCCTCTCTGGTACTCCATCTCCTCCCCTTCCCATCACTGTGCTCTATTTCCCATTACTCTATTTTGTTTTCTTTAATGAACTCATCACTGTCTTAAAATATTATAGGTATTTAGTTTTCTTTTTTCTTGTCTGCTTCTTCTGCTAGAATGCAAACCCCATGAATTTGTCTTTTCCAATGCACTTAGAAAATGATGGGGGAAAAAAGAACAAGTGAGGTTTTTTTTTTATGAGTGTGCTGCTTCCTCAGCATACAGGAGGACTCTTTATGAAAGCTTTGGAAAGTTGGGTGGACATAATGCATCTAGAGAAGGGGGAGCCTGTGTCAACTGGGGATGAGACGCTCTGTGAAGGGAGTTCTGTGAAGTGTGGAGTTTTCAATTTCTGTAAAATGTGATCACTACTTCTTTGGGAAAGTTTTGGAAGTCACATTTTCAGTGAATATAGAAATACATCTGAGTGACTTCCCCTGCACAGCCCATTGAGGATTCAATATTAGTTTATAGGCAGTGGAAGAGTAGCACAATCTTGGACTGCCCTCCAACCTGCAAAATATTGCCTTTCCTCCAGTGTCTCTATCTTCACCTTTTCACATCCCATTCTTTTCTCCCCAGCAAGAATTTAGGCTCCATGGGAACAGAGGACTTGTCTGGTTTTGCCTCACATTGTCACATGGCACATAGTTTAAAGCTTTGCACATTGTAGGATGAACGTTGGATGAATGGAATTAATGAATCAATTAATTGATTGATCAATTAGTCAATCAAATGCAAGCCTCAGAGGAGAGCAGCATTCCTCAAGTAGAAGCAGTAAACTAAGTGAAGAGCCTGTGAAGCCTCAGTTGGGGCCTAAGATGGTCATCAATGGTTCCCTAAGGGCTGTGGCCTATATTCTCTTAGCATGAGTTGCCTCTGGCACTCATTAAAAGATGACACTTGGGAAGGTTCTCCTTTTTTAACTTCCAAATGGGACAGACCCTTGAAAGAAAAAAATGGGAAGAAGAAAAAAATAGTCTCCCATGACTAAGTGAAGAAAGGGGCTGACAGAGAGTGGCTTATCAGAACTGTTGATGGGTGCTAGAGACTGGTTAATTGCTAACAGGTAAGGCCTGACACTCAGGAAAACCAGCATACCATTTACTAGTGACACAACCGGGGGAAGGACTGAGCTGCCCAGATGTCTAATGACCCTTTTGAACAGTCTCAGCTTTTCTGGGGGACAGCGAAGAGGAATATTGGCTAACAGTCCCTGCATTTCATCGCCACCCTACTGCCAGCTATCTTCAACCCTCCCACTTTCCCACTCCCCTCCTCACATCCTCCACCCCCATACCACCAACAGCAAGAAGAGTAAAGCCATAATTCCACTTACAGAAGCTCGGCCCACAGAAACGTGTCCAACCTACTAAATTGAGCTCTTCAGTCCTGTGAATACTAAGAAGTGAACCTCAATAGAGCTCTTACCAACATAACTTCTCCCTTGCTCAGCATCAAAATTGAGGTTTGAGCTTTCCAACAAACATTTCTGAAGCCACCCCTTCTTTTCTTAACACTGCAAACTAAAGAGCTCTCTTGCAAACAGCCCCTCCTCCACCTCTCGCTTTGGTGGAGAGCCATGCCAGTTTGGAAACTACCCAAGAATCAGACTTCTTATGCCAGACTTTTTATGAACAAAGTACAAGTTCCTTCAAATGCTGCCTGATTGATGGAAGTCCTGTGGGATTCAACCTTTAGAGAATTCCCACCGAAGTCCACTTAATTATTAAATACTACCAGAATAGACATTAAGCTCAAAATATAAAACCAAATGCCCAAGTCCCATGTGCAGGCTATTTCAGTTATTATTGTAGACAGTTCAGAGCATTATGTGCCCTTAGGTCCAAGAGACCCTGTGTGGTGCTGCCCAAACAATAAAAGACATAATTCCTACCCTTGAAAGGGTCTAGTGGGGACAGATCACCACATGTGTGAAAGACATATTTGTTAACAAAGAATTGTGTAATATAGACACATATGGTGTGCCCAGTATTCTCTCTCTGCTCCTGCTCTAGTGAATGGTCTGAGGCTCTCAGCTTTCCTTGGGGACTCATAACATAAAAGATCTGGCTCCAAAACACCAGGACCAGGACCCGCCCCTCACCCAGGGCTCTAGGTAAGAGCTCAAGTTATAGTCTGGCTCTTGGAGCAAGAAAATCTCAGAAGAGAAAAAGCACATCCCAACTGAGGGTCAATTGGAAAGCGGTGCCTGAGCGTCCAGAGCTATGGTGGGGTGCTGATCCAGGAGGACTGGTGAAGAATTTACACCTGTTGATAAAGCCCTAATCCTCCTTGCTTCTTAGTGATCCACTTGATCACACTCCATCATGCATGCACACGTGCACACACGCACATTTATTTCGATGGGAAATAAAATTAAAAACATGGATCTAAGTAACTCCCCCCAGAGGCCTATGTCTGAGACTGTAGCAGAACAGAAATCAGTGAAGTAGCTGTCGAGTTCATGAAATGTAGACATTTTGTGTGGGAGCCAGGGGCTCTTGTTGGGGGTGAGGTGGGGAAGAAGACAAAAAAGCAACTTGCTTAACTGGTTATCTTTTTGCTTCAGGGCTGGCCACACAATATCCCCGTTGCAGAATGAGTTTAAGGAAAATGAGAAAGCAGAAATGTGGAGCAATCAGTAAGCATTTCATGGTTTTCAAAAACCACCAAACTCCAGACCCCTTCTACCACAGCAGTCCAGAGCACACAGTGGTCCCTGAGACAAGACTAACCACCAAATGTTGACATGCCCACTACTTCCATGCTCTCCCAACAATCCTGGCCCACCTACTGTATACCACATCCCAGCTCCTTGAAGATTCTTTCCCATCCAGACTTGGCTGTGAGGAAAGGAACTGAGCAAAGGGTTCCTTCATCCCTTAGCCCATGTTATGTTTAGCCAAAGGGGCACAATGAAGCAAACCCACTGCCAGCAGTTGCAAAGAGATGAGGAGATATGGGGCAAAAAGTAAAGGTGTTTGGTGTATAGAAGCAGTTCCTGAATAGAGAGGAGAAAGCCAATGCTGAACATCTTATTTTGTAAGAAATCAAATGGCCCAAATGCTGAAAATGCCAACATCCCAAAAGGTGTTTCCAAAATATAACTTTGACTCCCAATTACTTGGGTGAGGTGAACTTTTCTTTTCTGAAGAAATCATGTGTGGAGCACCTTTTAAGCAACTAGTTTCAGAACCTGCAGGCAACTCTTTAGGATAGCCTGAGTGTTAGATGGAATTTTTTAAAAAATGGCCAACATCTGCTCTATGGTCACTAAGCAGATGCTCTGACAAAGCTGCACCGCTTTGGATCCAAAGAGAAGGTGAAGGGGATTTTCTCAGGTGTCACATAACTTGGCTCTGATGAGAGCCCCCAAGATGTTCAGTACACTGGCAGCAGGATCAGAATAAGTGTGCACTCTTCTAAGGGAACTTCTTGGAAGGGCAACATATTTAATAAATGTGAATGTTCTGGTGTTATTTAATAAATATCAAGGCTCTGATATGCTTGTTAAAAATTAATCTCTACTTTTTGTTATGCCATGTATTTGGGGAGGAGGAAAAGGGAATGTGGGATGCCACTAAATTCACATTCTCTCTTCCTGTGGGGAGGGTTGACGGTTTCAGTATAGGGCTTGGCAAGCTTTTTCTGTAAGGACCAGATAGTAGGTATTTTTGGCTTCATGGGCCATATGGGCTCTGTTACATAGGCTCAGCTATGCCTTTATAGTGCCATAGCAGCCATAGACAATATACAAAACAATGAGCATGGCTGTGTGCCAATAAAACTTTATTTGCAAAATAGCTCAGACTAGATTTGCTTTGTGGGCGGGATTTAGTCCACCAGCCATTGTTTACAAGCCTTCTCTCTGCAAAGCAAATACTCATTTGCAGACTTCTTGCTAAACATCTCCAAATAACTTGCTGAAAGGTAAAGGGACAAGCAGAGGTCCCTAGGCTCCCATAATCACTTCTTTTTAACCATTCTCAGTTTAATCCCATGATGTCATTCTGAAATGCAGTGGGTCATTGACAGGGTCACATTACTCAGAGAAAAACAGGATGTTTGACACCTAAAATATTCAGAACAAGTCCAGAGCTCATCTCTGAAAAAAAAAAGCTCTTATATAATGGGAAACAAGGAACAAGGGAAAGCAGCAATGGGCAGCTGAGTGGAAATAGCCACTCATGGAGAAGGTGCACTGTGCCACTCAGATGGCAGCCCTGCTGCCCTGGAGAGCACATCTCTGCTTGCAGCTGTCACTCTAGTGGACAGATGACTTCATTTCAGCTCCCCCTCAAATAAAGGGATAATAATCTCTCACTTGGGAGAAATACCATATGGTAGATGCTCTGAAAAGTTGTAAGAAAAGTATAAAGTACTTAGGGGGTGGGGGGAGAGAAGCTACTTCCAAAAGCATGAAATTAGTCTAGAAAAAGATCAGACAGTTTCTTTGAAATAGCATAGCTTCCTAGAAAATTGAGTCTAAACCAGTGGGCTTAGGTAACAAGAGGGGCATTATCAAGGCAAATCAAGGGCCAGATCTGTTTCTTGTGTTTACATATCTTAGGACGGCTCAAATCCACAACACTTACTCACAAAGCTCTCTCATGACCTGCCCCTGCTGAAATCTCCTACCTCAATTCTCACTACTCTCCAAGTCGTACTCCAGGTTCAACATAACGAATTCTAATTCTCCAAAGGCCCAGGGGCATGTATGTGGCTTCATGCCCTTGAGCCGTTGCTCATTGGAGTTCCTTGCTCTGGAAAGCTCTTATAGCTCTTCTAAATTCAGCATCCTTTGGTTGTTCCCTGGCCCTCCCAAGTGTGTTCAGCGCCCTCTTCTGTACTACCTTTGAATCTTGTACATATCCTATTGTGTTTACCATGCTGATTATTTGACTGATTTCCTCTACTAGAGTGGGAGTTCCCAGCTGTCTGATTTGTCTCTGGATCCCCAGAGCCTAGACAGTGTTGGGCTCATGAAAAGAGCTCCCTAAACATTTTTAAACTTGAATGCTCAATAGTGGGGGCACCTTACTCGCCCAGGGGTTCTCTTTTGAACCAGAGCTGTATTTTCCAGGGTTATCCTAGTTAGGGTTTCAGGTTACTGTCTCCAGAACACAATCATCTGTAGCCTTGGATCCCTTAGCATGAGGCTCCAATCAACTGAGTCACTGTTATATCTCTTTCATTGACTTTTTAAACTAAACTCTTACACATCAAAACTTCAAGTGCAATCACTGAGAGTCACCCGATCAGCTCCTTCTAATCCTTTGGGTCTCATCCTTGATGTCTCCTGTTCTGAGAAGCTTTCCCTTACTCCCCAGCCTCACTTAGATCACTCTATTACTCTGTCTTGGCACATTATTATTTTGTTTTATACCATTCATTAGTGTCTGTCATAATTTGTAATATTTGTTTATTTGTTTGTCTATTGTCTACCTTTCCCACTAGAGGGTTAGCTCCATGAGAACAGTAACTGTCTATCTCATTCACTGCTGTAGCCCTGGCCTAGCACAGGACATGATATTCGGTAGGCATCAATAAATATCTGCTGAAAAATGAATGCTGTGAGGTCTGAGTAACAACACACATGGAATGCTTCACATGGAACCCATTGCTTAAATGTCCCACTTAAAATGTTTTCTTTATCAATATCTCCTCAAACACACTAATCCCAGGAAACAACAGGGATAATGAAGATACATTCCCCACTCCAGCACTTACAAAAATGCTTCCCTTGAAACCTAAGCGTCCACTGATAGAGGATTGGATAAAGAAGAGGTAATACATATATACAATGGAATATTACTCAGCCATAAAAAAGAATGAAATCTTGCCATCTGCAACAACATGGGTGGACCTAAAGGGTGTTATGCTGAGTGGAATAAGTCAGACAGAGAAAGACAAATGCCAAATGACTTCACTTATATGTAGAATTTAAGGAACAACAACAACAGAAAAGACCAAAACAGAAACAAACTCATAGAGACAGAGAACATTTTGAGGATTGTCTAATATGAGGGGGATTGGGGGACTGGATAAAAAAGGTGAAGGTATTAAGAAATACAAATTGATATTTACAAAATAGTCACAGAGATGTAAAATATAGGATAGGGAATATTGTAATAACTATGTAGGGTGCCAGGTTGGTACAAGACTATATAAATGTCTAATCATTGTGCTGTACACCTGAAAATAATATAAAAAATGCTTCCCTCAACCTACAGACAAATAAAAGGTATAAGTGCCAAAAGGCAGGCAATTGTCATCTTTCATGTACAAATAAGATGCAAAAGTTGACAGCATTCATGTTTCCTTCAAGTGCAGCAGCAGCTAAATTCCCCACAGCTTAAGCAAATAGAAGGACCAGAAATGTTCACACATAACCTTAAAAGTGGATGTGACCATAATGCAGAGAGAGACAAGCCCGAGTTAGGAGATTATGCCCATATAAGGCCCTGAAGGCAGCTCCCAGTGGAGCCAGAGATAATTTGGCACCTCTCAGCAAAAACCAACAGGATTGCTTTCAGGGCTTTCACAAATAACCCCGGATCCGCTGTCTACATTTTCATGTAAACATTAGGAAAAAGCTAATACAACCTTAAACATCTCAGGCTTCAAAGATGCTTGAAAGAAGTGCTGAAAATAACTCAAAGGTGGCCATCAAGAACACGCTCATTTGAGGCTCCCTGGAGATTTTCCAGAGTCGCTGAGAAAGAGGCTGGGATAGGAGGACAGAGCTCAGGAAACCACCTGAGTTCAGACATGGGTTGAGACCTGCTTCCTTTTCTACTAGTGACCTATATGACCAGGGAGTCGGCAAACTCTTCTAGCAAAGAACTAGGTAGTATTTTGACTTTGCCAGCCATAAGGCCTCTGTCATGACTCCTTAAGTCTGCTGTTACAGTGGGAAAGCATTAGATAAGATGTAAATGAATAGGTGTGGCTGTGTCTCAATAAAACTTTATTGACGGATACTGAAATTTGAATCTCATATAATTTTCACGCTTTCAAATATTCTTCTTTTGGTTTTTCCAACCATTTAAAAATGTAAAAGCCATTCTGAGCTCTCAGGCAGTATGTGGACTGCAGGTTGCAGTTGACAGACCACTGCAGTAGGCAGTGATGCACAAAGAACATAGCCTGGCGCCTTTGGACTCACTTGGATTATTCAAGCTACTTTTGCCACTTTTTGGCTAGGTAATCTTGACCAAGTCAGTAAAATATCTGCGCCTCAGTTGCCCCATCTGTACAGACTTGCCTGCCAGCTCTGGAATAAGAACTCAAAAAGATAAGGCACAGAAAACACTCAGCGTAGTTCTTGGCACATGTTGTCAGCTCCTATTACCTGAAATTCCCTTTGGTCAGAGGTCGGAGTCTCCCTTCTGATAACTATAGTGCCTACCAGTATCTGGCCCACAGTAGATACTCATAAATTGTTTGTCGAATCAATGAAATCCCACTGAAATGCAGCAACTGGCGTCTTTACTCACTAACTGACTAAGCTGTCAAGTTTTGGTCTGTCTCATTTCCAAAGTTTTAGTTTTGGCTCAGTGTCCTGGGGGGTCGCCACTAGGCTGACTTTGTGCAATGTCAAGATGTACATGTGGTAAGTGCTTATTAATTGCCTGACAAATGAATGAATGAACACCGATTTCCTAAGCCAAGCCCTATGGGTTTGAAGTCCAAGAAAAGAGATCTCCCTCGCCCCCTATTCCTTAGGCTCATGATACTGTAGGGGGAGTCATTAAGATGAGGGGACTCCTCTGAAAGTCTGTTTGGGGAGGCAGAAGGTCATTGCACAGCACTGACTGTTTGCCTTCTTCTCTTGCCTTCTTTAGCTTGTCCCACAGGGGGCTGCTGGCTTGCCCACCACCTGCCTCCCTAAGAGACACAACACTCACACAAACTGCTGGGGGTTTTTTCAAACTAAATTGCCTTCTGCATATACATCCAGAGGGCCACTTCTCCAGCTGCTAAGGTAAAAGAGGGGTTAGCCAGTGATTCAGGCCCGGGTGCTTCATGGTGGGAAGCCATTTATTTTTATATAAATAGCATATGGTGCTGATCTAACCCTCACAAGGAGGCTGTGGGGATTGCTGGCACATGGGTAATTTTAAATTCCAAAACTTCTCCTGGGTTTTGAAAAAAAAAAGCCTCAGAAAATGCAGAAAGGGAGATCATCTCAAGCTATCCACAGCAGTCTCTAAATCACGAAGAACATCACGGGTGGATCAGGGGTTCCATCAAAGGCTTCCTGGGGGAAGGCCCTGACCTTGCTGATATGGTGTTAGTTTCCCCACCCAGAGAAACAGCAAGAGGGATCAATGAGCGTACTGTGCTCGGCAGCTGCCTGCCAGGAATGCCTCGGCCTTGGGTGATGGCGAGAAGGGGCCTGTGGGCTACGTGAGCACTGACAAGACCCTTAAAGGCTTCCAGCTTTCCTCCAGAGGAAGGCTTGACTTGGCTCTGACTACAAACACTGTCAACCACATCATAGCTGTTTCACAAAAGCGTTCAGAAAAATGGAAAATGTTAAGGGAATTTGTGGGAACCAAGAAAGCCAAACACAAGCATGGCATCATTTTCCCCACCACCCAAGGATCCAACTTCTCAAGTTTTGAAGAGGCAGAAAAGGAAGTCAGGGGATCTCATGCCCATTGAGCAGGCCTCTGTAAGCTCCAGTAAAGCCTACGGGAGTCCACATCTTAAAGCCTGCTTTGACTCTTTTGAACCTATAGCATCAGTCATTTCTTATGATCAATAATAGTGATAATATTCATAACAGCTACAATTGTTAGGGGGCTCACTCTACCCAGGCAGTAGACTAAGTAGCTGTGTAACCTTGGACATTCACTGAACCTTTCTGAGCCTCGATTTCTTGCTTACCTGTAAAAGAAGGATAATAATAGTACTTAGCTCAGAAGATTGTTGTAAGGATCCAATGAGACAAAGTGTGTGAAGGTCTTAACTCCCTGTCCCTTGCTCATATTAGGTACTCAGTAAGTGGTAACTATTATTATTATTATTATTATTATTATTATTATTTTTATTTTTATTTCCATGTGAAAAATATCAAATGATTAGTATCAAAGAGGAAAACAAGAACAGTCTTAACTCTGACTTCTGTCTTTTCTTACCGTCATCCTTCTCGATTTACCTTGCTCTTAAACACAGACCCTTGCAATTCTCGCCCAACTACCAGAAGGGCAGGCAGGGCAAGATCTGACCTGGCCTTTGAGAAGCACAAATCAATCACTCACAGGTCTGTGTGCCCACCAACAGCAGCTCTGAGCAGACTGCCTCTTTCTTTCTCCCTGCTGGATCCATTATCTGCATTTTACAGCTCCTTGACAATACAACTTCGGCCTGGCTCTGCAGGGCAACCCATGAGTCATGCCATAGCAATGTGACAAGTAGTTTGTTGGCTCTCTTGCCAGGCGGTATAGCTGTGAGTCAGAAATGCCAAGGCATTTGAAAGCAAAATCCACCCCTTCTGTGGTGGCCACCAAAAATAATGCCCCCAAATGGATTTTTTCCCATTCTTCTTCTAAGGGTAAAGCAGAAGAGGGGAAAAATAAGTGGCAGCAACCAGTCCAATGAAGGGTAGGTTTCATCTTGTGTTCATTTGTTTGTTCATTTCATCCTTCAAGTGTCTACTCTTTGCTGAGTAATATGCCACAGGCATGAGGGGCAGAAGGAGAAAAATAGGGTTCCTATGCCTGAGGGGCTAATCATCTAGTAGAGAAGATGGATTAAGTAAAAGAATAATTCTAATGTGGTGTGGAAAATTCTCTGTGGGAGAGGAGCACAGGGTGCTGTCAGGCCCCCAGAGGAATGAAAGTGTGTTGTTTTAGTCTGAGAAAAAGCCAGCAGCAGCAACAAAAAAAATGGGCTTTGATGAAAACAAGTGGAACATAGCAGCCCAGGAAACCAATGCAGAGTATGCAGAGCCTGCAGAGGCAGCTTTGGAGCTGCGTCATCTGGGTCACGGCGACTCTGCTTCTATTTCTTGTCCAACCCTGAGCCTGCTGATTAGGCTCTTACCTCCCACCCTCAAGAAAGAGTTAATCCTTAAGAAAATGCTCAAAATATTGTAACAAAATACAAAATAAAAACACACAATCTTGTATACAGTAAGATTCCGATTTTGTACATTTTCTGTATGTGGGAATGCATATGCATATACAGTAAAAAGACTGGAAGGCAACCCATCAAACTATTAACAATGGTTATCTTTGAAAAGCATTTTTATATCTTCTTCTTTCTTAAATATTTTAATTTTTTATAATGAATGTGTATTAATCTTTATTATCTGAAAAATCATGTTAATTTTATAAGTGAAGAGTCTGCAAAAGGCTTATGTGCTATATGTGATTATATTTATCTGACATTTTAGAAAAGACAAAACTGTAGGGACAAAAAATAGGTCACTAGTTGCCAGGAGCCTGGGGTGGGGCTGGAGAGGGGCTACAAAGAGACATGGGGATTTTTTGGAGCGATGAAAATGTTCTGTATCTTGATTGTGGTGATAGTTATAGGACTATATGTGTTTTTCAAAACTCACAGAACTGTATGGTAAAAAGGATTTTACTCCATATAAATCATACTTCAATAATTTTTTTATGTTAGAATCCGAATCATTTCTCCAGTTCTATTCTTCACACACAGTTCTCTGGAGAATCTGATGGACCTAGGAAGATAATGACAATTTTAGAGTATATGATCTCCAAAGGAAGATTAAATAAACAGATAGAGAAAATTTCATATTCCTGTCAGTCTTTCCAAGTTCGGCCTTAGTTGGCGGGAGCTTGAGTTTTGTTTTTTCTTCTTTGCCCCTTTTTATTAAGTCACTTGAGACCAGAATTTATGTGAAAAACATCGCTGTGATTTTTTTCTGGTATTTAATGAGGTGACTTTAGTATGAATTCAAGTATATGATTTACAACTGGAATGATATTTTTATGAAACATTTACATCTGTGACAACACCTAATAAAACTTTTTATTGGAAACATTGCTTGGATGATTAGAACAGACTATCAAAATAATCCACTTTGGACCAGACACATCACAAATAGATAATTTATACTGTTTCTCTTGTCAGTATCCTATCTCTATTCAGTCTGATGGAAAATCGAGAAAAGGGCAAGCAGCTAATGACTTCATTTTCTTTCTAAAGATTAGGGCTTTCATTTACTGCAAGGGACACAACATCATGACTATTTTAGAGTAGGAGACTACATGAGTCAGAAGCTGGCAAGATATTAAGATTATCTGTTGAAGGAAAGACAGATACCTAGATGAAGATCTCCCTTCATACCTAGGAACTTGAGGGCCTATTGTATTTATGCATACAAACAGGTGCTACAATGCTTGTCCTGAATTACACTGGTTTTCAAATTCAGTCATGTCCTGTAAATATTTGAGACTGTTTTATACTTTTTTTAATGTAGATTGAATCATTGTCCATAAGTACTGATATTAGATACTGTATAATTGAGGTAGAAACTGAAACTACCTTTTGTTTATTCCTTAGGTTAACAACAAGAGAAAGTTCTATAACATACCAGGTTTAGAAAAGAAGTGGACAACTAGCTCAATACAGAGAGAAAAGCTGTTCTAGTGAACTTATCTGTAAGTGCTTCTGTTTTTCCTTAGAAGTGCCTCCAAATGTGTGGTGCAGAAACTGTGTGTACAGTGCTCCTGGTTCAAATAAAATCAGTTGAGAAATCACAGAGAAATACTGAAAATTAGAAAATATTTAAGTGATTGCTCCTGGTAAAGGGTATCATAAAAAATGGCATGGAGTTCTCTACAGGGAAAAAAAAATGGCCATGTTAGTCTGTTTTATTTACAAACAAGAAATTTTGAGCTCTAAATCCATATAGCCAGTGGCCTACTGGATGTCTCCACTTGGCTATCCCACAGGTACCTCATACTCAATGTATCCACACCTGAACTCCTTCCCTTTCCCTCTCCTGATCTATTTTTCCTCTTGGGTTCCACACCTTGGGAGAGGAAACGCCACTCACAAGTCACTTGGTCCAGAAACCTGGTAGTCATCCTTAACACCCCAATCTCCCAGACTTCCTATACCCAGCAGTTAATAGGTCTCACCTAAACCTGCTTTTGCCATTCCCTTACTGTCACCATTGGTCCATAATGTCTCCATATTCTTGGATGCAATGGATGCTCTTCTGTCTTTGTATTACTTGATCTTTTACTGATTTTGAAATTACTGGCCATTCCTTCCTTATAAACATGACTTTCCTCCCTTGATATCTGTAACACCAGTCTCTTCTTGTTTCCCATCAACCTCTCTAGTTACTTCTTCTCAGTCTCTTTATATTCTACTTTCCCTTTAAATGTCATTGGTTTTTCTTGGCTTTTTTTTTTTAGGACTCTTTCTATTATATACTTTCTCTTGGTGATCTCATCCACTTCCAAAGTCAAGATCTCTTCTGTACTTCAGGCACATATATATATAATTATTATATTATATATATTATTGTATATATACACACACACATTATCCTTTAAGACTCAATTCAACACCACCTTCTTCAGGAACCATAGAATAATAATACATCTAATTATAATTACAACTCTCTCTCTACCACTTAACAGTGAGCTCCTTGAGGGCAGGTACTATGCTTTATTTACCTCTGAATTTTCAGTACCTAGGCTAGACCCTCAGACAAATTTTGTTGAATGAATGAATGATTAAATAATCAAATAACTAGTCTCCTATATAAGGTAGAGGTTTGAATTCCACTGCTGATATCCCTACCAATGGATCAGAAAGAGCAGAGCTCAACTGGATAGAGTACAGTGTAATGAGAGTAAGGTTGCTGGCTCCATCACTACACAGACCAGCCAGCTTTGTCCTGGACAGTAACCACAGACCAACCGTGAACTCTGAACAGTCATCCTGAAAATGTGATGTTGGTCATCAAAAGGAATGGGTATGAGCACAGAATCACTGACCCAAATGGTGGTAGTGTCTAACCTTCCTCTCTCATTGGTGTCTCCACCTGAGCTCCCTGGGCAAGATTGGTGTTGGTTCAAGAAAACCTTGGGGAGAAGGAGAGGGAAATGTTTCCTTCCATAGTATTCCTAGGGGATACAGATCTAACTCACTCGCTACTGAGAAAGACTAATGTGAGCCAATAAAGTTATCTTTATAGGTGAAGGGCATACTTTGTGAGGTTCTGAGTTGAATATAGATTTTTAGTTCAGCACATGAGTCCTACAATTTCTGGGTGTAGAAATAAAATGCTGCTGAGGAAGGAATTTAATTATGGGTTAATATAAGAGCAATTTTAGGAAATACCGATCTGGACCAATATTACATTTTTAAAAAGTGACACCTCCCCATGGATAATCTTTCTCTCAAGGTAGTTCTAAGTGATTTTTACCAAAGACTCCAGAGGCAACGAAGACTTCATTTTGGAAACATTGGCTGCTGAGCTGGTGACTCACACCTCAAATGAATTAAGAAAAGTTAAGAAAACAAAAACCAGATGTTCCCCTCATCTTAATATAGGCATCTATGGTTTACTTTGTCAGTTACACTGCCAAATGCCGATTTCCTTCTATTGAGGCAAAAGTCAATTTTTGAAAAAGTTTGAATCCCTGTATATTTTATGAACTCTGTCCCAATAGTTGCTCTTTGGCTCGAATGTCCACAAAGACTGCAGCTCAGGCGCGGACTGCTCCAGCAAGCTAATGGCACACAGTGTTTGAGAACAGCATACCAGAGGGTTTTGGATGCTAGATTGGATTTACTAGAGAACTCTTGCAACAGTCTTTGTGGAAAAGCACAAAATGAAGCAGTCTCCTTTCTTGCATGGAAACCTCCACAAACCAAGACGGGCCTGGCTAAGTAGCTGTGGCTTCCTTTTCAGATCCAGTATCTATTCCTTGGCCCTTGACCCTTCCAGAAAGTGCTAAGAAATGCATTTTAGAGAGCCTACAATATATATTGTCATTCTTCTCACCAGACTAGAGGAGGATACACCAAAGTCCAGAGTGACACACTTTAAAAAATGTCCTAATAACGCCACCCATCATTCCCTGAGAACTTTGGAAGCTTTCTGCTTTTTGTAAGGAGGGAAAATAATTTATTTTTTCCTTTATCCATTGTACTTGGTTAAAGCAGTTATTTTCCCCAGACACCACCCATAGAAGAAAGCTCCAGATGTTATTAGGTTATAATGGAAGAATGGATTACATGTCCTGGTGTTTTTCAAACTTGCATCCTCTCCCAACTTTCTTGTTTGGGGCACTTAATCCCCTTCTACCAACCTTCTTTTCTTGATTGTGCTCCGTCTTCACCTACCTATATGATCCAGAGGCAAATTTAGATTTGTACCTTTACTGCTATATCTCTTTGTCATAAAAGATATTTTCTAAAATTGTAGTTACTACTATACCACCTACCCATTTGCTCAACACAGGTTATTGGGAATCATTGTAAATGGCCCCCTCACTCCTTCACTAGATTTAGTCTCCAAGTCCTATTGAGTCTAGTGACTAAATGTATCTTGCATGTTCCCTCTTCTCTATCTCCACTGATATTTGTCCAGTCCAGGCCATACATTCTCTGACCAAGTCTTCTAACCATAATCTCTGTCTACTCTTGCTCCTATCCAGATAATCTACCGTTCCCACTGTAGCCACAATGAGAATGATCTTTCTAGAACTCAAATTTATCATGTCTCCCATACACTGTCACTCTCTGGAAATGTAGTGGGCATGGCAGCCTGAGAAAATTTCTTACACCAGTGAGTACTGCAGAAGTGTTAGTCAAAGCTAGGCTGAATTCAGAGAAATGGCAGGGCTTCTCTAGCCTCAGCAGCTCTCCCCAGGTTACAGGTGTATCACCTGGGCTTTCCTTCATCATGGTGCTATGATGTCTCTATACTTGCTAGTCTCCCCCCTGGACTGTGGACTCTGGATCTTGTTCAATTTTGTATCTGCAGCACCATGCACAGTGCCTGACATAGAGAAGACATTCAGAACTACATAGTAATAGAAACAACACCTCTCCCCTAAAGTCAGAGTGTTAGTAACCTATTGCCCTTATTAACAAATTATCACAAACTCAGTGGCTTAAAACAGCACCCACTTGTCATCTTATGGTTCTGTATGTCAGATCTCACTGAGCTAAAAACCAAGGTGTCAGCAAGGCTGTGTGCCTTCTGGAGACTCTAGGGGGGTGGAACACTTTTCCTTGCCTTTTCCAGCTTCTAGGGGCCACTTACTTCTACCTTCAAAGCCAGGAATGTAGCATCTCTCTGACCTTGCTTCTGTTGTCACACCCCTTTCTCTCAACACAGCCAGGAAAGTTTGAGGGCTTGTGTGATTAGATTGGGCCCACCTGAATAATCTAGGAATATCACCCCATCTCAAAATCAGCTGATTAGCAACCTTAATTCCATCTTCAAATTTAATTCCCTTCACCATGTGACCTGATATATTCACAGCTTCCAAGAATGAGGGCATGGTCATCTTTCCGAGCCATTATTCTGGCCATCATAAACTGCAAAGGGTGAGGAACATAAATTCCATAGAGCGACCACTTTCTGATACTTTTCACACAGTGGCAATGCTTTTACCTAATTGGCCACAGTTGCCTTTACATCAAAACCATGATTTAGTCACCTTTGTGTCCCCAGTGCCTGGCCCAGGGCACAGCCTATGTGAGGTGTTCAGTGACTGTGATGGGAAGTTAGTAAGTAAATAACCTGGTTGGTTGGAATGTTTAAGTATCAACCTATTGGTCCCCCCTTAGAAAATGGAGCTATGGTTGTTGAGGTTTCAAGACCGTGTTAAAAAAATTTGCAGCATGATCAGGGGGTTCAACTATTACTACCTTGTGTTCTCACACTAAACCAGCTCTAATATTGAAAAAAAAACAGGCATTGTCCATTAATTGACAAAAGTCTTCCAGATTTTTCACATGAAAAAACTGCTCACATGCTTTTTGCCTGGTCCACATGGGAATACAGCTGTATAGGAAATTCAAATGAACAAAAGAAAAAAAAATCATGCAATAAAGCCTTGTGACTCCAAAAGCAACCAAGAATTGAATACTTCTTAAGCAATTTTTGTAGGATTAGTATTTAAACACACACAGTGAACCACTTCAGTTCCAACGAATGTGGAGAAATTAAACCTTCCTTCCAAGAAGCGCTCAGAGTCTTCAATGTGTTTTTCTATCATTGCAAAAGGAATAATATGCACAACTAAGCTGTGTCTCTTTAGTGGATCCCAGCGCCCATCAAACAGCACCAAGAGGAAAATGAGCAGACTTGGGGTCCAGCCAGGACACCAAGGCCAGGATTTCCAAGCTGCAGTTGAAGTATGGGTGCATGGAAAGGAAGAGGAGCTCTTTCATTCGGTGGACAGAATTGGCCAGAAACTGTCAGGTTTCATGGAGTTCGGGCTCCAGCCATGACAGCCCCAGCTAAGCCAGTTCTCAGAGTTCAGTCCTTGCCATGGCAACCGCTTGGGACAGCTCCAACTTGCTGAACTGAAGATTCCAAAGGAAAGCAGCCCAGAGTAGAAGCATGATCTGCAAAGAGTTTTGCACATTATATTCATGTAGCACCTCATCAGCAAAACCTTACAGAATATTCAATCTGTTTTAAGAGCCTTCAGAATCCTGGTCAAAATGCTTCAATGTACATCGCTTCATCTGAATCCCTAAACAGGCCTGGCAGCTACTTGGGGCTGAAATAATCATCTAATACCTACCACAGTGCTAGCACATGACAGTAGCTCAATAAATATTTACTGAATCAATGAACTGTCCTCATTTGATAAAGGAAGAAATAGGCTCAGAGATGTTTAAGTGACTTAAAAGAGATGTTTAAGGTACCCAGTGCAGACAGGGTTAGGACTCTGGCCTATCAGTTCTCCTATGCTATCATTCTGGCCTTCAGAATCCACCTTGTTAAAGATCAGGAGGACATTTCACACCTCACACTTTTTTGACAAATATTTGTTGAGCGTCTACCCTAAATGAGATCTTTCCACTACTCTTCCCCTGTTCTCTGCCCTCCTGGCTTCTTCAAACCTTGGTTTTAATGTTACCTCCTGAGCCAGGCCTCCCAACTAGCGCCCCCCTCACACATTTCCTATTTGTCAATTACCCCAATCTCTTATTATATGTACTTATTTTTGGTCAGACTTCCCTAACAGGAATGTAAGCTCCATGAGGGTGGGGGCTGGCCCAGACTTGCTGATGACAGCTCACTGTAAAATGATGGGGAGATGGCCACTGAAAGATAGTCAATATGGTCTCAGGCGCATGCATAAAAACGGTCTTCTGGTGTGTGTCTGGAAGGAAAAGCATGGAGGTCTTAGCCTGGGCATGAAAAGACTCCTGGAAGACATACCAACTCTTTTCAAATGTCTGAAGGTTGCAACCAAGAGGAGGGGCGTGGACTTGCCTCAGAGATACACTGGGAGAGGGCTGAAGGGGAGGCAGTTGAGGGGCAGGGTTGGGCACCACCTCCTGTCTTTCATACTAACATGTAAGTGCTATGAGGGAAGATTGCATCTATTTAACCTGTGTGGATTATAACACAGTACATGGTATGTTGGTTACTCAACTATTTGATTGAATGTTGTGTGGAAGACCAATTATAAGTGCAGGGCTGTCACTGTCCACTCTGTCTGGCATGCTCCTCATCCACACCTCCTCCATCTTGTTGACCCCTTTGCTTACTCTTGAGGGCTAGGCTAAAATAAGACTTGGTCAGGAAAATCATCCTTCTTTCCCTGCCACCAGATCTGTCTCCTTTCATGGCCTCCCAGTTTTCCATCATAGCCTTATGATTATGGTATTTGATGTTACTGATTATTTAAGACAGGTATTCCCCTACCAGCAGGTAATCAGTCTTTCTTGCATAAATGAGATAGCTGTTGGCATCTCCTGTAGAATATACTGAGAGAGGGACTATAGTTTGCTGCTATATCCACTGTATGTGGCACAAAATAAAGTTAAACATTTCTTGAATGAATTAACTTTGTGGATAAGAAAGTAGAGAGGCTCAGCAAAGTCAAGTAACTGGCCGACATTACACAATAAACAAAAAGCAGTCTGGATTTGAACCTAGCTCTGTGTAAACTACAAAGCCTGTATTTTTCTACTACACCAAACTATGTGGTCACGGAGCCACTATTCAGAACCACAAGTTCTGCCATGGACCCCTCGGTGAAAATGTTGGAAGGTAGAGAGAGAAAGCTTGGTGCTAGCCAGGTTGCCTTGCTCATGGGGTCAGCATCACAGGGGGCACTTCAAAATTACTAAGAATTTGAGAAACTTCCTAAGTAGGAGAACTTGTGTCTGCAGTCAAATGGTGCAGCAAGTGGAGGGACAGAGCTGAGATTTCGTGTCTTACTCTGGCCTCATGACAAATAGGTGGTATGCAGCAAGACAGAAGTATGCAACTCCTTTCATCAGCCTTTTAGGTATACTCAAGATGGATTAGCCTGGAGTCTGCCATTGGAGTCAGTAGTCAGTCGTTAACAGACTTTGGAGTCAAGATTGGATTTGAGTCCTGGCTCTTTCACTAGCAGTGTGACAACTTCCTTGAACCTGTTTCCTAATCTTGACATGAGACAAGAATGTACTCTCACAGCACGATCAAGATTAAATTAAAATGTAGATTTAAAAATACCTCATGTACACACTGTCTTATCTCAGAGGGGCTCAAAAAAGGGGAATGAGTGTTACCGTTTCCAATTTATTTCAAGCCTCATACCTCATGCTGCATCATCTGTATAGGGTACTTCCTATCAAAGACTTTTTGATTAAGTCAAAACATTTATACTTTCACCTCACGCTCCTGAATTGAGTCAGGTTAATAAATGTACTTGCTCAAATCGAATGTAGTGTTTTAGCTTGTGAATTAAAATTGTGGTATGTAGGCCTCTCGCAGGACCATGGACAATTGCTAGAGTGAATGGCAACAAAACAGTAAATGTTTGGTTGCTGCCATTACTAGACTAGACAAAGTTGCTGTCAGTCAGGAAACTCTAACCTATAAAGCTTCTCATGTACAAAAGAAAGACCTAGCCTTAACTTGGAAAAATTACTGTGTGATCGTATTTTCAGCCAAACTTGAAACTCGTTCTACCTAACTGCATACAGAATTTACCCTCTCCATAGTATGGAACTAACATCTTCATGACATTATGCATTATTGGGCTAACAGGCTACAAATCAATGAAACTGCTTTGAGCCATATTTCTTAAATGGTTCAATTGTGACCATAAGCAAATACATCCAGCCTTACACATAAGCACCAAAAATTTGCCGCTCCATAAGTTACGTTGTTAGGTTTCTATTTGTTTCTTTTTTAAATATCAGTCTTCTTCCTTTCCCGTTAGGTATATAGGTAGAAAAATAAATGAAATCAGCACTCTTTACTCCTCACTAGAATAAACGTGACTCAAATATGGTGAGTGGTTATTTGCAAGGCTATAATTTTTTTTAATGACAGATTTTCCTAAAAGAAACCACTATAACATCTGTCCAAGTACTCCAAGGGAAAACAAAAAATACATAAAGATTAAAAGTCTATTACTTTAACAGCACATTGCCAAACACAGACTACTAGGATAAAATGTCAAGGAACCTTAAAAAATAACTTTAAAAGATGCAACATTCAAGTCATTCAAACGTGTAAGGTCCACAAAAAAAAAATAAAAGAAAAAAATAAAAAAGAAAAACAGAAAAACAAGTCTGACAGCAGTTCTACTTGTGCATTATGGCAACTCAGACTGCACTTTATCAAGGTTCATTCAAGTGTCTAAACCCAACGGATGTATGAGCAGAGTTTTTTTTTCTTCTTTGCTTGGAGATGTGCACACAGATTAGTGGAGAGGAGAATCTTCCAGATGCTGATGTAAGCACAGCAAGCTTAGTTACCCTTTGATAATGTATGAAGGCAGATTTAGTTGACTCAAGCATTATCAGTTTCCCTAAGGAAAAGTCTTATGCATGCTGGAACAGACGAGTTACTGAATTTGTCATGCTAAGTATTTACAGTCATTTTCATAAAGTGAGCTCAGAACATGACAGAATAAAAAAGGTAGTTGTTAATTTCCTGTGTACCATTTTACATCTTGAATAACTTCATGGGTAAATGATGCTCAAGTTCAAAGCCCCTCAAACATACATTAACAAGAAATTATTGACTGCATGAAGAGGCTCACGTCATATAAAATGCACACTTCACAGGGTTCCTGCATAGCAGGAAAGTCGCTACCACTACATAACAAATGGCTATACCAATAGAGCTGCCACAGAAGGGTGCAACAGTAGAATTCCCTTAAAATCTCAAGGAGTGTTTGCAACAGCACAGATATCTTAAGGAGAATAAGTACATTTGGGGGGGGATAATTTTCATTGGAAAATTTAGACATCATGTAAATAAACCAGTTTCGGACTGGGTAAGATTTAAGGGCAATGCTTACTCACCAGACTTGTGGAGGGAGGGAATCCACAAAAGTTTCTCTTTTCCTTCAGAAACATTTACAGGTCAGAATCGACATTAGACAGTATCCTCCTTCCAAGCATTCAGTGCGACTTTAGATATTTTCACCATTACAAAATAGCATCCACTTTTATATTCTCAATATGAAATGGGAAATTGTGTACTCTTCCTTGAAAACTGTAAAAAACAAAAACTCATGGCAGCTTAAGTATTTCATATTAAAAAGTAACATGGAAATGAAGATTACACCGGCATGCAGAGAAGTCACTGCTCTTATGATAAGCTCTCCAGAGCACGGAATTCTCTCATGACTGACTTCGGCATAGTGTGCAATGATCATGGATTCATAAATTAACTTTTAACATCAACTACAGACTAACAAATGACGATTAGACACAGTAAGTTCAAAAATTTTACATTTCGCTCCTGTTTGGCTGCTAAAGAGCAGCAATTTAAATTGATATAAAAACTTCTGACCACAAAGCTTACTATACAGATAAAGTACAGAATCAAAAAGTAAGCAGCAATTGAGTTTCTTATTTAAACTTATCTGGTATAGAATATTTACATTTTTGGGAAGAGAGACCTCCAAAACCACCATTCCCTTTACTCCCCTCCAGCCCTCTGCCCTTTTCCACCCACCCAGCCCCCCCAAATTGAAATCAAGTACCATGAACTATATATTCCTGTACTTTGGCTAAGCTGACTGACTGGATGTGTCTCCTTCTATGGTCTTGGTCTGGATGCAAAGAAACTAAGTCTTGGAAGTCATCTGCAGCCTTCTTTTCCCAGCAGCAGTGTATTGTAGTCGATGAACCTGCTCTTTCACAGCAAGGGGGAAAAGGGCCCCACACTTCACACCCCAACCTCAACAGGGCAAGATCTGAATGCCAACAGCCTCTCCTACCACAACAGGCCACCAAAGAAAAAGAAAAGAAAAAGGTTGTGACAAAGGCAGCAGCAATCAACACAAGTTTCCCAACAAAGGAACAGCTCCTCCCTGGGCTCCTTCAGAAATGACACTCCCCCTTTCCTCACCCCCTCCCCTCCCACAAAACAAATTTAATTAACATCACAAGAACATGATATGGTTAAGTGTCAGGTAAATATAAGAAAGAGTAAATCTGTCACTTTTTACACTTTAACTGAGACATAAAGCTAATGAAACACACAACATCACTGTGAAAATAACTTTCTAAAACAGATCCAGTCTACATAGTGCAGCCAATAAAACGTAAGAGTTTGTTCACAATCTGCCTTGTACAGGATATTTATATTCTTTCAATGCCATATAAATAGCATTTATATACCTTAAACATTCAGAGACATGCACTGGGACTTTTTAGGTAGTACGAATTTCTTCACAATCACATGTGCAAATTTTACAAATCACTAAGTGAATATTAGTAAGTTTAGGCTGGACTGTGTCTCGTATTATCCAACAAATTTAACGGGGGTTCAGAATCATCCATAGGAAGAACCAGGCGTGTTCCCCGAATGACCAGTTCATGGTCCCCAAATGCAAGTTCGCGATCCAAGGCATCTTCAGAACTGTTTCCTATAAATCTCCTCGGGGCACCGGATGTTGCTGATTCTGTGTTCACAGTAGAATCCCCATACGTCAAACTAATATCACCATCATTGAGAATAAGATCGGAGTCATCATCTTTCAATTGTTCCTGGTTCTAAAAGCAAATAAAATAAGTTTTAAAGATCGTTATGAAATTCAAGAAACATTTCCAATAGGGGAATTTTCAAAGACTCCCTATTTAACCCGTCAGGGGTAGCCTGGTGCCCTCAGGATAAAGTCTAAAGTCCTTCTACTGGCCTAAACGACACCACTGACTTGGGGCTTCAGCTTCATCTCACCACAGTCTGCCTCCCCCATCCCACAGCCCCATTGTGTACCGGCTGGACAGAACTGCTGAGAGCTGCTCACATCTCTTAAGCTTTCTGCCCTCTGCCCTCTTTCATGTGATGAATGCCTTCTTATAGAGGTCTTGGCTTAAAAGTCGCTTTTTCCCAGAAGTCATCCTTGATCTTTCAAGGCTAGCTGAGGTGTCCCTCCTGTGTTCTCCCATAGCATCCTGTACTTAGCCATCTCCCTAGAGTGGTACTCGCCCTCATATTATAACTGCATGGGTACTGGTCTGTTCCATACCTCGCCCCCCCCCCACTAGACTAAATCCCTTCTACTCAACAACCTAACAGTTTGGGGCATGCAGAAAATATTCACTAAACATAAGTTCAACTGATTATTGAATGCATTTATATAAATGAAGCTTTTCCTTCTGTATTAACAATGCTTAGAAATATAATATCCCCAAACATATGGAACCCTTACTGCATACTTGTCTCCCAGCTTGACAAACTTTGGTTGTAACGGAAACTTTGTGGCCAAAAGAGTATAATTAAATAAAGTTCTACAAAATCGAAAAAAGTCAAGAACATATACTGCCATTCCGGTTAAAAAAAATAAAAGTACATGTACATAGAAAAGTTTGGAAAGGTATTCAACAAAATGATAATAGCTCTGCATGATAGAAATGCTAATGATTTTTATTTTCTTCTTTATGGTTCTGTACTACCTGAAATTTTATTATAATGAACACATGTTACTTTTAAAAATCAGGAAGTCACTTTTTAAAGAGTAAGAATCATTCTAAACACTAAGCAAAAAAAAAAAAGTCTGTGACTAATACTCCTTGAGGGAAGCAGAGCTGATAGAAACATCTTATATCCAGCTCTCCAACCCTGTGTGTGTTTGAAAATTTTAGACTTATCTAAGATAGTCAAACAGAGGAGACTATTAGATAAAAGTTTTAAAAATTTAATTTGCTGTTCCTAGGAACTGATTCAAAGACAAGAACATGTGAATTAAAAAACAAACCCATAACCACCAACCAGCCATAATCCCTTCCTGCCAAACTAGTTAAAACACTAAGTCTAACTAGAGTCTATCACTTGACTCAGCAATACAACAAAGCTCTGTGGCACCTTCACATGTCAGCAGGGGTTCTCCAGCACCTTCTAATGTCTTTATTAAGTTTGAGGCCTGGGGCAATATCTATCAAATTTTAAAATGCATATACCTTTTGACCCAGCAATTTAACCTTTAAAATATATTTTGTATACCTTTATATACTTGAGTAAATTTTTATGCATAGATATTCATCATAAACACTGTTTGTAATAATAAAAAAGGAATAGGAGACTGATTAAATCAATCTTGGTGTAGCATGCTATGCGGCCATGAATAAAGAGAAGGTAACGATTCTTATCTCGTGTACCCATGGAAAGGTATCCATGATGTATCATTAAGCAAAAAAAAGGAAATAGACAGGAACAACACATTGATTATGATCTTCATTTGTGTAAAACAATAAAAAAAAACATGTTTGTGAAGATAAAACATATCTGGAAGCATCCACAATAAAACCTTAATAAAGACTACCACTGGGGGATGTAGGTGGAAGAAGAGCAACTTTTATTTCTCACTTTATACGTTCCATACTGTTTGAATATTTGATCATAGCACATTATTTTTATAATTAAAGTTAACAAAAATAACATTAAAAATGAAGTTTTATGGCCGTCACAGGTTACACTGTGTCCCCACAAAAGATGCTTAAATCTAAAACTTCAATACCCATGAACGTGGGAAACAGGATCTTTGCAGATGATCAAGTCAACATCAGGTCATTAGTGTGGGCCCTGATCCAATACAGTGGCTGTTCTTATAAAAAGGGGAAATTTGGACACATACATACACCACACGGATGGAGAACATCATGTGAAGACGAAGAGATCTATGTGATACATCTATAGCCAAGGAATGCCAAAGCTTGCCAGTAAACCACCAGAAGCTAGGAGAGAGGCATGGAACACATTCTTCCTCACAGCTCTTAGAAGGAACCAACCGTGTCAACGTCTTGACTTTGTTACAGCAGCACTAGGAAACTAGTACAATAATGTTGTATTTTGCTTTATTCTACAGGACACGCTTTTGGTGATGGCCAAATGGGTCTCTGGAATCCAAAAGCTGTGCCTGACTTATGAATCAAGCTGGCTGACCCCTCCACACAGAGCCACAAGGGCACAGAGGGGACAGAGAATGTGCTTGAGAGGGGGGCTTTGGCAATGTGGGAGGGAGACACAAGACAACATGGGGTTTTTCCTTTACTCCACAAGCACAATTTGTCAGAAATATGCATGACTTAATGTAACGCAAAGCTGTAGGGTATTCCTCCCTGACCCACGTGCCACTCCCACTAAGTCCACTCTTCCCCACCCATTCTCTGTGGGGTCTGTGCTAACACGCCACCACACAAACGGTCATAGGGTACTGGGGAGTGCATATCTACACTGCTTCACCACAGCCTTAACTCTCTACTCAGAGTAGTCAAAATTGGTGGGTTTTGTTAATATGGGCACTTTCTTTGATGCCACAGATTATTTTGAAGAGTTGGGTTAGAAGCAAAAGTTTTTTTTTTTTTAAAGAACTTGAAAAATAAAATGTTCATATTTTAAAAAAAGCTCGTTAGCATTTGTGACTATTTCTTTGTTGCAATACTTGCCAAATCACCAATCATAATTTGGTAGCCAAGAAAAAAAATATGGCATCTAGATTATATCTAGATGTGCTCACACTTCCCAGCAATGCAAAACAGAGGCAGATAAACCTTTCCTAATATTCAAAAGATTACAAGTGTGAAATAAAAGACCATCTGTTGCACTTTAGGAGACTCAAAAATTGTTTTTATTAATCCTCTCAACAAGACTGTGACAACCCTAATTTATAAATTAAAACATACATATTTAGTATCAAGTTCATATTTAGCACACTGCAAATCAATGAAAACCAGCATGGGAACAGAATTATTTACTAAAATCACCGACAGTAAGATGAAGTACTATTCAAGACCTGTTTTCAAATGATGTTGCTAAGCCTATGAATTCTATTTATAGATTTCAGTGTATTTTCTAGATAAGCAAAACATGCTTATATTTTCTCTCATAGATTTTATACCTTACAGACAAGCAGAACAAAATAAGCAACCTAGCCACAGAGCAGATAAATTTAACCTAATGAAGAACTTATATTTTGGATAAAACTCACTTACTTCATAAGCCTGGGGGCTGGTTAGGCATCTTGCGATGGGGCCACAGCAGGCAGGGAGTGTTGTCGTGAGGGGAGGCCCACTATGTGTCAGCAGAGGTTTCAGATAGCTGTGGTAGTTAAGGAAGAGCTGCATTCCTTTCTTCACAAATTTAAAACAACTCATTTGATAACAACCATCGTCACAGTGTACCAACTACTTCAGAGGATAGCAAAGGGCTTTCACACATGTTGTTTCATTTCATCACATTATGTCAGTGAGATAGCAAGGGGAGATTTTATTATCTCTATTTCACAGGCATAGAAACTGAGGCTCAGAGTGGTCCATGATCTGCCTTTAGTCACACAATTAAACGAAGGACCAATACTCAAACCCAGATTGGTTTGATGCCAAATCCTGTGCCCTTTCAACCACGTGATATTTTCAATCCTTGAGCACAGTATTTCTGATTTTACTAAAACCAAAAGGAAGACAAAATTACTCTCAATTTAGCACTGAAGGAGATACAAAGAAAGTAAACAATGGTTAATAGAAAAGAGATTAAATATTCCAGTAGTAGAATATACTAATGAATGGTTTGAATCATTTATTGTGGACTCAGCTGGCCTCTTGAAAGAGTCGAAACTTCGGTATCAAAGGAAATTGAATTCTAAAAACCTTTTTAAAAAATTACATATCATGAGTTCCTCAATCATAGACTCTCATTTCAGTATTCATTTATTCTCCAAAAAATAAAAATAAAGACAGACATGATAATATATGATAGAAAAAAAAAAGAAGAAATCACAAGAAAAAGTAGAGAAAGGGAGAAAGACACATACATATTCCCAATTTTTAAAATTACAACCTAAGGTTGTTCTCAATTAAAAATGAGGAAGTCAGAGGAAAAGTCATGAATTCTCATATTTATAAATACTAAGTAAAGATTAAACACTCTACATAAACGCACTTATGTACTTTATAAAACATCTGGCCACACAAAACCACTGAAAACATGGAATGATAAATTCTACTAGTTCACTGAGTTCAGAAACTATCAGGTCTTAGTCTAGTGGTAGTTAATAGGGTAGTATTGAGGCTAACAAGTCTTGGTGCTTAACTCTGTATGAACAAATTTCTTAAAAAACAAAATTTACCAAACATTGACAAAAGAAAATCTGAATAGTTTTCTATCTATTAAATAAATTTAAAACCTTCTCATACATAACACTTCAGGCCCAGGTGGCCTCTCTGATAAAATCTCCCCAGCACTTAAGAAATAACACCAATCCTTCAAAACATGGAAAAAGAGAAAATTTCTTCTTCATTCATTTTATAAAGCAAGCATGATCTTGTTATAGAAACTGAACAAGGCATTACAAGAAAACACAAGCTAGTATCTCTCATGAAAATAGACACAAAAATCAGACACACAAATATTAGCGAATTAAATCCAGTGACATACACAGAGAATAATACATCGTGACCAAGTAGGATTTGTTTCACCAACACAAGACTGGTTTAACATTCAAATAATCAATGAAAATCAGTACAATAAAAGATTACTGGAGAATAAAATAAATACATGATCATCTCAATTAATGCAGAAAAAGTCTGATAATATTCAATACCTGTTCATGATTTAAAAAAAAAAAACTCTCAGCAGACTAGAAATAGAAGAGACTATTCTTAACTTGAAAAGGATATTTCAAAAATCTACAGTTAACAACATACTAATTAAATATTGAAAGATTTCCCCCTGAGGTCAGGAATAAGAAAAATGCCCACTATCATCACTTAAATTCAGTATTGTACTGGAGAGGGCCAGCCAGTGTAATAAGACATAAAAAAGAAATAGAAGGTATTGGAAAAGAAAAAAAAATAAAACTTTATTATTCACTTGTTTCTATGTACATAAAACCAAAAAGGATCCGCGAACTATTAAAAATGATAAGTAAATCTCAAATATAGAAGACAATCTGGTGACAGCCAGAGGGGAGGGGGTTTATGGGGCTGGGAAAATTGAGTGAAGGGTTAAAGAAGTACAAATTAGTAGTTGATGGTCACGGGGATGGGGAGCACAGCATAGGGAATGCAGTCAGCAGTAATGTACTGGCCATGTGTAGAGCCAGAGGGAAGATAAAGTATTTAGGGGGATCATTCCATAAACTATATAAATGTCTAACCAATGTACTTTATACTTTAAACTAATAATAAAATGAAATTTAAAAAAATAAATGAACTTAACAAGATTGCTGGATACAAGGTCGATATCTAAAAATCCAACTGTAGATCTAAAATATCACAAGTAGAAAATAAAATAAAAACCCATTTGTAATAGCATCAAAAATACCAAATACCTAGGGATAAATCTAATGAAAGATTTGTAAAACTTGTCACTGAAAACTATAAAACATTGATGAGAGAAATTAAATAAGGTCTAAATAAATGGAGGGAAATACTGTGCTCACGGATTGGAAGATTCAATGTCGTTAAGATGTCAGTTCTCTTCAAATTTATCTATGGACTTAATACAAACCCAATAAAACTGCCACTGGATTTTTTTTCGTGTGTGTGTGTGTGTAAAATTAGAAGCTGTTTCTAAAATTTAGATGAAAATGCAACAAACCTAAAATAGCCAAGGCAATACTAAAGAATAACAAACCAAGAAGATCTCTCCTTTTGGATAGCAACTTACTATAAAGTACAATAATTAAGAGACATTAGTTTGGTATTGATGTAAAGGTAGACAAATAGAAAAGAGAGTCCAAAAACAGACCCCTGTTTACATATGGCCCAGTGATTTACAACAAATGCTCCACTGCAATTCAGTAGGATAAGGATGGTATTTTCAATAAATGGTGCTGGGTCAGTTGAATACCTGTGTAGAAAAAAGTGGATCTTCACTGACACCTCATACCATGCACAAACTCAAATGTGATAGCTTAAAAAACAATCATACTTTTAGAACAAGAAAATATGTTCATGACCTTGGGATATAAAAGGTTTAAGATATAAAAAGCACCATAAAAGAAAAGATTGATAAAATAAAGCTTGTTAAAATGAAGAATTTCTGTTCCTTAAAAGACAGGATTAATAACATGAAAAGATGAGCTACAGATTAGGAGAAGATATTCACAATACACAGACCCAACAAATAACCAAATTCAGGAATACAAAAAAAGCTTCAAATCAGTTAGACAACTCAATTAAATAACAGGCAAAATAACTGAACACACACACTTCATAAAAGAAGATATCAAAAAGGTCAATAAATATATGAAAGGATGCTAGACTTCACTGGTTATCAGAGAAATGTAAATTAAACCACAGGAGATATCACTACACACCCATCAAAACGGCTAAAAATTAAAAGGCTGACAAATACCAAGTCGTGGTGGACGTGTGGGATAATTGGAACTCCCTTTACTTGCTGGTGGGGGTGTAAATCAGTTACAACCACTCTGGAAAACTAGTTGGCAATATCTACTAAAGCTAAACATATACTTGCCCTAAATTCCACTCATAAGTACCTAACTCAAGAGAAATGAGTGTCTATGTTTATCAAAAGATATATACATATGTTTATATATGTTTAGCTTTATTATATATATGTTTAGCTTTATTTGCAATAGCCAAAAGCTGAAACAAACCAAATGTTTATCAACAGTAGATGGTTAAAAAAATAACCTGTCATATATTCATACTATGGAACAGTACACAGTAATGAAAAAGAATGAATTACAGATACAGGCAACAACATGGATAAATGGTATGATGTTGAGTGAGAGAAGCAACACATAAAATAATACATAATATATGATTACATTTAAATGATGAACAAAAACAGGTAAAACTAATCCATGTTGCCAGAAGTGAGAATGTTGGTTGCTCTTTTGGTGGTGGAAGGGGAAGGCATTACTGAATACAAGGGAACACAGTGTGCCTTCTGGGTGCTGAAAATGTTCTATATGCTTTATGTGGGTGGCAGGCACACATGTATGTATACATAGGTCAAGACTGATTAAACTGTACACTTAAGATTTATGTACATTACTGTATTTAAATTGAATCTCAATTATACAAACGACCCGGCTATACAAAATCAAGAATGATGAATGATTAATTTTACTAGGGCACTAGGTTTTTAACTTACCATGTCTTAAACAGACTCGTAGATACAGAGAACAAACAGATGGTTGCCAGATGGGAGGGGAGTGGGGGATTGGGTGAAAAAGACGAAGGGAATAAGAAGTACAAATTGGTAGTTACAAAATAGTCATGGGGATGTGAAGTACAGCATAGGGAAGGTAGTCAATAATATTGTAATAACTATGTAGAGTGCTGGGTGGATGCTAGACAAATTGGATAAATTAGATAAATGTCTAACTACTAAGCTGTATACCTGAAACTAATACAAAATAATACCGAATGTCAACTGCAATTGAAAAATAAAAAATAATAAATAATAAAAAAATTACCAGGTCTTAGGCTAGTAGTACTTAATAGAGTAGTACTGAGTTAAACAAGTCTTGCTATTTAGTTCTATAAGAATACTCAGAAAAAATAAGCTCTTATTCTACTCTTTACATTAAGATCATTTAATTATTTTTTATATTATACAGAAAACATACAGAACATTTAATGAAGGGAACACTAAACAATTTTTGTTAAATCAGAAGGATGAAAAAGTCCCAAGAAATATGGGAGTGGCTTATGCCCAAAATACTGATAATGGAGCCAAAAGTAATGATATAATCATTAAACAACTTTAAAGAGCCAGGCTCTCTCCCTCTAATAGGAGTCTTAATACCACAGATATTCTTATATTTTCATTTTCATAGAGTATTTAATTTTTAGTAATATAAAAAGTGAATAAAAAATCTAGCCAACAGAATATAGTAAGTAGTAGGTTGTAATAATAAGTGTTAAGTACATTTTTCTTAAATATACAAATCTTTGACCAGAAAGGTGAAAGCGAGGAAAAAAATTTTATGTGGTTGTCCCAAATTTGTTTCAATGGAACATAAACCAGGTTTTGATTAATTTACTGATAAATCTCCACCAGAAAGGACACCATGGTCTCTTTTCCTAGTTCAATTTTCAAATAAGATTTAATTTTAATAAATAGTAAGTGATAAAATGTTTTTTTAAAAGACATGATCTAAACAGGTTATAGAATATAACATGACCCAAAGTATAGCTGTGAAGAAGACTGTTATAATAGGACAAAAAAGAAATTTGGCAAACAATGAAACACTGGCATTCTGAAAGGAGAGTAGAATCTGCTAGTCTTTGGAAAGGCTTATCACTGCCTATTGTGGTATCTAACATTACTGCACTCTATTTTGTTATTTTTTATTAAAAAATTATTGGGATGACATTAATAAAATCAAATAAGTTTCAAGTGTATAATTCAACAATAAGTTCATTACCAAAGTTAGATTTCCTACTGTCACCAAATATTTGTCTACATTTTAAATCTTATTCTCATGCTTTTTCCTAAGGCAGCTTTTCCTCTTTTATTCTAGCAAGTACAGTGAGAAGAGCCAACAAATACTTTTTTTAGGATTCACTAAATTAGCTAAAGGAAAATAAATATTAAAAATCTGCTCAATAAATAAACCTATATATCAAAGAGTCTGTCAAAAGGGCTCCCGAGTCCCTTTATATAGCCAGCTTCTGCAATAACCAGTCCCTACTGCTTTCATGGATTTTCAGAGGAATTCATTTGTGTGGGTTTCCTTTAATAACCTCCTCCATGATGCTGAAGGGGAAAAGGAAGACCAAAGGTAGGTTTTATATATGCTTCAGGAAGGGAATGGTCAAAACAGTTGTTCCATTAAATTGTAATTGTCCATGTCCGGACTACCATTTTTTTCTCAAGGATACTTATGATCAAAGTTGTACCATATCCGGAAGAGCCAGGCACTCTCTGCTTTGGTAGTTCTTCTTTCATTTTCAGGAATACCCTGCAAACAAATAATAAAGAAATCAATACAAACACAAAGATAAAATCACATTTATTTACAGTCATTTCTTTATAGAATCAGAAATATAGCCTATTATGTATAAGAAACTCTCCAACATGGGGAACATTAGAAATTTAATTGCTTTCATATTGTGGCTTTGGAATAAGAAATTGAAATGTTTTTCTGAAAACTTCTATGACCAAGGCTGCTTGCTGATTTATGAGTCTACTGTCATTTAAAAAAATCAATGTGAGAAAGTTCACCCCTTAAATCTGAAAGGCCTACACCCACAATGTGAATTGCATCTTAAGTAGAAAACATCATACTGACAGCCTTATCTTGGGGAGTAACTTGCATTTGCAAAGTTGCTACTGTGTTCTTAAAACACTGGCAAAATGAAAGCAAGCAGGGTAATTCCATGGTAAGCCTGACAGGCTAGGAGGGAAAACTAATACAGCAGGCAGGCCTCTTTGAAAATAGCTTCCAAAAACATAAAGTGGGTCTTTATTGAAATATGGTGTAGTCAGTAGTGGGGCAGTTAGGCAAACTGGTTCATCTTGGCTCTGGTGTGAACTAGCTGGGCAAGTCCTCTTCCCTCTGTAGGCCTGAATTTCTTCATGCAATGTGAGGGTTGGAGAATCTCGAAGGCCCTTTCCAGCACATATGTTCTATTGTTCCATGGTTTTTGAAGAGCAGAGAATTTGGATTCTGGGTTTTGGTTCCTTCCTACCCTTTGTGATCCTCAAAATAAATGATCTTCCTTTCAACATGTATACACAATATAAAAATATTTGAGAACACTGAATGGGCTTACAAAAGCCCTCTAGAACACCAGTATTTCCTTTTACATCAGTAGGTATATGTGTCTCATTTTTTAAAGAACAAACAATTACTCTATAAATCTCATGATCTCCTCATCTCATAAACACCTGTACACCCAATTCCCCCACATTCCGTACTTACTATACTACTCCTCTGTGCTTTCCAGTGGTCACACAAAACATTGAATAAACAATATAACAAACGAAGGCATCCATAGGGCTTTGAAGACAAGGGAGAACTTGTATTTTTTCTGTATGTCACAGGTTGTACTCACCAACCTGGCTCTCTCCCTGTCACTTCATTTCCATTTCTCCTCTGTGATGATAGAGGTGACATAATAGGTGGAGAGTTATGAGACAGTGATCAAGCATTTGTCTGCTGAGCTATATGATAACTTTATTCTTATTTGGACATGAGGTAGAAGCACTGGCCAGCAGCTCAGCATCATGGGAATTTATCCTGCCTGGTTTGTTCAGATACTTCAAGCCCATGGAATTAAACTTTAAGGTCAGACCACAAAAGAGGCAAGTACTTACTATATCACATACACACTCATCACTCAAAAGCTAACAAAATTAACATTTAGGAAATGAATCTGCTGTATGTTTTTTTGAACCACACCCTGAAGACAAACAGACCTGTGCTTGTTTCAGACAAGAAAAAGAATTGTTTTGAAAGAGATGCTTTCCATCTTCCAAAACCTAATTCTGCGATTTCCCATCTAATGTCTAAGACAGAGTCATGTATTCAGTGGTGCTCAGAAACCATTAAAAAGCAGATGGAAAATACCAGAAAAGAGTGGTCAGTCTAGAGAAGGCACTGTGTTACACTGCAATCAATCTACCAGATTCAGGTGCAGAGGAACAACTAAGAAAGTGACACATGGAAGCAGGCATGGGAATGCGGGCAAGGCTGAGGCACAGGGTAAGAAAGTGCATTCTCCTGAACAGGCAGGAAAAACTAGCTGAAGATTCCAAAGCTTCCAGGCAGCTCTCAAGAGCAGCTGCTGGTCATCCAATTTGAAAGTTACACAGGAAGAGCAGCTGGAGTGGGGCTTACATCAGAGACAAGTCTTCATGCGCAAACCAAAATGGAAAAAGGCTCCCTGTGCCAGAGCAGTCACTCGAATATCCAGGAGCGCTTATGGGACAGCTCTCCTCTGTAGCCAAAGCCCAGGTTGGCCCGCAGATATGAGAGCTGTCACCCTTGATAACCACATGCTGTCTAAAATTCGGTTTTGTCTTTATTGCACAGTGAAAAAAGCCAGGAATGATGCTAGTTGAAAGCTGATGCAAACAGGAGAGGATCTAGATAGTGGTGGCATGAAGTCTACAGCAGACTGTTTTCTTTTCAAATAACTGCACATTCGACAGAAATGCCAAGGACAACACAAACGCATATTTACCAAATTTCTTGGTCTGAATCAACACCAACCCTAAAGGAGAAACACAAAAGGCAAATAAGATCTTGAAGCCAAAAAAAGTCTATTCACATATGTATGTAGTCAGGCAGCTACTTTTTTTCAAAACAGAAGCTATGGAATGGTTAATGTTTTCTTGCTTCTCTCTGGTTGTTGATATAAATTTTTGGCTCCTGCCACTTTCCTTAGCAACAGCTTGGATCCTCAGGCAAGCAGTATCTACTAATGATTCTCTTTCTGCAATCCCACTTACCAGTTTCAGCAAAATAACATTTGCTCCTCTGAATATAAGTCCACTGTAAGCAGAGTCTGGGAAAGCAGCATTGCCCGTTACTGAATAAGAACTACTGGGTAGTTCCAAAACAAGGCTGGCACAATGCAGTTCCAGGAGGGAGTTGCATGTTTTCAGACCTCTCTGCTCTCATGGTAACATTCTGTTTTGATGACTGAAGAGAGGGTCCAATTACAGCTTTTTTTTTCATAGGCTATGGATAGGCATTAGCCTTGGTTCTTTGTAATTCTTTTTCATCTGCTTAGAATTCCTGCTTTCCATATCCCAGGGAACAGCTTCATTATGAAGTTCTCTTTGACTCCTCTCTATCTTCTCAATGTGAGCACTCACTAACTCTGTTCATTCTTTCTCTATTCTGCCTCTCAGGTCTTCTCTCCTTTCCATTCTAACTGCTCAAGCTCAGGCCTCGTTCTGACTCCTGGTGTCTGTAGAAACTGGATGTAAGTTTTTCCAGATGCCAAGTTCTCTCCTAGATTTAGCTGTCTGAAGCACAGAGCTCACTGGTTATTCTCTTGATGAGACTTTAAGAACAGCTTATAACCCAGAGGGTCAAGTCTAAAGTCCTCTGTGCAGCACTCAATACTCCCTACAAGTTAGCACCCCTCCGCTCCAACCTACCTTTCCCCTCATTCTATTCTACACACCCTCTCTTCACCATACCTGACTACTCCTCTCCCAAATCCCTGTCCACTCCCATGCCTTCATGCCTTTGCTCGTGCTGTTCCTTCTATCTCAAATACACTGTCCCTTTAAAAAACAAAATGCACTGTCTCTCACTTTTTTCTACTCCTTTTTTGAGTTCCAAGTGAGCCATTCTATGACCCTTTGAAGCAGAATAATTTTTAGCTTTGTCCTTTTACAGCACTTTCTAGATTCCTCTATTATAATACTTAGTACAGTATAGTTATTTACCTGTCAGTCTCCCCAAATAGACTGTGAGCTCGAGGGTAAAGGCCATGTCTCAATTCATCTCTGTATTCCCAGAGTCTAGCACAGTACCTGACATACAATATGTGCTCAAATGTTTATTGATTAAGGTCACTACTAGACAACACAGAAAAAAACAGCAGTGTGAAAAGCTGTAGCAGTAGCATCTCAGAATTCGAGTAACACTGAAGGGAGGAAAATGATGCAAGCCCTCATCTGGAAGGCAAGTGAGTCACTGTCAAGTACTTAAAAACAGATGGCTATGACTAGATTCTTAACTTCAAGAAAAGCTCAGTTCTTTTTTGTTAAAATGGCCAGAAGTCGTTCAATATCTTCTTAGCCACATGAACCTCAAACCACATTTGTGCATCTAAAGTGACACCTAGTGGTCTTACAGAGAGCACATTTGTAATACTTGGAACATCATCAGAAGCCAATTAGATGTAATGAACATTTGGAGAGCACTTATTATCTTCCAGGCACTGCGCTAGGCACAAGGCATAGACATGAATTAGACACAATCACTGCCCTCAAGGAGTTCTCAGACTCCTGGGGGAGACAGACACAACTAGAGCATAATCCCCAAGGGCTTTGCAATCTAGAAGAGTTGGGTTCTAATCTGGCCACAGCTCCTTTCTAGTTGTGTGAATTTAGTCAAATTACATAGCCCGATGAACTGTGATTTTATCACCTGAAAAACAGGGATTATACCACCACAGGGTTCCTGCAAGGATTAAATGAGAAAAATGTATCTAAAGATTTAAAAAGACTATCTGATACATCATTAAGTAGCTCTTATAACAATATTATTATTACAAGTCTGATTGAAGTAAGCGCTGTAATACAGATACTCAATGTTAAGTAAATGGAAGAGTGGATCCGATACAAAAGAAGAGGAGAAAAAGGAGGAAGCACTTGAGCTGTGTCATATCTTGGGAGTGAAAGAGAATTCCAGGCAGAGGAACAGTAGGAGCAAAGGCTCAGAGACAGAGAAGTGCAAAGTACATGTGGTAAATAACAGGGAGCCAAATGTGACTGTCACAAACTACGAAAGGACACAGGGACAGCTCGCTGGCTCTAACTCACTGAGGATCCATTGTCCACACAGCAGCTGGAATGATGCTTTTACCCTGCTAAACAGATTATGTCACTCCCTGCTTTAAAATCCTAAAGATTTCCAATTGGATTTTAAAATCCAAACTCCTTACCATGTCCTACAAAACCTGAAAGCAGGGGTCCAAAAACTACGGCCCAAAGGCCACATCCGGTGCACCTCCTGTTTTTTGTTTGTTTGTTTGTTTGAATGAAGTCTTGCTGGAACAGAGCCACACCAACTGATTCATACACTGTCTGTGGGGCTTCACAGTAGAGTTGAGTAGCTAAGGCAGAGACCATTATGGCCTGCAAGGCCTAAAATATTTACTCTCTGGCCCTTTATAAGATGTGTTTGCCAACCCTTGCCACTATAGGATTTTGCCCACCTAATTTCCTACCTACCCTTCGATTGCTGTACTTCAGCTATGTGGGCTTTTTTTTTCTGTTCATTCAATAGGCCAAGTTTGTTCCTGCCTCAGGGCCTTTGCACTTGCTTTCCCCTCTGTCTAGACTGCTCTTCTTCCTACTCACTGTTTAATTGGTAATACCTTGTACTTCAGATAAACTGAGCTTAAATGTAACCTAAGAGAGACCTTTCCTGACCACTACCTATAAAATATACTTAATCCCCAGTCACTGCCAGAACATTTTGTCATCATAGCATTTAATATCATCTAAAATTTTCATTTTCATTTGTTTACTTGTTTATTGTCTGTCTTCTCCCACTAAAGAATAGACTTTATGAGACTAGAGACCTTTCTATCTGATTACTACTACCGTACCTCTCTAGAGCAGGGTCTCAACATTCATATTACTGACATTTTGGCCCTGATCACACTCTGTTGTTGGGGGCTTCTCTGTGCACAGTAGGGTATTTAGCAGCACCCTTGGCCCCTACCAACTAGATGCCAGTAGCAGCCTCCTCTCTTTGATTGTGACAATCAAAAATGTCTCCAGACATTGCCAAATATTCCTTTGGTTGGGGGGGTTGGCAAAATCACCCCTAGTTGAGAACCACTAAGTTAGAGCTTAAAACAGTGCCCGGCACATGATTGGTGCTCAATCAGTATTTATCAAACGAATGACGAAAAGGCACATTTGCAATGCTGTGCTAAAAGAGCTTTACAGACATTAGCTCACTGAATCCTTACAACAACCCTAGGAGGTGGGTACTACCACACACACATTACAAATGAGACAACTGAGGCTTAAAAAAAGGGGCTTGCTCAAGATCAGAGAGTTAGTAAAGGAAGGGGCTAAAACTCAAAGTCAAATCTACGCCTGCATTAATCTTAAACTTAAGGACTTATCGGCATCCTCAAAACTGTACTAGAAAAATTTGGGGGGAAGGAAGAGAAACTTAAATGCCAGCCTCTCATTGCGAAGAGGCCCAAAAACCCCCCAAAACAACAACAACAAGTAATCTAAGACTGTAAAGTAATATATACAATTAAGAGCCAAACTATGCTACAGGACAGGAAAGATGGGGCCAAAGAGCTTGCAAAGTTGGTAAGGTGGATTCAACTTTATGTAAGTAGGGGTTTTTGTGAGGTTTTATTTTGGGGGGAGTAAGCGTGGGTATTTTGTTTGGTTTGAGTGGAGGGCAGTTATGGCAGGGAACTAATTCTATTTAAACACTGAGACTCCACTAAGAGTACTATTTTTCCTAAATTATCTTACATTTAATTTAGTTTTTCTTAGTAGAATAAGGAAGAGTCTTCATTTGCAAGCTCTTGAGAAAAGCAAGGAGTTTAATCCTTCGAAAATTTACCACCCTCATTTCTTGATGAGGCTCCGCTGTCCACCATTTAATTGTCTATATGACCTTGAACAACTTCGCAATTTTTTAAGCCTCTATTTTCTCACTTGTAAAATGGAGCTATTGTGATTAGATAAATATGTACAATGCACTTAGCACAATGCCCAGCACATAGTAGGTGCTCAACAAATGCCAGGTCCTCCCTGAAGTAATGATCAGGGTTATTCAAATTACACAATATATTGTTTAGTGCATTTTCAATTATATACAATAACAGCACAGAAACTGTGAGAAAGGGATTTGAATAGTAAAGAAAAAGAAGACAGTAACAACATTTGAAGTGTGATTTAGGGCTGGCTGGTCTTTAGGAAAAGAAAGGCATAATAGAATTAAAAAATGGAGAACAGAATCTATAAAATGTGAAATACTGTTTTCTCTCATGAACCCTACACATTCTGGAAGCTCAGTAGCTCTTGAGGTCAATGGAGTTTCAGCCAAACACAGAACTAAAATCTACAAAGGCTTTTGCAACATAGTCTACTGTATCCATGGAAACAATGCAGAACTCTTGAGATACAAGGGAGCTTTCCAACTGAATACATTAACTAGTGTGCACTGAAGATGGAGACATTACAATCTCGACCTTGGATTGTCAGGGTAGAAACCGTGCTGATCACGAAGACGAGAAAGAATGATAATACCTAATATTGATTATGGTTGGGATAAACTAGATTGTCTCACAGGCTTCCGATAGAAGAAAACTTTTAATCCTATCTGGTGATACAGATCAAGAGCCTTAGGTATATGCATATCCTTTGAGCAAGGAATTCCACTTGTAGGAATGTAATAATTAAATAAATGCACAAGGTATATGAAAGTACAAATGTTCACATTGTTAATGGCAACAGTAACAACAAAATCAGAAACAATACAAAAGTCCAACAGTAGGAATTTGGTTAAATAAATCATGATACATCCATCCATTAAAATAATGATATTTAACAACAGAGATGCCCATTCTATATTATATTTAAAAATCAGTTTATAAGTGTACCTATAGTGTTGTCCCCTTTTGTTAAAAATATATCATATACAGCAGAAGGTATGGAAAGACATCCCTAAAAGTGTTAATGACATTTTTTATTTTATTTGGCATGTTTCCATTTTTCTGTACCACGTTATATACTTTTTTAAAAGGAAAAATGAAACATTAAAGCTTAAAACTTCCTCATGACTAACAGAAAAATAACCTGAATTATAATTTAATACTAAAATGAGGTCCCCAGTCACTACTTACCTTATATGCAAGCATGACAGCATGGCAGTGGTGCCACCACCAAACACCCACACAGTAAAAAACACAATCAGCAGTGTGGTGCTAAACATCATTTGCCGCGCGTAAGTGGCAGTATCTCGAATGGCCAAGGCAAATGCCATTGCGCCACGAAGGCCTAAAAGGGAACGGAAGAGATATTTCTTCAATTACTCATTATCAAGGTGAGCTTCATAAATTCAGAGAAATAAGGCACATTCTGAGAACTTAGAACCATGTGAACAAATACATTACATTAACGTACATAAGCATATACAACTAAATAGAAAGAGAACTAGTACATAATACTGATGTGCACTGGTTATTTAACAATATTTTAAATTTATTTTTAAATTTACTTATAGTAAAAGTTAATGTTCTTGATGTACAGTTCCATGAGTCTTGACAGATGCGTAGAGGTGTGTGTGACCACTACCACAACCAAGACACAGAATAGTTTCCTTTGTGTGACCTCTTTTTATTCCAACCTCTCCGTCACCCTGCCAAAACGCTAGCAACCACTGATCTATTCTCCACTGTGATGCTTTCATCTTTTTGAGAATGTCATATAAATGGAGTCATAGTACATGACCTTTCATTCTGCACAATGCCTCTGAGTTTCATCCATGTTGTATGTATTGACGATTTGTTCTTTTTAGTGCTAAGTAGTAGTATTTCACAGCATGGATGTGCCACACTTTGCTTATTCATTCACCCATTGGAATGCAGACAATTGGGCTGTTTCTAGATTTGGGCAATTATGAATAAAATTGCCATAAACATTCACATACAGGTTTTTGTGTAAAAATGTATTAATCTTTATCTTCTCCACTATATGTGACATATTTTTGAATGGGGAATTTGGAACTGGAACATGAAAAAAATTCCGTGAAGGGAATAGGTCACTATAAAAAAATGTTCTACTGGCGGTTGCAACTTTAATGTTTAAAAGGAGTCATATATTACCAGCAGCATATCATTTCCGTTTAAAATGAAGCTGGCATGTGCACTGTGAGTAGTTTCTTGGAGTGGGGAAAGAGAGGGAATTATAACTTACCAGCAAACATCATCATGTGTTGAAAATTTGATCCAATCTTACTTCTTCTACCCAAATTAAGTAAGAGTGACAAAGGATAAATATTGGCAGCTCTTCCCACGAAAATAGCAATCTAAAATTATCAATAGGTTAAGGATTATGTCTTTTTACTATTAATATTATTTAGACTCTACATTCAAGAGGGTGAAAGACTATCTTAGGAAGTTCAGTTTCTAACATACAGTCTTTTGATCCCACTGTCTAACAGTGAGCAGTCCAATGGAACTTTCTGCAATGATAGACATGTTCTATATCTACGCTGCCCAACATGCCGTGTGCCTGAAATGCAGCTAGTGTGACTGAGGTATTGAAATTTTAATTTTATTTCATTTAAGTTAATTTAAATTTAAATAATCACAAGTGGTTAGTTGCTACCAAATTGGACAGAGCAGATCTAACATATAGGAAATTCATGAGATGAACAGAAACAATGAAAAGCAGAGCTTCCTTGGTGTAATCGTAAGATTATTACTATAGTAGACCAACTACTCAGATTAATTGTCAATATTGGTAAAAGGAAGAGTAATATTGGCTAAGCTTGGCCTTGCTTCTTCAGAACAAAGAAAAATGGCAGCTCATGTACACCTGAAACTAATTTGTATAATATTGTATGTCAACTGAAATTGAAAAGTAAAAAGGCATTTGCATTACAAAAAAGAAAAGGGCAGCTCAAACACCTCATACCACTGACACTGCTGCTAGTCCCAATGTGTTCCTCCGAGTTTATAATATCCACTCTGCTTCAAAGGGAAGGCCAAATGAGAATTCAGAATAGTTTTAACTAGAAACCAATTTTAGTGTTTTTTCCCTTCAGTTTGCTGTCTAGAGACTCCTGCTTTACAATCACAATTTTTATTTCAGGGTTTATGATATAGTCTCCACCCAATTTTCTGAAAGGAACACCAAGGAAAAGCTAAGATTAAAAACAAGACAAGGTGAAAACAGGGCTGACCTAAGTACATTTGGAAATGGGCGGAGTCTGTAAGACTAAAGCAAGAGGATCTGTACGTGAGAATATGCCCATCAATGAATTTCTTTCTTGTTTAAACCTTGGTTAATTTGGGTCTTTGTCACATGAAACCAAACCTATATCCTAACTAATACAGTCAGCAAGAGAACAACTCTCCCTGGTAAGGGCCAATTATCAGGGTAGGATTTTGTATCAAGGAACTTCACCTACTAACAGACTCAGAAACCTAGGCAGAATTTTTTGCCTTGTTTCCATTTAAGTATAGTGGCTCAGGACGCTTGACTGCTCAAAAATTTCTCAAAGACTAGCAGGATATGAAGTTACCAATCTCATGGGAGTTTTCCAGCCAAGGTTCTTCTCTTATTAATGGGGCTTTATCTTTTTTGGCCTGAAGTTCATTCCCAGAAGATTAAGACTCTGCAGAATGGCATTTCAGTAATAAATCACTTACTAACAGACATTCTACTTAGAGTTTTAATTAAAAAAAATACTTCTGCCAATCTATTTGGCAGAATCTGTGTTCTGAGGTGGTTTATAAAACATCACTAATTCAGACATCCTTCTAACCACAATCATTCCTTTTTCAAGTTTCATGTTCACCTATCCCACTTGGAAAATTCTTCCACCTCACTGGGACCTCCAGTCCAAAGATCCCATTGCTTTTCCTTTAGTCAGTCAGTCCTATTACTGCTTCTCTTTTCAGCCACATAATGATAATACTCTCTAATATCCAACATTCACTTGCTCCTTTCTGTGCTTTCTTTGCATTCACTTTACAAAAACCCAAACTTAGACTCAACTATCTCTCTTCTCCATGCTTATAGCTAAGTACTCCAGGATAAAGTCATTCAACAGGGAAGACTGATTCTACTTTTAGCATCTCTCAGACTCGAATGGGTCCCCAATACTGATCAGCAATCCCACTGCATTTTTTTTGATCAACTCATTCTCCCAACTCTCTACAAGAACTATTTCCAAACCTTCTCCTCAAAACTCCTGTCACTTGTGCAAACTAGCCTCCAAGATGATCCCCAATGATCCCTGCCTGCAAGTATTTACAACCTTGTGTAATCCTCACTCACACCATACCAGGGTCCATCTGTGTGACCAACAGAATACAGTAGAAGGGATGACGGTATATCACTTCCAAGATGAAGTTATAAAAGGGACTTTGACTTCCATCTTGAGGTTCTCTCAGCTTACTCTCTCTGGAGGAAGCTGCCCCACGTCGAAGTCCATGCGGAGCAGAACTGAAGCCTCTAGCTAACAGCCATGCAAGTGAGCTTGGGCTGGATCCTCCAGCCCCAGTGAGTCTGTAGAGAGTGCAGTTCTAGCCTAGGGTGTGACTGAAACTTCATGACAGATCCTTGAGCCATAACAGCCCAGCTTAAATTGCTGTTGGATTCCTGATTCTCAGAAACTCTGTGAGGTTAAGACCTGACTGTTGTTTCAAGCTGCTAAATTTTAGGGTAATTTGTTACATAATAGATAACTGATGGGCTGTCTGCTCCTACCTTACTTTCAGCAGATAATCTCACCTCCTACTTTACAGATTAAAATAGAGGTTATCAGACAGGAACACCATCTTGCAAATGCACTTTCATCTGTGCATAACCTATTCTCTCGTGGAACCATGGTGGAGCTGTGCCTCCTCCTACTGAAGGCCAGTCCCTCCCCACATGCTCCGGATTTCATCTCCTTCTGCCTTCTCATGAGGCTGGCACTATTGATTGCTCTTTCATGTACTCAGCTTCTCCCTTTCAAATGGATTTTAAAGACTCAATGAGAGAGCAAGAGAGAGAGCATGAGCGATTGACTGAGTGAGTGACAGAGAGAGAGAGAGAGAGAGAGAGTAGAGAGAGAGAAGCAGCCTTCTTTAGCCTTTCCTCATCTTTCAACTGCTGCCTTGTGGCACAGACTGCACTGCTCCCTAGTATCTCCTCTCTCTGTCTCCCATTTAGTAATAGAGGACAGACAACATTATCTTTTTGGATTGCCAGAATGGTAAGAAACTTTTTTCCGGTCATTTCAATCTGTCACTATTATTTGTAAAACAAATAAAAACAAATGAAAATGGAATAAAATAGAGTAGAAAAAAGTTAAAATCCTTACTTGTTATACTAAGAGAAAAATTTTATAAATTTAAATGCACTCTTATCAACCACCCCTCCAGAAAACACATGTAAATCTCAGTTTTCAAAAAACTTTTCAAAATAGAACATAGTAAAGGATACAAATGCTCCTACTACAAATGTTGGATTAAAGACATGGCTTTGAAAGGTGAACAGTGTCAGTCCCATATAAGAAAAGATGAAATTCTCTGCCAAGAAATTGAGAAGCTCAAACAACTGAAACGAAATTTTAAAAGGTTAGTCTAGTAAATAAATTAAGGCACATGATATGAAAACACAAATATTACTAAGATAATGAAACAGGTACTTCAAATATGTAAAGTTCACGTATATCCCCAAAAATATGTGATTCAGAAGGGAGCAAGTATACAGATGGCATTTCCAGTCCCACAGAAAAAGCCAGTAACGTTGCCTGTCACCTTCCCCCATGAGCTTCTGTTCTCCAACCCCACATCCAGTCATTCTTATCCTCTTTCTCCAAATTCTGTCAATTCTTTTTTGGAATGTACCTTGTCCTTGCCACTGCTTTTGTCTACCTTTCATCACTTCCTGCTTATAACGCTGCAAAAGGACCCTAACTGGTATCCTTGCCACCCATCTTCTACATCCCTACTCAATGAATCTCTAAATATGGGAGTCTCAAGATACTTCCCTCTTCACAGGCTGTAAGATCCAGTCCAAATTATTTTACCCTACAGAGTATTTCATGACAACTCTCAATATTGCAGCCTTGCTATGTGATTTCACTTTTTACATGGGTCTTAGCCCTCATTTAGAGGGAGAGGACTTATACATTATTGTCCTGTGCTCTGTACCCTCCCCAGCTGTCTGCCCCCCCCACCCTTTCAACATCACGCCTCATCAAGTGTTACTAACAGAGCAAGGATACAAGACTTGCTGAATGGATTCAAGGCCCCCATAACCTGTGTCTCTCTGTCCATCAGAGTTATCTACCACTGCTCTTTAACAGAAGTCCTCTGCCCCACAAAACAGAGTAGTTCTTAAGTCCCGACATGGGCTCAGAAGTCAAAATGCCTTCTCCACTTGTTAGCTGTGTGTCTTTGGACAAGCTCATGCTTATAAACTGGAGTTGCCTTATTACTGAAAAATGGGAAAATGAAAATAAATAAGTAAATATTTAATTTATTTTAAATCACTTAATATGCTATTGTTATTATTATTATTATTTATTATTTCTTTAATGATAATAGCTAAACTTTATCCAGTTTTACAATGTACCTGATACTATGCTAAGGACTTTACCTCCATTATCTTGTTTTAATCTCACAACAACTCTGTGAGGTAGGTCCTATAGAGGAGGTACGTAACTTGCCCTTGGTCACATAGCCAGCAAGTACTGGAACCAGGATCTGGAACAATACAGTGACTCCTGAGTCCCTGCTTTAATACACATCAGGGGTCAGCAAACTTTCCTGTGAGGGGCCAGAGAGTAAATATTTGAGGCTTTGTGGGCCGCATGGTCCCTGTCACAACCACTCAACTCTGTCAATATAGCACAAAAGCAGCCACTGACTATATGTTAAAAAACAAGTGTGGAAAAAAAAACAACACAACAAAAAAACGAGTGTGGCAGTATGCCAATAAAACTTAATGGACACTGAAATTGGAACTTCATATAACTTTCATATAACGCAAAATATCCTTCTTTTGATTTGTTTCCAACCACTTAGAAAACCATCCTTAGTTTGCAAACCTCACAGAGGCCTGGCCGACGTCTGCCAACCCCTGCCCTGCTCTGCACTTCACTGCCTTCCATTTGAGAATGTCAGCTGCCTTTTTATTTCTCCTTTTACCTGTATTGTCTCCCTTAGGCTTTTCAGAATCTTCCCAGCTTTCAAGGTTTACCACTTCTTCTACAATAGTGTTCCAGCTTCTCAAGCCTCAAACTATTCCCCTCCTTCTCTAACCTCTTGTATGACATATAATCTGAAACACAACTAAGAATTCTATTAGTCTGTTTTTTAAATGTATACAATCTTCATATCACCAGTAAGACTGGATATTCCAGCCTTTTTATTTTTCATTCCCCACCTCATTGTCTAGAAAAATGCACCCCTCACCAGCTGATTTTCTATATATTGCACTGAATTTAATCTGTAAAAGAGATTTGTAACCTTTATGTATATGCTTGGTGGGGAGAGCCTAATCTTTTTTGAGGGACTGGGAAAAATATCAGTCATATACTAAATTTGAGGCTTTGGAAAAAGAAAAGAAAAAGTATCTTTGCTCCTGTTTTATTCTTTCCATGCCAATCTTACTGTGTTCTAGTCACTGGCAGACTTAAAGCTTCTATTTCTCAATGTGATCATAATCGAGTATGTATCTGCTTCTATTATGGACATCACATATTATTCATGTCTTTGTTCCATATACCTCATAAGACTAGAAAATGCTATACCTATGTCCTTTATAGTTCCCTTCAGGTACTCTGCACAACTGATCATTCAGTACCATATGAGGCCCAACCATCAATGTTTTGACATTTCTGGAAACACAGCAGCTTCGAAGTGCTTGAAGGAAGACCAAAGGAAGTTAATCTCTGTATCACCCAGCAGTAGATCTAGCTGGATCAGAAGTTATCTTACCTCTATCACACAACAATATTTCTAGTCAGACCTGAGTGGGCTTCTAAAACATTCCTCTTAAAAGCCATTATGTTAGAAAAACAGGAAAAAGAAGCTTAACTGACCCATCACTAGAGCAACAATATCAATAGTTCTTGGCTATTTGGCTGACCTACCTCTACCCTAATATCTGCCACCCTTCCACCTATCAATCCCATCTATTTCTGGAGTCAAAAGAAGAGGAGCTGAAATTAATAGACATAATTTCGAACAGATCAAGGATTACTTTTTTCTGTATGAAAGGACCTGTTTTGCTGCAGGAAGGAAAAATTTATTCATAAACCATAAAGTTTCTCTTACCTGTTTAGTTCTGTGCTGAGACTCCGTGGACAAATTATTGTATGTATAATGGGCCTGTGTGATTCCACAGAACAACACAGCAACCACACCTATAAAGACAAGTTCCAAGCTCACATGAAAGGAGAGTTCTCGACTTTTCTACTGAGGCTCTTACTTAACAGAAGTAGATTATATGCTTAGTGTCGACATTTCCAGTTGTGACTTACTTTGTTGAGAGGAACCATTTCCACTGAAAATCCTTTCTACATTCTAAAGTGACAGCATAAACCTTAACCCTAACGAGTGTATTCAAATACTAAAAGAGTTGGTCCACTTGTAGAAAAAGACTGGCAAAGTCACTCCTTATACAGGTTTACAATCAAAAGGAGGAAATACTTACCTGTGAAACCCCATGCTTCAGCCAAGAGGAAGGTACTCCAGGACATCAAGAAGAATAAGCCTGTCTCCAACAACTGGAACTCACGTAATTTGGTGAACTTGGTCACGTAAGACCATTAAGGTTGGTAACAAGACCTCAGAATACAGAAGTATGACAAGGAAAAATAACAGTCGGAGCAAGCCCATCATGAAAGTGAAAAAAGGGGTCTCCAGCCTCTCTAACACAAGTCACAGAGTAAGGATGCCCCTGAGTGAAGAAACTTCAAATGAGCATTTTACTGAGGAGTGAGCAGCCATCCCTTCCATGAGGAAGTCTTACAGCTTAGTCAACCCAATTGTTTTATGGGTATCAATGCCTTGCCAGAAGTAACCCATGAAGTAATGGACCGGAATAACAGATCAGATACATAACATGCCAACTCTGACTATTAACTTGAGACTCAAGGCAAGACAGCTTCCATGATTACAGCAATTTACATCTATTAAAAATGTCATTTTGATGAGATTTTATGATTATTTAATCCTCCAACACTTCTGTGATGCAGGGTATTCCATGATGAGAATCTAAGGCACATCACTCACTTATACTAGTCTAAAAAGTGTTTGTTAGTTGACAGTGGAAGGCCTTGTGTCAAGCTGTGACATATCTTGAGCTGGAATCCATTTCACTTCAACAAACATGTACTACAATAAAAAAAGTTAATAAGATATATGCCCTGTATGCAAGGAACTTATGAGGAAGAGATACTATCTGTCCCTTTCTTCCTCAGTTCACTTATAAAAAGCCATAAGACAAGTCTCCTCCAGCACAAAGCTGAAATATAGAAAACTTATAGATTCTTGAAAAAAAAGTTGTCTTATATGAAAGTATCTTATAAGTTTTAGAGCTGGCAGCTCTTTAGAGATCATCCAGTCCCACTCACCTTCCCAGCTGTCCCTACCCTCCACCTTCCTATACCAAGGTCCCATAAGGTGAAGTGTCAATGCTTCTAGACCATAAACTCCAGGAAGGCAGACACTATATCTGCTTTTTTATCTTTGATATATTGGCATGTAGCAAGCAATAGAGAAATGTTTTTTGGATGAATACAAAAATGACTCACCCAAAATTTTGAATAGCAAACTAGTGGCAGTATCTAGGACTCTGGAGCAGAAGGAGTAAATCAGTGAGAGCTGGGATGAACTCCCATCTATCCTAACCTAGGAACCCTGTCTTGTTCAGTTGGCATCATGGTCATATGTTTCCTATTTGTCCCTTTAAACAAAGAGCAAAAGACTGCCTGGCTGAACAGTGGCAAAGAGCACCCAGAGGCTCTTTAGAATATATCTACCTTTATATTAATTTAATCTACAACCTTAAAATTGACCCCAGAGGGTCATTTTGTCTAATTAGACTTTTGAAGTGAAACTCTGAGGGCATGGAACTCTATGTAAAACAATTAAATTATTTATTGGTAAAGATAACTGCCTAATGTTTTCACACCAAGTAACACAATGGCAACTATGGAATTAGAAGAGACCACGGAACATGACATTCAATTACTTTGTTAGGTTAACAAGAAAAGATAAATATGAGGATATTAAAGCTGTCACCACTCCAGTAGCAGCACCCATCGCAAAAGATCCACTGAAGATCCCAAGGAAAATCCCAATAGACTTGAACATGGCCGTGACATCAAAGGTGTGGCTGTTGTCTCCAGCTGGCTGGTATGCCACTATTGAGCTACAAGAGAGATTGTTCTTACTTCTAGAAGCAATTTTTACTTCGAAAACATTATCTAAAAATAATAAAATGAATAAATAAAAACATTATCTAGTATAGAGCTTAAAAAAGAAAATCAGAGGGGGAAAAACATTAAAACTTTGGATCCAAATTGCCAAAGTAAGGAGAAAAGGTTACCAAAACACCTTGTAGTGGATCCAGCTAGCAAGAAAACTCAGGTTTTATTAAATGACAGTTTCAGGAGGCAGAACATTTTAAGGTCCATTATATGAAACTGTTTTCCTCCAGCCTTAAGATATTGTGCAGTAATATTTTTCTTTGACTCTGCTGAAGACTTACTAGTACTGAGTTCCTAAAAGCCCTAATATAATAATGTAAACAAACTAATGAAAAAGTCCATTTATTTCCAGCAGAAGCATAAGAATAGAAAGAATATGTTCAATATTCAACCTAGTCACATTTTCTTCTTCCTATGGGGGGGAAAAAAGATGACTGACGTACCTTTTGAATTTAGAATTCCAGAATGGGCCTAATATCTAAGATCTATTCACTAAATGAAATGGACTTTTACAGGAAAAAGGGGTCGAAAGGCCTTCCATGGAATTAGAATCCACTCACTGGTACTTTTAGCATACCCAGCTAGATACTCCACTCAAGCTTCTGAAAGAAAGTCACTCTTTAAGAGGCCAAGACAGGCAACTACAGGAGATACACCCCATCTTGAACTCATAGTCCAAACCTGGTCTAAAATGCTTCTTTGAAGTCACCCCAAGAAATAGAAATGGCTGAGAAAATCACTGTTGCCAGCAGGTCTCTGGCAGGAGTGCCTACCATTAACGAATCAGTTCTCATCTCAGTTAATTGAGGTACCAGTGTTTTTATAAAAAGTCCAGACTCAAAGACATCATACAAGTCATGTCAAAGTGAAGTAGGAAAAAAAACACATTCCTAAGAATATAATGAATATGTTCATTAGTAACCCCTGTGGTTACTGCAATGTTTTTCTGGTTCAAGGCGATAACATGGGCTTGCTATACTGCATATACCAGGTTCCTTTCATACCTCCTCAGTTGTTTACAAAAAAATCTAAGACCAAACTAAAATTTCCTAATTTTACCTATTTTATTGATATATAGCACTAACATTAATTTCTAGTAATGGCATCTAGAAATTTCTGAGACTCAATCTGAACTGAAAATTTTAAACACTTGCGTTTAAATATTCAAACTGACCAAATCACTTTAGGACCAGTAGATTTGATACTGTTTTAATAAATATGAAATGTCCTTTAATGTCATGCTTTCTTACCTACATACAAAGGGGTCCCACCACCATAAATCAGATCTGACCACATTGTAACATGAAAATATTAGCAACTGACTGGAGAAAAGAAAGGATATTGCTATAACAACTTCCTTTCTCCCTAGCAATAGTCTTCAAAATGCTAGCTGGAACATAGTATCTAATACTATGCCTCTTGAGCCTGCTTTCCCTGGATTAGTTCATGTAAACTCAAGATTCACACTAATCATTATTTTATGCTTTAATCACTAAAATGTACGAGAACACATGAAAACCATGGTGGGCTGAGAACAGATGAGAGATTTGTTTTATTTTTTTAGCCGAATGCTAGCCTCTGGATTGAAATCTTACTTAACTCACCTTTCCACATCAATCAACATTTTATCTTGAGGAAGTGACATTTTTATGAATACTTTTTTTTTATTCTGAAAGTAATACAATGTACAATTTAGGGGGGATCACCCCACCATTCTAATTCCCAGACAGATATAGCTTCTTTTCCTTCTCTCTTTCTTTCTCCTCTTTTTGTTACATGCTATTTCATGCTTAGTTGTAATCATAGTGAACATATGGTTTTGAATTCTGCATCTTTGACTGACAATGATGTAAGAAGTATTACAGTCTCACTAACCGTGTTTTTTTAAGACTTCAAACATGGTCCAAATGGAAATAACATAATTTATTTAACTATTTCCCCACTGTTACACATTTAAAAGTTGCTTCTCAATTTTTTTGCTCCTAATCATAAGTGTGAAAGAACATATTTGTGCTTTTTACAAATTTTGGACTATTTCCTTTGCGATACATTCTTAGAAAAAGGGTATTACTATTCCTATGGCTCTTTTTACATGTTGCACAACTGCTTTAAAATAGATCTGCATTACATTTTTGGAGGGAAATATGACTAGATCTCTCAAATTTTTAGTGATCATATCCATTGGCCTAGAAATTCTAGTTCTAAAAATACAGAAATAAGTTCGATGATTGTCACAGAGATTTACAAATACACATGTTCAGTGTGGTGCTATTCACAATACAACATTAGAAAATGCCAAATAGTAATCAATGGGGGGTGACTGGAGAGGTAAATTTATAGTGCATCTGTACAATGGGATAATAGAGGTGTTAATATACTACAATGCCTCAGTGAAAACAGCATGCACAGTACTGTGCTTTTTTCTTTGCTTAAAAATTATTGATATATTTATATGTATGTTAATATCCTAAAAGAAAAAGTCTGGATGAAAACCTTAATAGGGGTTATTTCTGAAGAGGTGAAATTTCAGGAATTTCCTATTTCTAAGTTAAATACTTCAAATTTTTATTACAAAAACTTTAATCTTAATATCATAAATAATGACAAAAGATAAAATACAAAAGAGTACTGGTAATGCCAATTTCAATGTTAACACCAATGTATGAGTGATCTCATTTCACGACACCAGGGTTTCTCAATCCTGGAATTATTGATATTTGGAGCTAAATAATTATTTGTTGGATGATGGGTGCTGTCCTGTGTATTGAAGGATATTTAGCAGCTCCCCTGGCCTCTACGCACTAGATGCCAGTAGCAACCTCCTCCCATTCATGACAACCAAAATGTTCCCAAACACTGCCAAATATCCCCTGGGGGGACGGACAAAATTGCCCCTGGTTAAGAATGACTACACTAGACCATTACCAGCAGTAACTACTTTCATTAACAATTGTTAACCGAATAAGTAAAAATGACCACATATTTTAATATGTAAATCTCTGGTAAGTAGTTAAGTTAAACAGTTTGTCTCTAATATTTGAGTATTTCCTATTTTTAAAAATGTAAATGATATTTAAAAACATAATTTAAACTAGTAGGAATTTCAGTCTCTCCAGGCTAATTATGATATATTCATTTGGCAGAATACTATGAAGCTTAAATTTTATCTCTAACTAGCTATCTACACTATGCTATATCAGTACATACAGCTATGTATGAGGGAATGAACCAGTTTTCATTCCACCCTCCCCAGATTAAAGTATTAACATCAACAAAAAAAGTACTGCTAATCTAACAGGTCAAAAAACAGAAACAACTTCCAACCTCAATTTCAGGAAAGGTTGCTTTAACCGGTTTACTGCCAAACACAAGTCCTTCAGAAAGAGATGCCCATCACCCCTTTATGCAAGGTTGCGTCTAAAGAATATTCACACTAGAAAATCATCAAATCAACAGAATTCAACACAAAGTAGACTATTTCTATCTAATGTACTTTAAAAGGCAAATGAAAGACGATGGTAAACATATCACCAAACGCTCCAGCTAGCAACCTCCCACGGCTAGCAACACAACTGGTTTCCCCTTGGCTTCTGGGCAGGAACTCATTTGCTCACCTCCACTAAGACACTTACACAGTTAACAATTTCCTTGATATGATACTTTCCAGATATAGTCCTTCTCACCCCCACAAGAGTTCCACCAAAGTATGTAATGAGTAATCTTGATCTCTTATGAATCTAGAATAATACTAGTGATGCACTATCCTTAAGAGAATTGAGAAAAGTACTCGAATCATTCTCTATAAGGCTTATTCTCTCACAGAACCCTGTTTGAGAAAGGTTGCAATAGAAGGATGAGCATGGTCCTTTGTGAGAGAAGTGTTATAGAAAGGGCACTCCTTTTCTAACACATTTATTCTTCACCAGCACTGATATGTACACCTCCAAGCTCAAATTTTTTCAATGAGTTATTTTTCTTTTAGTATGTATTCAACTGTTCTTCAAGTTGCAGGAAATGTTACTTTACTAAAGGAAAAACTTAGGCACCAGGACACTTCAGTTTAACATAGGGCCAAAACAGAGATTTTTTTCCCAACTCTTCATTAGGTCAATGAGAAAGGAAGAAAGGAACACTTATTAGTAAGATAATTAAGTAGCAGAATAATTATGTAGGATGGAGAACTGATACTATAAGTAACTGCCTATACCTTACTCTCTTCATCTGGCAGCACTGGAGATCTTAACAATCCTATGTACTGAAAGCTTCAATGATCTTTATAGCTTCATTTTTTAAATAACACCTAAATTATAACCACACTATCCATTTCTTCCTCCCTCAAGTACTATTAAACTTTTATTTTGCACCTATTGTCATCAAAGGTATATACATTCAGTAACAATATTAGTTCTAGCCTTTAGGCTTTATTTCTTAAATTAAATGTACATTAGTTTTAGGCAGCTACAAAAAAAATATGACAGAGGGGGTGGAATTTACATAAATCACATTCACAAAAAAGGATTTGACCTTTTGCAGATCTTTATATACAACATTTAAGAAATTAGTGTTACATCTCAGAAAGGATAATTTTCCACTCTGCAGTAAGGCAATGGGGGCACTCAAGCTATGCAAACCAGAGTCACTGACTGATGGCTCATTTATAGTTAAGAAAGTGGAAATTAAGGAGACAGATAAAAATAAAGAGAAAATGTGAAGGGCTTTAACTTTATTCTCATAGAAAGGTCTCATATGGAGTAAAGGCAACTGTCTATAGGGTTAAATATTTGCTTGTAGGACTGGGTTAGCAGGACTGAGCTCCTCAGAGATTGAAACTCCCTTTTTTCACCTGCAAGCACCTTCTAGTAACATGCATAGTAATTTTTATAATTAGATTAAAATATCGCTCATTTCAATAATTGTTTTTTAAAAAGTGTATTATTTAACACTTCTAAAAATTAAAAATGTTTCTGAACTGATTATGTTAAACAAGATAAATACAAATTAAACTACAATGAGATATTTCTCAATCATCGAGTTAGCAAAAATACAAAAGTCCGACAAATATTCTATTGGTAAAGCTATGAGGAAACAGTCACTCCTATAATTTAGCAGTTAAAATGCAAAATGGCATAACCCCGTTGGCCGGCAGTTTAGCAATGTCTAACAAAATTACAAATGTATTTACCTTTTAACCTACTAATCTTATTTCTGGAACTCTATCCTACCAATATACCTATGCATGTCTAAAACAGGTAAGTTCAAGGTTAATCACTGCAACACTATTTGGAATAGCAAAGGACTGAAAGTCTTTGTTTCCGACAATAAGAGACTGATTAAATAAACTATAGTTCAGTCCGTAGTACAGTACATAGAATACTATGTAGCTGCAAACAAAGAATGAAAAAAAAACTGTTTTGATATGGAAAGATCTCCAAATTACAATTATGTGAGAGAAAGCTAGGTATAGAACATACAGAGCATGCTACTTTTAAAAGAAATAGGAAGCAAATAAGAATATTAATTCATGTGTATACATGCATGTGAATAAAGAAATACTAAGACACAGAAGAAACTAACAAAAATGGTTACTTATAAGGGGCTGGGTGACAGGTAGATGAGAAAAGGAATAAGAATATTACTTTTCAGCATTTACCTTTCTATATAGTTTTGATTTTTGAACCATGTGAATATATTATCTAAAAAAATTCAAAAAATAAAATGTTCACGTTATAAAATTATATATATATATATATTATAATCACAGCTATGTAAAAATACCATATGTAGAAAAAAAAATAAAAGGAAATGTCCTAGTAATTGTCCTTAGGTGTTGAGCACATATTTTTTCTTCCTTTTTCTTCCTTACATTTTCCATGTTACCCGTAAGTCTGCATTTTTTCAAGAGAAAAAGAATGCCTCATTCTTTCAAAAGTTTCCATTCATAATTCACTTCATTCAGTAAGTGACTTTCAGTTCCTAGTACTGTAACATTCAATATACAGAATATAATAAGAAAACAAACACTTACGAAGACAGCACTATGGCAACAGCATCATTGAGGACACTTTCACCAAAAAGAAGTGCATAGAGTTCAACATCAACTTGAAGCTCATGGAATATGGCGAGAACAGTCACTAGCAAGTAGAAAGAGTCAGAGGAATATTTCGATATTACAAATATAACATTCTCTTCCATAGATGATTACAATAGTTATGTAGAAATTCATTTATTTGTCTTAAAATTCAATCTTAATAAACTTTGTCTTAGCATATTAAAGATTCAGTAATTTTATGCCAATATTTTTCTTTTCCCTAAATGTGTACAGGCAATATCTCCTTTCTCCTACAAACGGCTGAAAATAAAATTGGAAGACTGAGCTGGACTACATTCTTCATGCGAATGTTAGTAATCTTGTCTTGTAAATTTCTTTTCCATAAAGAATGTATTCAGAACTTCTTACAGACCAGGTGATCATTAATCTTTTAAGAATAATATTATGAAAAGCATTTCCTACTGCAAATTTCATTTTTTCCTTGGAGCCTTACAACTCACTTCTATTTGACTTGCAAATTTCAAGCACACTGGTTTAGCAAAGACAGTAGGAAATGAAAACACAAGTTTAGTTTTTGGTTGGGATAAAATTTATGATCAGAATTACAGATGCTATATTTAACTTAATAAGAAACCAACTATCCAGCTATTACAACTTGAGAAGGGGAAAAAAACCCACCTTATTTTAGGAAACAATTATACAAGAGTTCTTAGAAAATCAGATGAGATTGAAATTGCATTATAACTTTAATTGCTGAGTTACATCAGCTCACTCACTAAATAAACTCAGGCAGACACAAAAGATTATCATAACTGAAGATGGGGGAGCCTCTTCAAATGCCAACCAAAAACAGGAAACTTGCATTTAAAAGATATAGTTTCTATTGCAAAGCATTTTGTTTGGAATATACGAATATCAAAGCTTACTAGGAGAAGGCAAAAAGGAGTGCAGAGGTGATGCTGCAGAATTTTGAAAAAAAACCTATGGCTCACCCTTCTATCAAGTGAACAATTGCAACACAAAAGAATTATTAGAGGGGCTAATGCCTTTATAATTCAGAAGAAATATAACTGCCTAACTTTACATGAGCAAAAGATTTTTGCTTGAGCCATTCAGACAATACTCCTACCAAAACACAACCACAGGTTGAAGCAATGTTGCCAGTCCTATTGACTTAGATTTCTAACAGGCTTTAAAAAGTCGAGGAACTTGCTTCTAGTGAGAGAACACAGAAAACGCAGACCACTGGCTTCTTAAAAAAAATCCTATCTTCATATTGACAATGGGAGCAGCTATAAACAGCAAGGGGTCAGTTTTGAAAATCTTTAAGGAAGTGACTTGATTTTCAGTTTTAAAAATGCTAAACTACACAAATGCCTCTCTAAATTGTCTTCTGAAAAAAATTAAAAATAAAAAATAAAATGTCTTATGATCTTTTAAAATCACTTTCATGGAGTGTAAAACATATTTTCCTACTTCCTATAATACCCTGTGTTATCAGAGTTAATACAGAAATTCAGAGATAACCTTAGGGCCCTATTTTTAATCGTGCTGGAGGGCAGTTAAAGAAGGTGACGGACTTATAAGGTCAAAAGGTATAATAGAACAAACCTCTACCAAAGTCCTAAAGTCTAGTAAAGAAAACTTGAATCCTTAGTTCAAAAACTGCTGTCTATGTTCCTATCTCTACCTCCTCAGCCTACATATTCTTTAAGTGCCCATAATTTGAATGTAGCAGTTAAACCCACCAACACTATATTCCGAAAACTACAACCTAACTCGGTACAATTAAATTCATTCTCCAGCTGTGCTAGCATCAAAACTATTTTATAAACATAAGGCCAATTTTATAAAACTAATCCTTTAACATAATATTAAAGTCAACCAATGACCCCAAATTACACTTTAGTAGCACAACTGCCTTCTAACAATCATTTAGAAACTTTTCTTACTCTTAAATGCAGTTAGCTGAATGCAAACAGAAGATTTTTAGGGAACTGGTTTTCTAGAAACCTGAAAGGAAGTATATAATTATTACCCATTTTAACTAATCTAGTTCATTTCCTATACCCAATTACTAGAAATAGAGACCAACCTAGAATTCTGAAAAAAATACCTTATAGCCAGTGTCTAAAAGCATGAAATTGTGGACCAGTAAGTAACAGGCAAATATAATAATGTAAAAGAAAAAAATGTCTGCTTAAGCCAAAAAGGAACGATGAATTTCGTTTTTTTTTTCCCTTCACAATGGGAAAGAACAGTACTAAGGCAAGTACCTACTCATGAATTCTACACCCCAAAGGAAGACATATCCACATGTGCTTTGCTGGCAAAACACTGCTCCTTAAGTACTTAAGCTCCACTCTCATGTAAAACATACCTGGATCAGTTGCTGATACAATGGCACCAAATAGCAGACAATCTGTAAAGTAAAAATCTCCTGCAAGTTGTCCAGTTACTTTCATCAGTGTTACACAGCCATACATGATTGACCTGTTCAATGAACATATTTCTACTTTAGAAAAAACATCAACTGTTAAAGAAGTCAGAATGTAGTAAGAATAAGAACATGGGTCTACAGTAGTACATTGTGACTAATCTCAAATTCAATTCATGTCATATAAATATGGTAATACCTTGGCCTTAAGAAAAATTCAAACAATTTATCTATGTGAATGCATTTTACTGAAAAAGTCCTTAGACACATTCAGAAATACAACACTGCATAAATCAAATATGCATTATTTTAAAATTATAATTTGAAGGCTGACAAGTGTTTTAAGCTTTAAGTACTTACCCAATTACAAAACAAGAAATTGCTGTCCCAAGAAAAGCGTATGCTAGAATAGACCCAAGGTTTCGAAAGAAATGTCTCTGACAAAAGAAAAGGTTACACTGTGTTAGAATACTTACAACTATTTGACAAAGAAAAGGCTTTCTAGTCTAGTGTGCTGTGCTAATAGTAAATGCATTATTCATTAAAGGGATTAAGTAAGAGAAAGAATTTTCATACAGGCATAAATTTCAGCATCTAAAAAGGATAAGGAGAGAAGGGGGGAAACCTGGAAAGAATTGCCTTTTTTTGAAGCGTCAAAGATGATAAAGCCCATGGAGTTTAAGGTTGTTCAAAGTATATGAAATACAAAAGTACTTACTCTTTTCAGACTATATCCTGCATAAAATATGATAGGAGGAAGTAATATGTTGAAAAATACTTCTGGATCAAAAGTAACCTGTTAAAATAAAGAGTTCTTTTAGATGAATTCCCTTGAATATCTCATATTACATTATCACACTATCAAAAGGAAAAAAGATGAAATGCTCAACTGGTGAAAAGCAAGACTCTTACTGTGGTAACTGAAAAATATTTCATATAGGATAGCTGTTGTTCCACTTCTCAACCAAAATATAAAGAGATATATTTGGAACAAGTTAAGTCAGATCTGTGGAAAGTAAAAATATTATGACACTAAAAAACTTAAAAACAGGAGGAAGCATGAATGTATCTTTGCTTTAAATAAGAGACCCAAAACTAGTAGCAAAATTTGGGGGTATGACATTATTGTTGGCAAGAAGAAACAGACATTCTTGCCTAGGTTACATCTTTAAAGGTATATAACATAATATTATGGTAAAAAATTTCTGCACAGCTCAGATTTCTAGTCCTGACAGCCCATTTATTTTTTTTAATTTATTTTTTTTATGGTGACATTGGTTAACAAAATCCAACCATTTCTTTTAATACTTATTTCCTAGAATAATACAGGCGCCCCCTTCTGTTCATAAGGCTGTAGTGGGATTTGACAGGAATACAAAGCAGCTACACACATGCCTATGCTAAAAGTTCACTTACTAGAACTTAAGGAACTGGAATTTTCCACAGGCGGAAAAAACTCTTGCTGCAAAGTAAACTTGAAGTTCATATGAAGTTTTAAAAAGCACTCAAGACAGTCGGGAACACAATTAAGCAGTTATAAAAGTCAAGTACTACCAATGTAGAAGACAGAAGTGGAGGCAAATGGCCAAGGGTGGGCAGAAACAAAGAGACCCTGAGAAGCTTCAGGATAGAAACTATGAGGGGAGTGGGAGAAAGCAGCTCCAAGAATGTCCAGGAGCCAGTAAGACTGCAACCCAACCTCCTAAATAAAGTTTATGTACAGCGTGGTACAACTGATGCTCAGACTGCAGCCCTGAAGTTGTGCCAGATCATGAATCGAAGAAAGAGTAAATTGTCCCCAGTGCAGAATGCCATTAAGGCAAGAAAAAAATTCAAAGAAATATTAATAGAATATCTTAGGTATTATCAAGCAAACTCAATGCGCTGAAGTGCTACAAAACTCCCAAGGACCACCTGCAAATTGAAAGAAATACTTATAAATTCTGCTTAACTCAATACTGGTCACCATTTATTACGACTGCAAACATCACAGAGTGGAAAAAAATTAGAAGATGAAATGTGCAGACAGGTCCATTTCCTTAGCATTACATTTGTTGAGGTTTTATTCCATTTTAAAAGACTAATTATATTAAATATCATTAAAAATTCATTATTTTTCTCCTGAATCACTTTGCTGCTAGTTATATACTTTTAAAAAACCCCAAAAACTCCCTGTCACTAAGAACTTACCTTTCTAAGCATTTCATTATCTTGAACATTATTGAGTTCATGTGAACTAATTTCTCCTTTCAGTGTATACTCATAAAATTTTCCACTAACGTTTACCAATAAGGTAGTTGGGCTTGACTGCACTTCACAGCTCAGGGTCACATTATTTACATCGCTTGGAACATGAATGCCATATCGAAGCACAAGGCCTACCAAAAGACCTGGAAAAAATAAAAGAACAATTTTAGTTCTTATGTTAGGCAGAAACTATTCTTTCGTACCCAACAAAATACCTTTGGATTGATAACAGAAAAAGCTCTTAAAATAGTCGCCTGTGGTTCAGAACCAATTTTTAGATGGAATGTAGTTACATTTTAAAGTATTACTAAATTCACAAATCTAAGAGTCCAATATTCCTATAATCCTGTGAGATAGGAGGGGAAAACATTCCCTAGGGTAGCTGCTCATATCATTGCTTTTCTAGATCAAGATATGAATAAGTGATTAGGAAAGTAACAAAATGAGAAAATACCTTTGAATCATCTGTACACAGAATATACTCCAACGTATCCCAACCTGAGAGTATAATCACATTAGAAATGTGTTTACCATCCCATCCATCAATTCACACAAGACACATATATGTCTCAAGTTATTCTGAAAGCACATGGCTGGCCAAATAATACACATTTAACAAATTAGAAAGTTAATGACACTTGTAGATTGACTGAGTTCCATTAAAAGGTCGAATTTCAATTTTAAAATACATGCTTCAAAATCAAAACATGGAATAAAAGTCCTGATTCTGGCACTATGATATCAATACATTGCCAGAATTTTACCTGTATCATCATAATGATATTCAAATACGTACAATGTTCTAGGTACTATAACACTACACCGACCAAAGTGTTTACTGACAGCTTTATTGAGATATAATCCACATACCATTAAGTTTATCCTTTTAAACTGTTTAATTCAGTGGCTTTTAGAATATTCACAAAGTTGTATCTTGATCACTACTACGTAATTCTAAAACATTTTCATTGCTCCAAAAAGAAACTCTGTAACTATTAGTGGTCACTATTTTCTCCACCCTAAATCCCAGCCCCTAGCAACCACTAATCTACTTTCTTTCTATATAGATTTGCCTACTCTGAACATTTCATATAAATAGAATCTTACAATATGTAACCTTTTTTCCCTTTCTTTGATTCCTGCCCCGCCCCACTGCATCTCTGAAGGCAGGGCATCTCCTCCCACTTGCCTGGGGCCTGCACTGGGGGCCTGCCACACCACACCTAGGGTATGGTAAGTGGCTCCACCTGGGGTGCGAACCCAGGACCTTCAGTGACCTTCAGCGCGTAAAGCAGACATGCTAACCACTATACTATGGAGCTACCTCCCAATATGTGACCTTTTATGTTTGACTTCTTTCACTCAGCATGTTTTCAAGGATTATCCGTGCTATAGCATGAATCAGAACTTAATTCCTTTTTATGGTCAAATATTCCATTATAGAGGTATACCTCAGCTGCAAATTAATCTGAAACTTCTGGAACTTTCCTTAACTCCAAGATGCACAGTATATCCCTAGTAGTTACATTCTACCTTCCTGTCTCCTTTCAGTCTAGCCAGCCAGACATTCTTTTACTATATGTGAATGGAGTACTTCGCTAAGTAGGTCCCCAGGGTTCAGAGGTAAAAACAATCAATGTTCTTCAGTCCAGTAGCTCTCAGACCAAATAAACAATTATGATAGATACATATGTATACAGGTCTTATAAAGAGAGAAAAGAGGTACCTAACCAAGGCTGAAGGAATGGGACATTAGGGAAGTCTTTCCAGAGGTGTCACCTAAGCAGGTAAATTAAAAGAAAAGGTCTTCCAGGTAGACGGAATAGTAGTACATAGCCAGTCAAGGAAGACTGCGAGAATGCAGCCCATTCACGGAATCACACAGAGTTCAGTATGGCTGGGATATAAAGTGACAAGAGCTGAGGTGCAAAAGATCCACAAGAGCTAAACTATGAAAGACCTCGCAAGTTGAGGAAGAGAGTTTAGATTTTATCCTGAAAGCAAAGGGAAGTCATAGAAGGGTTAGAAGCAGCGGCTTGACATCAGATTTCTATTTTTAGAAAGACTTGTCTAGACAATGGAGGGTCAAAAAGATCAGATAGAAGGCTACAGCAGTGATTTAGGCATTACAGGTTAGGGCCTAACTTAAGAGAGTAGACGTAGGGAGATAGATTTTTAGAAGGGATTATCTTTTAGAAGGATTTGGTAAGTTAGTAGACTGGGAAGAAGGGGGGATGAAAGACTAAGTGAGCCTAAACTGACCTGGCAACTCAGCGGGTAAGCTGGCCCGAGCAACCAGGTGTATAGCAGGGCCATTCTGTGAGACAGGGGACAGATTTACGTGGAAAAATGTGCAGTTCAGTTTTGGACTTGCTGAGTTTGATATACCTGCAATACATGCACAGTTGAGTATGTGAGATCTGGAGCTCAAGGAAGGAGGAGGGGTATCTGAACTGGAGATACACACTTGGCAGTCATAAGATGGTTGTGTCAGGTACAGATGTGATTACCTGGAGGGCAAATGAGAAGAGGGCTATAGATATAGGTCTGGGCTTATCCCAATATTTAATAGCCAACACTAAGGACCTGGTAGAGGAGGAGTAGCTGATAAAGGAGTCTAAGAAGGAAAAGATACAGGAATAGGAAGAAAAGAGGAGGAAGTGATGAAAACTAGCAAATGCTCCAACAAATTTAAAGTCAAGGAAGACAGGCATTAAGAGTCCATTAGGCAAATGGCCAACAAATATTTGAAAAGGTGCTCAACATCGCTAGCTATTAGGGAAATGCAAATCAAGACCACAATGAGATACCATCTTACACCTAGTTAGAATAGTTATAATCAACAGGACGAATAATAAGAAATGTTGGAGAGGATGCAAAGAAAAAGGAACCCTCATACACTGCTGGTGGGACTGCAAATTGGTACAGCCACTATGGAAAACAGTATGGAGGTTCCTCAAAAAACTAAGAATCGATCTATCATATGATCCAGCAATCCCTCTACTGGGTATTTACCTCAAAGACTTGAAAACACATATACAAAAAGATATTTGCACATTAATGTTCATAGCAGCATTATTCACAGTGGCCAGGACATGGAAGCGACCGAACTGTCCTACAATAGATGATTGGCTAAAGAAGCTGTGGTATACATATATATACAATGGAATGTTACTCAGCCATAAGAGATGAAATACTGCCATTTGCGACAACATGGATACACCTTGATCTAATCATGCTCAGCAAAATAAGCCAGACAGAAAAAGCTGAAAATCACATGATATCACTTATATGTGGGATATAAACCTAAAAGCAACAAAGGAACAGGACAAACAGAGACTCATGGACATGGATTACAGGCTAGTGGTTATCAGAGGGTAGGAGGTAGGGGAGGAGGGGGAGGTAGATGGTTAAAGGGGACAAATATAGGGGAGTAGGGGGAGAGTGAAGTGAGTAAAGGGGATCAAATATACGGTAGCTGAAGGAAACTGGACTTTGGGTGGTAAATACACAATAGAATATACAGATGTCAAATTATAATGTACACTTGAAAATTCTATAATTGTATTAACCAATGTTACCCCAATAAACTTAATAAAAAAAAGTCCACTGGAGATGGCAACAAGGAGGTCATAAGTGACCTTGGTAACAGTGGTTTCAGTGGAACAGTGGGGACAGAAGGCAGACCAGCATGGGAAGTGATGAAACAGAAATAGGGGGTGTAAGAGCACTAGTTGGTCAGGAAGGGGTAAAGGAGGATAAGGGATCCTTCTGGTCAATTTATAGTCACACTTTTTTTAAGTGAGCAGCAATGATTAACTGGTGAACAGTACAGTGACGTTGACTTTAAAAAAAGTTTTAACAAAGGTTCAAATTTAAAATAAATGAAAGATACACTTTGAACATATCTCACCTAGAAAAAAAATAAAAAGTGATAGCTGGGTATCTACTGTATTTGATAAACATAATTTGGGAGAGAAAAAGCTATATATTCAGTCATTCTGCTTATATGATATAGTAACAGCTCTATTCTCTACTACTTCATAAGAGCTTCTAATTAAGAGTCTCAGTAAAAGTTGCCCACTTATATATGTGCAGAAACCACAGTTAAGCTACCACAAACACTAACAGCAGCAAATATTCTTCCCATGTCCCCAAGCCCGACTGTGTAAAGAACAGTACCCAGTGGTTCTCTTGTACCCGGACCCGATGCTGAAACTTCACTGGGTGCCTTGAGGAGGACTCAGCACTTGGATAAATTTGAGACACACACTTTGGCAGTTAAAACATCAGCAAAGAGGATAATTGCATAGGTTGGAAATAATCACGATCCTTTTATTACAGCATCAGACATCTGAAAAATTGGAATTTCTTTGAATAAAGTTGACAGGTCAAGTTAATTTGGATTCTGTGAAATGTCAAATCCTAATCACGGAGTTAAAGCAACTCTCAGTAAAAAGAACATACACAAAAAGAGTGCTTTGTTAAGCAGACAAGGCAGAAACTTCTAGCTTCCCACGTAGGCAGAGGCATAAACAATATTGATATCATAAAATTTAAAATGACCACTAACAGGCAACAAAGAATACAACCATAGAGATCTTTCATGAAACAGAGAGGTCCCACCCCTTCTACACATTCCTGACCCTCTTGTGCTAGAAACCTTCCCAGGGATAAAGAACTCAGTATCTCTCAAGTCCCACCATTATATGAGTCTTACAGTTAATGGAAACTGGTTTTCTAATAGATTTCAACCCATTCTTCCAGCTTATCACACTACAAGCCTCTGATTGTCAAAAATATGGAGGAAACATCACTGGGGTATTAAGTGTGGCCAAAATTGATAAAATTTCTACATATTAAAATGTATAAATATATATATAATATCTACTTCTTGAACAATGCTGTTAGATTGTCTAGCTCAACTTCAAGATAGCCAAAAAGTCACGGTTTCTGCTGACCCTTGGTTAATTTTACATGTGTTTAATCATCTGTCTTCCACAGCTCCTTCAACCTTTATCCTCCTTCTCAAGTCTCCAATCTCACTGCCTATGTTTCCGAGAAGCTAGAGGCCATTTGATATAAGCTGCCTCTCCATCTCAATATGAACTCATTTCTCTTAAGCTAACCTCTCAGGAAAGATCAACCTCTTTTACAAGGGAATCTTTTCACCTGGGATTTTGAACCAACCCCTGTCTGAATTGTTTCTGAATATATTATTTGATCCTCGTAGCCTTATGACATAGATATTAATATAAATCTGTCATTATCTCATCTATAATGAGAATAAATGACTTGCCCAACATGATTTGGCATTAAGTGACAAAGACAGGGCTGATATCTGGGTTTCCTTTCTCCAAATTCTATAATTTTCTAATCATCTCTTCACTTTCATGTCAGCACTAACTTCTCCAAGTGGTTTAAGTCACCATTTTCTCATAGCCCTCCCTCACAATCCACCTCCAAACTTCCGCAACTTCAAATATTATATCCCTACAGATGTTATCTTATGACATTTAGTATAGTATGATATAGGAGTAAAAGCACAAGTTTGGAAATTAGATAGATACATGAATTCTGACTCCATCAATTTCCAGTTGGTGACTGTAGGGTAAATAACCCCTCAGTGAACCTCAGCTTCCTCAAAGATGGCTGATGATAATACTAACCTGTTTTTCTTCATAGTTAAGTTTTATCGTTTTAACATGAGGCAATATGGTTAGGGGCTAAGAGAATGGGGCTTTTGAGCCAGACTGACTAGATCTGAATCCTGGCTCAATACTTACAAGTTATATGACTCCAGGCAAGTCATTTAACCTTTCTGTGCTCCAATTTTCTCATCTATAAAACAGGGACGTAGTAATACCTATCTCACAGAGTTATGAGGTTTAAATGAAATGATACTTATAGAGCACTAAGCAGTGTCTAATACATTGTAAGGCTCAATAAATATCACCTCTTAAATCACTAGACTGTAAGTGCTTTGTAGGCAGGGATGATGACTCACATCTGTATTTCCCATAGCTCATACATCAAAGGAACGTAATAAATATTTATTGATGAATCATATTAGTTAACCCTAGGACTCTGGATGCTGTATGATTAAGGCAAAACAAATATTTCTTCCCTGTCTGATTTTTTATACCATCTGTAAGCACACTGCAGTCAGTGGTCACTTTTCAGACTTACTTAAGTACCGTGACAATTTTTACTACCAGCAACTCACTTTTAAGCTTAAGCAACCTACCCCAATGAGAACGCTTAGGTGCTTCGACACTGTACAAACTGACCACAAAGGCAATTTGGTATTTTTTTTACTCTTGCTTCTCAAAAAAGATAAATGAAAGGCTTATTTTAAATAGCATGTTTCTAGGATTTAGGTAGCTAAACCAAGAGCACAGCAATAAAATCTTCAGTGGGCTGAATCTTGGAGGTTTGGACATTCCCAGAGTAAGAGCCTTTTCACCTGGAAGTCGAGCTGAAAAATAAAGATCTTAAAAACCATTATTACCATAGCAGCCATGATGGTATAAAAGTCGTAAGAAAAGGCAAATGGCAGACAGTAATTAGAATTAGAAAATGTCAATTTCCATGGCACTGAAACTACTTTGACTCAATCCCACCTCTTCTCAAATTGAACTTGGGAATTAGTCAGGCAGCTCTTTGTCCACAGGTATCACTGCCTAAACTAAGAAAATGAGACAGGCTAAAGAATATCAAGTTGTGGCAAATCAATCACTCTTCCACTTTATATTTCACAAGAGATACCCCTGTTTTTCCTTTACATAATACTAACACTAAGGTGCCCCAACACTTTTTATTAACGAAGAAGCATCAGGAAATGCAATCAGTAATCCTACTTTTTGACTTGAGCTCAAGAGGTAGATGAGATTAGTGATATCAAATACCAAAGAGCAAATATTTTCAGAGCAATTCTAAGTCTCTGATTTAAAAAAAAAATACGGTTTGCCTCTTACAAGACTGAGCAATTAAAAGAACTGTTCTGAGCTGAACTTGAGAAAATATAGTTATAACAGCAATAATAATAGTATATAGCTATCATTTATTGAGCATTTACTTAGGAGTCAGGTACTAAGCTAAAAACATTTCTTCCTCAAAATAATTCTATCATTGTTCCCAATTTATAGATGACAGTGAAGGAGGGTAAGGGACTTCCCTAGAATCACACAGAGCTATTGAAACAGTGGGACAGGAACTCAAGTCTGACTCTAAAGCAGGTGCTGGAAATTTGTTTTAATATGGTCCAAAAGCTACAAATGGTATTTATGTTCTTAAAGGTTTGTAAAAAGAAAAAAAAAAGAGAAGAAAATGCAAGAGAGACACAGAGACCTATGACCAATGTGACCCACAAAGTTGACAATATTTAGTATTTGGCCCTTTACAGAAGAAAAGTTCAGACCTCTTCACACCTTAAACCACTACATCACACACTCTCTCTCTATAGGAAAGAGGTTTCTGTGATCGGATTTTTAACATCATAATACTTGCTTGGCATTTAACTGAATTTAAGATGCCATTATTTTCTTTTCATGACCTGTCTACCCAAGAAAAATAAGTTCCTTGGAGGCAGGGATTATATTTCTTTGTATTCTCTGTGCACAGTACATAGTAGGCTGATTAACAAACGTTTGTTGAGGATAGTAAATAAACCACAAACTCTTATCCAGAGAAATTCAATAGAGATGTATAGCTTCTCCAGCCAATTTAGCTTAAGGGATGCTACAAATAAAATTCAAAAAAAAAAAAAAAAGAAAACTAATATGTCTAAAAACTAAGAATCCTAGGAAACAGAGAGGCTTAGAATTTTATTACCTTACAAATGAAAAATAAGCCTGAGTTCATGCATTTTCCTTGTTACCCTTGAGACGCACATTTCAGAAACCTGTATTTACTGGAAAGAGTTGGGGGTAGGTACATGAGGAAATGTCTTTTTGTACCTATCTGCAAGTCTGAGACACAAAGCCTAACAAGCCCATCAGTTTAAGCCTGTTCCAAATGAAGATAATCTTTACCCCTGTACTGCACAGAAAGGATTGTCTACCGGCATCTCTTCAGTCACATATACCCTTACAGGCATTTTAGATTAAGAGTCGGCAATATGCATCTTATCTTTTCCTCTCATGAGGCCCCCAGCACAGGCCAAAATGCCTCTGAGCCTGTGGTTTGATTGCCTGTCTCTCCTCATGACCAAAAAATATAAACAAACAAATAAGAAACCTCAAAAAAAAAAGCACACCAAGGCACAAAAACTGAAGCCATTTACTCAAAGATCAGTCAATAACCTCATGCCACTAGCAAGTCATACTGCATATGCGGGTTCCTAATGTCTGCTTGGCTGAACCGTCCTGATCATCGTATAGTACAACACACTGCTGGAAGATCTTTAACTCTTCCTTGTCCTCACCTTGGTACTCCTGAATTGTAAGGATCAACCATACATATGCATATCAGATATTACAAATAATACATCAGAACGTCATTAAAAAATGCCTAAGCCTTCTTTAGCTTCCTTCGCGTTCTGGTTTTAACTTGGGCTAAATGGGAGTGAGGTCTTCTTTCTCTACCTCGAAAGGACAGGGCGTAGCAAGAACTGGGTGATGGGTAAAGGCGGACACTGGCTCCAAAGAAACACAGGTTCTGAGCCAGAAATACTACTGCAGCTTCAGTGTACCCTAAAAAACTGACACCACAGAGAAATGGCTCTCCAGGCTGTCTCCCCCTCCCCCTGGCCCCAGATCAATCCGAGACACCGCACCCACTCCCTTCCCATCCTCAGTCCTGGGTCCCAAGCTAGGTAGGCACAGGCATGGAGGTGAGGAAAAATAAAGGGGGTGGGGTCAGAGGGGAATAAAAGGTGTGGAAGGCAAAGGAAAAGGGGTGCGAGGCAGGGAAAGATGGGGGCGGGGCTGAGGAGGAAACAGGGTGAGCAGAGAACCGGGGGTGTAGCAGAGAAAATGGGGGCGAGGCAGAGCAACCGGGTGGGGGAGGGGGAAAGGCAGAAAATGGAAGGAATCAGAAAGGGAGCCCAACATAGGACAAGCAGGGCGAGGAGAGAAGGCGAAGCAGCCGGCGGGCAGAGAAAGGGGGAGCGCCAGGGACGGACGTGGAGGTGAGGCACTTGCCATAAATCATAGCCAGGCCGGTTTCATGCAGGAAGCGGGCCCGGCGGTGCTTGAAAAGCCAGATCGTGAGAATGGTGAGGGTGAGCAGCAGGATGAAGATGAGCAGGTTGGCGCTGTCCTGACGGTGGCTCTCCTCGGCTTGCTTCTCAGACACGATCTCTTCGTCCATGGCTCTTGCCGCTCTATCAGCGCCGTCCGAAGCCCCGGCCCAGCCAAAGATGCCCACTGCGAGGATCAACCAGAGCGGACGCGTGAGCCCGCGGGCCCGAGGGCCGCCACCAACACCGCGGCGGAGGGGCGCCCGCAGCCAGCCGCGCGGAGCCATGACTCCCCCCGCCTCCCGCCCCGCTCCTCACCCGCCGCCGCCCGCGGTCAGACCACTCCCCGAGGGCTCACGGGAATGGGGCGGGGCCCCAGGGAGGCCGGCGGTACGCGCCTCTGCCACCGCTCTTAAAGGGGCAGCAACATTTCCAGTCAGCTCTGCACGGAGCTAACTTTTGTCCACCCCCTCCGCACCAGCTACCCCAGCACCGAATATGCACACTCAGGCACTGCCAGGGAATGAAGGCCATCGAATCTAGCCCACTATCTTCTGGAAAAGAAACCTCGGCTCAGCATAATCAAGCAGCTACAAATTGCGCTATGTCTACTTTGATCCTATTCTTAGAGCTCTCAAGGGAATCTATCTTTCATAGCCCATCTCAATATTGTGCCCCAGTGTCTCTTAACAGGATAAGAAGTTGTTCCCTTGGGGGTGGTCTAAGTTGTTCCCTTGGGGGTGGTCTAAATTTCCATCTCTGTAATTTAAATCGAATCCTCCTTGTTCTGTCCTCATTGGGAAAAACAGCACTGTAGTAGCTCATAGAAGAATGGACTCGAAGGCAAGGATTATGCGTGTCTGTATATTGAGCTTTCCTTAGATGTAAACATCTGATAAAAGTCATCTCTCACATCGGGAACCTGACAGAAACTCATCAATCTCGCAGAGAAGATTCAACCGGTTTGTACTAACATTTACCTATTTTCCAAAACACTCCCCCGGAAGAAGAAATCTTTTGTGGTGTGGCCCATCTTTCCCTCTCTTGCTCTGTTTCCATTCTGTCTTAAAGCAAATTTCGCCAGCTCAGAAGGGTCACCTTAAGGAAGAAGACGCCTACCAGGAAGGAGTCCTGATGGCTAACTGGGCTCAAATTTTAAAACCTGGAAGCCATTTCTAAACTGGGGCCTCTCATGCAGGCCACCTGCCGCTCGCACTGAACTGCCTGCCTACACTGTGTTTCTGCCATCTGAACAGGAGGTCCTGGTATCCTATTTCAACCAATAGGACTGATTTGTTCCCTGTCCAATCAGAGCTGCATAGCTATATCCTAATTAGCATTTCTTTCCTTTTTTAAAAATAATTGTTTTGTCTTCCAATTACAGTTGACATACAGTATCATATTAATTTTAGGTGTACAACATAGTGATTAGATATTTATATAATTTACAAAGCAATTGCCCCCAATAAATCTAGTTCCCATCTGACACCATACATAGTTATTACACTATTGTTGATTATATTCCTTACGCTATACTTTACATTCCCACAACTATTTTGTAACTACCAATTTGTACTTCTTAATCCCTTCCACTTTTTCACCAATTCCCCAAACACCCCCATCAGACAACCCTCAAAATGTTTCTGTCTCTATGAGTTTGTTTGTTTTTGTTTATTTCATTCTTTAGATTCCACATATAAGTGAAACCATATGGCATTTGTCTTTCTCTATCCGACTTACTGCAATCATCACAATACCCTCTAGGTCCATCCATGTTGTGGAAGATGGCAAGATTTCATTCCTTTTTATGGCTAATATTCCATTTTATATATGTACCACCTCTTCTTTAGCCATGCATCCATTGATGAACACCTAAGTTACCTCCATATCTTGGCTATTGTAAATAATGCTGCAATGAACATATGGGTGCTCATGACCTTTCAAAGTAGTATTCTGGGTTTCTTCAGATAAATACCTAGAAGTGATATTAGTAGATCCTTCTTTGTCTCTTGATATAGCCTTTGTTTCAGTCTATTTATTTTAGTCTGTGTGTGCCTTTCGATCTGAAATGAGTCTCTTTTCTTATCTATTCAGCCACCTTATGTCTTTTGATTGGAGCATTTAATCCATTTACATTTAAGTGTTGACAAATATGTCGTTATTGCCATTGTATTATTCATATTTTTTATCTTTTTCTTCTTTTTCTTAAAGAAGTCCCTTTAACATTTCTTGTAATACTGGTTTGGTGGTGATGAACTCTTTTCGTTTTTTTTTTCTCGTCTGGGAAGCTCTTTAAGCTGTCCTTTGATTCTAAATGATAGCCTTGCTGGGTAGAGTAATCTGGGTTGTAGGTCCCTGCTTTTAATCACTTTGAATATTTCCTGCCAAAACTTCTGGCCTGCAAAGTTTCTGTTGAGAAATCAGTTGACAGGTTTTTTTTCGTTGTTTTTTTTTTTTAACACCTACAGCACCTAATATTCCTAGGTGGTCTCCTATCCAAGTACTAACCAGGCCCAACTCTGCTTAGCTTCCGAGATCAGACAAAACGGGCACATTCAGGGTGGCATGGCCATAGACAGCTGACAGTCTTGTGGGGACTCCCTTGTAGGTAACGAACTGTTTTTCTCTTTCTACTTTTAAGATTCTCTTTGTCTTTAACCTTTGGCATTTTAATTATGATGTGTCTTGGTACGGGCCTCTTTGGGTTCATCTTATTTAGGATCTCTGCATTTCCCATGCTTGTATGTCTATTTACTTCACCAAGTTAGGGAAGTTTTCGATCATTATTTCTTCAAATAGGTTTTCTATTCCTTTCTCTCTCTCTTCTCTTTCTCATACCCATATGATATGAATGTTGATACCCTTGATGTCCCAGAGGCGCCTTCAACTATCTCATTTGAGGAGGGATTCTTTTTTTTCTGTTTGCTGTTCTGATTGGGTGTTTTCTGATACCTTCTCTTCCAAATCGCTGATTTGTTCCTCTGCTTTATTTAATTTACTTTTGATTTCTTCTAATGTGTTCTTTATTTGTTATTGCATTCTTCATTTCTGACTGATTCCCTTTTATGTTTTCTATCTCCATTTTTATGTTTCTTTCTCTTCATTGAAGTTCTCACTGAGATTGTTGAGCATCCTTATAACAAGTGTTTTGAACTCTGGTAATTGCTTGTCTCCATTTTGTTTAGTTCTTTTTCTGGAGCTTTGTTCTCATCTTTCATTTGGAACACATTTCTTTGTCTTCCTATTTTAGCTACCTTCCTATGTTTGATTCTATGTATTAAGTAGAGCTGCTATGTTTCCCAGTCTTAGTAGAGTGGTCTTATGTAGTAGGTGCACTTGGGGCCCAGTGGCACATTCTCCCTGGTCTCCTGAGCTGGGTGCTCCAGGTGTGTCCCTTGTGTGGACTGTGTGTGCCCCTCCTGTTATAGTTGAGACTTGGTTTCTATTTGCATGTCAGTGGAAGGGATTGACCCTCAGACTGGTTGGTTGTAAGGAATGGCCATGATTGCAGTGGAGAAGCTGTTGCGCAGAGGCTGACTCTATAGAGTGGAGCAGGATTCACTTTAGCAGGGCTCTGGTGCCTACCCAGTCTGCCCTTTGGGTGTGTCATTCCTAATTAGCATTCCATCTTACCAGTCAGGACAGTGCTTTTTGGACCAATGAAACTAGAGGATTTTGGAGTCCTCATTTACATAAGAACAGGCAATCAGGGACTGGGAGGAGGGATTTTCTCCTCTATAGACAGCATTACTCTGGCTCAAATAACACACTTCCCTTTTCCACCAAAGACTGAAGATTGTGTTTCCTTGCAAATGGATCTAAGCACGCACTCTAGCCAGAGAGAGACCTTGCCCCAGGGCCCACCCCGATAGCCAGCCTCACATCTATAATTGAGCTGTAATGCTACTAAGCTATTCCATAGCTGCACTCTATCACAATTGAGCTGTTTGCACTAAATTAAGTTTCCTTCTTTGGCACACCCCAAATTAGAGATTCCTGTTGATGTTGAAATGGCACCAACAATCATCATTGGTTGACAGAAGTCACTTTTGGCACTATCTTTCAGCTCTTTTCCTCAAAGTATATTTTCTCTGTTTTCAGCCTCTGAATCTCACACACCAGAATTGCACAGTTCTCACTTCTCTGAGAACAGTGGATTCCTATTTTCCCTGTACTTCTCAGATCACTCCTTATTATGTGGGCTTTTTGTTCTCTCTAGACTTTTGTTTCTACCTACATGAATGAACTGTAAATCCCAAGCCCTGACCTGCCATCCTCCCTTCAGGCCTCTACCTGTTAGATACTGGATACACATCCTATTCAGGCTCCTACCTATCTAAAAAATGTTTTTAAATGAGCTCATTATTTTTTTTCCCTGCAAACATTCTTTCTCAAATTTTCCATACCATCAATGGTACCACTATGGATCCAATTCCTATCATTCTGCCCAGAATTCGTGATTCTCAAACATTTCATCTCATGGTGATATAACTTCCTGGTTAAAACAAGTAACATTAGGGTGACTACAAGCTGCCCTAGTGTAGGCTCACTCCCACTAACAAGCTCTGTGAGGACAGTGAGTTTAAAAAAAGTGCTAGAATGCTGTTCAACTTCAAGTTGGTTCAAGAACTGTCCCAGTGACTGTCATCCCATTCTCTCCTCTTAGTACCTGGATCTGTCTGTGACTTCTCAAGAAACCTTGTGGCCACATGTGCCCTATGCCCTAACTCCTGCCTAACCACACTGGCCTGTTCACACAGGGCTAGGCCATGTAGATGCGAGAATCCCAGGTGTGGATCCTTTCCAGTCTCCCTCACTACCCACTTCCAGATCTATCTTGGTCACCCAGAAGACTAGAAAAGGGGTTTACCTGCTTCTTCAGGCCTAACCACCCAGTCCTAGGCTGTTTTTGACTCAGCACAAAATTTTTCCTTCTCGAGTGTCCTGACTGACTGATTGATTGATTTAATGGTGACATTGGTTAATGAAATTCAGTAAGTTACAGCTGCACATTTTAACAGTAAGGCATATATTTATTTACGTTGTATGTTCACCTCTCATAGTTAGATTTCTTTCTATTACACATATTTGACCACTGTTACCCCAACTACCTCCCCCCACCCCCACCTCTGGTATCCCAGTGTTTGGAAGTTGAAAAAAACAAAGTCACACTTTGCTTGCCTGACCATAGTTAGCAAGTCTTCACGCCCCAGACTCTACCTCTGTTTAAATGACTACAGCAACTTAGTAGGCATCCCCAGCAGCCTCTTTACAACAGAGTTCCAGGAAGAATCTTGAGATGGCAATATTCTATCAAGAGGGCCAATCCCCATGAGTCTTCAGCTCCTCTCAGAATATACTTCTCTTTCAACCAAACACTGCCTTATGCTTCTGACTCTTGCCTCCCATTTTCTCCTCTCACTACTGTCCTCCTTGCCAATCATTGTTGTGTACTCTCTGGAATGCCCTTCATTATGAACAAACTACCCAACCCTTTCAGTTGCTGCACTGATACTCTCTCCATCTCTTTCTTTTAACAATACCTGAATGTCACCAGGGACATTGCATTCTCTGAAGCTGTTTCAAGTCATTTCCTCACCACCTGTACACACACATACACAACTCACACCTGTATCATGTGGCCTGAAAGAGGAATTGCCATTTGGCTTACTCCCCATTGTTATTCCAAGCTCATTACTCCTCACCCTTCACTGAAGGTGAACAATGTCTTCTATCTTTGTTGCTGCCATCTGCTGGCTCCCTGGTCACTATGCCACATTCACAGAGGACTTAGGCATTTGGCTCACAGCTTTTTCTACCCCACCACCAGCTCCCTGCACCCCAGCCCTGCCATCACCCTGGGTGACTTCCATGCTCATCTGGAATCCAAACCTTGCCTCCCTTTCACTGGGGAAATCAAGATCCTCAAGAAAATAGCCCTCACTTTCCTTACCCTGCAATCTACTTAAACATCTTATCAGTGCCCATTCTTTCTTCCTCCCCTCCAGCCTTACTGGAAGAGGTGTTTCCGCCTCCCTTATGAAACGAATGCCGCGATAGGTACTCTGCATTCCATCATCTCCTCCATGCCTGGAGAGGAAGATTGTTTCTACTCTAACAATAATCTCCCAAAGAAGAGAGAGTAGTAGCACAGAGAATGCCTGTATTCAAGAAATAGAAGAAAGGCTAGGTCACAACTATCAGTTAGAACCCAGCATAATTAATTATACTGGAGTTTTCAGTTTCTTTTCCAAACGTATCAGCCCAACGTGCTGAAAAAAAGCAAATAAGATTTTCTGTGTCATTTTTGGTATCCAGGCTATTTGAAATGAATAATTATATTAACTTCAGACAAGTAACCTAAGATACTTTGTGCAGATGTGGTAATGAAACCCTAAGAGAGATATTAGTAAATCTGGAATTAGTCCAGAGGAGAGCAATTAAAATAATCAAAGGGGTGAAGCAACTGATGTTGTAGGTAAGACTAAAGAAATAAAGAACTTCAGTATAGAAAAACAGCTAGAAGAGTCAATAGCAGAAACAGTGATAATAATAATGGTTAACATTTATTAAGTGCTTGCTATGTATAAGATTATTCTAAACAGCTTATATATATCTTCTCAATCCTGACAACAATCTTATCAAGTAAGTACTATTATTATCCCCACTTTACAGATGGGAAAACCGAGGTGGAGTAAAGTTAGGTAAATTGTCCAGTCTCCCAGAGGTAGTAATAGAGAAGCAAGGATTCGAACCCAATCTAATTCCAGAGTATATGTTTTTAACCATGGTATTATGGACCTTCCAGCATCCAAACCTTAAAGATCTGAATCAAGTACCATATTTTGTTTAGGAAGATTCAAAACTCAAAACACCAAGAAACCACTTAATGCTTTCTTTAAGAGGAATACATTGTGTATCATTTGAATTTCTTACAGTGAGCACGCATCACTTTTGTAAAGAAAAAAATGAGAAGATGCAATTTCAATATAAAAGTTGAAAATACTAGTTTATCCAGAAGGTAGTAAACATCTTGAATTTGTTATCTAGGGAGGTTGTAATAAATATAAGAAAGGTTTAGTACCCTCAATAAATATATGCCTATCATAGTAACGAATTTTGAACCAGGTAGGAAAGGACAGAGTGTGCTAGGTGGAGGGAGAATCAGCGTGGAAAATGGAGACATGGATGAGTGGTATATGAAGTTGTTTGTGTAGTTTGGTGGCATGTAACAAAGTTAATTAACTGGAAGACAATTCTGGAATTGCATTGGTTTCTCTTTCCAACTGACCATCCTGGGAAATGAAATGAATCTTCATAAAAAAAAAATCTGGGTAGGAAACATGCTTTAAAGATCATTATTTCCACCTTTAATAATATCCACATCATTTATCCCCTGTGCATATGGAAAATGGCCATTTCTTTGAGAAGACTAAAGGCATTTCTGGCGTTACCTAGGAATTTAAATGCTCTTTCTTATGAGGTTTGACTTTCATCCCAAGAGCTCATGAAAACAGTGCTGCCACTAGCTGTACTTTGCACCTTTGAGATTAACTGAGACCTAGAGAACAATGTGTGAGTGTACCCAAGGTACTTATTAGAATGATACGGTCCGGTCCATGGTAACTGCGACTACTACAAATATCTTGGCTTCCTTTTAGGTTGGGATCCACAGGTCAGACAAAATCCATTCCATGAATATGAGTTAACCACTTATTTCTAGGAAATGTGAAACTAGTGTAGTTTCTTTTGCTCTCAGTACATGAGTAAGAGTCAAAGGAAGAGAGTGGGAATGCATTTTAAGAAGGTAGTGAAGAGAACAAAATTTAATGTCTGGACACACACAGGTTACTCCCCTGAACACTAAGATAACATATCAGTGGCTTATACAAATATCAGATTCCTTACTGGCTCTTTTCCCCCACAATCTCATCTTTTTAAAAGAAAAGAATAAGATCTCAGCTCCTTTCAGAAACTTCCTAATCACTTTTTGCTTCAGATAAATTAATATTTGAAAAGGTAATTTAATAGGTTACCTGAAAAGGTTAATTTCAATTTGACAATTATCAAAACTAAAACAAAGCTTTAAGATTTCTTTTTTTGCTCAACTATCTGTTCTATCTTGTTGCCTCCCAGTGGTGGAGAAGGAAGTACTTTCCTGTCAAGTACAGAGAGATTATTTCCTGGTTTTCCCTGATTGTGAGGTTTTAAAATAGAACTACGTTTGTAAGGAATACACAATACTTTACTTGACATTGATCAAGTACTGTGTCGAATCTTGGCTTAGAGGTGAAGAAATTGGAGAGTTCCCAGAGAAAAATAATGACCATAATTAAAGGTTTGTAAATGAGATCCAAGACAAAAACTATATAGGTAAAGATGAGGAAATCTGATAATTCTTGGAGGCCCTCTTTATTTCTAGTTTTTTTTTTCAGCTTTGAGGAAGCTCAAGTATATCAGAAAATGTTTATCATCAATCAAAGGCTTATTAAAATTTATGAGAGCATATAAGTCCACAGGGATTTTGGAACCCAATTCAAATTAAAGGAAGAACTCTCAATAGAGATCCTTTCAAAAAAGGGTACATCCGTCGTCCTCCATTCTTTCCATAATTTATTAATTCATTTAACATTTATTTGAATGCCTTTCATGTGACAGGCAATGTTCTAAACATAGAAATCTCTATCCTCTTGCAACTTACATTCCAGCAGGGTACAAGAGACAGCGAACAACAATAACAATAGAAATATAATAAGTAAATTATAGAGTATGTTAGAAGGTGATAAAAATAGAGCAGATTAAGGGATCAGAAATACGAAGATTGCAAATTTAAAAGAGGTGGTCAAGGTAGACATCGTCAAGCAAGATACAGCTAAAACGTAGAATTCTGACAGGGTTGAGGGAGAAGAATGGTGATTACGCTATGCATTTACCTTGTGATATGCAGTTTACAACCCTGTGCCAGTCAGGGGGCACTGGAGGAGTTCGTGCAGAGTTTGGAAAAAAGGATGAAATCCATTTTAGCCATATTAAGTTTGAAGTGCCACGGGATAGAAATAAATGTCCAGCAGGTAATCGGAAATGCACGTCCGGAGCTGAGCAGAGACATTTGCGATAGAGATGTTGATTTGGAACCATTTGTAATGTCTCCAATGGCTGAATGTGGTAGGATGAATAGGTGAAATTGCAAAATAGCAGAGTGAAAAGAGGTCAAGGGGAGAACCTCACTGTCGAATGTCTAAATTTCAGGGAATAAAGAAATTATAAAGAAAAAATCGAGAAAGGAGAGTACATTTTATTCTAATCAGAGAGACAGACGGAGAGACACAGAGACAGAGATAAGATGGGCCTGAGTTGTTACCATCTTTTATTCCTCCCTTTCATTTCTCCCTAATGTAAACTGGTTTTCTTCATGACAAAACACTCCCGCTGCGTTACATCCCTTTGGGCGTGAATCCTTCGTAAAGACCTTTTGAAGGTAAGCTGAAAGGGAACTAACTTTAGCTGAGGATCCCCCAGAGCGTGACACGTGTTTAGGGCTCCAAATCCCAGGCTGTTTTCCTTTGCACCCCACCCGCCTTCTGCTTTCACAGTACTGTCTCCTTCCGTAGTGCCGGTTCCCAAAGGGCTGATGCATAGGAAAAGTCAACAGAAAACAAAGGACACAGCTTGAAGGAAAAGCCAAACAAACAAATGAAAAATCCCCTGCTGGGGACAGAAAACCACCACCGAGGGCCTTTGACCACCCCCTCCAGCCTACCGCTGCTCTGCCCTACCCGGCCTCTGCGGGCCCCGCCCCTTGCCCCGCGGCCCACGCTCATTTGCTGGCGCCCTTCCTCTCCGCTTCCCCATTGGTCCGTTCTCGCCTCTTCTTTTACCCACCGCTCAGCTCCGCCCTCCCAGAGGCAGCGCAGCGCAGACTCCCCTCGCGGGCACTCGTGAACCTTTTTCAGTGTGCTTTTCCTTTCTTCCCGACATTCTTGTTTCCGCTTTTCAAGGTTCTTCGGTTTTTTTCCATCTCTGCGAGACACTTCGCAATCAGGGTCCAGTGACGTCATCTCTCTGCGCTGCGCATACACCCGCCTGTGGAAGAGGGAACTGCTTCGCTGCCCTTCACTGCTTTTGTTGGGCTGCTACTCGTCCGGAATCATGGCGCCGTCGCTGTGGAAGGGCTAGTGGGCATCGGCCTCTTTGCCCTAGCCCACGCGGCCTTTTCCGCTGCGCAGCGTAAGTGCCTGAGGGATGCACGGATTGCTCCTGTGCTGCACTCCAGGGGCGGTGTGTGGGCGCATCCCAGAGGAAGTGTCAGACCAAGTGTCCCAGGAAGGGTCATTCAAGACCTTAGAGTTTGGGTGATTCTGAGAAGCGATGTGGGGCTCCTCGGTGAAAGTTCGAAGCAACATTAGAAGGGGGTGTCTCGGAGAGGGCTCAGAGCGGGAGTGGCGGGCTGCAGGGTGGGCAAAGAGAGAGTCTGTCTGGGAATCCAGGGCAGGCGATGTCAGATTCAGCGTAGGGCTGATCAGGCAAAGTGTCATATTGAAGACCTCGGATGCTTGTGGTCCATGACAGCTAGGTGGACAGCATCTTGGGTACTCCTGGGCTGTTCAGGCGGTGACTGAGAAGTTAAGTGACCGTTTGCCTCATTGAGGGACACGGGAAAGAGCGCTGGACTGGTAGTCCGGAGGGCTGGTTATTAAAAACTTGCTTTGCCGCTAAATCTGTGACCTTGGGCAAGTCGTGTTCCTTCTCTGAGGCTTCGTTGAGGTGGATTTTAATTCCTGCCCTTTCTATGTCACAGAGTGGTTGAGAAGCTTAAATGAAAGAAAGAGTAGAAGTACTTTATAATACAGATAAAATTGTATCATCAAGAAGAAAGTTGGAGTCCAGCAGAAGATACAGTGCAGTCTAGAGACAGCTGGTCTGTTTTAACATCTTCCTTCTCTCCTAGACCAAGGGTCAGCAAATTCTGGCATGTGGGCCAAATGCAGCCTCCCTTCTGTTTTCATATTGAGCTAAGAATTTTTTACATTTTTAACTTGTTGGGGGAATAAAACAAAAGAATATCTTAAGATCCATGACAATTATATAAAACCCAAGTTTCAGTGTCCATCAATGAAGTTTTATTGTCACACAGTCACACCCATTCATTTAGGTATTGTCTGGCTGCTTTCTAAAGGCAGAGTTGTGTGTAGTTGTGATACAGTATGGCTTGCAAAGCCTAAAATATTTATTATCTTGCCATTTACAGGTAAAGTTGGCTGACCCCTGTCCTAGCCTATAGAGCTCACTATAGGGACAATGTATATTTTTGTTTATTGCTGTAATCTTAGTGCCTAGCACAATTTTCCCCACCACAGGTACTCAATAAATTTGTTGAATGAAGTAAATAAATTCAAACTTGAACTTTACTCCTTTAGTTTCTAGATTACTTTTCATCTTCAGGAATGAAGTAGAAAATGAAATGGGAATTCCTTCAAAGCGCCAATATTTTCAAGTTAAAACCTTTTGTTTCATTAAAATAATCCAGTTATTGTAACTACTATTAATACATACATGTATTATGACATTGTCTGAAGGAAATGCAACTTATTTTAAAAATAAATTTTAATTTAGAAGTTTTCAATTTACAGAAAAGTTGCAAAGATACTACAACTCAAAGAGAGTTCCTATATACCCCTAACCCAGTTTCCATTGTAGGTAACATCTTAACATTACCGTGGTGTATTGTCACAACTAAGAAAGTGACACTGGTACATTACTATTAACTAAAGTCTAGCTTTTATTTGGATCTCACTAGTTTTTCCATCAACGTCTTCTTTCTGTTCTAGGCATCAATCCAGAGTATCACATTGTGTTTAGTTGTCATGTTTCCCCAGTCTCTGTTCTGTGCTTGTTTCTCTAAAACTCCAATCTTTAATAATAATAATAATAATAATAATAATAATAATAATAATAAAACAACAACAACAACAACAACAACAACAACAACTAACATTATTAAGTGCTTACCAAGTGCCAGGGACTGAACAAAGCACGTTACATACATTATATAATTCAGTCCTACCAAAAGTCCTGTGAGGTAGCTATTATATCTTATTATCGTCTTTGGAAGATGAAGAAATTGATACACACAGCTAAGAAACGAGCACGCAATTATGGAGATGAGAAACAGCGGGACCAGGATTTAAAGACAAGCAGTTTGACTCTAGAGTCTATGTGCTACACTGCCTTATAAAATTCAGTCCTGGTGAATTGTTTGAAATGACGCTGTGCTTAGGTGCTAGAGGTATAGTGACGCCCTAAGGGAGTTCAAAATCAATTGGAGAAACAAATGGATCAAGAAATAATTACAAAGGAAGAAATAATTACAAAAAAGTGATAAATGCTATGCTGAAAGTATGTAAAGATACATGGAGACTGGGGTAGTCCTAGAGCCCGCCTTGCGGTTCAAGTGAGGTCAACAGTTGTAATCACCTGGGAGCTTGTTAGAAATGCCCGCCCTGATCTGTGGAATCCGAATCTGCATTTCAATAAGATCTCGAGGTGATTTGTGTTAACGTTACTTTGAGAAGCACTGTCCTATAGGGGAGGGTAGGATTCTGTGGAGTGCTGTGGCATTTTCTACAATGGGCTCCAGCTGTAAAATTTTAAGGTACTAGAGCGAGATCATTGAAGACCAACCTCAGTTTTACAGATGAGGAGATGCCTGGTTAAAGGCAATGTTAGAGTTAGATTAGGCTTCATGCAGAGAATAAAGCTAGCTGGGAACTGAACAGACAGTAGGAAGTTAGCCAAAACCTATTTTTGGTATTGGTTTGATTTTTCTTTTACACTTGTGATAAACCCTGTAAGAGAAAACTTAAGAAATGTCTCTAAACACATTCTCTTTTGAGTCAATACATGTTCATTCAAAACAATTTTTTTAAAAAATTCACATTATTGACTAGGGATTGTGCAAGGTTTCTCAAGAATTAGGATTTTGTGTTTTTATGTTTCCAGTGAGATGAAAATGTCTTGTGGCATTTGTCACTGCAGTGGGATCTCTTTATAATGCTCAGTTGGAAAGACGAAATATTTACCTTTGAGGCTAATTGTGTCATGTCAGATTGTGGCAGCAGATAACATACAATGGTAAGGAACTTTGTTATGGCAGAGTGCCTATGACATATTTCATTTAATCCTCACATTATTCCCATTTTACTGTTGCAGAAACTTAGGCAGTGAGAAGATACTGTATTTCTTTAATTCTAAGACACTTACCCTCCCACTCCTCCATTTTAACATTCTGAAATTGAGATACATGTTACATTACATTGAATGAGATAATGTCAGTTACAGTAAGTTGAGGAGCTGGTTTTATGGTCCAGGCCTATCAGCTTCCAAATCCTGATTTTTTTTTCCTTCATACCTTGGTGCTTCCTGAGACTAAGGCGGCAGCAGCATTATAATTTAATCACAGAGGCAGAAATTGATGTCCTAGATTTTTTCCTGTTCCACTACTGCCCCAGCATATTCTCAGGAAAAACATTTTCATACCAATTCTAAGTGGTGGTGGTGTTCTTTCAGAGTTGAGATTTTCTGTAGGCTTATTAATTTTTAAATGTGATTTCTGTGACCAGTTAGTGTAAGAAACGGTTCTGTTTCAGAGGATTCTAGTTTTCCTGTAGTAATGAAAGAAAAATTATGTTTCAGTATTTCTTTCTCACAATTAACCTGTCACTCTTACCCTGTTTTATAAGGTGACAAAGCAGGTCATGATGAGAATAAAACAGTTCAAGATCAGGCTGACAGACTTAGAAGATAGAGGTTTTTGAGGAATCTAGAATTTGCATTACTTTATATAGCATATAAGTCAGCTGTTTCTTTGGTATATTGATTTGCTTGCATTTTAAGAAAGAAAAATGGACTACAATTTCCATAATGGTATGCTTCTGGTTTATAGATCGTTCTTATATGCGATTAACAGAAAAGGAAGATGAATCACTGCCAATAGATGTAAGTTGATCATTTATATTCCATTAATATATATTTTAAAAATTAGCCATGTTGCTTACAATATTTTTTACTGGTTTTTATTCTCTTAAAACTTCCTAGACGTGAAATTACATCTGTACTCTACTTTTTGTCACTCATTGTAAAACGCAAAGATTTGGAAACAAAAGATTTCTGTTTGGTTTCTAGAACTGTAATTTAAATAGTCTTTCTAGAAGTTGCTCTGTCCATAGTCTGAGATGGACTTTAAAAAGTTGATTATTTGACTTTATTTTTTGAAAAGTTCCTTTTTATATAAAGTTTAAGAACAAGCAAAACTAACAAAATATTGTTTAGGGACATAAACATAGGTGATAAAACTAAAATCAAGGAAATGTTTTTTTAAGCTAAAATGATATGTGAGCTTCACTCGTAATTTTTATCTTTATTGAATTTTAAATTACAAAATAGTACGTTCTTTGTAATAGAGTCAAGCAGTAACTGTAAAAAGTAAAATTGGCCCCATACCAAAAAAAAATCCCAACAACACAAAAACTGATCCCCACTGCTCAGCACCTATATTCTGAACAGTTTGGAGTGTACCAGTAGTTCAGTTTTCTCCTTTTGCATAAACAACATTATCTTTATTTGTGTCTGTATAGTTTTACCTAACCAAAACACTCAGAATTTTTCTTTAGAAACGGTGTTATGCATTTTTGTATATATGTATAGTTTTATGATTAGATTTTTATTACTTAATTTATCTTGATATATTTTCACAATGACTCAGATTTACCACATTCTTGTTAATGGTACCTATGATTGCATCATATGAACTAGACTTTGGTATACTTGGTAGGAATGTAAACTGGTATAACAGTATGACATTAGAATTTCATTTGTAAAGTTAGAGTAACAGCTTGTGGCTTATTTTGACTTCAGTTGTCTATGATTAAAGCTTTGGTAGATGTGGTTATTAACTCCTTCTCCCATCACCTTTGCTTTGTAGATACACACACACATTCATTTATATTTTTTTAAAATAAATTTCTTCTGTTTACAAATTGGAAAATTTGAAAAACAGAAAATCACAATCAAGAAAATAAAATATGCCTGTAATCCTGTGTTGGTTAATATCAAGCATTGCAAGTTTTTGCTTGCACAACCTTTTTGGAAAGAAGTTTAATATTACCTAATAAAGTTGAACATGCATATACTCTATACCGGTGATTCTACTCCCATGCACCAAGAGACATACACAGGGATATCCATATTGACATTGTAAAAGTAACACACAGGAAACAGCCTACATAACCATCAACAGTGAAATGGATATGTTTTGGTATTTTCATATAATGAAATACAAAACACAATGAAAATAAACAGACTACAACTGTATACTGCAACAGGGATGAATCCCATGAAAAAGTTCAGAATAGGGAAAAGTGAGCAATATATGTTTTAGAGGTACATACATAGCTAGCAAAAGTTATAAAGAAAAGCAAAGAACTGATTAATACGTAATTTGGAACAATAGCTAACTTTGAGAGGGAGGGTTAAGAATATAATTACAGAGAGAGACACATAGGACTTGAAAGGTACAGGTTATGTTCTGTTCCTTAAGCTGAATGGCTCAGTACCTGTTTCTGCTATTTGAACAAAACCCACAACTATTTTTGCAGCCAATTTATAGAAGATTTTATTGTGTTGAAGTTCAGATCATTTAAAATGAGAATTGATTCCTTGATAGGATCTGCAAGAAATACCTGTTAAAGGCTAAAAAGAGATGGAGAGAAATTTGTAAATTTTTACAATAATATTTGTATGTTATTTAGTAACCTCAATCTTTATACTCACAGATAGTTCTTCAGACACTTCTGGCCTTTGCAGTTACCTGCTATGGTATAGTTCATATTGCAGGGGAGTTTAAAGACATGGATGCTACTTCAGAACTAAAAAATAAGTAAGTCTTTCCCTTTTTGTAGGCATTTAATTTCTTAGGGGTTTTTACTTCATTTACATAATTTTAAATGTATGTGTTCTGGTACAGAAAAGTTGGTTTTGTTTTTATATTTTGATTATACAGTCTTTATGAGTAATGAAGTAAAAATATTGAGACAGTGTTTGCTATGACAGGAAGAATGGATGTTGAGTGACAGATTATTGAAATTAAAATACAATGTTGTATTATGGTTGCTTAAAATTATTGGTTGATTGGATGGAAATAGATATATAGGAATATATTCCCTCAGAAAGTTTTCCTTCTTTCTATTCCCCCTCCTTCCTTCCCTTTCCTTCCCTCCCTCTCTTTTACTCTCTTTGCTTCCCTCTCTTTCCTTACCTCCCCGCTCCCTTCCTTTTGACTCTTTTTATCTTCTTGTCCCAGCTTAGTCTTCGGAAGAATAAGGGGTTTTCTGTTTCCTCTATCACTTGAACCTAGTCTATTACATAAACTACTCTCAGGCCCTTTTCTACCCCTGAATTAAAATACATTTGTTACTCTGCTTTCTTTTTTCTCCTGTACTTCTTCTAAGCTATTTTTCTGAGCTTTGCTTGCTTTTATTTTCCATATTTCTTACTTTCATACTGTCACCTTTTAGCTTTATTTAATTCCATCTCTGGACTTTATCTACTTTCTTGATCCTGGAAAATTTAACCCTTTACAGTATTTCCTTAGGAGGATTCACAATAAACATTTATGTGTTAGAGGAAACATGCCCTCTTTTTACTTTTACTTTTTAGTTTATATTGTAGATAGTCACATCTTAGGCTTCCTGTTTTATGTGGGGGAATGCTTGGAATTTTAAGTGGGGCGCCTCTGAGACTTGAGTTTTTATCAGAGGAGGAATTCTTTTTTCCAGGAAATAATATTTAAAAACAAACCAACTAAAACCCATACACCTACGTACATGTAGTCTAAAAAGAACTTCTTTTAGACTATGTATCTCCCACTGGAAAAGAAAGGATGCTCCACTATCACCACCCACTACTGCTCTTACAAAGAGTCTACTGAGAATTACAGGCAAGGGCCAGTAGAGAAAGAAGTAAAACAGAATTACATTAAGTAGGTGGTAGCAAAATATATTAATTTAGTTGGTGATAGCAAAATATACGAGTTTGGACAACAGCAGGTACAGAAGGGCCAAAGGAATTTTTTCATTGTACTTGAAAGATTCTTGGAAAACAGATCTGTGAAATAATCATAGGGCTTGAATAGTGAACGTCAAATGAAAATAATCAAAGGTACAATCTCTGTTTTTTTTTTAAAAAAGACTGTTTGTCATGAGCTAGTGTTAGATCTACAGAGGTGATTAAAGTTGAGCAATTATTTGTGTTAGTCATAGACACTGGAAGGAATGGCTGAATAAAAAATTCGAGGGCACTCTGTTGCTTTTCTAAGTTTATTATTTTCCTTATACGGAAAAAATGAGATACAGTATGATTTCATGGATTTAAACTTAGTTTAAAATATAACCCATAGTAAATTCATAATTCATCAGAAGCCTGCTTATTTTCAAATAGGCTTTTATAAGGTTTATCTAAAATTGATGCTTTTTTTTAAAGGACATTTGACACATTAAGGAATCACCCTTCATTTTATGTATTTAATCATCGCGGTAGAGTACTGTTCCGGCCTTCGGATACAACAAATTCTTCAAGCCAAGATGCATTGTCCTCTAACACATCGTTGAAGTTACGAAAACTTGAATCATTGCGTCGTTAAGATTTTTACAAATCATAATATCAGGACAGGACACAGAGATGAGATATTGGAGTTTGGGGTATAAAACACTCCCCCTCCATAAGTATTTATATTGATCTTTTAGATATAATTTAAAAAGTCTATGGCCATTGTTTGTACACCTTTAAATCATTGATGCAGTATAAATTATCTGTGAAAGGAGTCTTTGATCTTCATAATGAGAATTCCTTTTTTCATTTGAAACAAACAATCTTTTGTAAAAGTCACTGTTTTGAACACATTTTTTGAAAATGTTGATGGTTTTGTAATTATTTATTTTCTTAGATTTCTTTTGCACTACAGTTTTTAGGATCCTTTTGGAAATAAGCGTGACTACTGCATTTTGCAGCATGAATGATAGAAAAATGGTCTTCAGTTCTTAACAACAAATGGACTTCTCTAAAGAAATTTTTAAAAAGTGACATCAGTTTTTCTTATGCCTCCTAAAAAGTGGCTCTGCTTTGGCAGATACTTGTCAGTTTTTAATTTATCCATTACTTCTCACCCCACCCAACTCCCATATACCTTCTAACATCAGCTGTCTTATTTCATCATTTCTCTGGGGTTCTATGTGCAGTGAGTAATTTTTGCATCCAAAATTCTTTATCGTAACAAATATTTTTAATGAAGTCAACATGCTGTAAAGCTACTTGTGCATTCTTCATCTATCTGTAAAAATTTCCCTAATTGGTTATGTAGTAGTGTAATAATAGTTGAAGATAGACCAGAAAGACCATTTGTGATTTAATTATCCTGCCTATGTAGAAGGCTAGTAATCACTGAGGAAAACTGATTACTTGTCATTAGCCAGTTTAATTTATTCAAAGTCTGTTATTTTGTTGCGTACTATACTAGTGAATCAGTAAAAATAAACTTGTCATTAAAGGTAGACTTCAAAGGAACTGGGCCAAATATGTTCTAAATATTTGGAACTGATATCTTTAATTTAAAAAAAAATCAAGGTAATTTAAGAAGTTTTTTGTAGCTTCTGATGTGTAGCAGGTTTAGAGTTTTTCATCTTTATCATATGTTGCTGAAGATGAGGAAGAGGATAACGAGTAGAATTTTTTTAGACAGTGATTTTAGTTTTAGGGAAATTTGGCTAGCTCTTTGATCTGCAGAAAGCTTAACATTTCTTTGTAGAGAACATTGCTTTTATTGAATTCTACAGGTATGAAAACATTGCTTATGTTGAATTGTATAGATGTAAAAGGAATAACTGCAGATTTGAAAAGGAAATGTGCTTTAGGTGAGTCATATGATGCCCTTAAGCTTGGTGGCATTTTTTCCATTAGAAATGAACCTCGGCTCTTCTATTCTGCCTAGTAACACACAGCCCCAAAGCAGGAGGTTATTTTGTCATTGGTTTTTTATTGTGGTTTAGTTTTGTTTTGTTTTGCCAACCTAGTCTGTCTGTGGAACACTGACTCTGCTCTCTAAGGAGAACAAAGTTAGAAATCTTTTGATTAACTAAAATAATTTAGAAATGAGTTAAAAATGTGAAGTCAGAGGTTAAAATGATGATGATATCAAAATAGTCTGCAAGAAACAATTTCCTTACATCAGACTTGTAGACTATTTTCTTTGGTATGACTTGATTTGCTTGGGGCTGTCTTTCTTTACTAATGTGTTTTTATGACTTTATTAAGATATAATTCACATACCTTAAAATTTAGTCAGTTAAAAGGTACAATTCACTGGTTCTGCAATATCATCACAAGTTGTGCAATCATGACTGCAACCAATTTGAGAACATTGTCATCACTGCAAAAGAATCCGTATACCCTTTAGCAGTCACATCTCATTTCTCCACAATGCTTCCTGGCCCCAAGTAACTATTAATCTACTCTCGGTCTCTATGATTTGCCTATTCTGGTCATTTACTATAAAGGGATTCATATAATATCTGGTCTTTCATGACTGGCTTTCCAAATATGGTTTTGTTCTATGTGGAGTAAGAACTTATCATCTTGAGAACTGTGACTGCCGTGAAAGGAAGTGGTTGGTAAAATTTGTAGATGTAAGGACAGAGGGTCAGATACCTAACAGGTTTCTCAGTTAATCTTATACTGAATTGTCTTTCCTCATAGCCAGGCATTCATGATATACTACTACTTATAATATTTTGGCTAGTTTCTAGAATTGAAATCTTTGCCTGCCTAGTCAGGAAAGTCCTGCTAAAAATGATGCCAAATAATTTGGCAAACAATTGACATAGCAGTTTTCAGCCATGTCTAACTTTGCTAGCAGCTGTGTACCTTGGGCCGAGTAAGCTCCCCAAATTTCTTCTTTACTTTTCTGCAATGAATTTCTGCTGTCTTTTAAAAGTATGTATCATTGAGCTAAAGGTGATTTGGGTGCATTGTAACAGTGCTAAATGAATTATGTTCAGAATTTATTTATAATATGAGACAGTCCATGACTACCTAGGGTAGTCCCAAAAATGTAATGATGTGAGCTAGTTCAGCCTGAAGTTGACTGTGAATTCAGTGACATTCAGAAGTTTGAAGGCTCTCTAGAATATAGGGAGAATCACTTCTTAATAATCAGGGAACCAGCCAAATGCTTTGGGCTAATGGCCCAGCTGCAGAAAATGCAGATCAGCGAATTGGAGACTGATGCTCTGTAACTCCCTAATGATTGTTTCCTAAGCACTGTAGCTTCTTTTTTAAGTGGCATGATAGCATCTTCCTGGTTGTTTGTGGCCTATTTCCATGATGTATTCAGTAGTGTTGTTTGTTGTGAGCATTGATGCCTGTAACACCAAGCTAAACACATTCTTTTGGATATGTTTTCTCTCTTTAAATGATCTTGCCCTGTCTAATAAATAAATGATTGTCTCACCCTCACCCTGTTTTTAGTAGTTTTTTTTTCTTTTTTACTGTTAATCTCATTTTCTTCTGCTTCTCTGTCCCCAGAAAAATGTAAGAACTAATTTTATGACTGTTTTTTCCAATGCTTTTCCCAATTCAATGGATGCTATACTTTTTACTGTATATGTAAAGTCTTATTGCAATTTTATTTTATGTTTTTTGGAGTTGAAATAGAATGTGTAATCTCATTTATATTTATAAATTATCAAATGACCTTTAGGGTATAAGAATTTTGGTCCTTGAGTAGCAATGTCTAATCTTTCCATCACAAATTTATTATATGGCCAAACTGCCATTACAAAATGTCACTTTATACCACTTTATACTTAACAGGACATCATGGTTAAAGCATTAGGAGGCAAATATGAAGTTTCTTGAAAATTCAAGGGAAGTTCTAGTTTGCACAACTTGGCACTTATCTGCAGTATTTTTTTTTAAAAATTGCACTACCGAGTATTTAATTCTGCCTAGGAATATCTCAAAATGATCTACTAATCAAATATTCTTTAAAGAGGAAAAAAGAAAGATAATATATGCACTTGGCAAAAAAATCAGATGGTACAGAAAGGTATGAAATGAAATTGCCCCCTTCCTTCCTATTCCTAACACCTCTCTCCTAAGGTAACCAGTTTAGAGTGTCTTGTATATTCTTTCAGGAAAAAAAAATATTTACTAGCAAATATATACTTTAAACAAAGTTTACATTAATGGAATAAGATGGCATACGATCTGTACCTAGGTTTTTTTGCTGTCTTATAAGATCTTTCTGTATCAGTATGTATAGAAATACCTCATTCTTTTTAATGACTGTGGTATTCCGATGTATGAATGTTATAAATGTTTAAACATTTTACTATTGTTAAATCATAATGCAGTGAACATACTTGTACATATAATGAGATTATACCAACAGGGTTCATTCCTAGCAATAGAATTGCTGGGTCAAAGGGTATTTTTTATTTCATTTCAGTAGTTACTGCCAAATTGTTCTCCAGAAATCTTTGCCCAGTTACACTTCCACATAAAATGTATAAGAATAATTTCTTATGAGGCCCATGCCAATACTAGGTACTAAACTTTTTAAAATTTGATTATCTGAAAGTGAATAAATTGTATCTTGCATCTTATGAAGCTGTAATGCATTTTAATACAGGAGATGGAACACATTTTCATGTATATTGGTTTTTTTATATTTCATTTTCTGTGAACTGTATGACTATGTTCTGTTTTCTATCAGATGATTTGTTTTTTATTGATTTGTATGAACTCTTTGTAAGCTATAAAAATTGGTACATTGTTATATGTTTAATAATTTTCCTGAGTTTTATTCATTCATTCATTCATTCATTCATTCATTCATTTATGTAGTTAAACTTAACAGTCTTTATGGCTTCTGGGATTTGTGCCTTGCTTAGAAAGGCCTTCTTTACATTTAAGAATAAATTTAATGTATTTTCCCAGTATTTTTAAGTTTTCTTTTTAACCTTTAATCTTTGATTCATTTGGAATTAATTTAGGTAGAAGGAGTGAGGTAAAGATTCAACATTTTTCTCCCCCAAATAGCTATCTGGTTATCCAAATCCCATTTATTACCTTTTTTACACACTCTACTACATGATGATTTGAAAAGCCATCCTTATTCATACACTGAATTTCCATATATATTTATATCTGTTGCAAAAAATTACCAGTCTTTTAATTATTTGGCATTGCTAGTTCATACCTCATTATTATTATTTTAAGGATTTTTCCTAATTATTCTTGCATGCTTTTATTTCCAGATGACCTTTTCTATCATTTTGTCCAATTCTAAAATCCTACTGATGTTTTTTTCTAAAATTTTATTTTGAAAACTTTCAAACTTACAGAAAACGTAAAAGAATGGTTTGATAAGAGCCAATATACTTTAATTTAGTGTCACCATTCCTAACATTTTGTCCCTTTTGTTTCTGTTCCCTCAAATGTGATTTGTTTTTTCTTTCCCAGACTATTCACCATAAGTTGCAGGCTTTATCATCACATCATAATATCACTTTATGACATCATAACATCCCTAAATACGTCAGTGTGCCTCCCCTGTAAGAGTGAGGACATCTCATTTAACCACAGCACAATTCTCACACTTTAGAAAATGATGAACCATCCAATATTTCATATTTCGCCATGTGTCCCCAGAATGACTTTTATAGCTACCCCCACCAAGCTTCACAAATTACATTGGTTAATGTGTCTTTCTATTCTGTTTTAAACAGTTCCTCTACCTTTTTTAAAACGGTATTTTCTACATTATTTTTAGAACTTTTAGATTTACAGAAAAAATTGGGAAGCTAGAACAGAGTTCCCACATACCTCACACTCAGTTTCCCCTATTATTAACATGTTAGAGTGGTACATTTGATATAATCAATGAACCAATATTAATGCATTATTATTAAATACAGTTAATGTTCAGATTTCCTTAGTTTTTATCTAATGTCCTTTCTGTGTTCCAGGAATCCATCCAGAATACTGCAGTACATTTAGTCATGATGTCTTAGGCTTCTCTTGGCTGTGACAGTTCCTTAGACTTTCCTTGTTTCTGATAGCCTTGACAGTTTTGAGGAATACTGGTCAGGTATTTTTTGTAAAATGTTCCTCTATTGGGATTTATCTGATGTTTTTACCATTAATAGACTGGGATTACATGTGCCATTGCTATATCAAAGGTACATGTTTATTAGCATGACTTATCACCGGTGATGTTATTCTTGATCACCTGACCGAAGTGGTGTTTATCAGGTTTGCTCCACTGTAAAGTTATTCTTTTTCCCCCTTTTCTATACTGTACTCTTTGGAAGGAAGTCACTATACACTCAGGGAGTGAAGAATTATGCTCCACCTCCTTGAGGATGGAGTATCTACATCAATTGTTTGGAATTCTGCATTGATATGTCTCTTCTCTCCCACTTATTAATTTATTTAATCATTTATTTATATGAGTTTGGGCACATGGTTGTTTTATACTTCGGGCTATCCAATACTACTTCATTTTGTTGTTGAAATTTCCCCCTTTTTGGACACTGGTAGCTCTTTTCATTTGGCTCGTGTGTCCATTTGACATAGTCCCACTAGTGTTGATTTTTTTGACCACTTCCTTACTTTCTGACACTACAAGATGTTCCAGGCTCATATTGTATATTTCCTTCCCCAGTCCTAGAATCAACCTTTTTATCCAAGGAACCTGGTTTCTTTAATTGAAGAATGGTATTGGAAATCAAGATCTGGGCCCTAGTTGGTGCTCAATGCTGCTGGGGTTTTGTTGCTTTGAGGCTCTTTCAGTTGACAGAGCAAGGGAATATATGTGTGTATACTAATGTGTGCATATACACAGATGTATAAATATTTCTATATGTAACATCTATATTTCTATTAAGTAAACATTACTTCATACTGATGCTTGATTTATCACCACATAAATCATTCTATACTCCCCTTGCTTATCTATAAATTCTCACTCCAACTTGAGAAACCTAGCTACCACCATCTGCTACCCATTTACTTGAATTGTTTAATTCCAGAATATATGTAAAGTGGTTTCAGATTTGTTAACTCTCATGGAAAACAACTTTTTCAATCACAGAGCACAGTGATTATATAGGTTTTTTTCCCATTAGCTTACAAACTCTGTTAATATCTGAAGTTACTAAATTCAGCGCCTCCCTCCCCCATCCTTTTTAGTATGTTTGTTTCATAAATTTGTAGTACAGTTACATTATTTTGTTACATTCTACATTCTATCCTAGGATTCCCCTGACCTAAATGACTTTTTAAAATTCTTATAAAAATTTTTTGTAAACATTAAGGTTCACTTTTTTTTTATTAAACTTTTTAAATCAGGGTAACATTAGCTAATAACCTAACTTTCAGGTATACAATGTTATCATTCGATATTTGTATACTTTATTGCATGCTCACTACCAAAATTTTAGTTTACATCTGTTACCATATATTTGACTTCTTTGACTCATTTTGTTCTCCCCCACACCCTTCTTCCCCTCTGGTAACCACCATTATGTTGTCTGTGACTATGAGTTTGTTTTTGTCTTATTTTATTTATTTGTCATTTTTTTGTTTTATAGTACACTGAGTGAAATCATATGGTTTTATACAACTCAGCAACAATAATAACAAAAACAACCTGATTAAAAATGGTCAAAGGATCCGAATAGACATTTTTCCAAGGAAGACATACAGATAGCCAATAGGCATATGAAAAGATGCTCAACATCACTAATTATTAGAGAAATGTGAATCAAAACCACAATGAAATATCACCTCATACCTGTTAGAATGACTATCATCAAAAAGCCAAGAGATAACAAGTGTTAGTGAGGACATGGAGAAAAGGGAACTCTCATGTACTATTGGTGGGAATGTAAATTGGTGCAGCCACTATGGAAAACAGTTTGGAGGTTTCTTGAAAAATTAAGAGAACTATCATATGATCCAGTGATTCCTCTTCTGAGTATTTAAATGAAGAATATTAAAACACTAATTAAAAAAATATATATGTACCCCTATGTTCATTGCAGCATTATATACAATAGCCAAGATGTGGAAACTACTAAGCATTTATTAATGGATGAATGGATAAAGAAGATATAGTATATATAGTGGAATACTACATTCTACATTCTATCCTACATCCTGTATATATAATGGAATACTGGAATTCGGCCATAAAAAAGATGAAGTATTGCCATTTTCGATTATGTATGTGTATCTTGAGGGTATTATGCTAAGTGAAAAAAGACAAAAAACTGTGACGGTTCACTTTTTCTGCTCTAAAGTTTAATGGGTTTTGACGAATCCATAATGTTATGTATCCATAATTGCATTATCATATAGAATAATTTTATAGCCCTAAATATCCCTTCAGCTTTACCCATTCAACCTTCTCTCCCCTTCCCCTGAGGCACTGTTTATACTCTGG